>JALDNG010000001.1:8505000-9248780 GCA_024349245.1 Neodontobutis hainanensis | reverse complement strand
CCACTGCTGTATGATTGTGTGACAACTGCCATGTCTCTGTCAGTTTGCCTTAGGACTACAGAGGTAGAATGCTATATATAAATGCATCTACTGTTTATTTTGGACTAATGTTACATTTTGATTCATTTTATACTATAACATTTAAAACAAAGCACTTCTAAAACAAACCTAACATAAAGGTAAATTTAAATAGACAAATGTCAAATGTGAAACTGTGAGTGCTACTAGATTTACCACTGACTTTAGTCATTGTCTAAGGTTTAAAGCAACACTAACTTTGTACTTTATCTATTCTCACTTTAAGAGACTAACAATGCAGCAAACCCACATGTTGTTTACTAGGGTTGTATCAACTAATCGGATTAATAATCGTCAGCTAATTTAATAATTGATGAATTGCTATCTGGTGTATGCCATGTGCTGAGAGAAGATTTAAGAGAAGGGTTTTATTACAAAGACATAGCAGTGAATCCACAGAAACGGTTAAAGAGATGTACATTTTGTGTGTGTGTGTTTTTTGATGAAAATACATGCAGCCTTACTGTTAACATGTTCTCACAAGCTAGGACCCTGTCCCAGTTTGTCCTGTTGTCCTTACAACGACTTTTATGCCAAGAAACCCTCAAAATATAAAAAAATAAAATTAAGACTATTATGATTTCTTGGCTCCATATTTTGGTTTTGAATAATAGTTTTGCTTTAAAGCTCTTAACATCTAAAAAAAAAAAAACATAACTAAACAATAATTATTGCAGGCCCACAGGCTGAACAGGAAGGATGAGTATTTTTTTCTCATTTAGCTTTAGCCTGGATAGAAAAGTACTTCGGAAGCTAACGGGCTAATGTTAAAGCATTAGAGGCTAACGACCAACCTCAAAACCCAAATTAAAACATGAATAATCTCTCGACTGTTTACTTTTAAATACAAGGACTTGTGCTTTTTGTTGACTACATTATTGGTTAATTTGGCTTAAACATTGAGATGCTCCCGTGGGTTAAAGCTAACTGGCTATACTAAAGTCGTAGAGGCTAACGACCAACTTCAAAAACCCTAAATAAAACATGATTAATAACTTGTTTAATTTATACTGTACATATTTAATGAGAGGCCTCTTGCTTTTTTGTTTAGTGAAAATAGACTTAAAGAAGTACTTTAAGGAGATTTTCTTTTAACAAGCTCCCTGGGGCTAAAGCTAAGTGGATAACGCTAAAGCAACAGAGGCCAGCGACTTGTTTCACTTTCATAACTTTGTCTTAATCAGAGTCGCTTTTTTTACTTTGATACTTTTTATAATGGTATTTGTGCATTTTAAACACTGTGGTAATAATGGAAAAAACTTGTTCAAAGGGAAATGAGCTGATGCTGCTATTTAATGTGTATTTTGTGTTGATTTTTGGGCTATGGTAAATGGCATGCATTTATATAGCGCTTTCCTGCACCCTTCTCGGGCACCCAAAGCGCTTTACATCGTGCTTCCACTCACCCCATTCACACACATTCTCTCCTGGGGCAGACAGAGAGGGTGCCACACAACCGGCGCTTAACCTTCTCCTACCCACTACCAAACATACATCTACGGTCACATACATTCATACACCAGTGCTACGGTGGGTTAAGTGTCTTGCCCAAGGACACAACAACAGTATGAACTGTAGTTAGAGCGGGAATCGAACCTACTACCTTCCGGTTGAAGGACGGCCGCTCTACCACTGAGCCACTGTCGGCTAAGGTGCTTGAATAGAAGGTGCTTTTATACTTAAACTTGGCTTTTAACATCATTTAATATTTTATCTTTTGTCTGTTGCTCTCTTCTTTGTTGTTTTGTAACATATCTGGCTGCTATGGGTTTTAATCAAATGCTTTTTATATAAAAAAAAGTATGTTGTAAATTTGTGGTTTAATTTTTATATTAATATAAATTTAAATCTGTGAAGTGTCACCTTTTACAGATCAGGGGGAAGTAAAAACTCAGTTCAGCTTTAGAAAATATTACAGTTCTTTTACAGAAACTTAAATCTCTGTGTCTGAATAGCTCTCTAATTAAGCAAATCATTTTCTCATAGGTACTAATCCACTTGTCTATTCAGTTTTTGACGTTAAAATATCAGAGATATAATGTTCATTATTTGTATAGATAAGGTGTGTTAAGTGTAGCCACAAACATTTTTATCCATTTATAGTTTGAGGAGGACATACCAAGTGTAAACGAACACCTAAAATGTACAGATGCAATGCTTTAGACTAACCTAATGTTAAAAGTACACATGGGATTCATTTTATTCTTTCAATGTCAGACTAAAGTGTGGGAAGCAGAACTGTGACAGATTATCAGCGTTTGAACCACAGACCGTAAAGACAAATCAGCAGCTGCACATTTTTCAGAAAAAAATTGTAGAAAATCAGTTGTTAGGTCTCTTCAGAACAGCTGACTCAGACTTCATCTTCAATAGACTGATTGATTACAGGCTTATTGCAGTCCACTGGCTGTTCTGATGTTCAAAAGACAAATGCAAAAGCCATAGCCATAGACCATAGACTGATGAAACCCATTTTGGTAAGCAGATATTTTCTGCATATTTCGTATTTAGAAATGTTGTTTTGGTTTCTTCCCTGGCCCTGGCTTCACTTTCCTAATGGATAGTTCTCCTTAAAACATATTTTCTATCAACCCCAATATAAATAGTGTATTTTGATTTAAAAAGACTATTAAGGCTCCTTTTAAAATTAACATGTGTTGGTCTGAGCTTGGTCTAAGTTGCAGGAAATTTAACATAATTTCCAAAATCTCGTAGCCTACTGTTCTTTCAGCATCCTTCATCACGCCCTTGAATAAACCCACACACCACCGGAACTAAATTTGCTCTCAATTCACAATAAAGGCTTTCTGTTTTGTCAAACCCCCCATGACACAACATTTTACGTAGAGTAACAGTAGAAATAACCGTATCATATTGGCAACAGGCTTAGCAGAGGAGTTAGTGGGTAAAATAAAATTGTTAGTATAAATAAACAAATCTTAGTTTTTTTTGTGTGTTTTTATTTTGACGCGCTGCAACCGGAAGCTTTCGTCTCCAACTTCACCTGTTTCTGTTTTTGCTGCAGACGATGCCGACTGCTGATGAGCGATGGAGTCTAATTTGTCATAAAAATACACCCAATTTTTCTATGCGGGTTCACTTTAAAAACAAGGTAACTAACCTTTTATATTTATTCCTGCGTAAAAAACGTGTCGCTATAGAAACAAATGCAACGAACCTGCTCCGACAGACGATCAACAAAAACGACAACCCGACATCCAAGACTATAATTTCAAAGCGTTTTAATCCATATAAAAGTCAAAATGTTTCATTGAGTAACTTTAATTTATTCACGTCTTAAATTTATTGCACTCCTAATTGGAATCAAATAAGCTGATGTGTCGTTATATAATTGTACAGCATAAAGCTGTCAATAGCGTTTACTTTGTCAGGACATAGGTCGTAACATTCTCCTTTTCAAAGTCCTCACAAACGGCCTGTTTGAGCATCACCTGCAAAATAATTACATTCAGTTGATGATTTTACTTTTTTCTCATTCACTTTGTTTAAAATGTTGAATAAGAAACGCTTTTATTTTTTTCTATCATTGGCATCTCTGTTAGTGTTTTGTATTGCTGTAATTGAAACTGCATTGTTTTGTGGCAGGTGTGAAAAAAAAACTACAATTGTCTTAAAGCTGTACAAAAATCACTCATCAAAGTCTTTATTAGGCTAAATATTACCAGGTTTTAGTTGGATTTCAACAGGTTTAGGTTAGATTTGAACAGGTTTTATTTGGATTTGAAGAATTTTTATTTGGATTTGAACAGGTTTTAGTTCGATTTGATTAGGTTTTTGTCAGATCTGAACAGGTTTTAGTTGGATTTGGATTTGCCATGATTAAGTCAGAACAAGACATAGATTTGAACTTGTGTGTGTTTTTATCTCTTCGTAGTGAAGCAGTGAAGCAGCAGAGCCATGTTGGCCAGGAAGGGGCTGCTGCCGGACGGGTTCCTCCTGACCCGACTGGCAGAGGACCAGAACCAGCCCAAAAGCCCCCGGTCCAGAACCCAGAGAGCCCGCTTCATCACCAAGACCGGCTCCTGCAATGTGGCCCACAAGAACATCAGGGAGCAGGTACGACATCACCTGAGTGTGTTTATTCTGGTAAAATCCCATGAGTCAATGAGGTCACAGTCAACTAAAAACTTCATTAAACAGTTGCACGCATTTATTTTGGTGGTTATTACAGCTGGTTTTACTGTCCGTGTCCATCATGGACTGTTTAGGAGGGAGCAGGTAGTATACAACATGATGGGAAACTCAACAAAATAACACTATTTGACTTGATGTAATGCTGTTTCTATATATTACATAAATTATCTGCAAAAACAAACAGATTCTCTCCACAAATCTGAACTTTGCTGCTGTGTGACTGCCTCAATTGTGAATTAAAAAAACTCCCCCAAATTGTCAGCTTCATTTTAAGCCCCAGATGGACTCTGTATCTTAAACACATGACCTGGTATGGCTGAAAATATTTTACGAGCCTCAAAATAGAGGTATTTGTGGATTTGCTTTAAACTTTGCATATTTGATGTGCATGTACTACATGTTTGTAAAATTTGTGGTTGGTATCTTTTTTAGCTCTGTAGCAGTCGTTCTTCTCTCTTTGACTACAGTTCATTTCCAATTCTGAGTTTTATTAGATTGTCCTGTCCTCATTTATACAACACTAATGTGAGCAGAGATCATTTCAAGATAATTGTTATGCCATAATTCAGATCCCAGCTGTCTGTACAGACTCAGATTGTCCTTCCTCGCTCTCGTCTCAGGGCCGGTTCCTCCAGGACGTGTTCACGACGATGGTGGACCTGAAATGGCACTATTCCCTCCTGATCTTCACATCGGCTTTCCTCTGCTCCTGGATGTTGTTTGCGATGATCTGGTGGCTCCTGGCCTTCGCTCATGGAGACCTGGAGCCTCGGGACCCGAACGGAGACCTGGGCCCCGTCCCGTGTGTCACTGCTATCCACTCGTTCACTTCCGCTTTCCTATTCTCCATCGAGGTCCAGGTCAGAGCTGCTACTCTCCGGGTTTATGTCAAGATGAAATGTTAGGTTTTCTCAAACTTGCTTTGTGAAATATTAACCACAAACTGCTGCTGAAGGTTTGGAGAAAACAAAGGTTTAAACAATCAGTTTAAATCTGTTTCGGAGATACAAGGGCCTACAGTTCAGAAGGAACACACTTTCTTTTTTGAATCCACTGAAGAAGACCCTGTTTAATCACCATTTGTGTGTAATATTGTTGATATCAGTAAAATTATATGTAAATAATCTGCACTAAAGCCTCTTTAGTAACTAAACTAAACTTTACTTTATAATTAAAGAAACATAAAATACTGAGACCTGGAGCTTACTGACCTCAGTGCTGCTTACAGCCATTAGTATTATTTATTTCAAAATTATTAGATTGTCGTGTTCTCATTTATAAAACACTGATGTGACCAATCTGTATATGCTGTTAATAGGGCACAGCCCTGCTCTTGACTGTTCATTTCTGCAAGAGACCCTCCAGGCGGGAACATTACTGGAATGTGTTGATTAGTCTGAGGTTAGAGGATAATGCTTCTGCCTCTCAGTGAGCCAACAGGGGAGTAGACTCATTACAACAGCATCATTTAATACTTTAGTGTTTTAATAAGAATAAGAAGACCTTGTGGTGACCCTCTTTTTTCTTCACCTTGTGGTGAAGAAAAAAGGAACAAATAGAGCGACAGTATGAGAACAACAATGACACCAGATCACATCATTTTAAGATAATTTAAAGGCTTCACATTTTGTTCACTGAAGCTGTTCTTTGTAAATGCAGCACCTTCAAGTGCTTATTAAAATGCGTATATTTTAAAACAGGTTTGAATAAAGGTTTAAGTTACATTTCAATAACACTACGCTTTAAACCTAGTTTAAATTATACCTTCTACCACAGATTATACAAAGTGTTATTTTGAAAATGTGAAAATTCTATAATATTTTTCTTCGTAGTCTACAAATGTTTAGTGTTTGATTCAGATCGTTAAAGACAGTGAAAACTCAGCAGCATGCTCCACTGGTGCTTCACTCTTTTTAATATCGCCAAAACGGCACACTAGAGACCTGCACAGGACTGACTTTTCAATCCTGCTCTCTTCCAGGACCTGCCTGACTCCCTCCCAAAGACAACCTCAACTTTCCCGCCCGTCGGGTCCCAAAAAAAACACATTTTGAAATAATGCTTGGACAAAATCTAGTACAGCGCTGACATTTTTAGGCTTCTGCAAAACCATTAGTGGTTTCCAATGCACTAAAATCTACAGATACATGCCCAAATAGCTACTCCTGAAATCCTGAATCCTGAAGAGAGAGACAAATAAAACTGCAACCCTCTTCCTTGTTTAAATAAAGTCTGGTTCATGTCTTTATCAATGACTTTTATCACAGATTATTGAGGGTGAGTTCTAGGTAGAAGGAGCAGAAGCAGAAAAAGAGTTTATTGGGATAGCCTATAAGTTATAGTGTTTGTTGACCACAGGCTTAGTACAGTAGCTTTTATGTTTTTGTTTGTCCTGGTTATAGGAGAGATATTATTGGGTAGGTTATTTATTATTAGCCTATTTTTTTAATTCATGTAAAAATTATAAAAATGAATTGAATAAAGTAAAGCTAAGTGACGTTATTATCAGGCTATAACTAATTAAATTGCATTAAAAATGATAATATTTATTCATTTATTTTACTTGTTATCTGTTGCACAAAATATCTTTGTATAGATATGGGGGCTATTTGGCCACATTGCAATAGGTAGGCCAGGCGTACATACAAATTGTGAAACTGGATGTCTAAATGTCAGATTTGCCCTTTTTGTATTTGCCGTTTTGAATTAGATTTTTTCCACTCTCCATGTTCTGCTGCTCTTTGCTGTGTCGCTCTAACCCACCTGATCCCACGTGAGCCCCGCACAATCCTGTGAGATTTCCCAACTCGCTGTAGGTCTCTACTACACACACAGACAAACACAAACTGGTCTCCTCTAAACCACTTTTTATTTTGGGTTATATCATCTTACATGTTCATCTTATGTGTTACAAAAGTGGGTTTATCACTGATCTGGCTGATATGAAACGTTAGGGACGGATTTTATAATAACCTGCTACAACTAGAGTTTCATCTCGTTCGAACTTTGTCCTTTCTGCAGGTGACGATCGGTTTCGGCGGTCGGATGGTGACGGAGGAGTGCCCCATGGCCATCACGGTGCTGATTATCCAGAACATCCTGGGTCTGATCATAAACGCTGTGATGCTTGGTTGTGTGTTCATGAAGACTGCGCAGGCCAACCGCAGAGCAGAGACACTCATCTTCTCCAGAAACGCTGTCATCGCACCTCGTAATGGACGCCCCACTTTCATGTTCCGAGTGGGAGACCTGAGGAAGAGTATGATCATCTCTGCCACCATCCAGCTCCAGGTGACGTCCCACACATTAGGTTTTGAAAAAATACAGTACTTTACCTATTTACCCACAGTACCCATTTATGCAATTAATAGAACATCATAGACCTTGATACAGACTTTCAGGAGCGAAAACTAGTTATAAATGTGCTGCAATAGTGATAATAGTGACAATGAATCGCATTATTTAAGTGTGTTCTTTCAATTAGGAGTAAAAAATACGGACCCCTAATCGGACTATGATGACAGTACAATTTATGGTTCTAATAACAAGTTATAGGACAGGAATATTTAGTTCATATTCTCATTGAAGTCCTGACTGAGTTTGTGTCTGAAGGTGATCCGTCGGACGGTTACGACCGAGGGGGAGGTGATCCCGGTCTGTCAGCTGGACATCCAGGTGGAAAACCCTCTGAGGAGCAACGGCATCTTCCTGGTGTCTCCTCTGATCATTAGCCACACCATCGAAAGAGGCAGCCCTCTGTACGAGCTATCGGCTCAGTCTCTAGCGGCGGAGGACCTTGAGATTATTGTCATCCTCGAAGGTACGCTGCCTCACAACCAACAGACGTGTAGTTAATATTGGATCATTCATTTTTTTTTTATTGTACTCTAACAAAGGAGGATGCTAACCAGGTGGTCACAGAATCAGTACAAAATTTCTGATTCCTGTTTTTCCTGTGATTCCATATAATTTTTGTCCTTCTGGAAGTGTAAAGGGTAAAATGTTGGCCCTTTATTTGGCAGATATCTAATTTTTGGGAAGTTGCCAAACTTTTTACCAAAATAAATTAATCAACATTTTACAGCAGGGGTGGGCAAAGTAAGGCCCGGGGGCCACATGCGACCCGTTTGACTGATAATCTGGCCCACCAAGCATTGACTAATATTTTATTGCTATTTAGACACTACATGTATAATTATTTTTCCTTTAATTTTTTGCATCAATCAATTAATTGCTCTATAGGACATGCTCCAAACTGTAAATAACTTTCCTGTAGGCAAAAGAAACATGTTTTTATTGAGTTTCCTATGTTGGCCTGGCCTTCCACAAGAGTCCCATGTTCTAATGTGGCCCTTGGTGAAAAATAATTGCCCACCCTTTGTTCTATAAAGGGTGGGCAATTATATAGATATAAGCTCTATTTGAGCTTATATCTTTTGCTCTGCAGAGGGCGCTCTGGGTCAGGGCCTGGGTCAGTCGCTAAAGGAAAGTGCACAGCTCACACAGCTCCTGTAATTTAATGGACAAGACTCATTTTGATATTTAATTACCCAGAGGGATGAATATGAGGGTCATGAATATCTTACACACATTTGAATCAGGAATCAGAGCTGGAGTTGTTCGGTTAAGAAGATGCGTCTGGAGAGGTCAGTTGTAGTTTTACACATGCCTTTCTTACAGATCGTATTGAGCTCATGTTACTGTGTTAGAGGACTCTCTAAAACATAATCCAGTCCTGATCAGACGAGGGACACTCTCATGTTTGGGCTGGGCCTCAGTGGGCCCCTTGTGACGGTGGCCCCTGGGGTGGCTGCATCCTCTTCCCCCAGGCTCGCTCCACTACAGGGTCTCGCCGTTGATGTCGACTTGACTTGCTGTTCTTGTATTTTTCTTCCAGGTGTTGTGGAGACGACCGGTATCACAATGCAGGCTCGGACATCCTACACCCCCGAGGAAATCCTCTGGGGCCGCCGCTTTGTGTCTATTATCACCGAAGAGGACAGCCGTTACTGCGTGGACTACTCCAAGTTTGGAAACACGGTCCCGGTCCGGATGCCGTCCCTGAGCGCCAAAGAGCTGGACCAAACCCGAGGAGTCCAGGACACCAGCTCAGATGCCCCGCTGCAGGGCTGGGGGCTGGTGCGGGCCGGCAGGGGGGGATTCCGAAGGGGACGGGGGGGTTGCGATGCCGGCAGCGCTCAGCCCTGGTATGCTCAGACTCCTCAGACTCCCCTGCAGTCGGCGCTGAAGCAGGACGGGGAGCGGACAGGACAAAAGAAGACGGTGCAGCTGGAGGTGATCGGACGACAAATGGAAGAGGACTCACTTGGAGAAATAAGTGACTGAGAACAGGACATGTGAGGATTTATGAGGACATGTTCTAAACCAGGCCAGAACATCCCTGACTCTGTTTTTACTGACTTAGACTTTTTCATTTATTCGGTGGAGTTTAGCCAAACCTTTGGGACACGTTGGATTTGTTGCATATATTTAACCTTGGTTCTTATCCAGGAGTTGTGGGCATATACAAATATATTTATAAATGACAGATATTGATAAATGAAAGTTTTTGCAGCTGAAGCTCCAACTATGAAGACATGGTAATATGTGAAGACTTTGATAATTTCACTGAAAATGAAATGATTTTTGTTTCTACAGATTTGTTAAGAATTGTACTTTGCACACGTCACAAAAACACTAATGGAGAATCCTGGTCTTAGAACACACCCACTTTTTCCAAAACACTTGATTAACGTGTGCTTTTAAGTAACTGTAATCCCATCTCGACTCTACCATGTCTTGTGTGTTGTTTATGTCACATTCTTAGTTTTGTGTCGTCTCTGTTTCATTGATTGAGTGAGAATTATGTGGTTTACTCATCGTTCATGTGTCATCTTTTTGTTTATATTGAACATAAACTAGTTAAATACAGTAGCACAGTCAGTTATCACCATTGCCACTTTACTTACCACTGACTATACTATTTATAAATGTATGTACACAATTATATCAGGTTATTTATAAGTAATAAATATTTTAAAGAGATTTGTCTTGTTACAGTGGTATTTGAAAAAAGCTGTACAGTCCTCATATCTCCTCTTTAGTGCTCTCTGTTGGACAAAGGCGTGTACATTTCAGAATAGAGTGTAGTGACAAGACACTGTGCAAAGGGTCTGGACACATAATTGCTATTCAATATAAATACAGTGCAGCATTAGTCTGAGCAGAGGCTGTGGACACAGTAGTTTGATTCTCTCATAAGGCAAGGCAAGGCAATTTTATTTCTATAGCACAATTCATACACTGGGTAACTCAAAGTGCTTTACAGAAATAAAAGACAATTTACAAGATTTAGATTTCGGAACATAAGAAAAATTAAAAGCATTATAAAAGAAGAAGAGTGCAGATAAAAAAAAACATTTTAAGTTGTAGTGTAGGCGAAGCTAAAGAGGAAGATTTTTAACCTCCCCTTGAACATTGTTAAAGTTGAGGCTTGTTTTACTTCATCTGGGAGGTTGTTCCAGGTTTTTGCTGCATGAAACTTAAACGCTGCTTCACCCTGTTTAGTTCTAACTCTGGGCACGAGCAGAAGGCCTGTCCCAGATGTTCTCAGAGTCCGAGGAGGCTCATAAGCAACTAGCATTTCAGAAATATATTCTGGTGCTAAACCATTTAGAGACTTGTAAACCAGCAGTGCTGTTTTAAAGTCTATTCTCTGAGCAACAGGAAGCCAGTGCAGAGATTTTAAAACTGGAGTGATGTGGTTGTACTTCCTGGTGTTAGTTAGAACCCGAGCAGCAGCGTTCTGAATAAGCTGCAGCTGTCTTAACCCTCGTTTTGAGAGACCAGTGAGCAGGCCGTTACAATAATCTAACCTGCTGGAGATAAAAGCATGAATAAGTTTCTCTAAGTCTGGTTGAGACATTATTCCTTTGACTCTGGAAATATTTTTAAGGTGATAAAATGCAGATGATGTAATTGACTTAATGTGACTCTGGAAATTCAAATCTGAGTCCATGATGACCCCTAGATTTCTAACCTGGTTTTTAGATTTTAGAGAAAAAGACTCGAGGTGACTGCTAACACTTTCTCTTTGTTTCTGTTCCCAAAGATGATTAGTTCAGTCTTGTTTCTGTTCAGTTGGAGAAAATTATTTTACATCCACACATCAATCTGTTCAATGCAGTGACACAGTGAATGGATCGGTCCATTTTCACCTGCTGTGAGTGAAATGTAAATCTGAGTGTCATCTGCATAATTATGGTATGAAATGTCACAGCTGTGTGTTAACTGGCCTAAAGGAAGCCCAGAGATTGAATAGTAGAGGTCCCAAGATAGACCCCTGTGGAACCCCACATGTCAGGGCCATTTGGTCTGATTCACAGTTTCCAACCGAAACAAAGTACTTCCTGTCTTCAGGATAGGACTGAAATCACTAAAGAGCAGTTCCAGAGATACCTATCCATTCCTCTAATCTTTGTGACAGGATTTCATGGTCCACTGTATCAAACGCAGCACTCAAGTCCAACAGAACTAAGACAGAGACTTTGCCCGCGTCAGTGTTCAGACGGATGTCATTTGTGACTTTGATAAGTGCAGTCTCAGTCTGTGATGGGGCCTAAAACCTGACTGAAAAGGATCAAAGCAGTTGTTAAGTAATAGAAAGTCATTAAGTTGCTGATATGCAACTTTTTCGATGACTTTCCCTAAAAATGTCAGGTTTGATATGGGTCGATAGTTGTTGAGCACTGTAGCATCAAGACTGCTCTTCTTTAGGAGAAGCTTGATGACAGCAGTTTTAAGGCCATTGGAAATGTTCCAGACTGTAAGGAATTATTGACTATATCAGTGAGTTGTGGTAACAAACTGCTTAGTACTGATTTTAGAAATCTAGTGGGTAAAACATCGAGGCAGCAGGTGGATGAACTCAGGCTGGAGACAGTTTTTTTCAATTGTTCTGTCATTAATGGGTGTAAAATGTGCAAACTCAACCAAAGGTCTCCTATGTGGCTGCAGTGTTGTTGTTTGCCCTTTGGACTGTATCGCATGTTTAATGCCTTGAACCTTGTCGTTAAAAAACAATGCAAACT
Organism: Neodontobutis hainanensis; assembly: GCA_024349245.1. NCBI lineage: Eukaryota > Metazoa > Chordata > Actinopteri > Gobiiformes > Odontobutidae > Neodontobutis > Neodontobutis hainanensis. The sequence goes on along the minus strand of JALDNG010000001.1, from coordinate 9,236,457 downwards.
CATTGCATTTAGTGTTGGAAACTAATTCTGGAGGAAATGGAGCTGGATGGTTTGATAATCTGTTCACTGTAGCAAACAGGACACGTGAGTTGTTACTGCTGTTGTTGATGAGCTCTGAGAAGGATATTTCTCTGTATACCTCATAATGAATTAAGAGTTTCAATTTACGCCATTTTCTTTCGGCTTTTCGGCATTCCCTTTTCTGTGCCCTGACAGAAGGAGCATTGCTCCACGAAGCCTTCTGCCTCTACTTCATCACTTTAACCTTAACAGGAGCAATGGTGTCCATTTAAAACACCTGAAGTATAACAATTCACTAAATCATCAACTTGACATGATGAGGCATTTTCAAACCTGATTGCCTCCATAAACTGTGTCCTGGTGTTATCATTAATGTGTCTCTTCTGAACAACTGTAGGTCCAGCAGCAGCTTTTGGAATCATGGTCAGATGTAAAAAGACACAAGAATGATCAGACAGAGAAACATCAATCACAGTGACATCTGAAATATGAACACCCTTAGTAATGACCAGGTCCAAGTGAGAAATCCTTCTGAGAGGTTCAATCGAGCTGAGAGCAGAGTCAAAGTAAGCTCTGCATAAATAAATAAACATAGGGTAAATTTGGGACAGCTGTAACATCTTCAAGTCCTCCAATAACAAAACAAGATATGGAAATTATACAGTATACATTCTGCTCATTTTTAGTTAGCTGCTCTTTAAAAAAAAATTAAAAGCCACCTTGGACCATTCTTCCTTACAAGAATGTACACATTAGTGTTGCAGCTATTTCTAACACAAGTATCATTAAACGTGCCTCTGTGTTCAGGCGACCTCCTTCCTGCTGACAGTGTTTTGATTCAGGGCAATGATCTGAAGATTGACGAGAGCTCTCTGACAGCATTACAGTGAAATGGTAAAGCCTTATTAAAAGAATGTTGCTGCTCGGAGCAAATGAAGAAGAGGAAGGCGACGCACAGAAGGAGAAGAAGACCAAAGACAAGAGCAAGAAGAAAGACGAGAAGAAAAAAAGCAAAAAAGACAAAAAAGGTAATCCATAAGACCCCGTTCATCATGGGCTGAAGATTATAAACGAGCAGCAGTTAGACATAAACACAATCACTAAAGACACGTTTTTACATGGGACAGCTTCAACTGCAAAAAGGTTATTGTATTTAATTAGCTTTCAACCCTAAAACAATATAGTCAAATTAATCTATTTGCTCAAAGAATGATTTATGTATCACACCTTATTTTGTCTAAAATATTAGACAACAATATTCTTGGCTGCATTTGTGGTTGGGCCGGTCATAGCAATCAGCAACAATATCTCACTAATATCTCACATGTTTTTCCAAAGATTTCCAAAGTTTTAGCATCTCTGCCATGGGATGTGTTCAATTAAGTAATGAGGAAAACATTATTAAAGAATTACATAAAGGTTGTGTACATTTAATATTCTGCTCTAAACAGAAGGTGTGCCATAGTAAACAGTCAAAAATGAGTAGTATAGATAAGAATAAGTGTTTAGTTTATGTTTATGTTTATATTTTTTATGAGTTTATGAGTTTCCTGCAGCTTAGACCAAGTCCAGACCAACACATGTTTATTTTAGAACAGGACCTTTACCTGCGCAGCTGGGTGTGTTGGAGTCTGTCTTTGGTTTGACCTCCAGTGGACAATTTTCAGATGAGATCAGAAAGAAAACGGTTGAAACCACACTTTAGTGCTTTAACATGTTTTATCAGAAAGTACACAGCAGCAGAGGAAATAACTTTCAGTGGCGTCTACTGTTTTTGATCTCGTTGACTTTCCAGTGTCTCTGACTTTATAGTGTCTTTCCCGTTCAATTGTTTGCTGGCAGTTCAGTCAATAAAGGTAGCTCATAAAAACTACCTGAGTAGTATTTATTTATATATTTATATTTTAATGTGTCTCAGAGATGAGAGAATGGGGATCTTCTATTATCTGCATGAAATCAGGTAAATTAACATTGTTTTTGTGTTGTTTCAGCTTTGGAAAAACAATAAAGTCTTTTTGTTCATGTGTTGTGAAAATATTATGACAATGTTAAATAAAGAACGTGGGGTTTGTCTCTTCTTTTAAGAGAAGAGGAGCATGAAGGGTGGGCAAGGATAATCCTGTGGGTTCGGTGACACAAAGCATTGGTCTGTGTCTGTTGTCTCTAACCTCTGAGCGCTTAGTTCAGCTCAGTAGAGTAACTGACTTGTGTTGTTTTTACCTCAATAACTTGAGAAAACGAGGAATTATTAGCTAATCTGTGCATATTTATGACTGTTTTCATACTTTTCTGTTTTTGCTGAGCGAGAAAGCAGAAATACATGGCCTTTTCTGTTTCATAAATTAGAGTCTTTAGTTTTTGATCAGTCTATAGATACAATAGCCATTTTCATGGTAAACCACAGTTTTCAAAGTCCCATAATACTCGCGGACAGACCTTTCTGTAAAATAGCTGAAGAGACAAGACCAGAAAGTGATTAGGTTCCTGTATTTGGGAATAAATTATATTTTATTATACTACATTTTATACCAACCCAAAAACTTGACAACGTCTAATGTACAAGGAGATTAAAACCATTTTAAGTTGTATCTGCATTACCGTAATATTTTTCCACAAGGTCATCATACTGTTAGTATACCTGCCTCTTAATTTACTGAATTAATTAAGCACAAACACTTTCTAGAGGCACAAAATCTTCATTAAAGTTGCTTCAAATAACTAAACGTGGAACAATATGTGTGAAAAATGAGCAGCTGCTAGTTTAGCGCTCGTCTCTTCTGTCTGTGGTTCAAACACTGACAATGTTCTGCTTCCCACACTTCAGTCTGACATTAATAATAATAAACTTTATTTTATAAAGCGCCTTTAAAGGCTGTACAAAAACAAGCAATACAAAGCTCAAACAATAAAAGTAACATCAACAATCAAATGCTAATTTAAAAAAATAAGTCTTAAGTCTACCTTCAAAAATGTCGTAGCCCTGTGATTCCCTAAGATCAGGAGGCAGAGAATTCCAAAGGACAGGAGCATATGAAGAAAAGGCCCTGTCACCCATAGATCTTAAGCGTGTTTGAGGAACAGCCAACAAGTTGGATTGTGCAGAACGCAGTCTCCGAGTTGGGGTACAGGAAGTTAACAACTCGGATAAATAATAAGGGGCCAAGCCATGCATTGCTTTATATGTCAGCATCATAATTTTAAAATCTACTCTGAATCGGACTGGGAGCCAGTGTAAGGGCTCCAGAACTGGAGTGATGTGATCGCATACCCTGGACCCAGTCAATATCCTGGGGGCTGAGTTTTGTACATATTGTAGTTTGTTAAGTGTGGATTTAGAGACTCCGACTAGAAGGGCGTTACAGTAATCTATCCTAGAGAGGACGAAGGAATCCATCAGCTTTTCAGCTACTGAGAAATTTAGCATAGGACTTAATCTAGCTATATTTCTGAGGTGAAAAAAGGATGATTTAACTGTACTCTGGACAAAAAAATCAAATAAAAGCTTGGTATCAAAGATAACGCCAAGATTCCTCACTTTAGCTTGAGTAGCCAAGACAGAGCCATCAATAGTCAAAGATAAGGAACCAGCTTTTGAAATTTGATGACGGGAACCAATAAGCATAATTTCGGTTTTACCACTATTCAGACACAAAAAATTTGTACTCATCCATTCCTTTATCTCAGAAACACAGCTGGAAAGAAAATCAAGATGTTCATCACCAGGCTTTGAGTGTATATAAATCTGCGTATCATCAGAATAAAAGTGATAATGGAGGCCAAGCAATCGCAACAACAAAATTGAAAGAATAAAAAGAATCCCATGTGGACTGTTAACATTAGGTTTGTCTAAAGCATTGCATCTGTACATTTTAGGTGTTCTTTTACACTTGGTATGTTCTGCTCAAACTATGAAAGACACAAAAGTGTGTGAGACTGTCGACTGTGACCACTCAGCTTTTTCAATTTAATAAATCACAACAAGTGATTCATTTTTTTAAACATATTTATTGTTGGTCTTGTACGGTGTGAACTCGAATGTGACATAATGACCTTTGAACCTGAGAGTCGAGTCTAACAAACATAACAAAAACCTGACCTAAAGGCAACTCCACCACACGGCGAGCAGCGAGCCAATCAGGACAAAGGCGGGTGTTGCCGTGGTGACGGTGAATCCGGAGTTGCACAGGTTACTGCTGCAGCATCGGTACGTGAAGCCCGAGATGGCCGGGAACATCTGCTGCAAACGTGAGTTGTCACAGTCGGTGTAACGGATGCACTGTCGGATGGTTTTTCCTCCTGAACAGACACAACACAGGTTAAACAGAACATAAATAAAAATAAAATAGTTATGAGAAGCTACTACTTGGACTGTTCTGCTTAAAAAGTTATTGTAGATTTCAATACCATTCAAGATGTTTGTTTAGAACAATATCTTCAGTAAAATGCTCATAACAAATTTCCCAAACACAAAATAGTGGGAAACACTGTCAAAAACCACAAGAGAACATAAAACTAACATGAAACTGCAGTGAGTTTATCTTGCTTTGTCATTCATGAAGAGTCCTACAGTGAAAGGGATTTAAAGGCTCTGTTCTGTTCCTCTGTTATAAAAACAACAACATCTGGACAAGGCACCAACTCCACTAGTGGCCACTCGCAGTACTACAGGGGTTGTGAGGCGTTATGAAGACAATGAGAGACAGTTTAAGTGACCTCTCTCGCTGATGGAGATGCAGGAGTCCTCGTAGGTGCACTCCTGGACGTTCTGACAGCGGCCGGTGTAGTCCGAGCATTTGTAACAGCGCAGGCCTAAACCTGAGAAAGAGGAGAGAACAACAGGGGCTTAGAGACATCTACAAGTTACAGCAGCATGTTTCCACTCAGGTCTGACACTCGAGTGATAGTCTAAACACCTAAGATCAGGTCATTTCTACTCACATCTTACATTTGAGAGTTTTTTAAAAAAGAGGTTACAGACGGTGATTGATACCAGGTCAGTAAAAATAGTCAATTGAGTACAACACTACCCAAAAAATTGCGTAGTGTTGTACTCAACCTGTACAACTGGAGCAGGAGCTTGGTCTTTGGACTCCAGCAGGGCTGCCCTTTGTCACCGGTCCTGTTCATTATTTTATGGACAGGATTTCTAGGCTTGCCCCTGGGCCAGAGGGAAGATCCCATCTCTGTTTTTTGCAAATGCTGTCCTATTGGCTCCATGAAGCCAGGACCTTCAGTGTGCACTGGGACGGTTTGAAACCGAGTGTGAAGCGGCTGGTGCAGCTTCTGGAGTGATGCAGTCGATGTACCGGTCTGTTGTGGTGAAGGAGCTGAGCTGTAAGCCGAAGTTCTCGATTTACCCGTCAATCTACGTTCCTACTCTCACCTATGGTCATGAGCTTTGGGTCATGACCGAAAGAACAAGATCCCGGAAAGAAGCAGCCGAAAAAAGCTTTCTCTGCAGGGGGGCAGGGCGCTCCCTTAGAGATAGGGTGAGGAGCTCGGTCACTGGATAGGAGCTCAAAGTAGAGCTGCTGCTCCTTCACATCGAGAGGAGCCAGCTGAGGTGGCTCGGGCATCTGTTTCGGATTCCTCCTGGACGCCTCCCTAGGGAGGTGTTGTGGGTATGTCCCACTGGGAGGAGACCTCAGGGAAGACCTAGGACACCCTGGAGGGACTATGTCTCTTGGCTGGCCTGGGAACGCCTCGGTATCCTCGGAGGAAGTGTCTAGGGGGAGGGAAGACTGGGAGTCTCTGCTTAGACTGCTGCCCCCGCGACCCGGCCCCGGATGAGCGGTAGAAGATGAATGGATGGATGATGTACTCAAGACCTCATCGAGACCAAGACAAAGACCAGTCTATGATACTTTCCAATGGATCCCAGGGAACAGATATCAATCTAAACAGACCAGGTCCAGACTCACGGAGGTCAGTTTTTTGTGAAGGACACAGAGTTAGTCCAGTCTTAGACCAGGTCAGTCTTTTATAAAGATGGAAAAGATTTTCAAAATCAAAAACAATAACAAATTTAAACCAATGTGCATTTCTTAAGTCATGTTTCAGCTATAATTGAATAAATAAATAAAATTGTTACATTTTTATAATACTAAAGATCTTGAGTAATGCATTTTAAATAATGAGTTATATAGATTACAAATACATAACTAGTTGTTAATAGAGTGTAGGTATTATAAAGTGTTTCATGTCTAATCTGTCTCTGGTGCTTGGTAATTAATAAAGGTAAAAGGTCAGTCTGGTTCTTGTACTTGTTCTTGTTACATAGTGAGGTCGATCAGTAACAGCCTGTGTTGAGCTGAAGTTACAAACAGCAAAAAGATCAATACAGTCTGCAAGTGTCTGTCCTTCTACCCCTCTGCTGTCTCCCCCATGTACTCCCCTGTCCCGCCTGCCCCCTGCCCCCTCACCTGTGTGGAGCGTCCCGAGCAGCAGCAGCAGCGTGAGGCCGATGTAGCTCTTCATGTCTCGTCCGTCAGCAGCGGCAGTCCAACGCGTTCTGAATCCAGCCGAGTCCAGTCCCACAGTCTGTCTTTGTCCCGGAGCCACAAAGACCCAGTATGACCCAACCCCACCGCTCCTCCCCTCCTCGCTTTTTACTATTATTTGTTGGAACATGGAACAGAGAGTGTAAACGTTGTTTCAGGTCAGTGTCATAAAACCCTTGTTTGGTGAATTTAAACCTAAACTTTTTTAAATTTCAGTTTAGTAATTTCCCCTTAGTTTTTTTTCCATTAAAATCAATGATTCTATTAATACATCCATCCTATTACCGGAAGGTTGGCGGTTTAATTCCCGGTCTCACCAGTTCATACTGTTGCTGTGTTCTTGGGAAAGACACTTAACCCACCTTGCCGCACAGCTCTGTTGTATTATTGTAGATAGTTTTATGACAGAGCAGAAGGACACACGACAGAAGATGTGCGCAGCATTGTCTCTCTCTGTGGGAGACGTGGCGTTGGTTTTGGATCTGAGGGTTTGTCTTTTTCCAGACACTGCTCTTTCACTGACGCTACATTCATCCGCGACAATGACCACATTTGTGAACATGAACTGAAGACACTCGAGCTGAGGTCACACAGGGCCATGGACATGTTCACAATGTGTCACAACAGATTCACACATGTCACAGGAAAGCAGAGTAAAGAAAGCCCCGCCCCTTTTACACAATACACTGGGACCTTACTGTACAAACAAAATGAACAGTATGGAGACAGTGAGGAGTCTGCTGTGGGCCTCTGAGCAAAAGACAGGCATTGTTTAGCAACTTTTTTTTTTCAGACTGGAGAACTATTTCTTTGTTTGCCCTCGGTGTCAATCTTGGGGGCACTGCCAATAATGAATCTAATGAGTAAACCCTGGTGTGTTGTTGTGATAGGCTGGAGCTACAGCTGCTGCAGTAAACATTAGACTGTTTCTTGTTTATGTCTGAACATTAAAATTATAGAGCTGCACCAGACTCACTGTTCACTGCCACGGTTTCTGCTTGAGTTGCCTGAGTCCAAGAAAAAAAGTTTCTGTTGAGCTCTGAAAATCCTCTGCTGCAGGAGTTTGCTCTTCTTCCTTCCACAGAAAGATAAAGGCTTCCCAGACCAAAAACCTACAAATCTTTCTTTTGTTTTGTGCCGTGTGCAATCACTCAAAGATGAACCAAACTGACTCTGAGACTGGAAACTGTTGATAAAAACATTTACATGTCATCAAAATAATGTCCAGCTTTATTTGTTATTTCTTCTTGGAATATATCTGTTTATCACGAGAAAAAGTCATGGTTACTTTGTGAAAACATTATAAATTTATATTTTTCTTTTTACTTCTTATTTTTGCCTGACAAAGAATTATCTATCATCCAATCAATCATCAGACAGCGTTAAGCACCGCCTTTTATAAAATGGAGCACTTTGATGACACTAGACCACACATGTCAAACTCAAAGTCCAGGGACCATATGTGGCTATTTGCAATGTTTTATTTGGCCCTCCAATTCATTTAGTAGGTCATATTTTAGCCCTAGGTTTTAACAGGATTTGAAAAGGGTTTAGGTAGATTTGAATAAGCTTTATTTGTTCATTAAGTTAAGACGGTTTTTGCAACAGTGATATCTAATACCTGTTCAAATTCAACTAAAACCTGTTCAAATCCAACTAAAACCTATTCAAATCTATCTAAAACCTGTTCAAATTCATCTAAAACCTGTTCAAATCTATCTAATACTTGTTCAGATCCATCAATCTTGCAGCTTTCTTTTTCTTTTTCAGTTTTGTGAGTGTGGGCTGTGAGGAATGTGTTCAAAGATCAAAACCTACATCAAATGTCTTAAAATGTCTTTGTGCTGTAAATGTCAGATCAAAGTTCAAAAGTATTTCCTTTATGTCATTTATGCCTTCTTTTTTGTTCTGAGCAAGACCCAAACCAGGACAAAACTCAGTGGCGTAGCATGTGGCGCTTATGACAAATAGCTGCTTTTGAAATGTGTTCAGTGTGTTGTTTAGTGATAAAATTCAGACATTCTCCTCTTTTTATGTGAGCATCTATGGTAGCCCTGAAGGGACATGCTGTTGTCTGATGCTGATTTTACGTTAACTGTCCTGTAATGACCCAACCTGTATCATGCCTCGCAGTGGAAACGAGGCTACTGAGCTTATTCAAAACTGGGACCTATATATGTTTGTGGAAATAGCTGTTAGGACATGGGACAAGGAACCTAAATTTGGGTCTGTCCCATTTAAATGATAAACTATTGGTCACCCCAAATATAACGTCCATAGATGTTTAAGCCCTTGTACAAAGCCCTGACCCATTTGGTCCATCACTCTTCCTCTCTCTGTAGCTGCTCTGTCATTGTAACTGTTGTTGAGTCGGTCCCAGGCGGAGACTGGACGGTCAGCCGCTCCACACAGAGAGTGACTGTGAGGCTCTACAGCTGTCGACAAACACTGTCCCGGAGCCTCATGTTTGAACTGAGGCTGTCTGTTCGAAGCACTTCACTCACACTGAGAGAAGCACAGATTAGAAATGTTAAGAGCAATAGAGTCAACTATAGACAGTTATGGACACTGTGGTCTGTTATAGTGCTTCCCTAAGTTCTTTGTCTGTTTGTCACAGTCTCCAATTTGAATTTAAATACAACTTCTTTTTTCCTGCATGTCTCATTGTCGAGTTCAACCATCTTTGTGTGGCAGGAGTGGAGTTAGAGAATGCTTTTGTGAATAGTGACCATTTTGTCAATGTTAACTCATCTTTTGGGCGGGGCATAGTAAGAGCTAACCATTAATCACACAATGATAAAACAACGTGAAGAAAAAAAAAATGTTGGTGTCTGTAAAGTCTTTATTTTTGCAAAAGCTCAGTTTCCATCAGTTTTGACATAAAGCTTTTGATGTCGACTAAGGTTCAGACGTTCAGTTTCAAGGCTAATTTCTTTCTGAATTGTTTTTGCTCATTGATGCTTTCACTTCCTCTGAGTTTGACTTTAGTCCAAGTCCCTGCAAGCCTCAGCAGGAGACTATTGAGTGGGTAAAATCTGTTCAGAGCGTTTGACTGACCAGCACTCATAGAAAAAAGGAATCTGAACAGAAGAAACAAGACCTTTTTAAGTAACTGCCTCTTTGACTTTACAGTTTTTCTCAGTTGCTTTGACACTTTTCTCGGAACAGAACCTACATTTTCAGAAGTTTAAGTAAATTTTTCAAAACAGTTCATGTAGTAATGTGTAGTTGCAAAAGTAAGTTCTGATCTGAGAAATGTGCCAAAGCAACTCAGAAGAACTGTCAACTGCTGAACTTACACAAAGCCCAACAAAGACAAGAAACCTTTAAAAATTCTTAAAGTGCAGGTTTATTTTTGGCAAAGATATGATGGAACTGACACATGCTGTAGTTCACCGTGTGATAGAAACACTGTAAATATAGGGTTCATGCAGATCTGAGAACAGTTTTATTGTCCATTTTCCTTTGTGTTCAGTTCAGAACGTTCAGCGTTACATTCAGTTTAAAGCCAGTCAAAGTCACAACAACAAAAAAAATAACCACAGATGGCAAAGTAAAACAACTTTGGCAAAACGTAATGATAACCAAACAGATGTGCTTTTTATGAAAACAAAGGCATCTACATTAGCTTTAACAAAACATCATCACGTGGTATCATTATGAGACATTTGTATAAGAATAAAGCTTCACTCATGACTCTGACTCTCATCCAAAGGCACAATATACTATCCTTTATATGTTTATCCAATGGTCTGAGGGATTTCTTTTTTCTCATTGGTCGACAGGTGTAAATTATGTCAAAATGGTTAATATAATAGAACAATATAACAATTTTGAAGATGGGCTGAGGTACAACTATTTCACATTTATTTATTTTATTAGTTTCTATTCAAAACAAGTACCCACAAAAAAGCATTGTTCTATAGTAGACTTACATTTAATATAGGCTAAATTAAGTACTGTTTATTATATACTGAACAAAAACGCAACACTTTTGTTTTTGTCCCCACTTTTCAAGACTTTTTCTATGAACACAAAGGGCCTTTTTCTCTCAAATATTGTTCACAAATCTGTCAAATCTGTGTTAGTGAGCACTTCTTTGCCGAGATAATCCATCCACCTCACAGATGTGGCATATCAAGATGCTGATTTGAGAGTGTAATTATTGCACAGGTGTGCCTTAGGCTGGCCACAATAAAAGGACACTCTAAAATGTGCACTTCCACTGTATTTAGGGGGGAGATCGAACACCAGTTGGTATTCCAAACATGCTCAATGGGTGACATGTCCAGGGAGTATGGTGGCCATGAAAACACTGGGGTGTTTTCAGTTTCCAGAAATTGTGTACAGATCCTTGCAACATGAGGTGATGGTTGTGGATGAATGACACAACAATGGGCTCCAGAATCTTGTCACAGTATCTCGGTGCATTTAAAATGCCATCAATTACATGAACCTGTGTTTACTGTCCATAATATAAACCTACCCATACCCTAAACCCACTGCCACCATGGGCCACTCGATCCACAACGATGACATCAACAAACCGCTCACTCACATGACGCCATACTGGCTGTCAGCCATCGGTTTATGTGGAGAGCTCGGCAAAAAGATAAATGCTCACTAACAAAGATTTGGACAGATTTGTGAACAATATTTGAGAGAAATGGGCCTTTTGTGTTCATAGAAAAAGTTTTAGATCTTTGAGTTTAGCACATCAAAAATGGGGGCAAAAAAGTATAAACAGTATACCTAAAAATCTGTTTCAGTGATTAATTAACCTTATTGTGGTTCTTTGTCATTTATGTAGGTTAAGTTTCTCTGAGAAACACTGCAAAAAAAGCTGTTAGACCTAACTGGACCTTGGTGTATAAATGTAGAAGCAGAAATGGTGTCATCAAACAGGCAAAGATCTGGTAACATTTAATATCCTACATCTACATGACACACTCACACTGGTCCACTGTACAGCTTTGAATTATGTTTCTGATCAGGCACAAAAATAAAAACATCTGGAGGATCACAGTCCCAGTAAAACATCATAAAGCAGAGTCTGTTTAGAGCTGGAGCTGAAAGTGACATGTCATTATTCAACCCAAGACATTTTAGCCCGACGGTGACCTCACTGATTTATTGGTCGACCAAAGGCTGACAGCCCAGCATTGTGCACAGTGACAGTGACAGTCACTACTGCTTTAATGTGTTTGTAATTGTACTGTCCCTGGGCCAAACACCAGGAAGGTGTACAGATTGGCCATAGGAAAAGAAGATTCCGCAGGTTTTTCACCTCCACATTGTGCCTTAAAAAAAAACACTGAAGGCACACCCTGTTCACCGTTTTACGATTAATGCACTGTAAATACTTACAAATGTCCCACAGTCACTTAAAGTCAGATTATCTTCATTATATTTACATCTATAAAACACATCTTTACTCTCAATTTTTAAAATACACGTTGTAAAATTACATAATGTACAGCTAATACAAATATAAACTTTTTCTTGTTTGTGTTTCTAATTAAGTTCTACCAGAGCAGCTCTGATTGTTCATAAACTCTGTTAAATAGTACCACGATGACTGATTATCATTGCTTTTAAACAACGTTTTTAGAGTAATTTACCCACAATTATCACAAAAAAAGTTTTTTTTTTTTTATATAAGCATAGTATATATTTTGTTTTAATTCTTTGTCTTGTTGGCAGGTTTTCGCAAATATTTTAAGGAAATGTCTTATTTAAAGCCAATGTGCACTGGATCTAAAACTGTCTAGAAATTTAACTACCAGTAAAAATAGCTTGGTTATGTAAAGAGCAGTGGTTCTCAAAGTGTGGGACGGACCTGACTAGTGGAGAGTAGAGACCTGACCGGTAGGCCACGATGGAGTGCAGGATGTTTTTTCTGTCCCCATATTGTTGCTCAACACAGAGGCAGATCAAAGTGGTGAGTTTAGGGGCAGTAACTCCCAATGAGGGGCCCATTCAAACTTTGCTAACTGAAAAAACAAAAACAAGGTAGGTAATTGTAATAGTATATTACTTTTGTATACAGTATAATGCTGTATTATACAGTAGGTATACTGTATAGATTTTAACATGTTTTAGTTTGATTTAAATAGGTTTTACTGAGCTTGTGTGCTCTAAATGTCAGGGTAAAACTCTGCTTCAGCGTTGTGTTTCTGATCGGTTGACATCCTGTTTAACATTTCGGCCGAAAGAGAATGGCTGCTGCCGGACTTCTCCTCAAACCAGCTGTCCAGGGCTCGCTTGGTGTCAAAGTTGGCGATGGCTGGCCCGTTCACGGCGAGCGTTAGCAGGTTGTTTGTCTGGTCCAGCGTCAGCCTGGACCTGTTGTTCTTACACACCTTTATCAGTGAGCCTCGGCCTTTATCGCAGCAGACTGTCGAACTGGGAAGCACTTTTACCAACTGTACGACTCGGTGTAAGAGCGGGAAACGCTGCTTGTATTTGTTAACATGGCCCATTACGTCTTTGAAACCGCTCAAGTTGTTATAGTCCATTTTCAAGTCTTGCCATTCGCCAATCAAACCAATTTTAGCCTCAGACCAAGTTTGAGATTGCTCCTTTCCTTTGGCGGGAATACTCTCCAAGTGGTTAACTAATGTCTGGATCTCCCCTTCGCCGTAAACCTGCAGCTCGTCTTGATTTTGAGGCCATGTTGTCAAATCAAAAACCTTACAAGCTTTGACAAACAAGTGGCTTTGCAGATCCAAGCGTTGACTTAGCATTCCCTGACTCCTGTTGCAGATCTTTTCTCGGATGGATTGAAATTTGGATTCAGCCACGCGCAAGTTTTTTAAAGCAATGCCATTAAAACTCTCTCGGAAACTGTCTTCAAACTCTTGAAGATGTTCTCCGGGACAGTCCACAAGTTGTCCAATCTCTTGTATGGCTTCTTCTATTCTTTTTTCGACTTTGGAGACCAATAAGCACTCGCCTTGGAAGGTTAAAGCCAGTCTTGACAACACGGCAATGATGTCCAACAAGAAGTAGATTAGTTTTACAGATTGGTAGTCTAAGAGAAACTGGAGAAGTGTCAAAGCAATGGCAGAAGCGTCGCCTTGTTGTGTCTGGCTGCTGATCTCTTTCAAGTGAGCCACAACCTCGAGGTAATCCTTTATGAGCGCATTAAGGACGTTGGGTTCTCCGATAATCCAGCGAATGGCGCGGATATCTCCCAGAAACTCGGTCTCTTCGGAAAGCGTTGAAGCTGTAGACCTCAATTCCGACATCATTCTTGGAGAATAACGGTAAAAACTTAGCAACTGTTTGAGATTGTTTTCCAACTCTTCCAAACAGGGGACCTCTTTGCCACTGATGGCATCCAAAACCTCCAGATGAGGCCGATGGATCATAATTGGAAGGCAAAGAATCCACGGAAATGTCTTCTGAAGAGCGATGTACAAAGCCGTTCTCGTTCCTAGAGATATGTTAGCGCCGTCCACTCCAAAACCAACCACAAGAGAATCTTGAAACCTTAGCCCTAAAATGCTAAAGGCTCGGTCTATCGCCTGGAGATATCCATCAACACTGGTGATAGTTAGTCTTTGCAGCGAGAGGAATTCAGTGTTTGGTGACCCTTCGTTAGTTAAAAACTGGACATAAACTGCAACTGTGTCGAAAAACAGATCGTTGCTTTGGGCATCCATTATAACACTCAGAAACGGAGACAGACGCATTTTCTCGGCTAAGTCTTCCTTTAACGTTCTGGCAATGTGGTGGACAAGTATTTGGCAGTCTCCTTCATTCATGTACTGGTCGACCAGTTTTAGCTCGCACTTCTTCAAGAGCTCTGCCAAAGGACGGAGATCAGAAAATGGACGCCCCTCCAAAGCTAAGTGATATGCCGCGTTGAACAACAGCGTCATGTTCTTACACATCTCCTCTGTCTTTTCTGGATGCATTCGCAGTTTGTAAAGTTGGAGACACTTCTTGTGCAAGTTGCTCTGACTGTGGAGTTTGATAGTGTGGATTTTGAACTGTTTGGAACCGACGATGAAAGCGGACGTGCGTGAGGATTGGACGGTGTACTGGCGACAGACGTGGCACCACATTTCATTGATTGTTGCCGAGTACCGAAGAAACCAGAATTTCTTGAGCCATTCTTGTTTGAAACGTCGGATTCGTCGGCCGGCTCCAGATGAGAGTTTGGTTGAATCATCAGGGGAAATTATGAGGTCTGCGGTGATGGATTCGTCAGCTGAGTCTACGTCTGGGTCATCTTCATCCAAAACTACTTGAGTGGGGGTCAGAGGCTCCATCGCTGTGAGGACAAACACAGAACAAGAAAATGACCTATAGATTACCCTTTTGTATTTGTTACATTATCTCTGCTTCGACTTTGGTCCTGGTTGAATCCTATAACAGTAATCTAAATATAGTGAGCTTAGTCAAAACAGTTTTTGACATTGTTAACATTCTTAATTCCTGAACTTGCCACTCAGTAACTAGTACTACTTTTTTCACTCTGAATCCTGACCTTGAAAGTCTTCGATGGGACCCTGTTCGGGATGGGGCGGCGGTGGTTGATTGTTTGTGGGTGTGGCCTGTTGCCCTTGAAGACGCTCTATCTCCTCCTCTAGCTCTGCGATCCTTCGCTTCAATCGGACACAGTTTGGACAGAACGACGTGGATGGCTCCCGGCTCTGCTCCTCGTTTTCTTGCTTCAGACCCGAGACACTGTCTTCTGCTGTTGTGTTCAGGGCCAGTCTCTGCAGTGGGACTTTACACTCTGTCAGTGAAGATGTGTCCTCCAGAGAGGCCTCCAGAACTTCTTTGAAAATTAGGTCAATCTTCTTCCTTTTTGTGGGAGGCTGGCCGTCTGTGTCGTCGCTCAATGGTTTCACTGCACTGGGTTTAGTTTGGGAAGACGACTGCAGACTCGGAGACTTAAAGTCCCCCTGAACTTCGGATAAGACTTCTGACTTCCTGTTGTCTGCAAAAAATAGATTATATTGTCTCTCTGCTCAACTAACAACAATGCTGCCTGAAGTTTATATTTGAAAGTATACACACATTTCTTTCCACACATTTTTCAGAACGTTTTCTTGACAATTCAGCACTGCTGAGTTTTTAATGTGCGCCAAAGTTAACAAAGCAATTAGAAAAGCATAAGGGGTTTTAATAAACAATTACTTAAATTTTACACTGCAGTTTTTTCAACCAAACCAAAAGGCATCTTCTGGCAGTGATATAGTCTTAAGATTACATAACAATATATCAAGAACAATTATAATAACAATATAAATGATAAAAGTTAAGTTGAAGTTGTAAAAATAGTTAAGTGGTGATTGTCCAAAGTGTCTAGCTGAGACAAACTCCTGCTATGTAGGCCCAGGGTCTCACCTGAGTCGAGGTTGCGGTCGATGCTCTCCTGAGACACGCCGTGCAGTCTCTGGATGTACTCGGGGCTGTACCAGACTCTGAGCCGGTCTCCTGCCTCCAGCGGACGTGTCGCTCTGAAGTAGATGTGTTTACCGCGTTGAAAGGCCGTCAGGTTTCTGTCGCTCTCATCGCACGAGGTACGAACAAACCTGTGCCAAACAAACCAAAGGAGAATACTGAACAAATGCAACATATGACAATGTTTTTAACAAAGAGTAAAGAGTAAGAAAGTGCCAAATACAAAGCATTCAGGTGAAATCTCTACCTCATCCAGTTGGCTTTGGTCTCATCGCTGCCGTCGATCGACTGATACGTGTTGTTCACATCAATGATCTATGAAAACCACTTGGTTAAGATGTTTAGGACTAAATTCAACCGTATCAAATGTTACTTAACAATAATTAATTTGGTTTATGCCCTACGAGAGTAACATTGCTACACACACTGTGATATTCATTCTGATGTCTGTGAAGGTTCTCAGTCATCCAGGTCATCTTAAGGAAAAGGTTAAAGCAAAAGGAAAAGGTTTTGCTGTTAAAGCAAAAGCATCTGGGGTAAGTTTTCAAAGTGAAAACATTTTGTATCTAATTCCAAGAGACTTTATCAATTCTGAGATCAACTGGTAAGAGAGCTGAGCTTAAGAACAAGAAGTTAGTTCTCACCAGGATTTTCCATACTTCACAATTAACACAAGTGCAGAACTCGTCACTTTTCTGCATTAACCACACCCACTTTATATTTCTGTACAATCACACAATAGATCTCAGACATCCACAGGACAAAAGTTTGGCTCAGACGATGTGTCAAGAACAAGCTGCAAGAACTCCCAAACCAGGGTTGAAAGAACAAAATGACTTAAATTTGTTCTTTCTACCTCAAGAACAAGAACACATTTGTTGTTGTTGTTGTTGTTGAGTATGTGTTGGCTTTTAGAGGTTTAATTAATTTTGTTCCAGAGCTGTATCTGATAAAAAACAGCTTCAGACAAACAGTAAAAATGGACTTTAGTTAAAAACATTAAGCATCCTTAAACAACACTAGAGATTGTTGTTAAAAAAAACAAACATCCATTGAGATTTTGTAAACACTGTAAACACAATAAACTTACAATCCAAGAGTAGAAGCCTGAAGAGCCGTCTTTGGTCACCAGCTCGCCTTGGTAAGGCCCAAACACCGCCCCCTTGGAGAAACTAGGCCCCACACAGCGCACGTCGACCTCCTCCCCCTCAGTGAAGACCTCCAGGCCCAAGGGCACCGTCAGCGTTGCCCTGTTCACTGTCCCCAGAGGCACAACAGAGTCTGGGACAAACAGCGGCGGCCCGTGGGACCCACACTCCTCCTGGAAGTGGTCCTGGCACTGCTCACAGACTGATACCAAACAGGGAGACAAGGAAAACAGATCGGATTAGTTTATGTCAGTGTGAACAGGTCAAACCACATGAACTTGATCAGTTTGAATCAGGTCCATTTCCACAGGTTTACCGCTGCCTCCGGATGAAGATTTGTGGCAAAGTGTGAACAGGACAGTCACAATTGTACATCATTTTGTCTTTTTTGCTTTCTAGAGCTCTCTATTAGTTCAAGTGACCCAAGTATTATTGGGTCATTTAAACAAATAAGCTCCATAGAAAAAGGTAAAGGATTACATAGTGCTTCAAAAAAATAATCTACTATTCAGACTATAGAATATGAAATGAATAAGTGAATAATGAACAATATATATGACAAAGGAAGTCCGTGGTGGCTGTCTGTGGAGGCTTTGTTTGAGCAAAGGTGAGAGGTTATAAAAGGAAGTGAGCCAGCAGCATGAATCTTTGACTTGGGCCTATAAACATGTCGCCCAACACAGCCACTGCTTTTTCAGGTAAAATAAAAAGTCACCAAAATAAAACTATAAAAGACCAAACAATGAGCATCAGGTCTGATCTTTTCCACTTTCCCCTGAGTGTAAATGTATTTCTATTACACACTACTGACATAAACCATGGGGGCACTTACACCAAAGGTCCAGTGACTGCTCACTCATCATGGAACCTCCAGTCCAGCTCTGTGTCCACTGTGGAAATAAAAAAAGATATAGTTTGTTCAGCAGAAAGAGAAACACATGGCCCATAGTTATCAGGCATTACTAGTGTTTAAAATATTTATCTTTTATGGTACACAGTTGTGATGCATTCTAAACTATATCAAGCTGTTTCACAGATTAAATTTTATTTGTTTTAGAATGTTTTGTTGACAATAAACCAGTTTAATAAACCTCAATTTAAATTGTGTAACACAAGGTGTTCAATTAAATGCTTTTGCAAAAAAAAAAAAAAAGTAGATAGTTGTCAGCACACTCTGAGTTTGGAGAAGCAGACAGGAGCAATCACACAGGCTTCGCGTAATTACACCAATCTAGATTTTATATGCGATCAGTGCAAGTATGAGTAACACAAAAATACTTTTATGCATTTTTTTCATCACATGACTGCTTTTTATCCTGTTCTTCATAATTAAAATCCCAGAACAAGCTCCTTAGTTTTGTAATCTACATATACTTTTGAAATATCCTCAAAAGACAAGACAGTGTAGTAGTTAAAATTCATTTCACTGGCATCATTTACACTTTTTAGTCTCTGTGTTACTGCTCCTGTCTGCTTCTCCAAACTAGGAGTGTGCTTACAATTATCTGCTGTAAAGAAAATAAACTAGTTGGAAAAGTATATTTAAGAATCACATTGAACTGTCTCTTTAACCAGGGGTCAAATGCAACGATGTTACACTGATTTTCGTCAACCTGTAAAATCCCGCGCTCGGCTGAACCTGAAGTGTCCATATCTGGAGCTAAAACTGCACTTCTGCCCTTTCCTCTGAAGTTGTCCTTAACTTTAGTGTCACTGTGCGTCACGTGCGTCAGTAGCTCGCGACCTACGCCACACCACGCCGCGCTCTTCCGCTCGCGCTGCCGTGTCTAGTTCTGAGGCTGAGTGGCGAGCTGCTGCTGTTTTCAGGGAGCCATGTTCACTTCACAGTCACTGGCCACGGTGCAGGCTGTAGGAGCCACAGCGGTAGGGGGAGAGACTCTGTGCCCGGTCTGCCGTGCACTGTGGCCGGTGACACGGACTCACCTCCAGCCGCCGCACCGCTGCTCATGCCCCGGTGCGGACTCTGCGGAAACTTTACCCCCTTCTGCAAATTTTTTTATGCCCAGGACTCAGTCGCCTCCTCGAGCTTTGGCCACCATTTTTTTTCTATCATCACAGGAAATGACATGGAGGACGGAGGAAAAGCGAGTGCGCAGAAATTAAAGTTAACTGCAAAGATTTAACGCTGAGTCGGTGGCGTTACAGCTGTCAGGGATTTTAGAGAGAAAGAAGTGGCACAAAACTAATCCTGACTTTTGAAATTACACTTGAACACACCATAATTTAATAAAAAAAAACATGTAACAGTTATTCAAGCAGATTAAGTGAATAATAATCTGTCTTTAAAGTGGCTGATGAGTTTTGGGGCTTACCTCTAAATGTAATTATGCTCATAAGTTATTAAACTCATTACCATTTACACTATATATATATACAGGGCACGTGTCTCTTACATGTTGTTTATTCTCTTATTGACTTTTATTAAATAATAAAATAAGCACATTAGACCATCTCCTCATTTCAATAAAAGTGTTGAGCTGGTTTTGAGTACATCCTTTCATTTCCTTTGTTATATAAAAGACTGGATGAAGAGGAGGAGATGACTCTGACAGTTTTACTAATTTATTTGTCTAATTCCAGGATTTTTTTTTAAAGTCACAAAAAACAAAAGACGGACAGAGCATCCTGGACAGTAATATGAATTTGTGTGGTAACTTTGCAACAATTAAAAATAGACAATATATATAAAGTTTTTTTTGATAGGTGTACTGGGATGTAAATTGGGATTGTAGATGTAGTTAACGATGCTAATAATGGATTAAATAGTATATAATAGTATCATAGTATAATAGTAGTTGTTTTGTTTTTATTTTTTTGTCTTCTGTTTGGTGAATGGAATTTATTGTAAATGTTTTGCTGTTTTGTTGCAATGTATAGCACTTTTATTTAAATGTTAAAAGGGTTAGACATAATAAGTATTTGACTTCAGCTTAAATCCTTTTGGTCAATTATTTATAATTAATGAGGGTGTTGTATTATTTTTTTTTTTTTAACAACCAAATAAATATTGTTTCAAAGCATTCTTACTGAACTGAATAAAACAAAATTACCAAATAATGTAAACTAACTTAAATTTGGCTGAGCCTTTCTTTTAAATAACGTCAAACAGAGAACCCTAAAGAACAATGAAAGAAAATATAGTCTAGTATGTGAGAATTTAAACATGGGTCACTAATATCTTGTACTGGTAAAAAAAGTTAATGTTTCTCATTTGGTCTACAGTGAAAAGCTTACAGCACCTGGTATTCCCAGGCGGTCTCCCATCCAAGTACTAACCAGGCCCGACCCTGCTTAGCTTCCGAGATCGGACGAGATCGGGCGTGTTCAGGGTGGTATGGCCGTAAGCGACAGTACTAATCACCTTTACCATATTTATAGTTTAAACAGGACATGTACTGTAGAAATGGATAGAAAAAAAATAGAAATGCAAACTTGCTAGCGTTTAAACAAACTTTAGAAGGCACATTTACCATTAACTTTTTAACTTAAGATTAAAATTTGAGCCACTCTCTCTCCATCTATGGATGAGTGCCAACTGGGATTTTTTTTAATTCTACTTAAACATAAAATTAGAATAGCAGCTCCGTGTGGTCTTCTAGATATTACCAGCATGACTTTAAGCTGTTAGCTTGCTAGCTGTTAGCTCTGTCCTGTGGGCGGCGGTGTATTTTGATGTTCTCTTTTTTGCTCGAAGTCTACCTTTTCCGGTCTCTCTCGGATGTTTGGGAAAAAAAGAAGCAAATATGGCGAACACATACAAAAGTAATTTATTTCTTTACAGTTCTTTACAGTATCTTTTATTTAATATGTTTATATAAGGTATTATCGCGTTTAGATAGAAACACGTTTTAACATGTATATAGTCGAACGTTGACGTATCAGCGTTGCTATAGTTACAGATTCAACCGAGCTGTACAAACCACCACATTCTTGATGTATTTGGTAAAAATATAGTTTTCTTTTTGCCTTAAATGCGTGCCCGAATGAATATCAATAATTTATTCGTACCTAATGCAGGCTTGGAGGCTAATTTTCTTGATTTTTCTTGATTTTAAAATGTAGCTCGTTTTGAGGATATCAGCATTTATGTTGCTTGTAGCCTACTGCTTTAGCGCTTTAGTACTGTCATAATTCAGTGGTCATGACTGTCCAAGCTTTTTTTAAAACTGGTTTTAGATATATTGATATTTACAACAGGTCACCAGAAAACACCTCAATAAATGCAATGTCTTGCCTTAAGCCTTTCCCCAAATCATATTTCAATTTGTCATTGGATTCAGGGAGGCTTCCCACCAAAGCATTCAACACTTTGGTATTCATCTATTTTTATGATATGACCTATACATAGATCTACACATGCATTTTAAAATGAAAAATTCACTGTAGATTAGACAGTCAATGGTCAATTGTTGTGATTTCTTTCTCAAATGTTGTACAGACTTTTACACTGTGGAACTACAGCTGTTTCATGATTGCACTATACCTCCACGGTTAGACCAAAATACATAATACATAACTCATATACAAATATATGAGAGTTTTACCAGTAAGTATAAATTGCCTTCTCTTTTTAAGTGTGTAAATATTCAGAAAAGTTGGGGACGTACAACTGTTTTTTTTGTTTTGTTATTTTATGCCAAAATAAGTTTGTAATAGACTGTTTATTTATTCCTTCATTCATTAAATCTAAATATATCCATTTTTCTTTTGCTTGTTCTGTTTCCAGTGACAGACAGAAATATCCGGCAGTTGATTCTTCTTCGTGCTAGTAACTCGGCCATATTCACCGGGAGGAGGAACTCTGCCATGAGAGGCTGGAGGTCAGTTTGGGCCTGACGGTCATTGTATGCTATGTTAGATTCTTTTTTTTTTTGGTTGACAGCGATATGTCTCAGTGGCATAAAATGCATATTTCCTGGCTTTATGCCTGGTTGGCACCGTCTGTCCTTTACATACAATGCAAGCTGTCCATTTAATAGGTTTAACCCTTTTTAAAAGTTGAAACTATGTTTTAGAGGCCGTTTATGAACTAATCAGACTCTGTCTAATTATCTCATGTCTTTTTACACAGAGCAATAAAAAGAGAGCTGGGGCTTCAGGGACTGTTGTCTGCCCGCCAACTGAAGAAGAAATGGGATAACTTGAAAGAAAAGCACAGGGTAAGTACAAAACATGGCAAAGCACATATGTTTAAATGACAGAATTTGGTTTTATTCATCCTTAAAGTTAAACTATATCCTGAAGTTTTGTTTGCTTTCTGCAAAGGTGATAAAAAACCCTCCTGAAGGTGAGAAGACGAGGAACCCCGGGTCTTGGCGCTGGTTCCACTTAATGGAGGACGCTCTGAACGGTCGTCTGGACTGCGCTGCTAAAGTCCTTGAGCCTTTACCGATTGACGACGAAAAGCACGACGTGGACATCCCTCTGCGCCTAATGTCCGATTCCAAAGAGGCGTTTGATGGACTGCACGTCGTCAAAATGGCCCCTATTGTAAACGAAGATGACATAGAGATGATTGACACCAGCGGGAGATATGAGGTTATCAAAAAGACTGAGGAGTCTGTTGAAGCTGTACCAAAAGTTAATGTAAAAACCCTTGAATGTCCTCCAGCTTTGCCAAAAACTGTGCCAAACACCCAACCTTCTGTACTATACGCTACACTTCTGCCTGACTCCACTGCTTCTGTTGCCAGAAACTGCCCCTCGACAACTCCAAACATTGTAATGCAAGCAAAAACAATGACAGACATTAAGCAAACTCTACTTTACGCAACTCTTTTGCCTGACTCGACAGCTACCCTTGCCAAAAGGTGCTCCACAACAACTAAAAACGTTGCACTAGATCCCTCAGAGGTGAACAAGAAGCTGGCGGAGCTACGACGAGAGAAACAGGCTCTGGAGAAAGAACAGGCCGAGTTTGACAAAGAGTTGATTCATTTAGAACAAGACAGAGAGCAGATGAATCGGGACAGGGGGATGCTGGAGAGGGACAGACTTGAAATAGAACGAGATAGGGCCATTTTAGAAAAGGACAGAGCTGCTTTGGAACAAGACAGGGCTGCAGTGGAAAGAGATCGACTGATTTTAGACAGAGACCGGGCATTTTTGGACCGAGACAGAGCCTTATTAGAGCGAGACAGGGTTCTTCTAGATGGCACCAAAGAGGATTTCCAGAGACAAAAGGATAAAAACGCTGTTAGTGCCACAGACTTGGATCGGACGGACGTAATTAAAGAGAAAGATGATGAGTTATTGACAAAACTACTACAGAGGTTAACTTCAGATGCAGACCAACAGGAAACAAGAAAGCGATTTGTTTTGTTGGTCCAAAAACTTGTTGAAAAACTGTAAAAACCCTATTACATCTGCATTTTTAGTTAATTTCCTTAATATTTCCATGCCGTCTTCGGTTTCCAATGGGGTTTTTTGTGATGTCTGTCAGCAAACTTGGAATACCACAATATTATGGAACAATAAAAACAAAAGGTTAAAACTAGTATTTGATTTTGAAATTGAATTTAAGATTAATGAAATAACAATTACAATTATTTTCTCTGTATTGTGGAGCCCTACATTAGGCTCTTACACTTAAATGTATATGAAGAGGCTTTACAGTCTCCCGCCTTATTTTGTAAAAAAGTAAATACATACGTAACTTTTGTAACTAAAATCTTTGCCTATTTTTTTTTTTTTTACCTTTTTTATTTATATAATATATTTATTATATATTATATATATTATTTTTTATTGTGGTAATGTTGCCCTTTATTCCATCGTCTTGTCGGTTCCACAGAATCACACCACTTGGAGTAATACTCTCTAAAATGTTTTTAACTTAGCTAAGTTTTAGAGTATTTGATTTTAAGAACAGTGTTTATGATCTCTAAATCCCCCATTCTGTACGATTCTGATGGCTTTTTTCTGAAGTCTGTATCATGTTTCTAAATGGCTCTTAAAAGTATTTCCCCAGACTTCAGTACAGTAATTAATATACAGTAAGATGAATGAACAATATACTGTAAGAGCTTCATTTAAGCTTTCAGTACATCGCTACACCAACCCATTATTGCGATGCTTTTAGCCATTTTTGAACAAACAAATTGTGACTGATGATCAATTTGAGCAATTTATGCCCATTTACTCCTATTTATGCCCATTTACTCCTATTTTTACTTTATCAATTAGTATCTCTATTTGTTTATCTTTTCTTTGTTTTTCAAATAGCATCAGTTTTGTTTTTGTTATAACAACTTATTACTATTATTATTAACTTATTACTATTGAACCTTTCCTTAATTTTCTTTAACTCTGTTGTAATCTCAGTTACCATACTTATTGTATGTGGTTCTAAATTCTAGTACAGACCTGAAGAGATAGTCTAGTATTTTGTAAAAGATTAACTTCTTGGGTAACCTATTTCCTACAGAAGGTAACTGTCAGCACAGCCCCAGTTTGGAGAAGCAGACAAGAACACTGACAGGCTTTGTCTTGTATGTCACTAACATCAGAAAAAAAACAACATTTGGTCAAGTGTGTGTTACATAGAAGGTATTTACAGAATGTACTTATTTCTGCTCATCCTCATTTACATAATCCCAAAACCTATACTATTAGATTGCACAAACAATCATGTAACAGTTTGGGCCTTTTTTGCAACTTATATTATAGAAATACCCTCTATAGACCACATATTTTAATGACGATTGAAGTAGTTTTTTTAAATGTTTATTTGAAAGTGTTTAAAATTAAAATTTCTCTGAACCCAGTTTACAGCAAAAAGGGAACTGTTACATTTAAAGAGGTAGACGAACATTGAAATGGGATATACCCATCCACAGAGGTGGTTTTCAACTGCTCTCATCTTGACAAGACAAGACAAGACATTTATTTTTGTATGCACTCTCACAACAACAGCAATGTTGTCAATGCAACCGTGCAGGAATGTGTCCAGGACAGTTAAAAAATATGTAGAATTACACAAACTTAATCACAAAAAACAATCTTGGAATCCCTTTTATTTCTATTTTTATGAATTTGTACGTTGTTGCAACCAACTTGTAGCGACAATAAAGTCCCACAATTTTAGTATTCTGGGTGCGAGGAATCAAGGTCTGACGCACTTGAACAGAACCAATGTCCAGACTAATGGCAGCAGGAAGGATGGATGGCAGCGAAATTGTAGATGTGGTGGAGTGGAGGCATGTGATGGCTTAAACTAAGCAGAAAAAATCCTGTAGCACCAAGTACAATGGCACCTGTGCACAAATAGTCTTTGACCCGACACTGCCACCTGTGGCCGAGCCGAATATAGGTCACCTGTGCCCAAACATAAACAAACCACCACTGCCCAAAATAAACCAAATAGAAAACCATAATGTCTCCTACACCACTTTTAACTAAAGATATCTTTAAGATCAGTAAAGAAACTTTTGGTTTTATAAATAACACATGTTTAAACTGAACAAAGTTTACAATATGGTCAACCAGTTTTCACATGATAAAACTCTGGAAATATATTTTTCCAAAATATTTTACCCACACATGTCAATCACTCACGCTTTAGTTGCATCTGGTGCGAACACACAATAAGACCTACCAAGAAAAGGACAACTTTTTTCACATTCTGAGGGTAATAAGCTTCAATGTTTAAGTTTTAAGGTACTGTCCAGTAGCCTATGTTGTAAAATGGGCTCTATGAGATACTTTGGGATATGTCAAAAAGGTTGGAGTAAAAGCATCTGGACTCAGTTTTCAAGGTGACAAAGTCTCTTGGAAGAGACACTCCAAGAGACATAAAGTATCTTGAAATTAGATACAAAACGTCTTCACCTTGGAAACTGAGTCCAGATGCTTTTACTCCAACCTTTTCTTCAAGATGTCCTGGATGACTGAGAACCTTCACAGACATTTGGGGATATGTCAGTTATTCCGTAGAAAATGTAATTGTCAGCAGCAGACTTCATATTGGGGAAGGCAGACAGAAGCACTAATACCAGCTTTGTGTTATGAAAAATAATAGTTTTGTTAAAAAAAAAGTGCCGTTTTTTGCCATAAAGTAAAAATATTTTAAGGTGAGTAAAAAAGGTGTGACTCTATTGGTTCAGAGAGACCCACGTGACCCACAGTTTAGCCATTACATCTATTTCAATGGAACAATCGAGAAGTTTTTAATATTCTCCAATACTAAAAATTCTTCCTTGAAATTTTCAATTAAACTCTCCTTTACTTTTAAAAATCCCGCCATTACCCCGTGCGCGTCCAGTGATGCGGGGATCAACGGGCGGAGTTTAACCGGAGAGCGCACCGCCCTCTCTCGCTGGCAAGTGACGGCAGAGGGAAACAGGATGTAGCCTACCTCCGGTGTAGCTCAAGCATTTATTTATAGCTTTAATAAAAAAAAGCAGCGACGGCATAAAATAACTAGACTGTACGTGTGGGAATATACGGGGACTGTCATTAAATCAGCGCTGTCGAGTGAAGGACATACCCAGCGCCGTGTTTTGTTGTTGAGGTTAGCCACAGCTAGCATCCCGTTAGTTTTACATTGGAAGTTAGCCTAGCACATTAAACTGCAGTTTAATCTAAACCGGAAGCGTACTCCACAATGAAAACGGGATCAAAATTGCCAGAGTAGCATTTGGTGAACGTGACGGTTTATAATGTAGTTAGCTTGGGGCCTAAATGCCAACACACTCCCACCTCCTTGTTTCCTTCCTTCCTTTCCTTCCTACCTTCCTTCCTCGCTGTCTTTTGCCCTGACCTGGAGACATGTCTGCTCAGATGATGGCTATGGAGACACCACTGGGTCCATTGCCTCACTTTGTGGAAAACTCCTATAAAAGTAAGTATTCACAGCTGTTTGAACATTATTTTCCGTGTTAATTGATTTACTATTAGTGATGTGAGTTTTTTTTTACGGTCACAGTAATTATTTAGTTATTTAGTTTTTAGCTGTTAAAACTTTTCAGGTGTTATTGCCTATGTTTAACTTGTTTATATATACACCTCATTCAAAGTTAAAATTTGGACCAGTTCAAATAAATAGGGGAAAATACACAATATTTCAAAACCATACATAAAATATTTTTTGTATTTCAGTAACAACATGACTTTTAATGTTTTAAAGCACAGTTTTGCAAAGAAAATACTGTAATCTCTTTAATTGATCTCAGAAATAACTTCAGTAATTTCACGGGTTGCTTTGACTTTTACATTATCTTTTTTTGAGTTTGATTTAAACTTTCAGCAGCTGACGTGTGTATCTGGAACATGTACCATTATACTATTTTAGTTGAAGCAGTTCTTTTCAATCCCTCTAGATATTGCAAGTGTTTATATTGCGTTAACAATAACCTGTGTATTTTTTGTGAAAATAGTTGTTAGAGGCTTAACTAGTCCTAGTAGGTACTCGTTATTTTTCCATGCATAGTCTGTTACAGACCTGAACCATATGACAGGCTTTTAGTTGTATTTACATTGAGAATAATAAAAAACTCTACACTGTGGGTGTTTTAGCTCAGTGGATCAGGTACTTAAAGGCACAATAAACTCAATTTCAACTGATTATTCATTCTTGTATGTGTTACATTGTCTTTCGTTTTTGTACAGTTTTCTGTTTCTGACTCTTTTTTTGTGTCTTCCCAGTGACCGAGGAGGACGTGAAGCGGCTGATTGAATTCAGAGCATCCAACGAGGCTCTGTTCACCGGAAAAAGGAACTCGGCAAAGATAGCATGGAGGTTTGTTACTGTAACCTCAAGATAACTTGTCATTGTGTTAGCAGGGCTTGATATAATATGCCTTTCCTGTTTGTTTTTCCACCAGCACCATTTTAAAAGGCCTGGGGCTCGAAGGCAAGCTGACTGCCGACCAGATTGCCAAGAAATGGGACAATCTACGGACAAAATATAAGGTAACTGTGACGTTAGATGCTGGTCTAGGGGTCAGGGATCTTGTTTTTATTCCATTTCCAGACTTGGGTTTTGTCCCATGTTTCATCACAGTAAGTGCATTGGGATGGAGAGGTTTTTTTTTTTGGTTTTGTTTTTAATTGCATAAGACAGAACTGATGTGAATATTTGAATCTCACAGAGTCTTGTGTTTGGTCTGTCCCAGGACTTGAAGCAGCCGTACCAGGGGCAGGACGTCACAGGAGTGGTTGAATCCTGGCCCTGGTTCCACATGATGGAGGAGGCGATGCACGGCCGGCTCTTCAACAGCAACCTGGTGCTCAGTCCGGACGTCTCTGTTGTTTCCTGCGACCGCGGAAACAACCAGCCGAGCCAAAACCAGGAAAACACAGACATTTTAGAGTTTCTCATCAAAACGGAGATGGACGACTCTGTGGCAATGAACAGAAGGATCAACAGGACAATGAACGCAGGAGCTAACGTCGTGGAGGGCATCCCTTTGGGCTGGAGGAGGATGTCCGAGTGCACTTACAAATGTATGCACCAACACTCAAAACAAACTGGAAAATCACTCGAGAAAATTAAGAGATTTGAGGAGTGAGAAGCAAAAGGGCAATTGAGATGAAAATGTATAAAAATGAAAGCTAATTGCCATTAAGATTTTGACATGTCTCCAGTGTCCCTACCTAACATAAAGCTGACTTTAACAGGAAAAAGAAATTTGACCTGTTTTGAATTATTTAAAAGAGCTATTATGTGAGTATAGATGTTTTATCATTTTGGACTAAAATCTTTACAAAAAGTTGTAGTTTTTAAATATAAGGAATCAGTATCATAAAATTAAATGGCCAGAGTTTGCTGAGTCAGGGTTTTTTACTAAATAAAAAAATAACCTGTTAAGCAACGTAGTTTATGAAGATTATGAAATCATCAGAAAATTGTCTTTTAAGACATGGAAGCCTTATGAACAGCCCTTAAAAATCTGCATTTGATAAATTAAATATTAAATTTATTATTATGAACTTAAATGTTTTATTTCAAAATCTTGTTGACTCAGAAACATTTAAAAAAAAATGTCACTATAACAAAAAGGTTTTTATTTATTTATTTTTTTTCTTTCCAATACATTCCTTGCATGTCCCTTTTTCAAAAGTGACGGACGCAGAAACAGAAAAACTGATCAAACTTCGAGCTTCAAACGAGGCCCTGTTCACTGGAAGAAGAAACACAGCCAAACCAGCCTGGAGGTCAGTCACTTCAGAGTCTTTGTGTGTGTGTGAGAGTGTTTTTATGTTTTATTTTATTTATTTTTTTTGTCTCAGAGCCATCCTGTACGAGCTGGGGCTTCAGGGGAAGGTGACCACAGACCAGCTGGCAAAGAAATGGGACAACCTCAAGAGAAAGTACAAGGTGAGGTTACACAGACTTCAACCTGCAACTGTGTAATCACTTTGCTTAGTTGCTCACAAAACAAACTAAAGAAAGATGACAATTTGTAAGTAACAGATGTAGAAGTATAACAAAATATACAATACACACAGGAGGAATAATGAATGAAAAAGGAGATGGCATCTGTTTTAAATTGAATTAAGAATGGTAAGAAAAAAAAACGCAAAACAACCACAACAATTCACAAAACAGAAGAACGTTTTTAATATCTTAATTAGCTTTATTGAAATGATAATTTATTTATTATTACTAAATCATATAATTTATTTGAAGTTATTTTTAATATTTGTTATTTATATTTTTTGCACACTAGTCGACTAACCAGTCCATTCCATAAAGTCATATGAGACTATGTTATAAATAAATCCTCTTTTTTTAATAAGTTATTTCTGAATAGGCTTGTTTGTACTGAGCTGTGTCCAGAGCGAGACGTCTGCTGCACAAACATCAAATTCACAACTCTGCCCCAATTTCCTACATTTTAAGGACTGTCACAAGACCTGAAAAATATTATATAGTGTACTTTTTTCTTTGGCTTTCAAATTTTACTTGAAATGGAGTCTTTATTGTACAATGAACAGAGTGCATGGTTTAGCTCCACATTCTGGAACGTGGACCATTTGCCAATGCCTCCCCTAAATAGAACAACAGAAACCTACCTACAACGACCCATAACATGTCGCTTCTGCGCAAATTAAGCTATAAAGTTAACAGGTTTAGCTTTGACTGACCTACTTATAAACCTCATCTCAAACAGGACGTCGGGTTGGTCTTAGGATAACCTTAAGTTCATTTCTGTGTTGGTTAAACCTACAGCAGAGAAACAAGGTCAGTGTTGTGCTGTTCACCAACAAGCAGCCATCAAATATAGAAAAATGTGGTTAAAAACACCAGAATCTATTTATGTAGTGCACAAAGAAGCATTTACCTGTCATGTTTAACATACTTAACAGTAAATATTATGTGTCTGTATCAGGAGCTGAAGTTTCCTGCGGCAGGTGTGGAGGCCAACCTGAGCTCTTGGCCTTGGTTTTACCGAATGAACGAGGCCATTGAGGGTCGTCTGGCAGGAGCAGCTCCCGTCCTGACTCCCATCATTGAGGACGACGACGACTTCTGCGAGGCCATTTCTCCGATCCCCAAGAAACGGATGAGACGCAGCCGAGGGATGGCTGAGTTTCTCACAGAGTCAGAGATAGACTTACTGGTCGAAAACGTGGAGAAAAATGGACCCGCGCCTTTAGTGGAGACGCACCGCTCGAGTGAATACAGCTACAAATGTAAGGCACTTTGAAGAGACCAGCTTACTTGTAGTAAATAATAAAAATAAAATGAACCAAAAAATACAAAACAGTGTTATAATGACTTTTCTATTTCAGTCACAGATGCAGACACTCGCAGATTAATCGAGTTACGAGCAGCGAACGAGGCTCTGTTCACAGGAAGAAGAAACACTGTGAAACCGGCTTGGAGGTACACAGGCTGGGAATTAACAACCGCAGTGTCCTCCACAGCACTCTCCTTGACATTAAGCTCTCACCACCTTGACTACTGTACTCTGTAGTGGCATGAAGTCCATGTAAAATCAGTTTTTGTAATGATGATGGTTTTTAATAGCCTGGTTCTACCAGACTCTTGTACATTTCATTTGTACAGAGAGTCTGGCCTCGCTCCATTGACAAGCGTTTACTTCCTTGTATGCGGGAACTCTGTTGAAGTTTAAAACTATTGGATCTGCCCAGAGTCACTCAGGATCTGCCATAGCCAATCGCTAACGTGTGGTCATGACGTCTGTCATGCGCCGAAACCGACCGGAAACAACAAGTCACTCCCTCTGTTCGCTGATTGGTCCTACAAAAAATTGATTTCTGGAAACCTAAGAATATACAGCGATCCCAGACTAAGTACTAAAGCGAAATGAAATTGAGCGGAAGTACGTAGGAGGGCGGAGCCAGGCTAGGTTTTAAAGGCAGTCGCATCAAATATATGAAGTCTGTAAATTACATTATTCTGTCATTTTTAGCTCTGACATGAAACTACCACTGTAACCAATAAATCTTCCTGCAAAACATTAAAACTTTTTCCCTCTTGTCTTGTGTTTTGTTTAGGGGAGTTGTGAAGGAGATGGGCCTCACCGGAAAAATCACACCAGACCAAGTTGCCAAAAAGTGGGACAATCTCAAAACCAAATTTAAGGTGAAAACCCCAAATAGCAGAGGTGTAAAGTACTTGACTATAAGCAACATTTACTCTCTACTCGACTACATTTTTGATTGAATATTTGTACTCACTACATTTGAACTGAGTCTTACCGTTACTCGCCACATTGTGTTTGTGCACATAAAGTCAACATTGTCTGCCGTGGCTTATTTTCAGGGTGTCCTAAAAATCTTCCTACCTCTAATAAAGTTTAAAGTTATTAAAGAGCTCAACACTCCCCTACCTGCATCTGCTGCTTGAGTACTCTTTAGCACTACTGGCCTCATTTTAGTCCAAAAAGAGCTAGAATAAATTCCTTTTTAGAGAACTTTGAGAACCAACTGTTAAAGTTGAATAACAATATTGCCCTTCTCTGAGACTGACAGGTACATTATATCAAAGTCAGCTTGATTTTACTTTTTTTGTTTTGTTTTTGTTTGTCCATTTTACTTAAAAGATCTTTTTTGAAAATGTTTTACTTATGCCTTTTTGAGCACTCGAGTTTGACTTGGACAGACTTGTTTAATCTGTGTTTTTGTTCTGCCATGTCGAAACATTGGGGTGTTCAATTTTTTTAAATTAGGAAGTAATAAGGACTAGTCCGTCTTTGAGCCAACATTAAGTACAAGTAAAATACTTAAAAGTACTTAAAGTACTTTTAAAATGGGATATTTTATATCCCATTATATATTTTATATATACTTTTACTCAAGTCTTATTTAAGTTTGGGACTTGTAATTTGTAGTGGAGTAATTTTTACAGTAGGATATCTGTACTTTTACTCAAGTATGGCTTTCAGGTACCCTCTACAACTCTTCCAAAAAGATCCCTTTTTTCTAACTGTAAACTTCATAACACTTACACATGCTTTTCTCTTTCAACTCTGTCAACTCAGTCATTACAATAGTTTCAAGATTTTTTTATTTTTCTGTTCTTTCTGTGTGAAAAAAATGTTGTAGGGTTCTCACTGCGTTAATATTAGTGTTTATATCTGCCACAGTGCTCCAGACACAGTCCCACCTCGGTGCTTAGGTGTTATTACATCAGTATAAATACAAGGGATAAGCAGGAAATAAAAATGGGGTTAATGTAGGGCTAATTTCAATATCTGTATTGCATTTATGTTGTGTTCTTCTATGTGGACATTTACTTTTTTCCTTAAAATTATTGTCCAAACAGTGTTAAATAACTGTTTTTAGAGCTGGTTCATTTCTACATTTAGTCCAGGTTCAGGCTTTAAAATTTTCATTTCACTTTCCATAGGCCGAATGTATTTTCATTTTACAGGGGTCGCCACTGAGGCCAATAAAATTTACTTTTTGCGCAAATTTACTGGGTCAAAATTGATGATATATATATATATATTCGGTCATGGTAGTATAACCTGAGACCCAGTGGTTGGTGCCAGGCTGTATCTTAATGTCTTATTTCCTCTGTATGTCTCTGCAGGACCTGAAGTTCCCTCCTCAGGGGATGGAGGGGCAGGTGGTCCCCACGGCCTGGCCCTGGTATCAGCTCATGAGCGACGCGTTTGAGGGGCATCTCGCCGGTAAAGCTCCCGTCGTGACTCCCATCTGGAGCAATGCAGACGACACAGTGTTCATCCCGTCCTCTCCTACTCCTCTTCCTGCTCTTCCTTCTTTGGACAGAGACTGTTCTCTGATCGAGAGAAGTGTCGAGGAGGAGCTGAACGACGGCACAATTACAGAAAATCACACGGACAACACTGAACATGAGGAGAGTGTAGAGCACACGGAGAGCTGTGATGGGAACGTGACGCTGATCGATGCAAACGGAGAGTCCTCGCCCTCAGAACATTCGTATAAATGTAAGAGTCTCCCTGTAATGACCATATTCAGATAATAATGCTTAACAGAGAACCACTGTTATTCATGACAAATAATATTGTTTCAGATTCACTCTTACTGATCAAAAACACAATGAACTTTCATGGCAAAGTAACATACAGGCTAGAGCTGCACAAGTATAGCAACGGTGGAGATAGTTTAAAAATGTGGCAGGACAGAGCAGACACATTTACTAGCTTAAAGTGCTGGCTAAACATTAAAATAGCTGAATTGTTGAACAAACTCTACTGTTTTGGTGAAATACTTCTTGATTAATAACAAACATAAGTTTTCCCAGCACAGTTTTAGGTTCGATTTTTGTTGTTGTGTCACAGTCTCCTTTTGCTCCATGATTGCTTTGCTGTGCATCACTCAATTAAGTTTGCACATGCTCAGTTCATCAGCTTCAGAACTCTGTTCTAAAAAAAAAAAACAACACTAATATCTGTAAATCTAAGTATTGTATTGAGCTTCTCTTACATATAAATAGAAATGCAATTCCAGATTGGCAGGGTTTATATTGTAACAAGATATATTGTCCTATTGCACACTCTAAAGGCCACCTGACACTGGGTGTGACGCGCTGTGGAGTGACGCGCCGCATGGAAACCCTTGAAAAAGCAAAACGTGTGAAAAACGTGTAACCTGTTCCTTCATAACCTGACGATATGAGTGAATTGGCTACGGGGCTGTGTGTGGATACCATAGACCGTTGAAGTAGCAACATACTGAGTTCTCTTCTTCAGTTAGATAGAGAGATAAATGTGTTTGTGTTTCCTGGTGTGGCTCATGCTTTACTTCTGTATTTATATGTGACTCTCTGTCATTCAAAGCAGAGAATAGCCTCTTATTCACAGCAGAAACAAGGAGCAAGTTTTAAGTGTTTTTTGAGTTAATAAGCCTGTGTATTCAGGCGCGGCGACTCCATGAAATAGAACAGCTGCGTCAAGTGACACTGGGTCGAGCACTGGTGTGAGCTGGCCTTTAGTCAGGAGCTTAGAGAAATACAATCTATGGCTTTATTTGAAAAACAAAATGTACTGTTTGTTTCTGTATTTCACCTTTGCTATTGTTTTCCTAATTTTGGATCGAGAGTCTGTATATTACTTTAACTTCTGTCTGTTCCAGTGACGGAGCAGGACACACAGAAACTTATCAAACTGAGAGCTGCAAACGAGGCCTTGTTCACAGGACGAAGAAATGCTGCCAAAGCTGCCTGGAGGTTAGTCTATATCTGCAGGAATCTTAAAGAAAAACAGTGAGTGTTTAAAGAATTTTGTGTTTTTTCTTTCCTCAGAGCAATCCTCAAAGAGTTGTGCTTACATGGAAAGGTCTCCACACATCAACTCGCAAAGAAATGGGACAATCTGAAGAGGAGATACAAGGTACAAAATATAATTTACATTCTGAGGTTTACAGATTTACTGCTTGTACATACGCCTTAATCTAATGGTATTTGAGATCTGTGTCTGAGTCCAACCGTCAGTGGTGTGTGTCATGACCTGTTTACAATACTGTACTTCTGCTCTACCTGTCGGCCGCACCTC
This sequence comes from Neodontobutis hainanensis, assembly GCA_024349245.1. Lineage (NCBI taxonomy): Eukaryota > Metazoa > Chordata > Actinopteri > Gobiiformes > Odontobutidae > Neodontobutis > Neodontobutis hainanensis. Next base: position 9,201,396 of record JALDNG010000001.1, on the reverse strand, counting down.
CGCTCTCCCTATTGTGCAGAGGTTACTGTACGTGTTGCTGATAGCAGCTGTTTAAAATAAGCCTGTACAGAGTTTCACAATGCACCGTTGCTTAAGCTAATATTATCTCTCCATCAGGTGCTCAACATTAATACAACAATAACCACGTTGAACGCTTTGTGCAGTAAAACACAAATACTGTGTCTATTAGGATGTCCTTTAACCTAGTTAATTAGTCAATGCTTTTCTGCTGCAGAGAAAATGAAATATGAGGTTTGTCTTTTGTGTAGCATGTTAAACCTGTCAAACACAAGGCCCAGAGGCCAAAGCTGGAGTGCTTTCTGCAGTTTAATATCTTCCCCACACATATTTTATCTTTATTAATGTTTACTGGCTGTGTTGCAAATAGGCCCATTTTTGTGTGAAAATCATTAAAAGAGCAAGAAGGATACAGATTTTAGATGAAAGCTATTGTGATACAAGATATTCTATTTTCTATACATTCATCTCGAGTCTTGTGCAACCAACTGAAAAAGCTGGTAGCGCCAGTGCTACCAGTTAAAAAGTTATTATTGAGCTCTGTACCAGTTTCATTGCCAGCTTAGCTTAGCGTTCGCTCTTTATGTTCATAAGTAATGGAGCAGGACACAGCGTCCGAGGGAGACAAGTTTTGGGTTTAATTTGGGTCTCCTTGTCCCAGGACCTGCGGTACCCTCCTGTCGGGATGGAGAACGCTGTGGACCCCTCGTCCTGGCCCTGGTTCAGCCTCATGAACGAAGCCATGGAGGGCCGTCTGTCGGGCAGCGCTCCGCTTCTGGACCCTATCACCCGCTGCTCCGAACCTTCTCCTCGATCCCGCCCACGTGTCGCCCCGCCTCCTCTTCCACCTCCTCCTCTTCCTCCCACCTCCTCCACCCCAGACTTTAGCACTGAATCATTTGTGGAGGGGACAGAACAGGGCTCACTGGAGCGAGAGTGGGACATTTTAGACCGAGAACGGGCCACTCTGGAGAGGGACCGGGAGATGATGGAGCGGGACCGGGCCACGGTGGAGCGGGAGAGGGCGACGATGCAGGCCGAGAGGATGTGGCTGGAGCGGGAACGGGCTGATCTACAGCGGGACAGAGCCATGGTGGAGCAGGAGAGAGCGGCGCTGGCCCGGGACAGAGAGATACTCGACCAGAGGGCCATAATGCTCAACACTGTGGGACACGTGCAGCACTTAAACTCACTCATGTAGCTCTGCAGCGAAGAGGGAGGGGTCTGATGAGTTTAAAAAGGTTGTTCAGGGTTTTTGAAGTTCAGTTTTATAAGGTTTTTGTGGAGTCCATTACCTACTGTCAGTTTATTGCCAAAACAGGGCTGTTTTAATACAAGACAAAGCCCTCCCTAAACAATAACCATTTATTCAAAACCAGGTCATCCATCCAATTATTCTTTTCTGACAAAGGATTGGTCTGGTCCCTTTTGGTTTGAGTTTGATTTCCAAGAAGCAGAACAAATGGACAAAAAATAAACCTGAATGTAATTATACAAATAAACAACCGATCCGAAAAACAGAGTACAGCATAAAAGACCTGCCCCATTTTAGATGAACGGTTATGAGTCGCCAGGTAGAATTGATTTTGGTGGAAGTTTTACAGTGGGACAGAAGTAAGTCAAAATAGAACCTGGCCATTTCTATCTACTTTGCAAAGTCAAATGAGACTGGTATCTTTTTCCTTTCACAGCAGTTTTCACTCTGTAAAAATCCTGTCCTTTCCAGTCAAAATATTTATCTAAAAAAGGTCGGGCTTTATGCAATGCGTTATTTCTCTTTAGTCGTATTTGTATTTTGTTTTGTGTCCAGAGGAAGTTTATTTAGTGTATCAGGGTTCTGACCCCTGGAAATTCAACTCAGATCCATAGAGACCTGACAAACTCTTTTGTATAGAGTAGAAAGAGAGAATCAAAAGGATCACATTGGTCAGGTTGACTTTAATTGGGTTATAAACCTTAAAAATGCAACAAAACAAAGGTGGAAAAGGCATTAAACAGGCTACATGAACTTACTCAGCTTTATATAGTCTGTAGAGTAAAGTTTTTCAACAACAGAATGCAAATTGTGATGTAAATCTTCCCAGTGTTACCAGTAAGTGGAAGGTTTTTTGTTTAGGAAGGACTTGGCTTTTTCTATTTGTGTATTTACACGGCCACTGCAGGATCACTGACTAATTTATTCACACTGATGTAAATGTTAAAGCAGGGCTGCACAACACTACATTTCTGTTCACTTCAAATGTGTTTAGTTGATTATTTAACTCCAGTCACAAAGCTGTAAAGTAATAGTAATGACACTCCCATAGACTTATTCAAACATCCTTCTTACAGGTTCTTTTGATGAATACTGTTTTGTTATTTGAGAACAGCGCTGTTGGCAAACCTTAAGTTCAAGTCACTTTGAGTTTTTAATTTGACTCTAAAGACACAGGGAAAGTGGTATTTCTTGTGTAAGGCTTTGGAAACTCAATCACAGGAGCAACATAGAGTCTGGGCAGTAGTTTTTTATGCTAATTCGCCATATGCTTCTGAGGCTTTTTGTGTCTTTAGTGGTGAGACCTGAGGGAAGGGATAAAACTAAAATGTATCCAACTTAAACAGCTAGGAAAGAAATCTATTAAAAAAGTAATAATATTGAAAATAGGAGCGTAAAAAAATAATCTCTCTCTCTCTCTCTCTCTCTCTCTCTCTCTCTCTCTTTATATTTATATATATATATATATATATATATATCTCTGTATGTATGTTTTTTTTGTTTTTTTTTTTGCCATATTGCCTCAGCTCTTCTTCCTGGTAGGGATTGCTTTCAAATTTTTAATTTTGAACAATGCAAAATAAATGCCAGATTAGAATAAACTAGAACTAAACCAATAGTTGACCAAGATATTGGTCCAGGAACAAAATTGTGTTACTAATATTTCATACTATTTCAAACTAATGAAGCTTTTAAGACTGGCTCGGGACTGGTGAAGGCTTATGTAAACTGATAATAAAGGCACATGTGAATCAAAATTTGATGTTTAACGGTTCTCTGAACAAAGAGACTCTACCTCCACTCTGTACATTTTATCATTTTTGTTTTTTATTTTATTTCTCACTGAAACAGTTCAGCTCATAAACTTTCACCGTTTTTCTCTTCTTCTTTTTTATATTTATTTTAATAAGCCTGTTGTGCAGCCCTGTTTTTGTCTATAGTCAGAGGTACATACTTTAAAAGAATGACTCCTCCAACTAAAGCATTTAGAGAGAGATTTGAGTTATTTTTACTTTGTGTTTTTTTTTTGTGAATTGTATAAACTTGATAATCACTTTTTATAACATGTTTATTTATTGTTATTTTACTGGTTCTTTGGACAAACTGGTAAAGTTTTTTTGATTTCTTGTCCGAGCACATTTTTTATTTGAACTAAACCAAGCCTTAAAAACTGAGATGTATTCAGTGAGTTGTACTTTTTTGTAAAAATGCAATAATTAATCTGAATGTGTTAAAAATTTGTGACGTGAAAAAACAAACAAACAAAAAAACAATCGTGTTTTTGTTTGTAAAATTTTCAATATATATTTTTAAAAAGAGTTGTGTTTTGAAGGTCTGTATTTTTTGACTTGTATTATATTGTGTGTATAGTTTTGGGTGTTTTTGGAGAAATCGGGTGATGAAAGTGGTCACTGGAGAAAATCTTCTTTGGGCACAGGATGCAATACCACACGTGTCCAGCTGTGGGAATGTCATTGAAAAAAGTGGACCAGGTAAAATTTAAGAAAGTTAAGATAGGAAAAATAGTTTTTATTGCTGTTTTTTTCTGTTTGAGCATTGTTTTAAGTCTTTTCCCTTTTAAATGTTTTTTTATAATTGCACTGCTGCAATTTAAATTCTTTAGCAGTCAGCCGTATGTTGTTTGAGGTGAGGACATGTCCTGTAGTTCACCTAAATGTCACTGCTGAAAAGGACACCTGAGTTCTCATGTTCTCACTTAGGACCTGTTATTGAATGGCACATGTGAAAGTATAAAAGGTGAAACTGGTTCATCTACTGATTACGTCTGATCTCAGTACAGCAGAATGTGGATTTGTAAGGCCATGTCATTTAATCCAATGCTCAGCTTTGCACAACATGCTCCAGTGTAAAACGGAAGTCACTCTAAACACTCAACAGGTTCTAGATGAGCTGTTTTTAGTTTATTTTAAATATGGCGCATACATTGGCCCTGTTTCAAGAAGCAGCCCAACTCAACAGGAAAAGGTGGTTAGCATCACAGAGACTTCATCTAAACCCAGAGTTTCAGCTTTTTAAATCTAGCCCCATGTGTAAATATCTCTCTTGCGTTATCACCTGCACAGGGAGGTGGACCCGAGGCTGCTTCTGATTGGTGGAAGGTGTCTGACAGATGAAGCAAGGTGGAACAGGAATGACAAGTTTGCCCCGCAAGAAGGAAAAAGAGGCGTTCACTTCAGTGTGGGACAAATGCTAGTTAACATGCTCAAAGTGAGAATCGGTGAGTACACAAAAACAAAAATCTGCTCACAGGTAATGTGATTAATTTACCATTTCTGTATTGTGCTTTTTCAGTTTGTAATCCAGGGGAGGTTCAGTTTTGGTTTAATCTTCTTTTTGAGGAACTTTGGGACACAAAGTTTCATAAAAGTGGCTGGTTACAGAGTTAACTCAACCCTGAAGCCTCTTGCTTAACATTGAAACATTGCTCTTGTCAAATACTGTAAAAACTTGGAGTGAAACCTCTTTCTTTATGCTCTGATTAGCATTCAACTCCCTTTATTAATCCCCAGAGTTAGCCATTACAGCTGATAAAACATTTGCAGCAGTTCATTGTTTACATTAAACAACATAACCACCTTGTTTGTCCAGGTGAGAGGGGAGCCTGGAGCAGACAGAGTATAGCCTCCTCTTCAGTTGTAATAAGAGACAGGAGGACAGACAGACAGACAGAGGATAGAAGCTCAGTGTGTCATACTCCCCCAGCATCTGGGCCTAGAGCAGCTGAGCTCATCTACAGGTGCTGGTCAAATAATTAGACAGGGCGCCTTTTGCCTGAGTTACTGCAGCAACACGGCGTGGCATGGAGCCGATCAGTCTGTGGCACTGCTCAGGTGTTATGAGAGCCCAGGTCGCTCTGATAGTGGCCTTCAGCTCTTCTGCATTGTTGGGACTGGCATATCGCATCATCCTCTTCACAATACCCAAAGATTTTCTATGAGATTAAGGTCAGGTGAGTTTTCTGGCCACTTAAGAACAGGGATACCATGGTCCTTAAACCAGGTACTGGTTGCTTTGGCGCTTTGTGCAGGTGCCATGTCCTGTTGGAAAATGTGCTCTTTCATATTATAAGGAGTATTTTGGGAAAGAGTCGAATGTTTGAGGTGTTTGAGAGCTGGGGTCTGGTTAGATATGTCAGTTAGCAAGCTCACAGAAAAATATATCTTGTGCTGCTTCTTAAGTTAAATTTTCAGTTTAAAAATATAAATTCCTTTTCAATTTCCTGTAATTAATTTTTAAACCAGTGCATTTAATTTAAATTTAGGTGTTTTCAAATCAGTTTTTAAAAAGCATTTCTTCAACTTGATGAATTCCGATTTACTTTCAAAGACAACAATTCAGTTTCTAGGGGCACAAATATCAGTCGAAGGATTTCTCTCGGTCTGCGTCGTGTCATGTAGCCACTCGTTCACAGACTTGTCCACACATAGCCCACCTCCGGCAGGTTAGGTTTAAGATTTGTTTACTGGGATAAAACTAAGCTTTATCCCAGTAAACAAGACCCCCCCCCCACTCCCAAATAAATATCTGCATCTGGACATTGTAGGTAGTTTTTTGTTTAAATTTGTATTTGTTTACTATGCACTAATTATTTTTTCTGTTCTCCAGGTTCTGGCAAAATGCACCGACACAACTTCACCCGTGAGTTTTTCTTTTTATTTCCTCGTTCCTGAATTAAATACTTCCTCGTTTCATTTTATACTTTGAGCAATGGTAACACTATAACTATCACCAAATAAAACAGACCCTTTTCATTTGCATTTGAGGCTCACTCTTCTGAAGTGTGGCTGTGTTGATTTATGAAGTGTTACATGAGTTTAAAGGCTTATAGTTTGTTTAAGGATTTACTGGAAAACTACTGCACTAATTCTTAATTAATGAGAAAAGAGGTCACTGTTTGAAGAAAAAATATGGTTCTCCAGACATTTATAGGAAAAGGAAAATGCATTTTTTACTAAATCAAGTGCTTCATTTTGTTATGTACTCTTTTAATGTTTTGAGACTGCAACTGTTAAATCACCTAACCACATATTGTAACAGGAATCATCTGGAAAAATTGAGATCTAAGTACATGTAGGCTTTATAGTTAAGGATTTTAAAAGATGAGTGTTCAGAACCTAGCAGGCTAATGACAGCTCGGTCCTGAAAAAGTGACACTACTGATAAAACGGAGAATGTGGTTATTCCAGCTTTGGATACGTCTTTTTACGTATATGCATATGTCAAAATAAAGTTGTGTAAATCCCTTTTATGTAACGTCCACTGACCCATCATCGGACACAACCCTGGCTCAAGGGGTTGAAACAGTGAGAGGACACTGGGCAGAACATAACGTTTAATCTTTATTTAAACAATTCAACCAAATTAAACCAATGAACTGTGAAGAAAGTCAGGTACTAAATGAGCTGTGTCTGTATATTCAGTGACATTGTGTTATAAAGTGCAACATAACGTCTAACGAAACAAAAGTGTAAACTAAGGAACCAGGCTTAACCAAGTCAAACAGAACAGAACAGGTGGCAGGTTTGAACAGGAAGACAGCCAGAGGGGCGCGGCAGGTCTTGTATAGTTACCTGACCTGGCAACCCAAGGCCCACAGGTGTGCCAGGACAGGAACCCAACATACACCCACCAGGGGGCGTCACCCTGGGTCATTGCTCCTGTCTGCTTCTCCAAACTGGGAGCATGCTGACATTTACCCACATAAGGAAATAAGTTACCTTTCTCAAAGTACCTCATAGCCCTCTTTTTTTTATTTGTTTTCAATACTGGACTGTCCCTTTAAATGTTAAACAAACCCCTGTGTCTTTGTTCTATTAATATCAATGGATATACTTTATTGAGTCTGAGTTTGTTGTTGTGATTGACAAATTGTTCTTGTTAATCAGCTCTGCTCTATATCATCATCATCATCATCATCATCATCATAATAATAATAACATGTGTCTCTGTGTCCCTCAGGATTTTGGAAGTTCATTGTTCTGGCCGTGTCTTTGACTGCCTTCGCCACATTCATCCTCATAAAATACAGTGACCTATTCAACGGTACGAACAGTTTTGTTTTTCCACTACAATTTATTCGTTATCTCAGGTTACACTTGATCTTAATTGTCTGAGCTAGAAACACAACTTACCCCCATTCACTTATAATATTTACTTTAATCATCATCTCTTTAGATTTAGGCAAGAAATAAGTCCAACAAGAAGTAACCTAGTTTTGTTCAGTGAGACACACAAATGCAGTTTGACTAAAACATTGAGAAACACTGTTATTACTGTTTTTTTTTTTTGTTATTTGTCTTTTTGTGGCATATTTGTAAGTACAGTCCACTAAACAGGAGTTAAAGTCTGAATTATCAAAGTTATCTCAGTCTTTAACACTTTTTTAACGTTTTAAAACGTATATAGATTTGTGTATAACGCCCTCTGGAGGTGGAAAGAATCTGTGCAGTAGAGACGTCACAAATGATCAACGATAAAAACTATAGCTGTAAGCAGTGCTGGTGTTGTCTCTTGTTTCCTACAAACTCAGAAAAACAGGTCAAGTCGTTTGAATCTGAGAAAGCAGAGAAAGTCTGAGATTCTGTTTGTTGGCTAATAACCCAAAAACAAAGGGTCACATGATCAGTCCAGATGTAAACACTGTAAAGGTCAAAGGTCTTGTCTCCTGTTGCAGACGGACGAGCCCAAGAGACGATGCAGAGGATGAAGATGAAGATGGAGCCTGGTGAGTGAAGAGTTAAACCTGTTTTCGGTTTTGTCTGTGGCTTATCAATAACTGAACTGTTTGTTTGTTCAGAGAGTCCGTGTCCCGTCACAGTCTGCGCCGACAACCACTACAGTTTCTTTATTCAGAGCGGAGCAGCCAACGTCATCCAGCCACAAATCTGCTTCAAGAACCAGCTGTAAGTCCAGGACCAGGACTAAACCAGGTCTGGACCAGGACTAAACAAGGACTAAATCAGGACTAAACCATGTCTGGACCAGGACTAAACCAGGACTAAATCAGGTCTGGACCAGGTCTAAACCAGGACTAAATCAGGTCTGGACCAGGTCTAAACCAGGACTAAACCAGGTCTGGACCAGGTCTAAACCAGTCCTGATTCTTTCACCACATATTGGTCTAAAGTTCTGTTTTTTTGCAGAATTCTTGGGGCCTTAAAAAAAAACGCTGGAGTTGGAATAAACATGGCAGTTGTTAACGGTGAGTCTCAAACCAAGTTAAACACTTTTTATCTTTTTCATGTATTTTTAGGTTCCATGATAAAGTCTGTGTCTTTCAGGACAAACAGGAGAGCTTCTGAAGACGGGACACTTCGACATGTGGGCCGGAGGTATGCAGCCTCACCAGTCAGCAGCGTGAACTCTGAACTTTAGCCAGAAGAAATCCCCAACGAGCCCTTTTCTGCACAGTTTTCAGTCGATTTGTGGGTCCCCTCCTTTGACAAGAAGAGCAGTTACTTTTGCAGATAATGTGCTTTCTGTAATTTTCACACTTTTCAAACTCATTCCAGGGTCTGTTTGTTGGAGCGCTACACTGCCTTTGGTCTTTTTTCCACCAAGTATCACGAGCCCTTAACCCTCCTGGTCCCTGGACATTTTTTAGCTTTTATTTTATTTTATTATTGCGTTACTTTGGCTGTGCGGATGCAAATGGAAAAGAATTGTTGAAATGCCTTAAATATTTTTGGACATTTTAAAAGACATGTCTTTGTGTCCCAGGGACCCAGTTAGAGCAATTTATTTACAATACTTTGCACAAAAAAATTAAAATTTATCAGAATCAATGATTTTTGACACCACCAGACTCAGATAATACCAGATGCTAATTGTTTTAAATGGAGTGCAAGAGTAAAACAGTAAAGCTATACAGTGATAGTGATGTCCTCTTGTTGCAGAAGTAAACCCTCTGATTGAGCAGCTCAGAAGCATCGAGGTCGGCTCCATCGTGCTCATGGCCTCGTACGACGAACCGGCCTCCAAGTAAATGTCTTTATTAAAACACCTTCTGGTGATTTTACTTTATGGTTTCCTCACATTTAAAAGCGTCCTGTCATATTGTGTGTGTGCTTGTGTCCGCTGCGGGCGCAGGCTGAATGATGAGGCTCGGGGGATCATCGCGGCGTTTGGCAGTACCTCTGTGGAGTCCCTCGGTTTCAGAGACAGTTGGGTTTTTGTTGGAGGCAAAGGAGCCACAGTCAAGAGCACTTTTGAAAAGGTAATTATTATTCATCGACACAGAGCCCTACTTTCATGTTTATTGTAAAAGCAATATTTTATGTAAAAATAAAACAGGCTTTATTATACAAGATTTAACAGATTGCTTCTGGAAAAATAAGATCGCTCTCATTGGTTGACACCTGCTTGTCATGTGTTTTTCCCGGGAAGTTTTTAGGTTGAATTTTTTTTCTTTTTTGTTAAATGTGTTCATGTGATGTTGCTGGACCATAATTCAGAAAAAGGACAATGGACAGTAACAGTGAGGATCGATTCTTCTTCTCACAGCATTACCTCTTTTCTTTTCAAGCACCTCAAGAACGACAATGCCAAAAATAAATACGACGGCTGGCCTGAGCTCCTTGACCTCAGCGGCTGCATCCCCAGATATCTCGGATGACTGCACACGGTGGACAAAGGGACGAAGGGATGTGGCTCTGACCAGGTCCATGTTTCAGAGAAACCCTGAAGACAAATGTGAAAGTGTGAAGAAAAACTGGAATGATCATCATTTGGACTTGGATTTAACCTTGAAGAGACACAAGGGGGTCATGTTTACAGGGGTTTTACTGCAGGGTGATGTTGCACCATTTGTTTGTTTGCGTTTTTCTTTTTACTGTTTTAAATTAAAGCTCAAGTGCTGTTTTATTTTCTTTATGAAAGGAGCTCACAAAGGAGCAACGAATGACTTGTTCACAGTTAAGGACGTTCTTCCCTAGCACTCGTTTAAGTGTTGAAGATTTTGGGGAGTTTTAAGAAGGTTTATGTAATCACACAGAGTTTAACCTGGTGGATGTTGATTTTACAAGATCATTGTTTATTTATTTTTCACCTTCAATTATTCAGAAATATCCAACAGAAAATATTGGTTAAATTTTGTCTCCTGGTATTGCAAAGGTCTGAATGGAACATTAATAATACTTTGGGGAAGGATATTCAGTTTCTACAAGAGACACATCTGAAAAACCGAGACCACACTCGCTTATGTAAAACGCAGAGAGGACATACAGTGTATTTCATTCATGTTTTGACTCCAAATCAAGAGGCGTAGCTGTCCTGATCAGAAAGAGTATTCCATTTACACTGACTCGATGTTAGGCCCAAAAGGCAGGACACACTTGAACAGGCATCTAAAGTATAAAGCCCACTTGGTGAGAATATTCCTTTTTTTACTCAAGGATAGATTTTTTACTGGTAGACTATAAATTATGGCTGCTATGACTGAGTGTACTTTGCTGTAATATCTTTTTTATCTGTGTATTTATATTGTCTTTTATTGTGAAGCACTTTGTGACTGCTGTCTGTGATAAATAAATACATAAACCAGGACTAAATAAATGAATAAGAGTACAGTATGAAATATCTAGGAACTATTAGCCTTAGATTGGACCAGATCCAGGGTTAACTAAATGTATCTAACTACAAACTGAAATGGTCTTAGACAAACCAAACAATTTTTGTGAACATACTTTTGACGTACAAGATTAAAGTAATGGCAGAAAAAAAATCAGATTACTGAAATAATCAGAGCATCTCCATATGCCACATTTGATGGATACTTGTGCAAGTGGCTTGCTATTGGTCTCAAGGGTGGTTTTACCACAGCCTCATCGAGTTTGCAATGAAGTGTCTTAGAGTCCTGTTGATGTTGTACATCTCCAAGTATTCAGTGATCCATGTGTGTGGCATTGAGTAATCAATCCAGGCAGTGCACAGGTTGGTGTGTCGGGTTCTGCAGTCTTGGGTGACTGTTCTGTCAACCAGGAGTTGGTGATGATGCCTGACATGAGCTTCCATGTTGTGGAAAGACAGGTTATTGGCCGATAGTTGGATGGGACTGTACCCTTTGTGGGATCCTTCAGGATCAGGATTGTACGCCCTTCGGTAAGCCATTCAGGGTGCGTCCCATCCCTTAGCAGCTGGTTCATTTGTGCTGCAAGGCGCTCGTGGAGTGCAGTGAACTTCTTTAGCCAGTAGGTGTGGATCCTGTCTGGGCCCGGTGCTGTCCAGTTTTTCATACCTGAGACTCTTTCTTGTAACTGGATTCTGTTCAGGGAGGTTGCTGTGGTCCTCTCTCAGCTGTTGTGTGATGCCTCCCTCTCCCATATACTTTTCAAGTATTGTTCAGTTTCCAGCCTTGGTGGGTCTGCTGTTATAACCCTGCCACTGAGCGTACACTTTCGCAGGTTGAGTTGCGAACAACTGGTTTATTCTTCTTTCTTCATTCTCTCTTGTGTACCTCTTTAGGCAGCTGGCCAAGGCTTTGGAACCTTTGTTTGGCAGTTTCAAGTGCTTCAGGTATTAACAGTTTCAAGTGCTTCAGGTATGGGCATCTGGTTGTACCTATTGGGTACTTGTTTTCTCATTGCACCTCTCTTGGCCTCTGTCAGTCGGCTCACTTCTCTCCGTGCCTTCTTGATTTTAGCCTCCAGCCTTTGTTTCCACGGTGGGTACTGTTTCTCATGGTTGCTCTTATAGCCAAGCATCTCGAGGATCACTGCTGCTGAGGTGTATATCAGCTCAGCTCATTGGTTTCAGTGATGGTTGTGGTAGGGATCGCACTCAATGCTGCATTCACGTCTTCTAGGAGACTTTCTGATGATACTTAACTTAACCGTTGTAGTTGCATTCATTCCTGCCATGATCTTGTCTTTCAGGTCAGTCCCCCGTGTGAATTAATATATATATATAATATAATAATCTCCGTTTTTAAAATTTGTTCCAGTGTGAACAAGAGCCACAAACACAGAGAAAAATGTTTATGAAATATTGTGTACCTTAATCCATTTAATCCCATTATTCTCAAAAGTATCCAATAAAGAATTGTTTAAACGTTAAGAATATTGCCTCACATTTTTATTTCAATTGATCTAAAATGTATATGATTTTGACGTTGTGAACGTGAAATACATTTTAAAATAATCTTTAACATTTAAGGGAAATGTGTTATTATCTTTAGGTCAACTCTACAAACTTTTTGAGTTGTTACTTTTTAATAACACAGCATAAAGCATTAGTGAAATATTTGTAACTGCAGTTTATCATTTATAAATGATTATTCCTACATTAATAACCATCACAAGGTTAAACACAATTATTAATGTTTTACTCCAGAATAAGGCGCTCTTCTCGTATATCAAATATTTGATCATTTAACTGAACTAAATGTGATGAAGGTTTACACAACACACTGTTGATGCTGTAGAGACAAAAGATCTGGGAAAGAATATGAACCTTTATTCTTATAAACGTTTAAAACTTCTGAAAACGGCTGCAGGAGCTGATCTAATGGAAAGGATTTTGTAACTTAAAAGGGAAAAGAAAAAATGAAATAGATTTAACAGATTTCAGACTTCCTCTTTATTTCGTTTAGTTTAAACCTAATGGTGACACCTCCAGGATCTGACCCACAGAAGCACGTTACAGCTGTTTATTTAAAGTTTATTGTTATTGTTAACAGATTAAATACACCAAAGGTTTTATGATCACATCTTGGTTCTGTCATAAACTCCACGTCCTGTTTACCGACTCGCTCAGAGACAGCTGTTTAATGTTTGCCTCCTACAAGTCAAGGGCTTGTTTTTATTTTTAAAAGAGTAATGACTCCAATGTAGTTTTGAGTCTTTATCAAGCCAGACTGAAACCTACACAAACTATTAAAACATTACACCCAAAGTCTGTCTCTTTTTGAGTCTTTTTGTTAAAACACTGGCAACATTTATCTGTGTTATGCTTTGCTTTCTTTTTTATTTATATAAACAAAAGACAAAGACAAAAAAAAGGCACAAAACTATGGCCTAAATGTTCAAGACACAATTAAGAAGGAAGGAAATGGCAGTAGAAAAAAAGGAATGGGCCAAACCTATTTAAAAAATTACCAACATGACGCTAAAACTGACTTTGGTCATGATTCTGTTAAAATATTATTGTTCTTATAGGGTAATCCATAATCTTCATAAAGATTAAAACAAACTTAAGGTTTAATCAGAGTATATATTTATCTTTTTTCCTTTTTGAGCTGTTAATCATAAAAAGAAATATCCAACAAAGAATTTGTGTGCAACATCCTGAAGCTGCTGCAGCACTTTGACCTGTTTCCATTCACAGGGACAGATTTAAAGACATGGCAGACCCACTGTAAACATCAGAAGCCATAACGGTGAGGTCTTATTTACAGTCTCTGTGCTCTTAAGTACGTCCGTCCGCGACACCTGAGCAGACTACAGAACGTCTTCCTGAAGGTGGTGTTGCACAGGGCATAGCAGCAGGGGTTGATGGCGCTGTTGACGTAGCAGAGCCAGCAGCCCATCCTCCACAGAGCGTCGGGGATGCACACGTGACAGAAGGCGGCCACCACTGCCATCACGTTGTACGGCGTCCACGTCAGGATGAAGGCCAAAAGGATGGCGAGGATGGTCCGAGTGACGCGGCGCTCTCGGGTCATGACCCTCCTCTGACGCCGCTCCTGGGCCCTGAAGCTGAACAGGACCGAGGCCTTTCTGTGGAGGTCCGCAGTTGAGGAGGACTCGGTCTCCATTTTGTTGAAGTCCTCGTCTCGTTGTGAAGGAGACGCAGATGACACCGAGTCTGCTGGGAATCAGGAGAGACACAAGTCCAGTTAAAGGTCACCTCTTCTCTTTGCTTCAGTGAGTTAGAGTCCTTCTTGATCATATTAAAGTATGGTTGTCAGAAGAACAATAACAATGCACAGCAGTCCTCTGAGGACAAGAATTAATAAAACCAAACAAATGCAAACAGGGTAACACTATCAACTTTCGATCTCAGCTCTTAATCATTGACTGCTGGGTGTGTTTGTGCAGTGAACAGCCAATGGAGTTCAACCTGGAGGAAAGAGGGCGGGGCTACTTCTGCTGAGTAACAGGAAGCAACAGGTAGTATCAAAAACGCAAGAAAGAAAAAAGATAGTATTTGTGTAGCTATGTTTTAAGACTCACACTGAGGATAGACCTGGTTTAGTCTTTAAGTTAGTCAAGAGACTTGTGATTTTTTTTATATTATTTGTTTATAATATGTATTGTAAATGAGTTTCATTTTTTTTTTTTTTTTTTGTGAGATTTGTCTCAAATTGAAGTTTCAACAGAGTTATTTATAGATGCTGTGGTTTGAAGTCAGCCAATCAGAGAAGAGTATTGAGCCTGGTTTAAATGAGTGGTCAGTCACAAACACCTGGACTCCTGGAGGCCTTGTCGTTCCGCCGGTGTTTGGGCGTGCTGGACTCTGATTGGTTGAGCGTCTGTGACACCTCAGACCTCGTCTCCGGGTCGCTGCCCCAGGTCTTCCTCTTTACTAGGAAGTCTTTAAACGAAGGACTGGACATCCTGCGGCGGTTCTGAGAGCGGCTGCGGCTGGCGGCCGACACGCTCCCGTATAGCCCCATCATGGCCAGCGCCGGGAGGTAGAAGGAGGGCAGCGTGGTCCCAAGTGTGACCGCGGGGCTGGCCAGGAGACGGATGTAGCAGTCGTTTTCGGGGACAACACGCTGGCCCCCCTCCCGCTGCCAACAGAGAATGGGAGGGGTCCAGAGCAGAAAAGACAGGGCCCAGGCCGCGGCGATCATCAGACCGGCCCTTTTCCTCGTTCTCCAGGCGGGATAGCTGAGCGGGCGCGTCACGCAGAAGTACCGGTCCAGACTGATGATGAGCAGGTTCATGACAGAGGCGCTGCTCACGGCATAGTCCAGCACCAGCCACAGGTCGCAGACGGCGCCCCCCAGAGGCCAGCGTCCCAGCAGCAGGAACAGCGAGGCCAGGTTCATACAGACCAGTCCGATCAGGAGGTCGGCCGCCGCCAGACTCAGCAGGAAGTAGTTGTTGATTGTGCGCAGTTGACGGTTCACTTTGAGGGACAGGATCACTAGAGTGTTTCCGGTTACCGTGACAACGCTCAGGGAGGATGTTACTATGGCGATGAGGACAAACAAGGCCGTCCCGTACGAACAGGGCTCGGGCCCGGGCGAGCGGCAGGATGATTGCGAGGAGGAGTTCAGTTCAGGCTGCATACTTCTTAAACACAGAAGAAGAAGAACAGGTTATAAACATCTGTAAACTCTGACCAGCAGGGGGAGTAGAGAACACTTAGGCTCACAAACGTTTTAGGAGGTTTAGTTTTAGTCTCAAAACTAGACAACCAGTGTTTGACTGTGGAATAGTCTTGATGAAGAAAACGTTTAAATACATGAGTAGCTTTAAGAAATTATTTAAAAAGAAGAGATTGAATTGTGCAAAGCTGAATGAATTTAGCTTTTTCTTCTTTTAGTCATTTTTTTTCTATGTAAGGTGACTTTGGTGTTTGTGTTGTGTTGGGGTAGTGTGTTTGTAAAATAAATTAAATGTAAAAATGATCGAAGCTTAAGCCAACATATTTTGGTCCAATTAACTTTTTTTTATATATATAATGTTGTTTTTGTTCATACTTTTGCTTGTACATTGTTTCTTTTTTCATTATTTTGAAGATGGCCAAAATAAACTAACTAAGCCTGAGAGAATGTATACGGCAGGACATAGTTCTAGAGCCTGAGTTATAAATCAGAGTTAGATCCAAAAGCAAAAAAATAAATCAGATGAGATGGCCGTATTGTTAACTCCTACTTTTAGAAACTCAAGGTCAGATAGGTCCTGGTCCAGATAATGTAGCTAATCCCAGTGAAAGCCATTCAAAACCGAAAGGCCTTTCACTTTCAGACGTTGCTATGCTCAGACCATTTGTTCAAAGGGAGGGTCTGCCATATTCATAAGACAACATCCCTCAAACTATATTCATCAAAACCATTTCACATTACAATCCTTATCACTCACGTTCATATTTTAACATTAATACGCTGATTGTCTTTGAAAACACACATTCACATTCCTTAAGACAAGATAAAATAAAACGTGACGTGATGATGAGCCTTGTTTTTTTTAGGAAATGGAGCAGCATTAGCTTTGTTTGATTTGAGTGTGAAGATCTCAGGTGAAGCACACCACCATCCAGACGGTCACAAAGGCACCCCCCCAAAAAACTAAAACCAACAAGTATTAGTTCATTAATTGAAATTGAGCACAAGTAACATGTTTTTAGATTTTAAACACAGTTAGTGTAAAAGTGCATCTCACCGTTCGTCCAGTGGCTCCTCAGTGTCGGTTCTGTGTGGCTCCAGTGAGCTCCTGTTTAACCCACTGCTCTATGTGTATCGGGAAAAGCCTCATCTGTCGTCATTAACGGAGTCTCCTCTTCTCATTTTGTCCAATCAGATGCTGCGGCTGACGTCATGTGACACTAAAGCTGTCCCTTAAGACCAACGTCAGACAAACAGAGCTCTGCTGAGGAGACGCTTGATGGTCAGTTTTTTATTAAACTGGACGATGTTTGTGTGGATTCACTCAAATAGAAGAAGAGAAGTGGACCAATAGATGTGTGGGTTGTCGAGCAGATGTGAGGGTTGGCTCCAAGAAGTGTGGCTGCCATTTACATTTTATACCATTATCCATTTATCAATATACACTCACCTAAAGGATTATTAGGAACACCTGTTCAATTTCTCATTAATGTAAGAATCTATATAACCAATCACAGGGCAGTTGCTTCAGTGCATTTAGGCGTGTGGTCCTGGTCAAGACAATTCTCCTGAACTCCAAACTGAATGTCAGGATGGGAAAGAAAGATGATTTAAGCCATTTTGAGCGTGGCATGTTTGTTGGTGCCAGACGGGCCGGTCTGAGTATTTCACAATCTGCTCAGTTACTGGGATTTTAACACACAACCATTTCTAGGGTTTACAAAGAATGGTGTGAAAAGGGAAAACGTCCAGTATGCAGCAGTCCTGTGGGCGAAAATGCCTTGTTGATGCTGGAGGTCAGAGGAGAATGGGCCGACTGATTCAAGCTGATAGAAGAGCAACTTTGACTGAAATAACCACTTGTTACAACAGAGGTATGCAGCAAAGCATTTGTGAAGCCACAACACACACAACCTTGAGGGGGATGGGCTACAACAGCAGAAGACCCCACCGGTACCACTCATCTCCACTACAAATAGGAAAAAGAGGCTACAATTTGCACAAGCTCACCAAAACTGGACAGTTGAAGACTGGAAAAATGTTGCCTGGTCTGATTTCTGTTGAGACATTCAGATGGTAGAGTCAGAATTTGGCGTAAACAGAATGAGAACATGGATCCATCATGCCTTGTTCCCACTGTGCAGGCTGGTGGTGTGGGGGATGTTTTCTTGGCACACTTTAGGCCCCCCTAAAATGACAATTGGCATTTAAACGATAACTAATCATTTAAATGCCACGGCCTACATTGTTTCTGACCATGTCCATCTCTTTATGAACACCATGTACCCGTCCTCTGATGCTACTTCCAGCAGGATAATTCACGATGTCACAAAGCTCCAATCATTTCAAATTGGTTTCTTGAACATGACGATGAGTTCACTAAAATGGCCCCCACAGTCACCAGATCTCAACCCAATAGAGCTTCTTTGGGATGTGGTGGAACGGGAGCTTCGTGCCCTGGATGTGCATCCCACAAATCTCCATCAACTACAAGATGCCATCCTCTCAATATGGGCCAACATTTCTAAAGAATGCTTTCAGCACCTTGTTGAATCAATGCCACGTAGAATTAAGGCAGTTCTGAAGGTGAAAGGAGGTCAAACACAGTATTAGTATGTGTTCCTAATAATCCTTTAGGTGAGTATATTTGTTGATATTTTGACCTGACACTTTGCTTGGAGCAACATGTTTTGTCTTTGCTAGTTTCTTTTGGTTTTCTTTAACATTTATTTTGATTTTGGACAGCAATGGTTGTAAATAAAATGTAATGTTTTAATGTTGACCTCTTGTAAATCTGCTGTGTTTGTTTGACAAACGGGTCCCATCTATAAATGTTCAGCCTCTGTTTTGTAAAACTTAGGTCCAAGACAAAGCGAGGATCTCAGCAACACCGGCTTTAAATCAATGACAGAGTTGTTTTAAATCCGTTTAAACGTCGGTGTGAGATAAAAGCAGCAGCAGTAATTTGGTTAAACCTGGGCCTCACATGTGTCAAAGGTTCATTTACGACGACATTGAAAGCTGCAGCCACACACAGTAACCAACGAGTGAGGGGCCAGATAGTTTTTTACTTTACTATAATGATGGAAAATTTAGAATAAAAAGGTAAAAACTGTAAGAGACAGAGCTAAAACTGTGACTGAGCAAAGTTTATAACGTTCTCCAAAAAGTTGGTCCAAAAATAGACTAACTGTCTCCTTCAAACACTGACCTCCATGAGTCTGGACCTGGTCTAAGACTGGACTAACTCTGTCTCCTTCAAACACTGACCTCCGTGAGTCTGGACCTGGTCTAAGTCTGGACTAACTCTGTCTCCTTCAAACACTGACCTCCATGAGTCTGGACCTGGTCTAAGACTGGACTAACTCTGTCTCCTTCAAACACTGACCTCCATGAGTCTGGACCTGGTCTAAGACTGGACTAACTCTGTCTCCTTCAAACACTGACCTCCATGAGTCTGGACCTGGTCTAAGACTGGACTAACTCTGTCTCCTTCACAAACACTGACCTCCATGAGTCTGGACCTGGTCTAAGACTGGACTAACTCTGTCTCCTTCAAACACTGACCTCCATGAGTCTGGACCTGGTCTAAGACTGGACTAACTCTGTCTCCTTCAAACACTGACCTCCATGAGTCTGGACCTGGTCTCAGAAGGATTTTATTAATGTTTCCACTGTATCATAGGCTGGACTTGACTCTGTCTCGATCGTTAAAAGTCTTCCATAAAGTGAGCTAAACTTGATAAGACCTGGTCCTGAGCAGGTTTAAGGCCAGTTGTGATAAAAATGAGAACTTTTTGTTTATCAGATTAATAAACCACCAAGACCAGTCTTAACTGAAAAAATACAAATACAGTTTGTTTGTCCTTAATCCATCTTTGACTTTGTTTGTTTGTTTTGTGCTTTACTTATCTTTCCCAGTTTTTTCAGGAAAAATATTAAATTAATGACAAAACGAGATTTTAAAAGACTTTTCTTGTTTATTGTTTAATAAAATTAGCAAAGGATACATTAAACAACTTCCTACTTGAACCAATTTAAGCTGCGTTTACGGTACTTCTGGGTCATGCATTGAACAGTTCAGTGAATGGATGGAACAAACCTTTGACAAAAGCAATAATAAAACATTATTCATTTGTGGGGATTATAATATAGACCTGATTAATCACACCAAACATAAATTAACCATAAAATTAAATAGCTTGACCTTATATCCTAGGATCACAAAACCAAGAAGAATCACAGCAAACAGTGCCACCCTCATTGATAACATTTTTTCCAATGATATTAACAATAATACCACTAGCGGTCTTCTAATTTGTGACATAAGTGATCATTTACCGGTCTTTACATTTTATGATGGGTGGAAACAAAGTAAAACTGTGGAAAAGCAGTGCAAACGCCTCCAAACAGAGGAAACGTTAAATAGACTAAAGGAGGAATTATTGTTACAAGATTGGGGTGTGGTGTTGGGAGATGAAGATGTTAGATAAAAATAAATTCATGGATTTATTTATAAAATTATATAATAAACATTGTCCTATTATACTAAAAAACAGCAGTAAAAAACAGAGTTTATGCCCATGGTTAAACAAAGCTCTTAAAAACTGTTGTAAAAAGAAAAATTATTTTTACAAAAACTTTGTCAAACTAAGAACAAAAGAGTCAGAAATGCGCTATAAAAAGTACAAGAATAAAATTAACTGAGGTGTTAAGAGTTAGTAAAAAAGATTATTATAGAAAAATTGAAACAATAAACAATAACAATGCAAAGTGAATTTGGAAAATATTAAATACTTTGATCAATAAAGAATAAAGACAAATTGCATATCCTGAACATTTTGTTGATATATATATGATGATGCATATAGTGTTGTCAATGAGTTTAATAATTCTTTTGTTAAAGTGGGACCTGATCTTGCAAGAACAATTCCTAATTTGGGTGTAAATGTACATGAAATAATAGAATAAAATCCATACTCTGTTTTTGACACCTGTCGATGAGACAGAAGTGAAAGCAATTGTTAACAACTGTAAGAATAAAAATACAGACAATACTAATATTAATATGATAATTAAAAACACAATAAATAGCATATTAAAACCACTTACTTATATCTTCTATATTTCCTTTCAGTCTGGTACATTCCCAAACGAAATGAAAATAGCCAAAGTAATCCCAATATACAAAGGTGGCGACAAACATCTCTGCACCAACTATAGACCTATTTCCCTCCTCCCATAACTCTCAAAGATCCTTGAAAAACTATTTAACAAAAGACTTGAAAACTTATTGAAAAACATGAATTAATTAATGATAGTCAATATGGCTTCAGGACGCAAAGCTCAACTGCCCTGGCACTTATTGAGGCAGTGGCAGAAATAACAAAAATAATGCAGCTGGAATTTTTATTGATTTGAAGAAAGCATTTGATTAAATCACTCAATATTGTTTAAAAAAACTATATGGTATAAGAGGAGTAGCATTAGACTGGGTGAAAGGTTATTTACACATGACAGCAATATGTAAAAATAGTCTGTAGTTGCTTGTGGTGTCCCCCAGGGGTCGGTGTTGGGTCCAAAACTTTTTAACTTGTGCATCAATGACCTGTTCAAAACATCTGATCATTTTAAATACATACTATTTTCTGAAGTATATTTTACGCCAGTGATAATTATGATTATCTTAATAATGTTTTGAATAATAAATTGGTCAAACTAAAATTATGGATGGACAGAATCAAATTATCTGTAAATCTTGATAAACAAAAGTAATGTTTTTTGGCAACTGCAACAATGAATCAAACATTTACATAAATAACACAAAAACTGAAAAGGTAACAGAGATAAAATTTCTTGCTGTAATTGTAGATAACAAACTCAGTTGGAAGCCACACATTTGACATTTACAAAACCAAATAGCTAACAATATTTCAATAATAAACAAATCAAAATTCTACAGCTCAACTGATGTACAGAGCAAATATAATGCTCTTTCTAACAATATACAGAAATGATTCAAACGTAGTAAGGGGAGGCACCAACTGAGAGGAGAGGACAATTTTAAACAACAAGAAAAAGGTTTTGTGTGTCTGTGTGTGGCGTCAAACTATGGAACAGTCTTGGGGAACAGCACAAGCAATGCAAAAGCCTTCGCAAATTTAACACAATGAATAAATAAATATATTAAGTTCTTACAGTATAGCGTATGAGAGGTAACTACAGTTATCAACCAGTGCTATAACTGGTCTTGAACATGTAAAATTATATAACAGGCAATATTGTGCATTGAATATTTGTCTAGGAAATGTAAAATTAATAAAAGGGAAAGGAGAGAAGGAGAAAAAAAAGAACAAAATAAAGAAAAACAATAATAATAATAACAATAATAATAATTAAAGATTAATAAATAAGTTTAACTTCATCCCACCACCTTTTCGAGCAAACTATTTTTGTTTAAAGAAAAAAGGGCAGGAGGGAGGTGGTAGAGCTTTAATTAAAAAAAAAAAATAAAAAAAAAAAATAAAAAAAACCTGAATGTCTACTTTCTCATTTTTAGCCAATTCAGTCGTTCGCTCGAGACAGACTAAAAGCAATAATAATAAAAAAATCCAATTCAAAAGCAACATTAAAACTCCTTTCAATGTGGCTCAAACACAAACATAATTAATGTAGCATAGAATTAGTGACGGAGAAAAAAAGACAGAGACTTTCCTTCAGGTTCAGCCAGATAATTTATTAACTATTCTTCTAATGACAACCTGAGCGTTTTTTGTTTTTTTTTACATTGCCAGTTGCTAATAAAAGCAATAAGAGAATAAACGGGATAAAAGACGTGGGCTGCAGGGTTTATGCCTCGACAGCGTCTCGAGGCCCAAACCTACAGCAGCTTCCACGAAAATAATCTTTAAACAACGTCTGAGTCCAACCACAACACTCTCCAAAAAAACTAAATCAAAGGAAAACTCTTTAGTTACATCAATGTCAAAGGGGTTCTGTACAAATGCCTCAGTGGGACACAAGGGTTTCACCAAATTGTACCGATTTGTTTTTAGTTTTTAATTCACAGGGAAAACCCGAAAAGAAGACTGGGTTTGTTGGTCAAGTAAAGCCAGGAGCATTCAGTTTCTACTCACAAACACGCCACACTACAGCTTTCCTTTCCATTAAACGTGATCATTTTTAGGGAAAATCATGCTTAAAAAAAAAACAAAAAAAACATGGCAGAGTATGTTCCTTTTGGTTTGTGGTATTTGTCCGAATTGTTTGAGGCAGTTTGAATTGTGTTCTTTAGAGAAAACCTACAGAGGTGTCTTTGAACTTGAATTGGGTGCAGTAACACAAAAGGTCCATAGGCCAAATTTGGGGGTTTTGAGTTCATTTAGTCAAGTCAGATTTTAGCATTAGCATGGAAGGAGCTACACAGGACGTGAACTGCTGCAGGAAACATTCAACTGTTTCTGTTTATTCCCATTTTTCTGAACTTTACATTCACAGAGCTGCAACAGTTTCCTAACTTTTAGGGACTCAAGGTTTAATGCAGTGGAGATGATAAAAACAATGTTTAAATTCATGAAGCCAGTGCCACACCACACAGACTCTGTATAAATCTGGAAACTGGTGTGGCTAATAAACTCTAGTTTTTTTACCAGGAACAAAAGTACATTGACCCTGTTTTCTGTTTGAATATGACGAGTGAGGATTATCTCTCGTCCAATCAACAGTGTTTAGTTTTGGAAAGTGGACCACACACTCCAGTGATTTGGGGACACAACTAGGAGACCCGGGTTTGACTCCTGCTCTGTGTCCTTCCTCTCTCTCTCTCACCCCGTTTCCTGTCCTGCCACTTAAAACATTGCATTTATTGTCTCCATTGCATTTAACAGAAGCAGAACATATGACATTAAACGAGTCACTAAAATGAAGGAAATTAAATAAAAAAGCCAGGAATAAAGCAGAAACAGTGGAATGTTTGGTTACAGCTGTCACTACACACCACTCTTTCGTCCTAAAAGACGTCCCCTCTATGGACACAGCTCAGTGGAAACACAAGCCTCGTCAAGAGAAACTCAACAAAACTGAGCAAAGAAAACAGTAAAAATTATATTTTTGATGCCAAATCTATCAGAGACCCTCACAATTGCTAAAAACACCACTTTATTCATAATGGTAACTTATTTTTATGCCTATTGGTCAAATTGAATCACAGCGGCCATGTTTGACATGTTTGACTCTTTTTTTGAATAACGTCTCTATCAATGCGTTTCTAAACAACAATCTATCACAGGTTGCAATATATATTAATAACTAAACTCATATTGTGAACTCTGCCCAGTTCAGAGTAAAATCATGTGTCTATTATTTACTGCATGATTTATAGAAGCTCAAATACTCACTATTTTCTGCCCTGTCTGTGTTTCTCATCTGTTTTTTTTTTTTTTTAAACACAGCCTTATCTTTTTTTCTTTCTCTGAAGAAGCTGCTGTGGTGGGGTTTGAGCCCTGATCTCATTAAACCCTGCACACACAAAGACAAAAACGGCTCAGTATGTCGCCTCGCCGTAGGTCCAGAACGTTTTTCTCTCTCACACACACACGCACACGCACGCACGCACGCAAACGCACATGGAAAAAAAACTGTGCAAAAGATTCAAGTTTTCTTTCCTTGGGACATTGAAAGTTAGACGCAAAGAGAAAATAAATCAATCTTACATATTTTGGGATAATCCTGTTCAGACCTGACGGACTCGATTACAGTAACTTTAAATGTTTAATGTCACATAGGCTTTGTTTTTTCCCTCAATTCAAAGCAGAGTGAGATAAATGAGGGAGTTTGCAGTTTTGAATTTTCCAGATTTTATTTAGCTGCTTGTTCGTCCAGAGAAAACATGATTCTTGTTTTGTTATTGCAACAGCAAATAAAAGAGTCTCAGAAGAAGTCTGAAATATGAAAGATAACGCATAAAAATGGGCTGGTTGTTGCATAATTCAAATGTAGACATGACATATTATGATCTGTAATAATTCAAGACCGTTAAATGAAAACGGTAATGGATATATATGAATAAAACAACAGTGTAACATCTGTGCACGTCAGCCATGTGCTTCAGGGAGTTTAACAAGTCTTTGTGTGAGTGTATTTTACACAAGCTCAATCAAAAAGAACCCACAAACTGTTTAGAAATGTAGGTGTTTTTGACCCCCAGCCCTTTTATGTAAAGGTCAGTTGCTGAAAAAGCTTAAGACATGGATTTTATTAAGTATCCTTTTAATGCTTTGATGTAGGAATAATTTATTTATTACAAGAAACTGAGTATTTCTTTTCCCATTTTCTACTTTTATAAAACTTTTTTAAACAATTTCTGTCTTTAAACCCTACATTATCTGCATTTATTTGTCAGAAAAATACTTTCTCTTTGATTAGGCATTATACTCTCATTATTTTTCTTTATGTAACTCAAAGCCAGGTCATTGAGTCGTCTTTACTCTGTTAGACTTCTAATGAAGAAGCCTTTCAGGAAAGTGAATATAAACTCAAAAAGCAGTATTGGGTTGTTTCTAGGCATTGTTTTTATGTAACTTGCCAGTTCTGGTGGATTCTGTCAGGTCTGAACAGTCTGAGTCAAACACACATTGCCTTGTCTCAGCGTTGATTAAACACACATTCAGTGGATTTTGGAGAGTTTTAAATGTTTTTTTTTTTTTTTTTTGGAGGAGGGCGTGACACAGCCCCGACTCACCCAGCAGGAAATGTTCTCCTCCTCTTCAGCCTTATAAAAAAAAAAAAACAAAAAAAAAAAACTGAACGTTTGGAAAAAAAACATGGACTGCAGCATTATTTGTAAAAACAAACAAAAAACTAAACAAACAATAAAAAAAGCATGCAGTAGTTTCAGTTCAGTGTCTGTTCAGTCGTCGATGATTGGTTTCCACGTGAGCACAGTAAGGATTTAAATGTTTTTAAATAAAAAGACAGGCCGTGTTACTAACGTCAATGCTGATTGGATTGAAAGCGAGGGATGCTCTGCTGTGATTGGTCGTCACAAATTGAGATGTCCGCTCTGTCGCCTAATGTTGACTCTGAGATTAAAGCCAATTTTAAAAAAGGTCACATGACTAAATATGAATTATGATCTTAAACACAATAAAGGTTTATGAGAAATATTAAAAACTTACTTATTCTTTGTTTCAGTTTGTGGAAGGCTTTTTGTTACCGACTCAAAGAACATTGACGAGGCTGTAAAAAACAAACCTAATCTTAATCACCACAAGTCTGTGCCACTTTATTAATAAATAAAAATTTGTTTATATATAGCGTATTTTTATTTGTCTCACTCCATATTTAAGTTTAGCAAACACCATACGCTGGGCTCATTTATGTTTCCTAAAACTCATTCTCAGTCAGTCTCTGGAAACTTAAGTCTGGAGCAGGTTTAAGGCTTTCACCAAACATTTGATGATTAGACATTTTTTAATCACATTAAGTGGAAAATGTTTAATCAGATTAATGAAGTAACCACTAAGGCCACATAGATTGTAATCTACATTAGGCTGACTGTTTTAATATTAAATATTAATGATATTTTTGTCCCAAATATTACATGTATTTAAATGTTTGTGGATTATTTTTCCCAGTGTAATGGTTTTAATTAAAAGTCAGACTTTTTTGCAAATC
Organism: Neodontobutis hainanensis; assembly: GCA_024349245.1. Taxonomy (NCBI): domain Eukaryota; kingdom Metazoa; phylum Chordata; class Actinopteri; order Gobiiformes; family Odontobutidae; genus Neodontobutis; species Neodontobutis hainanensis. The sequence goes on along the minus strand of JALDNG010000001.1, from coordinate 9,175,156 downwards.
TCCATTTAAAACATCGATAGCAAATTAATCTATGTCTGTGTTGGGTTATTCGGTCTACAGCTCGTTCTAACTCGAGTCCAGACAAGACTTTATGACACAGGTTTAGCCCTGACCCCTGACTCCAGCAGCCCTCAGGTTAAGTTCTGGTTCAGTCCAGCTTAAATGTTAGACCTAGATTAGTCCTCGTTCCAGCGCTGTTTCCTAGTGCCCCATCCCCTTTTATCTAATCAGAAGAGAACTCCTTCAATAGCAGGTTATCAGATTATCTACAGTCATCTGGATGTTTGTTAGCTCAGTAAGTTTAGTTTTTTTTTGTTAGCTTACTATTGTAACTGACTAAATTCAACGCAACCTTGAAGAACTCACAGAATGTAAGTCACTTCTCCTTTTAACTTTTCTGCAAAGAATATAGAGCATGTGACAGCAGCACAGACACATCCTTCCAGTCGATCCAATCAGGCATCGATCCACCGTTAAAGAGTCCTGCCTCCACTGTCTCATCTCCAAACATTAGAATTACACACAGAAAAAAAAAAGAAAAAAAAAAAGGTTTAAGATAAAGTAGTGCTGTAGTCACGGTTTAACACTTCAATCACGCACACGAAAAAGTCAACATCACATGGCACTGATGCAGCACGTCAGAGTAAAAAGTCTGTCCTGTTTCCCCGTTTTTTTTGTCTTTAAGCCCCGCCCAGAAACATGGCACTTTTTTTTTTAGAACCGTGTAAATTTTCCCTCTGTGACTTTTCCTGTTCAAGTACGAGCCCTTCCTCGACGTGGAATGATCGCGGTTCAGTTTTCTGAAAGTCTGTTAAGTGCACGCACAAATGCCACTGGAGGATTATACAAGGGGCTGGAGTTGTTTTTTTCTTTTTTTTTTTAAATTAAATCTCTTTTAAAAGGAGGAGGGAGGGCCTTCGAAATGTTTTTGATGTTGTTGTGTCCCTTCTTTTCCAGGCGGGAGACCCCTTTTGCAAGAGTCGAGCAGCACCTTTTTTTTTCTGTCAGAGATAATCAGGGTTCCTACACATTTTGCTTTTCATACTTGACAAGAAATTCCAGGCTTCTCTGTAAAACCTTTGAACTTTATTTGATCCACTTTTGAGTTGTATGTTGCCCCCTATTGGCCACTGATTGTTAAAACAACAAGCTGATGGCAGTTTTTTTGAGTTATAAGTCACAAGTTTCATCCTTCATGATTGAATTTGTGCTCAGATTGGAAGGTTTAACAATATTTGACTGGATTATAGATAATCTTTACTCAAGCAAAAACGTAAAACAAAAGGAGTATTATTTTCAAAACAAGCATGACTTCTTGTGATCATATTCCAAGAGAAAACATGGTAAATAAACAATATGCTAGCATTTATTAGCAAAAGCCTTTTCTGTTTATTGTCTACATTGGAGTAATAAACATGAGCAGAACATGTAACAATAAATAGTGAGAGACTAAAATGTAGAAAATTGACGCAGCTTTGTGGAATGAAACTGAAATAAACCAGAAAACTGAATGTCTTCAATTGCCGTTGTTACTCCTTAAGTGAGTAAAGGTACATAGCGTTTTTGAATAGACAATAATCTGAACTGTATGGAAGTACTTAGATCTTTTTGTGGAAAAATATTTCACAGGACAAAAACTGGATTTTTCTTCCTAAGTTAATTTGAAATTAAGGTTATATTTCAGTGTCAAAAGTGCCCTTTTCACACATTCATTGAGATCCAGGCTGGACGCCGTTCCTTCCTGCTTGACCTGACTGTGAACAAAATCCACCCGGAGCTGATCCTTCAGGGCTTTGTGACGTCTCCGGGTCGCTGCAATGAGTCTGGAGCTGCTTCTTCACTTTCCACAGTTTGGTTCAGTTGCACATCCTTCGAACAACTGTAGTTTTAATATTATTGCAAAAGTCGCTGTGAAGGAGTCGGCTCGTTTGTCTGTTAACGTCATGTTTGCTCAATCAAGCTAATCTAGCGTCATTCCCCGCTCTTCATCTGGGTTGAATGTGTGAAAAGGGATATTTTTTTTAAAAAGAGTATATTGCAATATTTTATATACAATTTTATCATTTTTGTGTAATTTTGGTTTTTAATGTTCGTAACTATAGTACATTTTTGCAATTGTTTGATTTTTTTTGTCATGAATTATCTTTTTCTCACATTAGAATCACAGCTTGTCCTTCTGGCTCAAGAGGCAGCACTAAAAAGAGAAAATGCTTCAAACCCCAGTGTCAAAGTACCATCCACATCAAGGCTGTGTATTTGAATGCATGTTAAATAATGCTGCTTTAATGCTATTTTACTAGTATTTTTGCTATTTAAACTGCCATAGCTATAATTTAGTAACACCATTTTTTTTAGTATTCTGAGTAAAAAGCACAACATCCGCCATATTAAGTTGAACTTTTTTTGAGCTTTTTATAATTTAGCCACAAATTAAAAACGGAAAACATGGCCAACATGAGCTCCACTGTTTGACTTTCAATTGGAAAAGTCGATGAATAAAGTTTTTTTGATTTCTCTAAACCTGGAAAAACTAAAAACTTCATTGTCCGTCTGTCTTTTCTGTTCTGTGTAGGAACCCTGGATAATAAGGCTTTTTCTTGTTTTGTTTTTGTCGCCCTCAAAGCGTCTCTGGGCCTACCTACTGTACGGGTCGCCGTGGTAACTGTGGGGGCTCGAACTGGGGAGGGGGCTGTGAGAAGAAGAAGATGAATTTGAGGAGGAAGAGGACGGGGAAGACAACAGCAGTGAGGAAGAGGAGGGCCCGCGTAGAGAGTCTTCATCGGTTCGCGCTCCGTCGAAAACATCCTCCAGCGAGAGCGCCGACTGAGGGCCCCACGACGTCATCGATTGGTCGGTTTGGGAGAAGGGGAGGGGCCCGGATGATGAAGGAGGAGGAGAGGCGGAGGTGGATTGGGCGTGGTTAGAGGAGGAGGGGGCGTGGTCAGCGGTGGAGGGGGCTTGGCCGGTGGCGGTCTGAGAGCCGCGGTGGATGCGGTGGCTCACAATGATGTTGTTGCCGAAGCCGCCCATCGAGGCCATGGTGGTGCTCTGCTCACGCTGCACCACGGCCGTCATCCCTCCCTCAGCAATGAGCCGACGGATACGAGCCAGAGCGTCCTCCCCCGACACCAGCTCCGATGACTCTCCTACAACGACAAAATACATTTCTACTAAAGCCGGTAACCAATTTAAATCTGAAACTACTAGACCTTACAAAGTAGTTCTCATAGAAATAATGTCAAAAATCAATGTATAATGAGCACCTAATGCTGCTGCTGCTAACACCAGAGCAGCTCAAACCATGATTTATAGCAGAGCGCTTTTTGTGTGGCAAGTAATTCAAGAAACATCTATGGAGACAGAGAGGGTTCAAAACTAAAAAAAGGCATCCCAAAAGTGATGTGAAGAGAAACCATATGTAAAGATTGTAAGAAAAAAAAAAGGCGTACACTGCAAGTCTATGTAAAGACAGTTTTAACCAGACACACCTGGAAATAATGGATCATCTCAACTTGTGGGATTTGTGTCTCATTACAAACCTAAAAAGCATCCATTCACTCACACAAGCAAACATACCCCAACATATGTATGTAGAACTAATGCGCTCATCTCTTTTTTTTTTTTTTCCACATTCATTTACTGAAGATAATTTAGATTCACCACTTCCCCTCCATCACCACAGCCAATCAGATTTGAGAGGTTGAAGCCCAGGGCAGAGAGAATATGACCAAGAGTGAAAAGAGTGGAGCAGTACCTGAAGCAGCCGTGGACGTGTTCCCTTCGGTCGAGGTTTCTCCCTGCGCTGTCGTTTCCTGTGAAGTAAACTGGGCATCGACTTGACCCAGAGCTGCTCGACTGGTGGATGGCCCGTCTGTGAAATCATCTGAGAGGAAAAGACGACAACACCGTCAAAAATGTTTTAAACAGAATATTACACTTTACTTTTTGGAGATTTGCCCATTTTAAACTTTTAAAACTCTAAAAAATAACCCATACAAATAATAAATAACTGTTGTACTGTTCCTTAAATCCTCATATTTCATCAGATTTTGATGTAAAAAATATAATAATCTCCTAAAGTAAATAAAACAGTAATATTAGAGTCAGAGAGCATTGTGTTTTGACCACTTTAGATGGATATAAGTGTAAATGATCAAGGTGGGTCAGTACTGAGAGCGGCCCGTGACGTGCTGGGCTCTGACAGCTCCCGCTCCGTCTGCGTCTCGGCGTTCTGCAACTGCACGATGGGGGTCTGCGTCCCCTGTGATGTCACCGAGGGGGCGGGGTGTCGCGGCTGCAAACCGATGGCGTTCATCAGACCCATGTCACGGTCCAGCCTCCAGCCGGAGCGGGTTGGCCTAAACGGGAAAAGGAACATTCACAGTCAGTTAAATGGCACACTATAATTGAAGTCTTTGAGAAAAAGAGCTTTTAAATATTTTTGGGAAGAAAGCAGCAATGGTGCTTTTTCTTCCCTTTCTAGGCTAAAACTTGAAAGGGAAATCAATGTAGACCATAATATATCTACCAAAATCATATTTTTGGGGATATTCTCACTTCTTCAAATAGGTTAGCTACAAAATAATCTAAATAATTTATCCCATATATTGTTTGTCGTTACTGATAAGGGCTTATACATCTGTAGCTGCTGTTGGTAATCAGGCTACTCACTGTCTAAACCTAAAGAGGTGTTCTTGTAAAATGGTTTGGTGTCGAAGCAATTTCTTCACCTCAAGAATAACATTTCGTTGTCCCTGTCTCTTCAACATTCTCTGAAGTCTGATGTTTACATCAACTCTATGTTTAAGTGAGCTTTTTTCCGTAGTGTAGTAAAAGTTTTATTTGAACTTGGTACCCATTTCCTTTTTACGCTGTAGCTTGGAAAATTGATAGAACTCGCAGCAGTTCACCTCGTTGGTTAGTTGAGGCGACCCCTTGTATAGCTGCCGCCCTTAGCATTTGTCTAAACTGCCTTATGCCACATGTGTCAAACACAAGGCTCGTGGGCCAGATCCGGTCCACAAAGCAATTGTTTCTGGCCCACTAAATTATTTCTGTTATTGAATAGTTCCATAATGCATTTTAACAAATGCTGTGAGCGCCAGCCCCACCCCTTCAGTGCTGCTCTGTTGTCAAAGAGCAGAATAAATGCATATTGACACATTTAAGGTCTTTTTAAAAAATATATGCCAAATCACAATACTGTGAAAACAAGGGCTTCTTAAACAAGTGAGAGGTGGAGTGTGTTTTCGAGAACCTTTGTAAAGATAATGAAACCATAATTCATAAAAATAACTGCGCTATAGCAGTATAACAGCACTGTGAGAGAATTATGGACAAAGTCCTGGGCAAAGCAGGAGCTACAGACTGACTGAGTTAAAATAGAGTCAGAAGTCACAACAGAGTCGTTTGTGTTGCTCTTTCATTGCTCTGTTATACTAAAACTTAAGCGCAAACTCTTTGCTAAACTCTTGCTGAAACTGGTTCTAACCATTTCAACACCTTCCACAACAAGACCGCGGTAGATAAATCTAAAAACCAAGAGCTAAGCAGCTGTATGTGCCTCGAGGCTGTAGGAAAGATGTGTGTAACATGCTGTTACAAGTTGAACATGAGCTTAATGCAAGCTGGAAGAATGAAGGAGAGAAACATGGGGGCTAAAACCAAAGTTGGGGCCCCACTAACACAAACTAAATTCCTAATGTAAATACAGTATAAATACACAGTATATCTTGTTAAACTTATAACGGGGCTTTTAAAGTACAATTGGGGTGGGCCCCCAATCACATGAATTGTTTCAAACTTAATGAGTCCAGTGGGCAACTACTTAAAGCACACAATAATAATAATAATAATAATATATTAAGCAAGTTAATCTTGTTTGGGCCGCGACTGAGACGCAACGCTGTTGATTTGATGTAAATTGGGAGTTAGAGTCACAGAAAATATAAATATATATAAATAAATTTCACAAGTGGTACTGTGTCATTTTTAAACAAAATCTTTAAGTTTGTCAGTGTTATCTCCTGAATCTCACCCGGGTCTGTCTGAGCCCCTGGTCCGACTCGTCCCGCTGTTGTTGACGGAGAACAGAGGCTCGGTGTTGGACTCAGCTGGACTCTCACCGTCGCTGCGATAAAACCTGAACACACACATAAACACAGACAATAATTAACTTTGACGCAGGAAATCTCAAAAGCAGGGGCGGCACCTTTTCGTGGAAGCGCAACGACCACAACCTCATCAACGGATCTAAATGACCGTCTCTGATTAACGGCCTTCCTGTTGTGATCAGGCATTAGAGTAATCTCATCAGAGCACTTCTCATTGTGCATCAGTGGGAGGCACCAGCTCGGGGAAACCACAGATGAAGCCAGAATAGAGTTTTAACCTTCAGATGTTGGTGTCAAAATAATAAACTATAATTAAACTCAAATCAAATTATTCTTTTGACGTATGAGAACCACATGGATAATAGTCTTACTTCTGATAAAACTGCTGTATTTAAGAACACTTGCTCTGTCCAAGGTCTTGTGCAGTGTCATTTTGAGTTAGAATCTTATTGTCTGAAATATATAATTTTCCTTTCTTTCCCCTCGACTCGAGAGGCTTTACTCTTGCTTGCAAATAAGAACAAATTACCAGTGACTTTCCTCATTAATTACAGGCTAAAACTAGTCTGGTGTTTTGTAAAAGGGGGTCTATGAGATACTTAGTGGTAGGTGACTTTAAAGAGGTGACTCTTGAGTCCACACAATCCCAGTTTGAAGAAGCAGACAAGAGCAATCACACAGGCTTAGTGTTTTGTATAGCTACTGATAGAGCCATTTTAAAACACACTTTAGTACAAAGCCTTTATGACAACATAGACTAAATTAACATGTCTTTATTTAGACATATGACTGCTTTTTAAAAATCTTTTTCCTCATCTAAACAACCCCAGAGCTTAGAGCTATTTCCCCCAAATATATATTGTGGAAAAAATCCCAATAACCCACACATACAGTGCGGAAAATAAGTACACCCTTCTTTTTTTTCTCCCACTTGGAAATCATGGAAGGGTCTGAAATTGTCATCGTAGGTGCATGTCCACTGTGAGAGACATAATCTAAAAGAAAGTCTAAAAATCACAATATATGATTTTTTTAACTATTTATTTGTATAATAAAGCTGCAAATAAGTATTTAAACACCTGAGAAAATCAATGTTGATATTCGGTACAATAGCCTTTTATTGCAATTACTAATAGTTAATAGAGGTCAAACATTTCCTGTAGTTTTTCACCAGGTTGGCACACACTGCAGGAGGAATTTTGGCCCACTCATCCACACAGATCTTTTCATCAGTCAGGTTTCTGGCCTGTCGCTGAGAAACACGGAGTTTGAGCTCCCTCCAAAGATTCTCTATTGGGTTTAGTGTACAATTTTGTCTCTAGTGTCTTTGGACAGCTCTTTGGTCTCGGCCATGTTAGTAGTTGGATTCTTACTGATTGTATATACTTATTTTCCTCACTGTAAAAAAAGGATATTTAGTTTTAAGGTTCATATGTTATTGTTTATTTGTATGTGTTTTTAAACAGGAAAAATCTAAATATCAAAATCAACCCATACAGAAAAACATTGTGAAAAATGTTTCTTTCCAGCTCTATGGACAATAGACAAAAATACAGCAAAAAGTGCAGATGTACGAAAGGTGAGTCCATTATTAGTTGGGACCTGACTGTAAATGTTTGAACATAGCTCTCACAGAGACGGTACTTACACGGGGCGGCAGATCACCAGGTCTCCTTTGTTGGTTCCATACGCGAGGCCCATCCCTGGGTCGGGCAGCCATCGAGCCGAGTTAATGCTGACGTGACGCCTCTGATCAGGAGCCATGGGGTAAACCACATTGAAGACCATCTGAAACACAACCACACTTTAATAAATACCTGCCACAAGTTTTGAGATTTCTTTCACAACTCAATAAATAACTGCAACATCCTCAACTTTACGTCATTAGTGAAATGTTTTTGAGTTTGTATGTTTCCTGCTGAGGTTCCAGTTGCTGTAGCACTGACCCTGATAGAGGTCTCTCCTCCGTGTGGCTGCTGCAGGCGGAAGACTTGCGCCACCATGTGGTCAGTGGTGGGAGGCAGCAGGATCCTTCGAGAGGCCAGACCGACCATGACGTAACATCCCATCGGAGACAGGCTCACAGAGATCGCATTAGGACCTGCACGAGGACAAACACAAGTCACTTTAGTCGTCATATTTTCAGATGGTCATGCCCTACTGTCAACTGGATTTTCATTTAAATGATGCATCTTTTCCACCACTGCTGCTGTTCGTTGCACAGCCATTGTTTAGTACACAAGTTTGTCTTATATATTCTCAAGTTGTGGCAAGGCACATGGATTTTATTAATAAATGAGCAGCTAACCTAATTAATTAGTTGGATTATGCCCCCCCTCATCTACAGATAATAACTTATTTTTACCAGTGTTTGAGTAGTGCATACATTATTACAGTCATGTCAATACAAATTATACAGATATTGATACAAAAAGAACATGTTTGTGATCTAATAGGCAGCCACTGAGCTGCGTTTGAGGTTGTTAGTGAGAGCTGAAGAGAACACTATACCGAATCTCTTGGTGTAGAGCATCTCTCCGAGGTTGTGTGGAGCCAGCGAGTAAATGGCCAGGATGCCCTCGTCAGGAAAACCGCGCTGACTGCTGGGAATAAAGACGGCGAGCAGCTGACCGTCGGCCGAGATGTCACAGCTCGCGTCGTTGTAGATCTTACAGTTTGGCACCAGGACGTTTACAGAGGCTGAGGAAGAAGCGGAAAACTACCTGTGAGCACCTGAAGGGTAATATGTGTGTTGTTGGCTGTTTGGCTCAAGATTCAAAAAGAAAAAAAAAAATGTGTTCAGCATTGAAAGAGTAAAATGTATTTCAAGATCCAAACGTATATTCATTTTTAACAGGTAAAAGATAAAACCATGAGGTGGATTAAAAAGAAAGAGTGGATTGTGTTGGCGTTGTACCGTTGCTGATTTCCGGGAGGTCGAACTTGGTGAAGTCCCACCACTGCAAACGATACGTGGTGTTAGCAATGTTACTGGCCACAGCCGACTGACCGTCTCCGATCGAGGCACCTGGGGGAAGAAAGATTACAATTATTAATACTGTTAGTAAAAGAACTATGCACAAATAATAAGTCTGTCAAGGCTTAGTATGAGGTGTATTGACCTGTACTGACCTGACCTACCCAATAGAAACATGTCCATATAAACCTCAAAAAAGACTTTGTTGTTGTTGATGTTTTACAAGTCTTTAAACCAACAATGCTCACCCAAAATAACAAGCCACTGACCTGACAATGCATTTAACCAGGTTACACTTTTTGTGCGTGTGTGTGGTTTTTCCTCACCTGCCAGGACCCTGTTGACCGAGGAGTGTGTAGCGAGACCGGGCTGCCCTCGTTCGTGGAAGATGCCAGCGTAGGGCAGGTACTCTGGAAGCAGGAAACGCCTGGAGGGAGGACCATATGATATTAATAATTAAAGGGAAACATGGAATGAAGTATATCACAGAGTTATGAATGATCCCAATAACTCTTTGGGCCATATCCTTCCAATCAAAACACTTTTTTTTTTTTTTTGGACAAAGACGGTGTACAAATACCTGGTTTCTCAATGTTTAAGCTAAACAGTTACTCTTTCCCTGCCTCAATTTTTATTTATTTATTTTTATTTAGCCATGCCTATCCTGGCCTTAGCATAATGATTTTTCTTAAAGCAAACCAGTACTTGTGCTTCCATAAAGCTGTTGTTGTAAAAAGAATATTAACCCAAATTATTTAGAGGGTATATTGAAAAATGTATTTTTTTATTTTAAATATTTTATATAAATAAAAATTTATGATGTTGGACCAATCTGCACCATGCCACACTTTATTAACCACCACCCTTCACAGCTCTGGCAGAGTCGCTGACGGGCAGGAGGCAGCTGCGTGGGACAAATATACCATCGTCTTGATTACCGCCAGGCCTGCACCGCTGCAAGATACTGCCCTTTGTGTTAATTATTCACTATAAACCTGTGTTGTATTAACAGTACAGAAATATGAACCGTTCTCACCGAGGAACAAACCGTCCGAGTGATGGAGCAGACATCCTGGCGTTTCGGGGTGTCCTGTGCCTCGCTCTGTCTCCGTTGTCCCTGAAACAAAGTTAACAGTACATTTACAGGAAGAGATGAGGCTTTAAAGCATATTACAATTTATATGTGAAACTTAATAAGCCTTTTTTGGTCTGAAAAGGGCAGCTCATTAGGTTGAGTCCAAGTTTGGGGCATTTACTCTCAAATAAGAACATTTGCACCATTCTTTTATCCTAGATGGATATTATGAAAACAAACGTTCTAATACTCTACTTCCCAAACCCTGTGTAAAAGACAGGACTCACTCCAGTTCCTCGAAGTCTACGTCGCTGCTGTCCATGGAGCCGGAGGAGTTGTTCTGAGGGTTGTCGGTTGAAGAGGACATGGCTCTGAGTCGATTTTGTTGGTACCGGAGTGAGCGCTGACGAATACTGTCCCGACGAGACAAATACTGGATCATCCTCTGGGCGTAGTAGGCAGCAGGTGAAAGTCTGAAACCAGGACGATGCATGAGGCAGAAATTAGACTCCGGAGGCTGCAGACATTTTATAATCAAAACTAAGACAAAAACAGATGTGGTGTTCTTGTACCTGGCGGGGTCGGGGTAAATAGGGTGGTCTCTGGATCCAGCCACGTCGTAGCGAGACAAAGACAACAGAGAAGACTCCAGCAGTCGCCTGAGAAAAGACAGAGGTAAGTCTAAGTAGGATTCTAGGACAGAACTCTGAAACATTAGAAATTAATCTGGACAGTCTGTATGAGGTATTTACACCAGCCATGTGCTGGGCCATACCTCCTGAGCGAGTCCTCGTCAGGGGGGTCAACAGGCATGTCCTGGCTTAAGGCCTCGGGGGGCTCTCGGCTGGAGGTTTGGCGGTAGACCCTCTCCCACTGCGCTGTGTCCTGGTTATAGACCAGGCCCACAGTCTGCTCTTGGGACTGAGAGGAGGGGGGCAGGGAGAACGAGGGGCCCGGGGCCGGAGGTTGCTCAGGCTCAGGGACCCGGCGCTCTGGTCCAGGGCCATCCTCTGGTCGCCACGGAGATGAGGAGGGTTCAAGGGGCGTGGTGGAGGTGGAGGCGGTGGGCGCAGTGCGCTCCCAGCGCTGAGAATCGTGGTTAAAGGTGAGCAGGTTGTGGCAGGCCCTGCAGCGGTTCATGTGTCCTCGAGCACCGGGGGGAGGGGCCTCAGGGGCTGAGGGGGCGGGAGGTGGAGGAGGCTGGTAGTGGATGATGGGGGGGGCCGAGGGCCCGGGACGGTCCGGCTCCAGGTTGTTGTTGAGCAGCTCCTGGTTTTGAGGTTCCAGCTCTGACATTCGGTCAAACTCCATAAAGTAGCGACTGAGGTTACACTGCAGCACGTTTCTGAAGGAGGCGGAGTTTCGGGCCCCGTCCCAGAACGGGTGGTGCCCGCTGCTAGTCCCTGCCGTGTCCCGAGGCTCGTGGCGGCCCTCGGAGGCAGAGGTGTAGTAGGAGCGGCCACTCTGCCTCAGCGCCGACAGCAGACTGACAGAGGACGAGGAGGTGCGGGGCGGCAGCAGTGGTCCACGGGGCCACTCCGGAGGGGCTCTGGAGGTCTCCAAAACCGGGGCGGGGGGTAGCGAGGGGGGCATGGCCGAGCCACTGTAGTAAACAGAGGTGAAGGCAGAGGGGCGCTCGGGGGGAGGCCGGGGCTCGGTCCGGGCCGAGGAGAAGGAAGAGGGCAGGGCCTCGGGGAGAGTCACTGACGGCAGCTCTGGGGCCAGTGCAGGGGGGCGTCCCACGGAGCAGCGGCTGCACAGACACACCATGCCCAGGTGCTGGGTACAGCCTGGAAACGGCCCACGTTCTGAGGGGAACTGGGGCAGGGACAGACTGGGAGCGTCCCCTGAGGGGCCCTCGTTCAGGGGCCGCTGCTGCTGCTCCGTCCCGCCCTGAGACGCAGGCGAACGAGATGACAGGATGTGCAGGAAGTTATGGAGGATGGGCGTCCGGCGAACGGGCTGCGAAGGCAAAAAGGAGCGCTGCCTGAAGTGAGGCATCTCCACACTGTCCATTGGCACCTCCGATTCCTCCTCGCTCTGGGACAGGGGCACACAAAGGGTTAGTAAGGGACAATAGCTACGGGACACACTCATGTTTGTTGAATTAACTCCAGTGAGACTCACCGGCTGATTGGACGGGTTCACTATCGCCGTTAGCAGGTTGTGTCCAAGAGGATCAAACCTCACCAAACTGAAAAAAAAAAAAAAAAACAGTCAATAAATTCCTTTAATAGACTTACAGACATTTATATATGTACTTAACCATGTCTCAGACCTGTCCCGTCAGAGGAGGTCAAAGTAAGAAGCCTCATGACAGACACAAACTATGGTTGTTACACAAAATACACAATATCCCGTTTATAGTGGCTGAATATAAAAACACCAACAAAAACATTTCCCTAAAGCCTAACTCCCCCTGGGGAACTCTGCCCTGTCCCGTACCGGACTCGTTCAGTCTCGCTGCCCGTCTTCACCACAGCAAAGGGTTCGGGGCGGCTCCAGTCCCAGAAGTGCAGCTCATTGTTGGTGGCGATGAGCAGCAGCTGCGCCGTGGGGTGAAAGGACAGTGACGCGATGGCGACGTTACTCTCAGTGAACCAGCTCTCACTGCCGCCCTGCACCAGGACACAGGGTTTAGACACGCCCCCACAAATACATGACCCGCATTTTATTTTTCACGTGACTCACGTGCAGATCCCAGATGCGGACTTCTCCATCAAGGCACCCCGACGCCACGAGGCCTGGGATCGTGGGGTGAAAGGTCACGCACCACGGTGTTCGTCGGTGGCCCACCAGGGAATGTAGGCACTTTCCAGTCTTCACCTCCGTTATGTAAATGTTGTGGTTCACGTGAGTGGAAGCCATTAGGGTCCTGGGACAAGAGTGTTCACAGTATTTAGAGAAACAGCAAAGTTTTCTTAAGCTCTTTAAAACCGAGAAGTAACACAAAGTGGAGTCAATGGGGTGGGTTTTTAACAGCTTTGTGACAAAACAACAGCTTAATGCCTGAGCTCAAACTGACGAGGAAACACCTAAATCCTAATTCAGAGTTTCTACTCCAAACAAATCCATACCTTTGCCAAAAACCAGGAAAATGAACTTTTACAATTCCCTTCCTCCATGAGAAAAAAAAATTACATTATTAATTACTTCAATTGGAACAATTAACAGGTCTTTAATGTTACATATTCAACATTTCCACAAATGTTTCATATGTGTCCCATCAGCTTTACTCTACTCTACATTTATAGCTTTATTTTAGAATGTTTGATTTTTTTAGAGCACTTTGGTTAAATTAGGTTGTTTTAAATGTGCTACAGAAATAAATCTGACTAGACAAATTTGACAATTAGCTACGCACACTAACACCCAAAAAGCTACAAATTGTAAATGTAAACCTGTTGTCGACTTTTAAAACTATACAATAAATCTATTTTTAGTAGAAAGTGAATATGATGTATATTGACAATTAAATTTAATGTTTAAAGAGAAAGTGTCACCTGTCGGGGCTGAATGCCAGCAGGAACGTCGACCGAGGGCTGTCCGGCAGCTCCACTTTCTGTAAGAGACAACGGCAACAATTAGTGTCTGTAGGAAAAATATATAGTACAAAAGCAAAACATACAACATCACTAACACAGCTGGTCATGTCAAAACAGAAAAATATATTTTATACAGATCCTATTACACTTAAAAATCCACTACCAGTTTTTTTTTGCCGTACCAGAATCAGCATTCTTCTCTATTTTTTCTTTTTTGAGCTGTTTGGCTGTAAACAAAATATGTATTCAACTCATTTCCTGTTTTTTTGTATTTGATATCAATGTTGACCAAGAGGAGTACTCCTTCACTCCTTCAGACCTGATTTTTTTTCTACTGTATATATTATACTATATTTTTTTTTTGCCAACTCATGTTTTCTTATATTTTTTAACTACTAAGGACTGAGCAGGAAACCTATAATAAGTACAGTATAAAGCATTCAATAATTATGTGAGTGAATTCATATTTTCAGAAATGTACATTTTTTTTTTAAGATTTTCTCTTATATCTCTGTATGTCAACCTCTGCTCCTCTGGGTTTTCTGTTATGCAAGGAACCTCTTCACTGTCGCTGTCCCTCTTTAAACCAATAGAGAAATAGAAATCATCAGTACTTATTTTTCATTAATCATTCTTCTGGGAGTGGGACAGAAGAGGCTTGAAAATCCACTAAGTGTCCCCCTCTACTCCCTATTTCTTCCCTATGTTTTTCTTGGGCCTGACACTTCAACCACGTTGCCTCCAGTGTCCGTAGCACTGGTGTACGAATGCGTGCGTGTGTTTGGTGGTGGTCAAAGGCCATAGGTTTACTATAGCACCCACGTCTCCATCAGTCTGCCTCATTGATTGTATAACCCCAGGGCAGCTGTGTCTACAGACGTAGCTCAATACCACCAGTGTGTGACTGTGGAGTGAATGAATAATGGACTTGAATGGAATAAAATCATTATCTCCAGAATCCAGGTCGTCAATATAGAATAATTCACCATTTTCCAGAAATATTCAATGCAGTCTGCCACTGTATACTCTACAAGGAAATTAATACGATTGTTTTTATTAGACATGTTATCAACCATGTGATACTGACACTAAACAATGAGGTCCCTTTTGATGACTCTCAAGAACTGATGTCCAGGGAGTTGGACATTGAATTTTAAAAAGATCCTGTGCACTACAGCTTCCAGTTATCTTAATTTCAGATATTACCACTTGATAGACTTTATATAGCAGTGCCAGTTGATGAAGCTATAACAGACATAAAATAGAATTAAAAAAAAGTGAAAAGGGTGCTTACTCTTTCTCTGGTCTAGTCTGTGAGCTGTGGCTGTGTTGGTCAAAGGTAGGAGTGGTTTCTTTATTGTGGCTGCTGGATTAGGGACAAATCAATGTCCTGGCATTGATCAGATAATGAAAGAATACTTTTTCATTGGTTTAAAAAGGCGAAAACATGTCATGTCCATTGCATGATACAATAAGTTTTTGGTTAATAAACATTGCAAACTAAATCCAGTAATTCATTTTTGTTTTTGTTTCCTGCAGCTGGACTTGGGCCAGGTTCAGACCGGACGTGTGTTCAGTCTCTGGGCAGTTTCCTCATGGTGTTCTGATGTCTTTTAAATTCAGACACAATAAAACTAGTGTCAGAGACAGAAAAAAAGGCTGGAGACTTGGTCAGAGCTGTTTGGATCCAAAATATGTTTCATAAGAGGGTATAATTATTTGAGTCAAAAGCAGTTATATATAAAAAGGATGCAAATATAGTCGAGTTTGTTTTAACACACCTTAGTCACACATTTAACTATAAAGGCTTGTCTTTTGATGATGGGAGGAAACTGCACTAGATAAAATCACAGTTAGGATTAAAACAAGTCCCAACACTGACCTGACTCTGCCATTTCATCCAGCGGACCTTCTCCTCAACCAGGAGCTGGAGCAGCCGCTGGGAGCCGAACGTCTGCGAGCCTCGCTCTCGGTTCGACAGGATCCGCACTGAGTTCCTCTGACGGGACACCATCATCGCCTTCTCTGATTGGCTCTCAGTCCAACTGCGGCCGGGCCCTCGCCATGCAGCGTCTCTTCAGACTGAAAGACCGTGAGAAAGAATTCAGAAATGGACACAAAACTCCACAGAACAACATTTGGGCCTGTTCTTCTAACCCACGTCTCACAAACTTCCTCCAAAGTCATTGAACCATCCAATAGGAAATTTGATTCAACATTTTGGCAGTGCAAACAGCAGAAAAGAGTTATGGTAAATAGCTGTTTTCTAAATATTGTTTGGGCACATTTAGTGTTGGCATGGCAGAATGTATGCTGAGCAAAAGAGATTATATCAAAAAAATAAGTATATGCTATTGACATTATATTTTAACATCTTGTATTTCATTTAGTGTAACAAAATTAAACAAAAAATAATTTTGAAAATTTGATTTATATTGTGTCTGCGGCCTCTTCGACCAAACGTTCTCACACATTCACACACCAGGTGTGACACTGGAGGCAAGGTGGATGAAGTGTTTTGCAAAAGGATCTGACACCTGAGCAACAAATGTGGGCGCCTTGGTGGATCACCTGGTCAAAAGCATACCACACACACTAGAGAGACCTGAGATTGATTCCAGCACGGGTTTTTTGCCCAATGTCACTCCCTTCTCTCTCATTCGCTTTCCTGTTTATCTACTCTGCATATCAGGTAAAGGCAAAAAGGCCCCAAATTAAATAAAACGATAACCAATTTAACAAGCTTACAGTCGCTAAATTCCCATGTGCACTGTCAAAATCCATTTCCCTGTAATGCACTTCGGCAGGAACTTTAATGGTTCCAACCAAATATGTAATATGTTGCTCTCTGCTCTTGAGCTCATGTGACAAAAACAGAGTGATTATCAATTTGAGACATTTTGAAATGAGGATATAGCTCAGTATCATCTAACAGATCCTTGGGACAGACGGGTGAGCTCAGGCCGTGAGGGCTACTTTATCTCTACCTCCTTGAGATAAACACTGTTGTTGCTGAAAGTCTATTTTTGCTTTGAAGACCTAGACACAACACTGGCACACTTTCACACATCACATTGACAATATTGTTGCATCAATTCAAAATGATTATTAGGCTCCACACACGGTTGCATCTGTAGATTATATGGACTCCACAGGTGAGAAGTTAAATGTGTGGAAGAGAGCAACACTATTATAGAACAAACAAGCAATACATGACAATTTTCTTTAATATTGCAATATCAATATGAGCTGGGATATTTGAAATCCCTTTTTGACAAGTAAATGTTCAATTAAATTTTAACAAAGTTCTGGACAACCTATACAATTATTTACCGAGTTGTTGGTATTAGTGCAATACATACAATAAAATATGTTTACTGCATTTAGATTTAGGTCAAGTGGCCTTTTTTGTGCCGTTATAAAAAAGGTCACTGAGGTGGGTACGTTTTGTGGAGTGTCCGTCGGGTGAAGCTGTTAAAACAACATATTTCAGGAGGAATGCAGCGCGGTCTTTTGGACAGTCCCATCAGATCAGTGCAACGCCCGCTCTGGCATTCGACCACATTTCAACAAAGACAAGAGCCCAGCGATGGTCAGCAGCAGCAGATGAGGACACATACACAGAGACACTAAGACTAGGCTTTCACAAACCCAGGGGGTAATAATTCAACAGCAGGCTCGCATATTTTTAAAGGAACAAGTAATCTTGTGATCTCTAATGCATATTTAGTTTTATACATTCATTCATATGAAAATAAGCAACTACGCTATAATCTGGCTCATTTACAGCCTGTACTAATGTATAAGATTGTTCATTAAAGTGCATTGTTCCGACAAAATAAAATATTATGCACTAAGGCTTTTAGGGCTGGAGTCCAATAAAATCTTACGTTTTATTGACTAACTTTTCTCGTTCACAGCAGCTATCCTTTAAACTGGTCTCATAAAAATAGAGTTCTTTTACAAATTAAAGTGTCTTATAAAAATAACGATAGCTACAGCATAAAGCTAAGACTGTAATAACGGCCAACAACGTAATAATTTTGGCCATTTTCAGGTGTCAATAATGTGATAACCTTTTTCCAATGTAGTAAGTTATTCCGCTATTAGCCTAACATCAAAAAAATCCTTTAAAAATGTAGTAACTGCAGCCAATAACTTTAATATAATACATTTTTGGGAAAAAAGGTTTTAAATTACCTTATCGGGCCCAAAATGTTATCACATTATTGGCAGGTTATTCCATTATTCGTTGCTACATATGCAGCCTTTCTTTTAGATATTCCAGCTTCCTGTTGTGCATCTCAATAAAGTCCTGCTTTAGACCTGATTCAGTTTTAGGTCCTGCTTTAACGGCTGGAAGTTAGTCCAAAGCCATGTATTTCTTTATATTTTCTCAAGCAGATTTTATTAAACATTTATCATATTGTTATGACAATATTCAAAAGTTATTGTATTTATTACAATTTTGTAAAATTGTGCATTGCCTTGCTTTACATCACAGAACAAACCACTATGGCACATTATCAAAAAGACCTGGACACGCTCAGAGCACCATGATGACGGCAGGGACCATCAGATTTATTAATCCAATTGTCCCTCTTTCTGGATCACTTTGTGTTTAACTGAAGAAATAAAGCTACAACAATAATGAATAACTGAATATGCTTACTGTGGGATTAAAAGCGTATTTATTTATTTATTTATTTTTTTTTCATAAAATCCAGTTGTATTCTTGATATAAATAATACCAACAAAAAACAAATGATTTATCTATGAGAAACAAAATGTGGGTTGGGAAGGATTTAAATGCTTTTTGTCAATAGTGTTTGGGACATTTTCAGTATTTAGGTCAAAAAGTGAATGCTCTAGACTCTTATCTCGGACTTGAAGCTGAGAAAAGGAACGGAAACATATCAATACTGGAGCTGCCTTTTGAGTCACTTTGACCTGTGACACGGTCCGAGCCGAAAACAGTCGGTGCTAAACTCATACTTTTTCAACAAACTCTGAGACAAGGTCACAAGAAACATAAGAAGCACACACAGGTTACACAGATACTATTAAGGGTTGTTCAATTTGTAACTTTTAAGAAAAATAATAAAAAGTTCTAACACAGCAAAAAATAAAAATAAATTCATAGACATTGTCAAACCAAACAGAAGAAAATTGCAAAAATTGAAAAATGTCCTAAATGTCAAACAAATCAGCAAAAACTAAAAAAGTAAAAGTAAAATCCAAATTATATACAAAATACATTATTTTAAAAAGTTTTGTTCTACATTACAACAATTTACAAATAAAAGAGTATAATTTTACTGGCATCAAACATTTATGTCTCTAGTGCCATTTTCATTATTTAGTTCAATACTGACCTGACTTATCCTTGCCATATACAAGCCAAACTTTCACTGAACCCAAACTTTATCTCAAGGACATGAAAGCTTTTCGAGGCTAAAAATACAGCAACTCCATTAGCTCTACTGTCACAAAAAATGGCAAGAATGGCATCGAAAAGCTCCAGCAGTAATAGCAACAAACATTACACAAAAAAATTCTCACAAATATAAAATAAAAACACTCCCAGACTGAAAAATATACAGCAAAAAATTATCTCAATGCCAAAAAAATAAAGAGACCAGTTCAGAGCCACCCACTCAAAAACATCCATTACATCTAAACAAAGCAAAATACAGAGAGCAGATGGTTTTGTGATACTTTACACCTCCACACCGATCCAAAAGGAAATAGATGTTGAATAAAATACCCAGTGTGATAATAACTGACTTTCTCACAAAGATCTTGCACATTATACCTTTAAAGTTTAAAATTCTCCTTCATAAAGGCATCCTAAAAAGCGAAGCCATTGTTGCAGTGGCTCAGGAACCAAAAGTAGGTTGTAGTAAAAAAAAATATTAAGATCGGGATAAAATGACTCTTTCAATAATTTTGGAATTGGTTAAAATAGCAGGAACATTGTAACACTAAAACTACTCAAAAACGACAGAATACTATATATATATATATATATATATATATATATATATATATATATATATAGCATCATAGATTTTTTAAATATGGGTACTTACAACAAAAGCTTGAGAAACACTGATATTTGTATAGAGATTAACCAGCTTTAACTTCAACATCACAAACTCGTGCAACGGAAAGAAATTAGAAATTAGGAGTGCCATCAAAACAGGAAACAACTGAGCGACAGGCTTGACACATTCACCCACTAATGACAACTACACAGACAAGAACTAAACAAAATTGACACCCAATTGAAGCAAAGCTATTAACCAAACCCCATAATTACAGATTTTACCATTTACTCCAGTTCAAAATACAAAAAAAAGCTTGTAAGACGTGCTATTAACGCTGCCCTAAGCTTCATAATTGCACATATTACGCTACGTCACAATAGCTTTCATTAAAACAGCTTAATTTCATGAAATGTGAGGCTGGTGTCAGTTTAAATCTAACACTATTTGAAAAAGGAGATTGATTCATTTTCGACCCGAGCCACACCAAAATAAACACCAGACTATGTCCCAAAAAATTAAAGGTGATACATTACAAGCAGCAGTGCATTTATCAAGAATGTGTTCCCAAGTCTCTGTGGTCAATGAGCCATGTCTTTTTTAGTTAAGCTGCTAGAAAAGACATGAGGAAAAACGGTTGCTTGCTTTTAGCACAGTTCACTCTTTTACGTTGATGTTTAATTTGGGAAACGACAGCTTCCATTTTCAATCTGAGACAAGCTAACACAACATAGAAGCTAAATTAGCCCATTCCGGATATATAGCTAGCTGCCAGCCAGAAATTAGCCAAAAAAAGAAGCGTGATTTTTAAAACATTATTTTAATGTTACAAATACTAATAGCCATAGCAAATATATAGTTAATATTTAAAGGCGTAAAACTGATATAAAACAAATGATAAAACCCGAGATGAGCCACCTACCTTGGGGTTTTGTGTCGCTCCCCCACTGAGCCATCATAGGCGTAGCTAACTATGCTAACAGGCTAAAGCTCGGCCAAACACGGAAAATGTGGCCACTGCGAATATTTTAATAACTATCTAACGCTAACATCAGAGTTTATCGGTTACTGCGATGGTCAACGTCCACTGTGATAAATGGACAACATTCATATTTCCACACAGAAGAGGCAATTATTATTTTTTTCTAAGGCATTGGTCTAAGGTTTCAGTAGCTGCTTGACGCAAACTGCTGCTGCTGCGTAACTAGCCGCTAACGCTAGCTACGCTCAGGATCATCAACAGAGCCCCGATCGCGAATAATCGAACCTTTCCAAAGGCACGTATTTATAGAAGGATAAATAAAATCCGCTGTATTTAATAAAATCATCACATAATATGCATTCTTAGAAATGTAGAGATTTAACGTTGTCAAAATGAAAAATAATTCGTTGAAGCTGGTTGGAAACATAGATTGTAAGGTTGGAAATGGTCAGTGCTAATATCTGGGATTGATTAGTAAACCTTGTAGTAGCAGCTGTAGTAGTACAGACCTGACAGGACAGAGATTAATGGACAGAGGGAGTAGTACTTTGGGCAAAAGACTCAATGAAGCCCAATTAATCACTCTCATTCATATAAATCTGGCACAAGATCAACATTTTACCTTAATTTTATCATGATTTTGGTTTCTTCTTTTCAATATGCAATTTATGTCTAGTTTGACCATATTTCCAGACCTCTAAACTGAGACACTTACTTTTTTTCCACTAACCCACTGGCAGAAGCAAAAATGAAGACTGTTCTCAGTTTTATAACAATGTTAAATCAATAGTTTTATTGACAGAAAACACAAAACAAGAATTGAATTGGTGCATTTAAATGACCAAAAAGGTCCAAAGAACTATAGCCCTTTAAAATGACCTTTTTAGTGACAAAATATGACAGAAGTCTTTGGACAATTGTTTTGAAGTTTGCTGCAGTTTTGTTTGATGTTTGAGACAATAGAATAGACAGGGTATGTTCAAAACCGGGACATAGTGACGTCACGGAACCCGGGACAGGGAGGGTGAAAGTAAATTTGTGCATTATTTAATGTGATATTGTATCATTAGGTAAAAGCAAGTTGAAATATAATGTTGTCTCTCCATAAAATACTGCTGAAAAAAGTTTCAACATTAAAAAAAAAAAAAAAAGACTATCTGAGAGTCATGCTTTTATTCTCTGAACCAGGATGGCCCCTCAGAACCTCTGGCTGCTCACTGCTGCTTGTTCCACTAATTAAGACAAAAAGTATGCACAGAGACAGAATCTGATTTCTGGAATGAAAAAATTATAATTCTGGCCCGTCTGTCTTTTAATATTCTGTTTATTTATAACAGGGTTTTTACATTTATACAATATTTTATAAGAAACAAATAAACAAGACATAAGTGAAGAAGGTTTGAGAAAATAAGGAGATAAGAAAACTTCACAATAATATCTAAAATGTGATATACTGTATAAATGTAAATACATAAAAAAGACTCAACAACAACAAGTCCTTTGTACAATATTTATGGTGATACAAAAAACTAAAGAACAAAGGAGCCTTGAGAAGAGCCAGACCTCAGGTATAATATCTATTCAGGACGTCTCACTGGGGAGGTGTCCCACCGAGGGGAGGGCCCTGGGGTCGACCTAGGACCTACTGGAGGCCTTTGTCTCTCGGCTGGTTTGAGAACGTCCAGTATTCCCTTGTAGGAGCTGGAGGAAGTCTCTGCCAGATCAGAGGAAGAGGATGGAATGGAAGATTTGGGACAGATCTGACTCAGGCTGAGGTTGACTAACCCAACTGAACAGATGGTCAGCCCTCAGAGAGGACACACAGAACCCTTCCACAGAAAGAGTTTGCAAAGGGCAGGTACTTTAAATTAGAAAAACAATCCAATCAGGACAACGCCATATTGTTCACAAAGTAACCTCTGTATGTCTCCACCTCTGATGAAGGGAGAGGGAGGCAACCAACCACTTCAGCACTTTACGGCGACAGTGACAATAGTGTTGCTGCCCTGATAGATACATAACTAATAATGATTAAAGGAGGGTAGGACAGGACTTTGTAAATTCACAAATATACTTTTATAAGGTCCTGAAAATGCAAGTTTTTTAAAGAGGCCTTCACACTTGTTTTGAAGGTTTTGCACAGTTTTGTTTGGTTGAGACTTTCCTGTTTGGTCTGACCCAATTTTTCAGGTGTGAAAGCTCAGGTGAACTAAACCAAGGTCTGGCTACTACTGTAAAATTTCAGCAATAGTTTGGACCAAATGTAGGAAGTTACTGCCAATTAAAGACACTATAGAAGAAAACGGAGGAAAGAAAAAAATGAAACAAATATTGTTCAGGTTTAAATAAAAAATAAAAAAACACATTAGTTTCCTCAAATTCAAATTACACATGTACTTTTCATTTGTACAGCACTTCTTAGTTTTATGCGTAAACTGTAAATTAATAATCTATTCATTCATTGTCAAAATGTTATCAGTATTCACTATTTTAATTATGGCGACCTGTGCTTTTATTTTGGTGACCTGTGCTTTTATTTTGAATCACAGAAAATGGCACTAGTCTTTGATTGAAGTGTTGTAGGCTTCTTGTCTTTGTTTGAGCTCTGTTGTTAAAACTCCAAAATCCAAACCCTGTAACCTGTCCTAGAAGTTTTTCTGTTTTTTTCAAGGAGGCCGTTGTGAGTGATTAATAAAAGCTGTGAGTCCAAATGTTAGTTGCAGCTTATCAGAAGTTCTCTTTGTAAAAGTTGAAGCCAAAGTGTTCACACTGAGCTTTGATGACTTTGGCCAGAGCCGGGGCCCCGCAGTAAAATACGTGCACCTTCCCCTTCTTCTCTTCCGACACTTTCTGGAAAACCTGAAACAGAAAGGACACATTATAAATCCCCAGTGAGCACTAAATATGTCACTAAGCAGTCAAACAACAAATAGGCCAACCTACCTTTCCCCATTCGGGACGTCCCGGCTGGGTCCTCGTCCTCAGTCCTGTGATGGAGTCCTTCTTCTCCTTCTTGGCAAGCAGGTCCAGCGCCATCTGCAGCCCAATGGCCTTCATGTCGTTCTTACTTAGTGCAGAGGTCATGTACATGTGCATCTCCAGGAAACGGCCTGAAACAGGACGCACAGGTTTGAATTGAGTTTCCTTAAAAAGACTGTATTTTCACTTAAGCTAAAATCTCAGAGTTATAATGTGAGACTGTTGAAGACCCTTTGAAATAAACAGCTTAATACGGTATTTAATGCTTTGAGTGAAGGCCTTTGTTTTAATTTTTAAGGAATTAATATTCCTTACAGTGGACTTTAAATTCACTTCCTCCTCTGATTTGAGTTAAGCACTGACTGTCAAATCTATGTATATCACCTTTAATGTATTTTTTTTAGAAAAAGCGCAATCTCTGAGTAGTACTTGGTTGATCACCAATATACATTGAGAGCTGTTGCTCCCAAAATGTGGAATCAGCTGGTTTCACAGAGGCCGACGCACTTCCTCTATTAAATAATAATATATTTTATTTATAATGCACTTTACATTTCTCAAAGTGCTACAAGATACTACAAATAAAAACAAGTAAAACTACAGAATAAAAACAACACATAAAAGTCTTTTTGAATAGTCTTCCGTCTTCAGTTCTGCTTTAAAAAAGTCCAGCTTCTGTTATGTTCTCAGCTCAATGGGGAGGTGCTTCCAGAGCTGCTGTCCCAATGAGCCTCTTCTTAAAACACATTTTCCTCAGTAGAAGATTTTGAGTTTTACGGTTCTTTTACTGGTATTTTACTGGTACTTTGTTTTATAATTTTTATTTGAATGTCTTGTGACTTTTGAAATTACATTTACATTTCCTTATCTGCTTATTATTTGTCTAAATGTTAGTCTACAGTAATTTGTCCAAGCATTATACATTGATAAACTAAGTCCATAAATTTTCTCCAAAACCTTTTTTTCCAACTCCACCTAAAGCTACAAGGTAAAAGTCATACGTCAGTCTAATACTTTCCATGATAGAAAAAAGTCTTTCCGTAGTAAGCATTTTAAGGCTTTTGTTGCAGATGTCAAAAAAATCTTTAGGAGGTAGGTATCATCTGTACCCAGCTCATCAGAAAAACATCCAAGGTACATTAGTGTAAAGGAAAATCCAATGTTAAAGCCTAGTGTTTTAGATCTCATTTCTGTTACCTCCGACAAGAAGGGCTGGATGAGGGGACACAACCAAAATATGTGCCCATGATCTGCCGATGCCTCCCCACATTCTCTCTTTATAGCATTGATCCAAAAATACAATTAGATTGTCTTGATTGACAAATGAGTATTGTACAACACAAGACCAATCTTTTTTTTTACATTTTTGTCCAAATGTATCCTCAAACCTGCTTTCACCCAACAAACAAACCGGACCTTGGTTTAGTTTGGACTGAGACCAAGAAGTGGCCGTTTGGTCTATACCCGGGCTTACTTTGCTATGGAACATGATCCGGGACTTCTCTGACTGTGCTCCGGTAACAGTGCAGCCCCCTTAAAGTACAACCCTTTCTCACCCTCTGGTTCGCCGTCAGCCTGGTCCATCTCCAGTGTAGTGAGTAAACTGACAAACCACTCAAATGACTTCTGATCTCTGTTTATCCAGATGAAGTCCACCTGCAGTCGACAAAACACACCTTATTTAACGTAATCAATCTCATAAACTGGATTATAATGTAACCATCAACAGAATAAATGTTCTTACTTTGCGCAGCTTCATGTCATTATCTTTAATGTTTTCACACCAGGAGTAGTTACAGTTGGGACAGTTCTGTTTTCTCATTCGGTATCTGAGCAGACAGAACACCGTTCAGTCAAACCACGTCTATGGACTCACGTACAAGGGTTAATATTTACAGAGCTGGATCTTACCGGTACATGATGCTCTGTAGGATGGAGGCGAAGGGTGTGATGCCGATCCCTGCCCCGATGAGGACGGCGTGCTCAGACGCAAAGATCTGTCTGGTGGGCGTCCCGTACGGTCCATCCACGTAACACTGAGAGAGCAGACATATCAGACTATGACCCTCTCCATACCTCACATTTCAGTCTGTTTACTCTCTCTGGATTCATGTGTTCAGCTCGACTGTAGTTTCAGATGCCACAACCCACAACAATAGGCGAGAGCTTACATCCCAAAGTAAAGTTTACATTTCTCATGAGGAGGTTGCTCTTACCTTGATGTTGCAGAATCTGTGATTTTCTCCAAACCTGGATGATATCTGAAGAAGAATAAAGACATGAGAGATTTATGTATTATTCTATATACAATATATTGTAGTATAAGATGATATTAAGTAGTGCTGTAATTTCTTGAGACCAGATTTAAGACTACTTCCCGTTTTGGTGTCCTTTCAGACACAAACATTTTTACTCCCTTTAGTCCTGGCTTGGTCTCATGCAAGCCTACAATGTGATCTAAAACCAAGACCACAATTTGTATATTTGTCGAAATCATTTGTGTGTTTGGATGAAAACTTCTGTTTTTGATTTTGTAAATGTTGGTTTTGACTTGGGGTTGTGCTGCCGTTCTTTTGATCTTGAATTGTCATGATAAATGTTTGACAGCTGCCTTTTTATAGCTCCAAAAATAAACACAGCGCGTCTGCTTCACAGATTGTGTTCAGACTTCCCATGTTTGGTGCAGTTGATCTTTTTGTGTGGTAGTGTAAATGCTGCCAGTCACATGTTTGGTGTGCACTGAAACCTCAAAAATGAGCTCTGGTACACTTCAGTCAATCCCTTAAACAAACAGATGTGTAACTAAAAACCTCTGCGAGACTAATGTACAATGGAATAAAACAAAATGAGCAGAGGCCACACCTGGAGCAATGAGGAGGTAAATGTCCTTTTAGCAAAGTGGAGTTTATAGGAGGAAAAAAAGTAATGCATCAGTCTTTTGGTTCTGTCACATCATAATCCACCCACTTTCCTCTGACACCGTGTTCTAGAGGGTCTCTGGAGAAATGATGCCCAGGCTGAATGAATGTGGTTATCTCTACTCCTTCTACTAGCATAGTTTATTTAGTTGACCTCTGACCTCTCTGATGGCAGGAACCTCTCCTCTCTCCGCAGGCCCCAGTTGGTCCGGGAGTCCCTCGGCCTGTTCTCCTGGAGCTGGAATGGACCTGCAGCTTTCCTGTCGATACATGGTCAGCTCCACGGCGTCGTCCTCACTGGACGCCACAGCCCTGTTACAGTCTGCAGCATTGAACAACTCCTCCTGAGATTAACACGGAGAGAACCGTGATGGGACAACACGTGTAGAAATGTTCAGGACTCAGATCTGTACTATCCATTTTCTATCGCTTGGTCCAGTTAGGGTTCATGTGACTGGAGCCTATCCCAGCAGCTTTGGGCCTGAGGTGGGCTACAACCTGGACAATGGCCAGTTAGTCGCAGGGCTTACATTTAGACATATACACTGATAAACAACCATTTACTCTCACATTCATTCACTAGGGACAATTTAAATTTGTCAATCGACCTCCTATATACACATGTCTTTGGATGGTGGGAGGGACTAGAGTACCCGGAGAGAACCCACAGTAACACATTGGGAAGTACATGCAGACTCCTCACAGAAAGGCTGAAGTTGGCTGAGAATGTTTGAGTCGGCCGGGGTTTGAACTCATGACCTTCTTGCTGTGAGCCAGGAGCGCTAACCACTCTCTGGGCATGTAAAGGTCTTGGTCTTACTAATTTCCATGATCGTTCAGTTTTGGACTAAGACCATAAAGTACATATTTGTCTGTTTTTGGGATTGAATGAAAACCTCAATATTTTTTTTATTCTTATGAAAATCTTGACTCTGAACCTGGTCTAAGACTGGTCTAACACTACTTATTCCTATTTTGTGTCTCGCTATATTTGTTTTTTTGTTGTAAGCTCATGAAAAACAGCCTGCAGTCGTCTGAACCTGGTCTTTGGTGTCCTGGCGCCGGTGCCTGAGGCTGGTGGTTAGCCTCTTGGGGCTGACCTGACCCTCTGGTTGTCTGAAGTACTCGTACAGACGGTTGGTCCACTGGCCCATGGAGCGGATGTGGAGCCACATTGTATCTGCAGGAAATATGGTCGCAGGTCGAAGCTTATGACAGATTGTTGGAGACTCTTTACAATGTGCTGCTGTACCTGACTGCTCGGGGGCACTGCTGATGGTGAACGGGTGCCACTCGTATTTGGCAATGACTGGGATGTTGATGTAGACGTAATCTCCAGGTTTGAAGTGAAAAAACTGCGAACGCTTGATCACGAGATGAGTTACCTGTGAAACAGATATCCCACAATCTGTTGTTCAGTACAGTTGTATTTATGTAACCCAGCAGTTACAGCGGGATAACTTGACAAAGAGACTGTTGGTGGCCTATAAACCAAATCTGAGCTGACCAGTTCTCCGTTTGATGAAGACTTAAAGATCAGAGGACCGACAAGAGACATATCTAAGATAAATACCTTCAGTTTTCATTCATGTTTCTTCCCTGTTCTTTTTCAGTGAGCTTTACATAGGGTGGCAAGTGAGGTGAAGTGAAGAAGGGAGGAGTGTTTTCCAACAGAAATGAGTGAAGAGGATTTAAGAAAACTCAGACTGTGAGCTTTTTAGGTAATAGAAATATGTTTCCATTTGTATTACTGCCTGAACCCACAGCAGTTTGTCATCACCTTGGACGGCAGCAGGTTGACCTCGACGATGTACAAGCCTCCCATTCGAGAGACGGCGATGCCTACAATCTTCTCGAGCAGAAATACAAGCCCCGGGACGACAAACCATTTCCAGAAGTTTGCGCAGTGCACAACCAACAGAATCCAGACCCAGACGTAAGACAAGTGGGACCAGTAAAACACCTGCGAGACACACACAGGACAGACATGGCTCACTATTAATACATGGTATAATATAAAGAATAAATGGTAGATGGCCTGCATTTAACTAATTTAACATAATACAGGGGTACACGTGGCAGAGTGGTTAGCACTCCTGCCTTACATCAAGAAGGTCGTAAGTTCAAAACCCGGCCGGCTCAAACATTCTCGGCCGACTCCAGTCTGTGAGGAGTCTGCATGTCCTCCACGTGTTACTGTGGGTTCTCTCCGGGTACTCCGGCTTCCTCCCACCGTCCAAAGACATGCATGTACAGGTTAATTGGCAACTCTAAAGTGTCCCTAGTGAATGAATGTGAGCGTGAATGGTTGTATGTCAACATTTGTCTCTATATGTCAGCCCTGCGACTAACTGGTCATTGTCCAGGGTGTACCCCGCCTCAGGCCCAAAGCTGCTGGGATAGGCTCCAGTCACCCACAACCCCTAACGGGACAAAGCGGTAGAAAATGAATGAATGAATGAACGAACATAATACAGGTGTTACTGTTATGAGAGTCCAAGACCCTCTTGAGCTCTCAAAGCACTTTACTTGATGCTTCCATTCACCTCATTCACACATTCACACTGTGGCAAACTGACAGAGAGACAACAATCAAATAACTGTTTACAAAACTAATATTCTAACGAGGGACACAACTCTGACAATTAGAGTAGTTGATAAAGTAGTAATTAGTATTAAAGTCTGCAACCAGACACAGATTTTACCAAGATATGCTAGGGTGAGACCAGGTCAAGTCCAGGACCAGAGAACAATACACTGTAATCGATACAAGGGAGCTGTTAACCGTGTTTGAACTGTGTTTGAACTGTGTTTGGTGAAGGAGACAGACTGAATCTAGTCTTAGACTGCTATATCTACTCCAGACACAAGCGGGAGCCACTGAAGCATTACAGATTATAGGTTTTTTTTGTAAAAAACTGCAGTCTATCAGTGAAGATCAATTCATATCAAATGCAATAATCCTTTTCCCTGTATTGATAAGTCCATATAAAATCACCATCACTCCATTTTGTAGCACTTTGTAAACTTGTACATACCTGGCACTGTATTGTTAGGGCACTAGGCAAAGAAATGTGAAAAAACAAACAGGACTTTAACCATGATTTTTCCTAATGTAATAAATTAAGTGTGAAGTTACGCTGACAGGATGTTGTTCTCCATCCTGATTTGACAGAGCTTATGAGATGAACTCTGTACTCAAATTTAATAAATGTAGGAAAATCAAGACAGTGTCCAGGATTTCTTTTTTTGATTTTTCTAGGATAAGTTGGGTAGACACATCTGTCTCCATCTCAGTTACACAGAGAATATCACATTACAGTATCGATATTTATTGACCTCAAAGTGTCCGCTGCGTCGTACGAAGGTGTTGGAGCAGAGCACCATGAGGCAGATGATGACCTGTAGCACGACGCCGGTCACTGACGCCGTGCCTTTGACCCAGCCGATCCCCGGGCGAGTGGTGAACAGGTACTCCCACATACTGTACTCACCATTCTCCGTCATCTTGGCTGCAACACACACACACACACACAACAGACTCATAAATCCTGAAACACTCCTGAACACAATAACTGAGGGTAGTGTTGAGCGCATCGGGGCAAGGGAAGGAACGTAATTATCAAAAACAAAGACTCTCAAGAATCTCACAAGACCACACCTACTTTACTTTAATGAAGACTCGAGCAAATCCTCCCTGAGTGTGTCATAGCTCTAAGACTCTCTGTTTAAACTCTGAGGTCTCTCAGACATGGATTATGCACTGGTCTTGGGACAGTCTCATTTGCTCAAAATCTTGGTCTTGGTTAAAATGGTCTTGACAACACCTACGAGAAAGTTACTACCGTTTTATTCCCTTGTCCTTGGGATAGTTTTGAAGTATTAGAGCTCAGCCTTGGTTTTAAAACTGTCCTTAAAACACCTTTTAAATATCTTTAATCAGCACCGAAAGTGTCTGTGGTGCATCGTGTCTGTTGCCATTTCCCAACTTTGGCAGTTTTTGTGCGTTTGCTGTGACGGTGTGAGATTCTGGAGGGGTGATGGCCTTAAGGGCAAAATATTACAGTATGAGTGTAACAGTGGACTGAAACCAGTGTTTATTAAATTGCTAAAAAGGATTACCCTTATTTTAGAACAGCTCAGAATTCAGCACAATGGAAACAAAGTTAGTGCCTATGGGGTTTGAGTAAAAGTGAAAATTTGGTACCGAAGTTGAAGACATGGGCCGTGGTGTGCACCAGAGACTGGAAGAGGATGGCATAGCCCACAATCTGATGTAGTAAAATGTTTTGGTCCAAAGGCAGGACCCTGATGACCCACGTGGCCCTGAGCCAGGTCAGACAGCGCCGCAGCATTAGCACCTGCACACACGCCAAAAAAATGGATTTACAAGGTTTTATATTTATTTAAGATGAATTAAAATGAACATCAAGGTTTTATATTTATTTAAGATGAATTAAAATGAACATCAAGGTTTTATATTTATTTAAGATGAATTAAAATGAACATCAGTTTAAAATGTGTCCAGTGCATTACAATATAGTTCCAGTTTCCTCTTGTCTATGCTGTCCAACTAATAAAAAAGATACATAAAAAAATGACTTATTGTACATCCTTTGCAACCCCAACCCAAATCCAGACTCTAATACATTTTCTATTGAAAGTGGTCCATTGCATTGTTGAAGATTGAGGCATTGTCTCAGTGGAGCACAATGGAGATGTTTTGTTATAAACTAGAGCTATTTAAAGAGTAGAACTGAATCCAAACTTTACCGTACCATGACAAAGGTGCAGTTGAAGTTGAGGCACTGGCCGCAGCCCTTGGCCACCATGAACCAGGCGCCTCCGTAGCTGTGCCTCCACATGGCTGTGATGAAGAGTGCGAGGCTGAGCAGGGTGTAGGCACAGAGGAAGAGCAGTTTACGGCTGTTGTTGAGCCAATAAGAGCTGGTCAGGTACCGAGGAGTCTGCCTCTTCTTCTGGTCAAGCTCTGGAGGCTTCAGCCAGTTCGCAGCACTGACAGCAAGAGAGAGAGAGAGAGAGAGAGAGCGAGAGGGGCAAACATGGGTTGGATATACCACGACCTGGATGAATAAGACTAAAAGCAGTGTTGAGACCTGATGGTGAGGTTCTCCATGACCTCAGGGAAGTTCTCCAGCTCGGCTTTGAGCTCCTCGAAGGTGATGGAGCCGCTGTTGTCTTTGTCGGCTGACTCGAACAGCGCCAGCGTCAAGTCGTCCAGCTTCTCCTCCGGCAGAGAGATGGCACTCTCCCTCAGACAGGACTTCAGCACGGTCCGCAGCTCGTCCGGGTCGATCGAGCCACTGCCTGCAAACCAGAAATGACAAATTAAATGACGAGGAAAAAGGTTTTAATGTAGGTTATTTAGGTGTTTGTTTTCAGAGAGGGACTGATTTGAAAATGCAAAATTCCCTCCTACTGTGTTCTGAACCATAACATGCAGGACATAATATTCTGAAAGAGCAAATCCACAAGTTATAAAACATCAGACACACAATTGGTCGTTACAAATCCCCCTCATGTCTGCTGGAGAGCTTGGAGCTGTAATAAAATCAGACAGCAGTGTAGATATGGGAGCCCTCTGCTTTTCCCTCATCACATCCAAATGTTGTTCCTGCTTTTGAAATACTCATATCATTCCACAAGCACAGAGAGCCGAAAACATCATTTAAAAGGCAAATAAATAAACGTTTTACAGTAGTAACATCACTCCTGTGTTTTAAGCTTTAGTAAATGCCCTAATAAGTTGTATTGCAGTGTCCATGCAGGGCCACTGTAGGTGTGCAGTGAATGATAGTTGTTGAGAAAAGTCAAATGACTGCCTAAACGTGTGTTTAAGTAGACTTCAGACTGTGTGAATATATAATATAGATTACAAAGGCCTGACCCTGACAGAGGGAAAGATAAAAATACAACCAGACAAAGAACAAGACACTGTTTTGAGAATAAAGAAACCTTGGATTCAGCTGAAGAAAGGAATGTGAAAGACACCAGGGTTTAAAGTCTGCTCTTTGGCCGAAAACACAACCTGTTTAATGTGACGCTTTCAGAATTTTATGGAGGATTGGGAATTAAACAGAGCCACCGTGCTTTTCCATTTACTCTTTAAATTTTACTGATATAAAATAAGTTTAGTTTAAGGTCATTTTGGATTTAGACCTACCTGCAGGGCGAGGGTTGCCTCGCTTAACATAAAAATCAAATACAACATTGTCCTGTTTTTGTGTGTGTAAGTGTGATGTAAATTTGTGTTGATGGATTCTAGCAAGATCCATTTTCTCAAGACAGTCTCTCTCAGTGAGCAATGCAGTGCTGTGGCTACCTATCAGTTTTTCTCGTTGACGACCCGACTCCTCTTTCCCCCTATTTTTCCTTTTGTGGCCAGAAATCACAAGGTTTCTTTCCTCATCATGTGACCAAAGAATGTTGCTTGGCGTCTTCATTGGTGACTTTTTCAACGTCTAAGATCTTTTGCATCTTTCTCAGGAACCACATTTCTGCAGCATTGATAGTGTTCTATGTGGCTTTATTGTTGGTCCAGGCCTCGCTGCATTATTTCAGGTCCAGCTCTCTCTGCCTGGTCTTAAATGAGAGGTGCCCGTTTGTGAGGATCTTGGTGAGGTCAGAGAAAGCTTTCTTTGCTTGGGCTACCCTGGATTTAAACTCATTTGTGGACTTTCCGTTGAGATCATAAATGCTCCTAAATATTTGAAGCTGTTGACTTGTTTCAGAGTAGTGTAATAAATGTTTCATGCCATAAAATCATGCCATTTTAAGCTCAATATTTTGAGGTAAAAGAATACATAGTGTTGCTTTAATGCAGCTTTATTGAATTAAACTGCAATAGAAACTGATTAAAGAACTGTTCAAATTTGGAAAAACTGAATTTGGACACTTCTAGACTGTTCTAGACCATTAAAAGGAAAACCCCCTCCCTTCTCACTCTCTGAGAGCACTTTCATTAAGATTTGTACTTTTGTGACTTGAGATGATTACTGGAAAAGATAATGTATTTAAAAAAGTTAAATGTTGAAATTCTGTTGTCTGTGCGGTGTTTGGTGCTTTGTGTTTGACTGACCGTCCACGTCATAGACCTGAAACAGGAACTTGAGTTTGTCGGTCTCTGAGCCGTGAATGAGCAGGTCCAGGGCTTCGAGCAGTTCGTTCAAACTGATGGAGCTGCTGCCGTCCGAGTCGAAGAGCGCAAAGAATCGCTCGGCGAAGAACGACTGTGGACAACAGACGCACAAGGGTCATTAGGAAACACTAAAAAAAAACAAAAAAATATCAAAGAGGAGCCTCAGAGAGAACCAAAGATGGGTTCACTCCCAGGACGAATAAGAGATGTGTCCAGGACAGTTGTATAGCCCTGCTTAGAAAGAGTTAGGTAATGTGTTT
Source organism: Neodontobutis hainanensis (assembly GCA_024349245.1). NCBI lineage: Eukaryota > Metazoa > Chordata > Actinopteri > Gobiiformes > Odontobutidae > Neodontobutis > Neodontobutis hainanensis. The sequence continues at coordinate 9,141,101 of JALDNG010000001.1, read as the reverse complement.
GGCTCATTTAATCTCCTAAAACCAAATGGCATACTGTTAAGAGACTGTATTGTGAACAAATAAGACATTGAGATGAATGTTCAGACAATTATACAAGCTTTGACCAATCACAGCTTGCTTCTGAATTTAGGACGCTCCCATTGGTCGACACTGATGTTAACAAGAAAGTAACATATTCGGATAAAAAAGGGAAAGTGTTTATTTTGGTGCTGGATAAATCTATTTAAAAAGCAAAACAATGCACAAAAAGAAAAAAATAAACAGAGAAAGTGGAACACAGATAAATATTGGCAATTGATTCAATTCTAAACATTGATTTGTTGTAATGTATTAGTAGTTGATCCAGTTTTACTCGTGTTGTTGGGGTAAAGCTTTAAAAACAAATGAAATCCTGAAACTGGTGTTTTTTTCTGATAGAGCTGCAACAGATCTATCAGATCTGTTGCAGCTAAAGCAGGGAGTATTCCTTTTATAGATTATGGGATAGTGGATAGTGTTTTTAAGTATAGGTTTCCCAAAAAGTGTCTTGATTTGGGGAAAACATGCAGCAGGTGTAAGACGCAGCTGCTTACTGGTCTAAAAGGAAGAGGCTGGCCTCGGTGTCGACTGTGATACATGGAAATATATAATGATGATGATGTGAGGTCTAATAAAGTTACTGTGTTATTTTAATTACCAGAAGTCACCACTGGTCTACTGACTTCTGCTGAGTATCAGAGATGCCCGGGCCTCACCTCTTTAACTTTCAGCGCAGTTTTAAACTCATCCAGGTTGATCTCTTTGTCTTCACCCGCGATGCTCTCAAACTGTTTGGTGACCCACTCAAGCCACCGCGCGTCTTCGTCCAGACTCATGCTGGGATCTGGGGTAACACAAAAAACACACCTTACACACGGATTTCAGAGCGAAGAGCTTTTTTTTGGCAAAAAAAAGAGACAAAGCCGGCATGTTCCCTGAGGTAATATTTGTCTGAGAAGATCTGATCCCATTAGAATCACAACTGGAAGGGCTCTTTGAAAAATAAAGGCAGTTCAAAGGGAACACCCAAAGATAAATAAACCACCCGGGACAAAATATTTTAATATTGTTTGTGTCTTTGCTGATTTTACAACAGCTTTAACTGATTATATGTCTGGTACAAGTCTGACTGAGAGCTACATACAGCCTCTGGTGCTCGTCTTTAGGAGAAATACTCAGTTGTAATCACATTTTATCTGTGAGACTTAGACCCTTTATATGAACAAAAACTTATTAAAGCAAAGAGAAAATGTGAAAGAGCATAAATGGTGGGTTTTAGTGACATCCCTGGTACCAATAGGAGGAGGTCTAGTTTAGTCTTAGGACACTGTTACACAGGGCTAGATTTAGGGTAAATTTGTGATAAAGTAACCTGGTTGTGGTGGATTTTTGTCTTTTTATCTGGTGGCAAACTATGTATTAAATTTGAATAGGATCCTATCACACAGATATGAACAGTCCAAACACAAATGTCCAATAATTAACTAATAAACAACCACATTAGGACCATATAACACGATCAAGAAACAGTATCCTCCACTGCACCGTTTGCCATCTGATCTTGCCTTTCTATATTACTTATTACTTATTACTTATTACTTACTTATTATTTATTTATTCATTTAGCTGACGCTTTTATCCAAAGTGACTTACAATTCACTAGTGCTGGAACACCACTGGGGGCAAGTTGGGTAAAGTGTCTTGCCCAAGGACACAACGAGAGTATGAACTGTGGGGAAAGCGGGAATTGAACCACCAACCTTCCAACTGAGGGCTAACTGCTCTACCACAACTTTTCTTCTCCACAGGGTTTCAGTGTCTTGCTCTAGTGGAGCAAGTTAAAATTCCTGCTCTGGTATGCTGAGTAAACAAAGACAACCTTTATTGGTCTAAACAATGACTGCAACTGCAGTTAATCAGAATTAAACTGGCCAAAACCCATAACTGAACCATGACTTCAGGGCTAGGTGTTTTGTGATTTGAATTTATTTTTATGTCTAGCTACTGACACTGGTTTTCAATCACCATCTCAAATTTGAGGTCCATCTATGGGAAGGGCATCCGTACCTGACCTCTGCAGAAGCATCCAATTGCACAAAGTCTGGCTAGACAGACAGAAGTGTGCAGCAAATGCTAAGGCCCCACCCCCTTGAGTGGAGAGATCCACCAGCTTTGCCCCGCTTGCTGCATGAGAAGCGACGATACTTACTGGAGAACAGCTGCGCATGCAGACCTCATATGCGCGTGGGTGGGATGCTTTTTCAGAGGTCAGGAACAGGTGCTCTTCCCATAGGTAGCGCTCTCCACTCAATGTTTCAGAGAACTGATTTTGGTTGGATTTGAACAAGTTTTAGCTGGATTTTGAACAAGTTTTAGATAAATTTGAACGGGTTTTAGTTGGATTTGAATGGGTTTTAGTTGGATTTGAACAGGTTTTAGATGGATTTGAATGGGTTTTAGATGGATTTGGACAGGTTTTAGATAAATTTGAATGGGTTTTAGTTGGATTTGAACAGGTTTTAGATGGATTTGAATGGGTTTTAGTTGGATTTGAAAAGGTTTTAGTTGGATTTGAATGGGTTTTAGTTGGATTTGAACAGGTTTTAGCTGGATTTGAATGGGTTTTAGTTGGATTTGAACAGGTTTTAGATGGATTTGAATGGGTTTTATTTGGATTTGAAAAGGTTTTAGTTGGATTTGAAAAGGTTTTAGTTGGATTTGAATGGGTTTTAGTTGGATTTGAACAGGTTGTAGATGGATTTGAATGGGGTTTAGTTGGATTTGAACAGGTTGTAGATGGATTTGAATGGGGTTTAGTTGGATTTGAACAGGTTTTAGATGGATTTGAATGGGTTTTAGTTGGATTTGAACAGGTTTTAGATGGATTTGAATGGGTTTTAGTTGGATTTGAACAGGTTGTAGATGGATTTGAATGGATTTTAAGTTGGTAATTCAGATGTATTTGTCCAATTAAAACATATTAGACAAACATATTAGTTTAATATAGTAATATAATTCCCACTTACACAAAGTCTAATAATAATAAAATGACGTTAAAAGGGCTTCAAAGCACATGGCTAATTTGCATTTTAAAAAACAAAGTATGTAATCTTTGAACCTATACTTATAATTTGTTATTCCATCTTTTGAAAAAAATAAATTTCATTGTACAGGGAGTGTTTGTCTTTACTTAGTATATCACAATAAACATTTAGAGTTTTTAAAGGAGGCCTGTCTCTTGTACTTTAGCTCTGTTTGTCCCAAAGGCCATCCTTCAGAAACAGATGAAGTCCTGAGGACGTCCCGCTGTGTTCCTCTCAGAGAAATGCCATTGATGGACTCGTTGGAGATGTTCTGCGTCGCCATGGTGATGTCAGCCACAGACAAACATGGGATAAAACACAGCTCGAGACTTAGGGGCGACACACGGCTCTGCTCTGTGTCTGTTTATTGTGTATTCCAAGATATTTAACCTGAATAAGCCTCACAAAATCATTAATTAGAAAAGATTAGATCAGCTCCACAGTGTTTATGAAGAGGCACACAGCAGGAATCATTACCCTACGTCTTGGAACAAAATTACGCCACTTAGTTCTTGCAGCTTTATCTTGACAGACGTATTGTGCGATTTGTCAGAAATCTAAAGTGGGCTTGGTTAATGCAGAAAAATGAAGACAACAACAAGAACAAATTTCTCTGTTAATGCAGTGTATGAATAAACTTTAAGTTAGCAAAATGTAAGAATTTATAAACTATACAAGGGTTAACCTTTTTGAAAATGTAAATCAGAGAAATTGTAAATACAATTGTCACTGTCTTAGTTATTTTTTATGAATGTTTAAAAGCTTTTCATGATAAAAAATATTTCATTTGGTAGGTCAGGGCTAACACTTGAAGACATGTTTTTGTATGTTGGGAGGTAGATGGACCCAGAGAAACCCACAATACCTTGGGGACTCCACAGAATAGCTGTAGGCAGTGGGTCCTATGATCTAAAATTAGACCTTCTTTTTGAGTCAGAAGCACTAAAATAAAACTATATCTATATTGTTATTAAGCTACATACTTGGTAAAGGCTACAGTAATGTTTTGTTGACAGAGGTGGGTAGAAGTCATAGAGTAAAATAAAATATATAATATATATTCAGTTAAAGGGTTACTTTGGATGTATTGAAATACTTCTATGACTAAAATAAATACCTACATAATTTGAAAATGTTCTCAAGTCACAGTAAAACGTATGTCATAGGATTTTTTAAAATGTTGATAAAGTAAGCAGACTGCTGCATGTGGCTGCCCTGTTTTACCTTTGCCCAAATTCATCCAAAGCATTAAATCAAGCTGTGGTGAGTTTAAGTGATAAGTCCTAGTTTAGACCTGCTTAGTCCTGGGATAGACCTACTTAGTCCTAGTTTAGACATGCTTAGTCCTGGGATAGACCTGCTTAGTCCTAGTTTAGACATGCTTAGTCTTGGGATAGACCTGCTTAGTCCTCGTTTAGACCTGCTTAGTCCTGGGATAGACCTGATTAGTCCTAGTTTAGACCTGCTTAGTCCTGGGATAGACCTGATTAGTCCTAGTTTAGACCTGCTTAGTCTTGGGATAGACCTGCTTAGTACTAGTTTAGACATGCTTAGTCTTGGGATAGACCTGCTTAGTCCTTATTTAGACATGTTAAGTCCAAGTTTCGACCTGTTTAGTCCTGGTTTAGTCCTGGTTTAGACCTGTTAAGTCCAAGTTTAGACCTGTTTGGTCCTGGGTGAGTCTTTAATATTGATTTACCTCCTGCTTTGATGAGTGAAAGATAGTTCTTGTGTTTCTTTATAATTTCTAAATCAAATTAAAATACTCTGTCATTCAAATATCACAGCTCATATTGTTATAGCAATATACATTTTCTAACATCATGTAGCACTAGTCACAACTAATCCCAATTTACTGAAAAACTACTAAAATACTATTTTTTTGTGTATTTTTTTTATTATTCTTTCTAGTGCTTCTTGTCACTTAAATTAACTCATGTTACGTTTAAATAAAGTAAAACTATCCTCAACCATTAACTTTAAACCAAACAAAGTAGATAAAGGACTACTGTCTACCCCCTAACTTCCCCTTATTACACCAACGTAACCCTCTTAAATAACTTTTTGTATATTTTTCAGCAGTATAAACACAATACACCTGTAATATTCCAACCAGAAAACTGCTGTTCTACAAATAACCAACCACAGAATCTGAGTTTTACCTTCAGGGAAAAAAGCTTGTCCTCTGTGGTCCCTACGAGTCCTGTGCTTTCACCGCGAGATGTTCAGTGCCTCTTTCTCTCCCTCTTCCGGGTGCCACAGCTGCAACTGACATCCACCGAGCTATGAGTGAGCACCCGCTTTAACATCAGCATTTAAACACAGCACAAGTCCAGCCCAGTCTCCTGCAAAACACACCGGAAAACATAGGGCAGTAAAGAGGGATAAATGGAATAAAATCATCTAAGTAATGAAAAAGGGAGCAATTAATGTGTTAGAGATTGTGTCAGAGTTGAAGATAAACATGCCAAGGTCAGTTTAAGAGAGTAAGAGAGAGCTATATCAGACAAAAACAATACAATACAAAGAGAAATATGAGCAGAAACTTGAATAACTTTACAACCACTGACAAAGTAATAGAATAGCATTGATTATCTGGAGACTATAATTGAGTTACAAGGCATGACCAGGTTTTTGTGGACATATATTTCAATAATAAAGACAGTGACTATTGTTATTATGTCAGGATTATGTAGACCTGATAAAAATTAAGTGATAAATAGAGTTTATTGTGGCAAATTTGTATTGGAGCCAGATCAAATGCAAGGTTTTTAAAGCAATCGGTGGAAATAAATAAAACGTATACATGACAGAAATTGGTAGAAACAACAACCACATTAAAGACATAGTTCAGTTTGGGTTATTTATGTAGACAGTTGCCAGCACACTCCCAGCTTGGAGGAGCAGACAGGAGCAATGACACATTAACTTCTGCTTTAACACCAGAAACACAGAGCTGAGGATATTTCTAAGACTGTTAATAAGTACTTTTTCTGTGGTTTATAACATCACAGATAAGTGCTTGTACATGTAAATAATGAGTTCTGGATTGTAGAAAGCAGTCGTAGGTCAAAATTAACGTTTGTAAAAGACACTTGGTTGTTAAAGCATATTATAAAGGCCCCATTAGCAGCCATACACCCTAAAGCCTGTGTCCTGTCCGGTTACACATTATATATAAGTCACAACAGTATTACCTATTTATTAAGATATTTCCATGTCAATACTATGCTTAAAGTGCACAGAGCCCTCCCCCCTTAACTGTAACTTTGTAAAACATATTGAAGCATGAATTTAAAGTTTACCTATAAATGCTTCAAACCATTTTTTATGTCACCTTCAACACATATGTTTATTTACATTTACATTTATTCATTTAGCAGACGCTTTTATCCAAAACGACTTACATTGTTCTACAGTAATTACCAGTGTTACAGCCACTGGAGGCAAGGTGGGTCTTGCCCAAGGACACAACGACAGAATGAACTGTGGGGAGAGTGGGAATCAAACTGCCTACCTTCCGGCTGAAGGACGACCGCTCTACCACTGAGCTACTGCCGCCCCCTTTATCATTTTTTGTTTTTATGTTATGAAAATAAACTTAATATTTTGAGGCCCTAGTGCCACTATTGGGTTGTAGAGTAATTGAAGTTAGACGACAGTTCAGGAGCAAATAAAAGTTTAAAGAAAAAAAAAAAGAGTATGCTGGTGACATGTTAATCAACAATCCTAAGCTCACTGAATTTGGAGAATGAAGGTTGTGTGTGGTCCTGTCCCAGAGGAAGAGCTGCAACGCATTAGGTTTGGACCTACAAAATAAAATTCAGATGATCATATTGTTACGTCTGTGTACATGTGATAAATAAAAGACATGCAACTCAACAAACAAAATACATCCATCATTTACAGTTTACGTTACAAAACACTTTATTTAAACACAACACAGAAAGTCACTGTGAAAATAAAATCTAAGGCACATTTTTAAGAGTTCCGTTTTTTAGTTCCTATGTAAACCACACACATCAAGTACCAGCCTAAAACATTATTTATGTAATAAGTGTGCAGCGTCAAAGGGAAAATATTACCCTGCTTTTCTGAATACTGCTTTTACAGTAATGCACCACATTCACTCCAAACTCAGCTACAGTCTTTACTACAGCAAATGCACAAGTGCTTTCTGCCTAAAATAAAGTCATATTTTTATCAGGATAATATAGCAGTGTATGAACTTTTTGAAAGAAATTTGAAAGAAAATATAGACAGATGTATTTTTACAAACGGCTCTAAATACAGTCTTCTTTTAAACAGAAGGCATCAAGTATTAACATATACATATTTTTTAAACACCCGTTATTTCACAATAAATATGTTTAAATTCACTAAGTGAATGCCATATGACACAAGGTAAAACATTAATCATGTTTTCGGTTTGAATATGACGTTTATCACAAAAAAAGGCGTAGTTTATTTGAAAAAAATGTATATGTTTAATGTTTCTCCTTTAGTTTTTGCTAGAGTGAGGATTATCTATCGTCCAATCAGCTGACTGGAGTGTTTAGCTCCACCCCTCCCAAAGCGTACCACAAAGCCGGACCCACTTGTGACCCAAGGCCGGGGCGTTGCAAAAAGTGGTGTGATACACTTTTTGGGGCCAGAACCGTGTGAAAATCAAAATAATTTGCAACATTGAATTTAAAGTGGGTAGAGACAGGGTGTCGGGAGCCGCTTAGGAAAAGCTCATAGTCTTGAGGATAAAAAAAAAAAAAAAAAAAGCACTCTCCGTTTGACTGTGATACTCGGTCTTTATGTACCTTTCGTATAAACAGCATGCATCCTCTTGAGGCCACAAGACCTTCAAGCAGCTTAATTGTGAAAATAGCTCAGTTAAGTCCATACTTGAATTGTATTGCCACTCCGTCTGAAGTCACATAAAAAACAGTGTTTCCAGTGAAGCAGAGCAGGGTGCTTAATGCTGGGTCTTTGCTAATGTGATACAGTTCAGTTGAGTTGAGCGTCCTCCATAATGGACTCCAGTGCGGCCAGTCCCTCCACAGACACCGTGAGGACACCGATGACCTTGCTGTCGTCCTCAATGTCCAACACTGAAAACACAGACAGGTGAAAGTTGGGCTGAAAGTTTGTGTACTTGAACGTAGCACATCCAGCGGGACAAAGTGTAGTCTTTATTCAAACCACATTGACTCATGCCACGACTGAAGAGAGCTTTTAAACTCTTCTTCTACTATTTATATTGTTGTTAGTGGCCTTTCCATTTGGCCCACAAGTGGTTGCAATTAAATATTTTGAAAGTGCCAGTGGTTGCTAAAAAAATATGCTTCTTTTATTTTTGCTTGTGTCTCATCAGCTCATATTTTTAAAAATGTATGACCAATATTTGTGGTTTTCATAGACATTTAACCCTAACAGCGGTAATCAAGCCTTACATACAGGACTTGTGCAATGCAAAATCTGTTTTCCACACTCTCTCCAAAGTCGGATTACTACTTGACAACAAGTTTATTAACTTAAAATCTGTTCCTTTCTCTCTCAGCTGATGTTTTAGATTTTAGTTGAAGCATGAAGTACCACCGAAATATTGTCTTTAACCCGTGGGGATAAAGAGAGGTGGAAGGAAATCCTAGTTTACTGCCTGGTACATAGCACACCTGCCTCCTAGAGGTGTCTGGAGTATGTTTTTAACTGCCTTTGATCATGTTTTTTTTTATTCAGTTCTTCTATTTTTTGTAATATATGGGGGAATTTAAATCAGGAATCATTGTATTTAGGTAAAACCCTGACCATTCAGAGGGGTCTCGGTCAGGTCCCGTTTCTTTTGCAGGATTTCTGGGATTCGAAGGAAGGCCACGCCCACGTCCTCACACTCTCTCTCCTGCTCCTCTTCCTCCGGAGGCTCACTCACCAACGTGAACCGGATCCTGGCATGAACAACATCACAGTTTCTACTCAGATCAAGTCTTAATAATATAATATATACAATGTCAAACAAGGACATTTCCTCTTCACAGAGAAATACAGACAACATCTATAAAAAAAGCCTCACCCCCGATGTCTGGTGCTGATTTGGAAACAGAGTTAATTAAGGCCATGAGAAGTTTTTGAAGCTGGTCTGGGTCAGACTATGATATATTATATAAAAAGTAGATAGGTTTTCTTCCTCTGAATTCTTTAGTTATATTATTTTGTGTTATATGTGTTAATTAATAAAACGTTTTCCTTTAGTTGTATTATCTTTGGTTCACCTTATTAAATGCCTCTGTGGCACCTTGGTTTCTACTCACCTTTCCATCTGTGGGTTCTTTCCCCGCAAGACGTTGCTCAGCAGCCGCCTCCTCTCTGCATGGTTCTCCACATCCACAGGAATTACTGGAAACAGTAAATGGGACAAAATAAATGAGTGTGACAGAAAAAGAGAGAGACAATAAAAGTTATCCAATCCAAAGTTGAAAGCTAGTCCAATCAGTCTGAACCCATTCACACACTCTCCTGACAGCGCCATCTAGTGTGTCTCTGTAGAAACGCTCAGTCTGTGCCACTGTTAACACTAACTATACCAGGAGTTAACTGAAGTAGAGGAATATTTTTCTTCAGTTTTGTGTGTCAACACACCCTGGAAAATGTGTCTCTTTGGAATTCCTGAATGATTAAAGCCACTAAACAATGTTACAACCTATAAAAACTACTTATGCTGAATTACCTAACAGCATTTGTAAAAAGAATGATCTGCAAAAAACAAGACCTAAAAGATGAATTGACGTTTATGGTAAGGTTTAAACTTCAGTTTAATGTAACGTATTTTGCAGAAGTAAAAATGGTCCAGAAAAGCAGGAGAGGTTGCTTAGCTGCTGTTGGGGTTGAGACCAGGTTGGCAAAAAAGAAAATCAAATATAGAATCATTAAACTCATTAAATGAAGTGCACTTAGAAACCTCTCTCCAAAAAATGCTGGTGAATGAAGACTGTTGTGTTACAAAGGTATGTACCCTTGCTGTAGTTATAGCTGATGGTCTTTCCTTGAGGAGGTTTTGGCAGAGACAGCGGTGTTTCCTCTGTGGGCAAGTCCAACAGAGAGTACTCCACAAACAGCTGCACCACGCTGTCGTCCCGGGACACTCTGGACTCGGGACGCAGGGAAAGAGACACCACCTCCACTCGTATCCGCTCTGAGGCCTGGAGGGAAAAAAAAAACCTTTCAATTGGATAAACTTAAACTAATAAATCAAACCACTAATGATAATTTTCACTTCGTCAAAAGGCAGAACTGTGTCAAAAAGACAAAAAGACTGTCCAATACTTGGTCATGTCGAAGTAAAAATTATATTTGATAGAAACAAAACCTACGTACTCCTTCTATTCAATGTGCAAACAACAAACAAAGCAGCCGAGAGTAAATGCAGTTCAAGCACCTCTTGGCCATATTTATAAGAGTTCATCTTAAATGACAATACATTTTTCAATATATATTGGGCTCACCTTAAAATCATTACAAAAACACAATAATGTATATATATTTATATAATATATACTTTCTGATATTAAATAGCATTTCCAGTGTTGTATTGATTACTGTTATGTTTGTTATATATTTTACTCGGTGTGAGTCTGTTTGGATTGATTGAATACATTGTTCTGTTTCGAAAATTAGAAAAGAAAAAAAAAACAGCTCAGGTCAAGATTCAGAAACAATGCGCTGCTTTCTTGGGAAATAAAATCGAACTGAATCTCAGCAAAAACAAAACACCTTCACAAATTAACCCATAATAAAAAACCCTTCTGTGTTTTTTGGCTGTGTACTCTCTAGTGACCGGGCCTCTGTACAAACACGATAACAACCCTCAGGAAATAGATAATGGATATCCTCTTTTCCATCGATAATCAGTGACCAGTGGAGCTGTTTTCCAGGAATTTGAAGCAAAGTTTGTGTTTCTCACCTTCCTCCCCGTGGCCTGGGTCTGAACAATGCAGTCATCGCTGTCGGTCGATTGGCTCTGATCCTCTTTTGGGACGTCCTGAACATCTGGAAACAAAAAGCAGAACGGAAAACACAACAAGAATCAAGAATTCTGTTTTTGAAAATACTTTGAGCTTTGCCAGAGCCAGAAAACATGGCTGTTTGTAAAAACTCTACATTGTTATTATTCATTTATAAATTGATGCACGAACCAGGAACTAACGTACCCAGGTTTTACCTTTATTAATAAGAGAAAAGCAGGAGAGGTCCCTAGAAGCTGCTGTTGGGGGTTAGGGCTTGAGATCAGGACAGAAAATATATCATGTACGTCTTGAAAATGCTTAAGAAATACAGGCAACACATTTTCCAAACCTTAAAAAAAAACATGTCAGATTAGACGGTGGGAATCTGTAAATAAGATATGTGGGTCTCAAAGGACTGCTGTTAACATTTATGAAGGTTCTGGCTAAAGATTATTGACAACCGTGGCTGCATGTGGCTATACATTTTTTATGTGTGCTCTGCTCAGGAAACAGGGAGAAAACAAAACAAAAAAAAAACATTGTCCATTTGCATCTGTTTTTTTTCTTTTGGTTTAGCCTGTAACACCAATGGTTGAGCCTGTAACACCAATAATTAAGCCTCTAACACCAATAATTAAGCCTGTAACACCAATGGTTGAGCCTGTAACACCAATAATTAAGCCTGTAACACCAATGGTTGAGCCTGTAACACCAATAATTAAGCCTGTAACACCAATGGTTGAGCCTGTAACACCAATAATTAAGCCTGTAACACCAATGGTTGAGCCTGTAACACCAATAATTAAGCCTGTAACACCAATGGTTGAGCCTGTAACACCGATGGTTGAGCCTGTAACACCGATGGTTGAGCCTGTAACACCGATGGTTGAGCCTATAACACCGATGGTTGTGCCTATAACACCGATGGTTGTGCCTGTAACACCGATGGTTGTGCCTGTAACACCGATGGTTGTGCCTGTAACACCGATGGTTGAGCCTGTAACACCGATGGTTGAGCCTGTAACACCAATTATTAAGCCTGTAACACCAGTGATTAAGCCTGTAACACCGATGGTTGTGCCTATAATACTGATGGTGGTGCCTGTAACACCGATGGTTGTGCCTATAATACCGATGGTTGTGCCTGTAACACCGATGGTTGTGCCTGTAACACCAACGGTTGAGCCTGTAACACCAATGGTTGAGCCAAGTGTTTCAGTTTGGGTGGTTCGGCAGTTGGTCTCTTTTCCCAATAATAAAACAACCAAAATATTTACACTGATCTATGGTAAAACCTGAAGATGTAGATGTAGCGCTGGGCTTTACCTTCCGTTATGTCCTCTGAGATCTGGTCCGAGTCGTCAGAGTGGGACTGAGAACTGGCAGCAAGGAGCTGCCCGTCAGAGAAATGAGACTCCTCGTCCTCTTCTTCAACTGTGGTTTGTGGAGCAGAAACAGGCTGTAAAGACAGATTAGGAACAATTAAAGAACATGTTTATGGACAACTGAATAATCCTTGTGTCATATTTTAGCTGGTACATTTATTATTCATTTATAATGCCACAAATGTCACAAAGTTAAATTATAATTAATAAAATGTGATGTCTTAGCAGTTCCAACCAACAACTACACGGGCTACAATTGTTTCTTGTTTTTTTGTTATTATTTAGAGAATAAATAGGTGCAAAGGGTCTTTTTTAAAACCTAATTGATGGGACTCTTTGAATTACTACTTAAACCAACCTGTTTCTCAGTGGCCGACTCTTCCACAAATGTGACTTTTTTTGCAGCGAGTCCCTCGTTCAGGAGGGTTCTCCGTCTCAGCTTTGGAAGTGGAGCCTGATGAAAGAAATAAATGTTAGTTTGACAAACCAAAGGGAAAAACAATCAACTCAAATGTGACTACTTTTGTCCCGCTTTACCTTTGAAGTTCCCACATTTGGATGAACCAAGGGAACATCAGAAGGGTCTCTTGTGTCCTTCTCCTTTTGACTTTCCTCTTTAACAGTAGGCTTCGTCAGTGGTTTGTCTTTTATTACTTCTTGTATTTTTGGCAGCTCCTGCTTTGGTTTTGTAGTTTCCTTGACTGGTCTCTCGTTTGTGATAAATTTGGGCTCCTCTGCAGCAAAGTCTGTTCCTGGAGGAGGTCGATATGAGAGCTTCCACTTCAGTGAGACTTCAATGTGACCAGAGGGGAGACCGGATGGGTCGCTCAGCTCAAAGACGCCTAAAACGAAACCATAGATGACAAAAATAGCATTAAATGGAAACAAAAAAATGGAAGAAAGACCAGGAAGTTGGGTCACAATTCTTTTAAAATATGGGTCCCACAAAAAAAATGGGGAAACACTGCTATAGCATCAAAAAACCTAGACTAAACCTTCAATAAACTCTCACCGGTGACAGCTTTGTCCTGGGCCAGAGACAACAGTGGCACCTTGGCTTTCCCCAGATACACCTCCATCTGCTCCTCTTTTTCGTCGAACACGTAAAACTGCAGCAAATTTGATTTCAAAAACTGGTGCAGGTTTACGTCCATTTCTACGGCGTAAAGCTTGACGTCGTTGAAGCATGGCTCTGCGGAGTCGTGGACGGTGGCTGTGGGGTAATCGGGCGAGTCGTAGAAACGGTAGACCACATATGGGCTTGGAGACGGGGCGTTTCTGGACCGGAGCTTACTGCAGCGATGGACATTGACGCAGAGTTCATTCCAGTCGTCAGAGAGAGGCGCCTGCAAGAGACGTAAATGTTTATTACCATTTAAAAAGTTAAACGTAGACAGTATAAGAATTTTGGACTGTGAGCATAGAAACTTGCAATGACCCTTAGTAGTCAAAAAATAAATAAATTATGATATTTTGAAGACAAAAAGTTTCTGACAGGTCAATCATCCTTCAGCTCAACAATTTTATAAAGACGTCTGCTCTTACAACCAATTTATTGTTTTTTTTTTTTAACTGAGGTAGAATTTACACTGCACATTTAAATTAAAAGAAACAAGACAAATAATTTTGACTTGAAATAAAAGAGATTTTTGGAAATCAGACTTCATAAAGCCAACTTATACTTTTGCAGAGGCTTCTTTGCAAGGCACTGGTTACTACACTACACTGGCCCTTTTTCTGTGCAAGTGAAAGTTCCCCTCTAGCCACCTTTTACCTGTTCATTTGGTTTGTTGAGGCTGGTGTTGACATAACCCACAGCCTTCAGCTTCTCTTTGTACAGAAGCATGGTCTCTCTCATGGGAATCCTCAGCCTCAGCCAGTAATCCAGAGAGCCGAAAGAGCGCACTTCATCGGACAAACCTGACACCAAACAGTCATACAGGCAAAAATGTTTGTTACAATAAAAGATTTTACAGAATGTGTCCCTAAAATTAAACATTTAAGAATTCCTAATATTGATGAACCATGCACAGATCATGAGCCATGTGGATTTTTCAGATGTTTTGAAGCAGACATTGTTTGTGTCTTTGTGCCCAGCAGATTGGTTTTAACTCGCCTACGAGTGGGATGGTGCCATGGATTTTCCCGTCTTGCTCAAGAAGGGGCTGTAGTCGTAACTGTCCCGTGGCCAGTGTCCTCCACTCGAGTCCCAGTGCTTGATGAAGCTCCACAGTCACTGAGTTTCTGTTGAGGAAGTCAAGAAACTGCTCGTCCATCGTAACCACATACTTCGAGGTGAAACCGTATTTGGGGTTGCGTCCCGTCATGACAGGAGTGGCGTGCAGGTCGAAGAGGTAGAAGGAGTAGGTGCAGAAGGTGGAGGGTTCGGTGTCGGATAAAGTCTCCAAAGCAGAAGGAGACAAGGAGACGCTGACGACATGAAGCTCCAGGACGTTCTCTCCGCGCTCAAGGTGTAGGCTTTCGTTAAACTCATCCACATCGTCCTCCTCCGTCAGGTCAGGTTTGAAGACATAGGCTTTTGTGCCGTAAGCAATGTCTTTGAGCTGAACTAAAAAAAAGTAAAGAGAAAAAAATATTATAAATATTTACTCATGGACTTCAAAAGTGGTCAAATATCTTTAGTTATGTAGAAGCATATGCTTTTAAATTCTAAATAAAAGTTGGATGACAGTGGGTCTAGGGCCAATTCTCAGATTCAAGCGCAACCAAGAAGTGTGCAAAAATGATCACTACATGCTAAATATAACATGGATCTAATAAAATAACCAAACCTGTACATTATCAACATAATCAAATGTGGCTTTGATAGCATTATGTGGCCTAATGAGAATTTAGAAACATTTTTAAATCAACATTTAATTGCAGAAGACAGATACCTTCTAGTTTCTTGATTTTTGCAGCCCGGGAGTCCAGCAGCTTGGCCTGATGCTCCAGTTTCTGCTCGAGTTCCATTTTGTCACATTTCATCTTCAGTGACACAGCCTCCAGCTCTGCCTTTAGAGCAATGGCAGAGAAATAAATCATAATTTATTATGCGAGAGCATTTTATGACAATCCTATTCACAACAGCTGCTTTACTAATTATGTTACACACGCTATGTACGCCCCAACCCCGAGTACTTTATTGGTGTTAACATCTATTAATATGGCTTCCTGTTTCCCCAGCTTCAGATTGGCTAAGGAAAGATGCTAGGATATAATGCTGGAAAGACACCACAGTTGTTTGCTTTAATTATAGTTTTGAATTAGAGTGGGGAGATTCAGCTTCTTAGTTTGACTATTCCTTCCTTAGTTACTAGGCTCCCCATCTCTCTTTCTTTTTGGGTTATTTTGTGAGTATATTTATTTTAAATAGATGATTGTAGTAAGCACTCCTGCTGTTGTCCATCCTATATGTTACTTGTCCCTCCCATACCTTAAATTCTATGGCTTAAACATTACAATAAAAGACAAACAATTGCACTATGTGAAGGATAATCACGAGGACCATAAAAAAAGAAATAATTTGCACTAGGAAGAAAAAAAAACTATGAAAAAAATATTTAAAAAACAACAACAAAAAAACAAAACAAAAATAAAGATCAGGGAATAAGGTCACAAATCATTTGACCTTTTTAAATATAGGTCCCCTGAAAAAGGTTTGGGAAACACAGTTGTAAACAGGCTAAGACAGTACTTTCTTTCTATAAAATGTATTGGGAAAAGCAGTTTTATTTATCATTAAACTTGGCAAACACGGCAACAAAAAATTGCCTCCAAAATGTAGACAACTTCTCAAAGGCTCTCAGTGTTTGGAGTTCTGCCAGATCAATGAACAAACTGTTCCTGTTCTTACCTTGTAGCCTTTGCAGATCTTGCTCTCCATACTGAGCAGGCTCCTTGTCTTCTCCAGCTCCTGAATCGTTTCAGCATGAGCCGCCCGCAACTCTCGCACATCGCTGTCCAGGTTCACACTCGTGTCAGCGTCAACGTCCTTCAGGAAGCCTAGGTCCCCGCACTTCTGGGATTTTCTTTTCTGTGGCAGCAAGAGGAAAAAGCGACATCATAATAATAAATCCTTCCATTGTTTAACTGTTACTACAGACCAAACAAAGTAGATTTTATTTCCCACTTACTTTGATGAGGAGTAGGGCCTCTGTCAGCTCAGCAATGTCATATTCACTCTCCTTTAAAATAAAATATAAATTCTGTAAAGTTGCATTTAAGATTTCAGCATAAAGCCTGTTTCTAGCATTTGTTTTTTAATTGGAAACGGCCCAATGGCTCATTCAAGTTGAGTTAATGACCTATACACATATTTTACACAAACACACAAACACTAGCCCTTTGTCAATGATTGTGCTTGAACAGTGGATCATGGTAGTATCTAGAGTTGCACAATAACTGAAAAAAGGCAATACACAATAAACATTTTATATATTGTGATAACAATGTGACCTGCAACATTTAAATAGTTACTGACATACTAAAACAATTAACTGATTTAAAATAAATAAGACGAACTTCCACTTGTCAATGCAGGGGTTAAATCAAAATTAAAGACTTTACCAGGACTAAACTCGGACTAAACTAGGACTAAATGTAAGATTTAAACAGGTCTAAAGCAGGACATTATTATTTGGACACACCACAGTTTAAATTTTGATTTTGTGGTAAAAAGTTGTCAAACGTTATTTTTTTGCAATATAGATATATGCAATAAATAATATTGCAATTCTGATTAATTAGTAATATTTTGTGCAGCCCTATAAGTTTTTTCAGACATTTTTCATTAAACTCTTGAGCAACGTTGAAATCATGATGTTTTCCAAAAAAAATGAGAACCTCACGTAAATGCTGTCTCTTAGAAGCCAATGACTTCTATTAGGAGAAAATTGCACCTATTTTAAATTTGTAAATGGCTATTACACTAATACACATTATTTAAGTTCTCCTTTTGGTCACTTCAGTTGAAACACAATTCAGTATTTCTCTTTGATTAATGCCAGTGCCTCATTAAAACCCACTTTGCTGTAAAATTTCAGCCGGTACTTCAGTTCCTCCAACTGCTGCTTCTGCTCCAGGAACTGAATGTGGATCTTTTTATTCTCCTCCTTCAGCCTCTCATTGGCATCTACAACACAATAAAGCACTTTAATATTAAAATTAAAATGATATAGAAGATCACTGCCTCATTTAAACAAAAACAAAAAAGTATTCAAAGTACCTCTCTCAGCATTAATTTTGTCCAGGATTTCGTTTTTATCCACGAGGTCGGCCTGCAGCGCCGTCTCCAGCTGTGATATCTGCAGTCTGAGCTTCTGCTCCTGGAGCTGCCATTTCTGCTGCTGAGACACGTCAAAGGCACTGGAAACAAGCACAAGAATTAACACTATTAAGTGTTAAAATGACTCATTAGAGAAAAAAAGTTATATTTAAAGATAAGACAAAAGTAACCTGTT
The DNA here is from genome assembly GCA_024349245.1 of Neodontobutis hainanensis. Lineage (NCBI taxonomy): Eukaryota > Metazoa > Chordata > Actinopteri > Gobiiformes > Odontobutidae > Neodontobutis > Neodontobutis hainanensis. Next base: position 9,123,162 of record JALDNG010000001.1, on the reverse strand, counting down.
GAGCAGCTTAGTGTTGTTGTCCTTCAGTAGGTCTCGCTCCTGCTCCAACTCAGCGATCTGGTCCTGCAGCTGAAAAACACAGAGTCACAAATCTCAATTTTATAAATTTTTTAAAACAGAGCAAAGACTATAGCCCTTTTTGTATTACATGGTCTCAAAAGGTAGGGACAGGTATTTTCAGCTTTGGTCTAGGTGTTCAGGGTCTTGGTTTCCAATCTGGGATCTTTGATCTGAGGTGAAGACGAAGACAAGACTGAGGTAAAGATGTGTGTATAATTTAGTGACCGAGATGTCAAAAAAACCTGCCTAGAAATAAATGTATGTTCAGGTAAAAATTTTAAAGGCTAATGAATGGTTAAATACATTGATTTTTATTTTTTATATGAGTATCTTTACGAGAATCCCCATTTTGTGACAAACTGCTTTAATCCATCCTCACAGTAAAAAAATAACCTCACCTGCTCCAGTTTAACGTTAGAGATGGCGGAGCTTTTCAGACGATTCTCCAGATCTAGACTCCTCAGCCTCTCGTCCTTAAGTTGTCCAGACAGCTCGTCCACTTTGGCCATCGCTGTGTCGTGACTGGCCTTTAGCCTCCTCTGACTCTAATATCCACAAATCAGATCTTCAGTGTCTTAAAATCTCACATGTTTTGAAATAAACTAAATTATAATGCTTTCTACTGAGGTCCACAGGAAAATAAATCAATATTTTTTCCCATGTGACCATCTCCTTGTGTATATTTTGAGAATCTACAGAATGTAAATAATTTTATCCAATAGGAGATAAATGGCATTTGTACAGAATTAATCTTTTTGTGAATTATGTACAGAAAGAGGTAGGGCTTGTTCCTTAAAGTCTTCAGAAACAGACCTTGTTTCTACTTTCGTGGTGCGTTTTGCAGTTAAAGCGTAAACATAACTTTTAAATATTTAGCAGGAGTTTAAAGAGCCTACAATACAAGTGTGTGTATGGTTAGTGAGTTACATGATTGCAATACTGCGATGATTTTAAAGTACTGTTTTCATCCCTAGTCAAATTTGACAGGCTGTTTCCAGGTTTTATATCATCAACAAGCCATTACTGTTAGTTGTGCATGTGACAAGGTGATTGGCCAAAGCTTCTGAATGCACTGTACATTTACATTTACTAATTTTCTACCGCTTAGTCCCATTAGGGGTCACAGGTGACTGGAGGCCTATCCCAGCAGCTTTGGGCCTGAGGTGAGATACCCACTGGACAGTGGCCAGTTAGTCGTAGGGCTAATATTCAGAGACAGACAACTATTCACTCTCACATTCACTCACAAAGGACACTTAATAATTGTCAATTGACCTATACACGCATGTGTTTGGAAGGTGGGAGGAACTGGAGTACCCGGAGAGAACCCACAGTAACATGGCGAGGAAATGCAGACTCCTCACAGAAAGACCGGAGTTGGACGAGGATGTTCAAGTCGGCCTGGGGTTTGAACTCACGACCTTCTTGCTGCTAATCTCTGAATAATAAAACACAGATAGTCTCTTCAGGCCCTGCATCTAGTCACCCACAACCAGTAATGGGACCAAGCGGAAAAAAATGAATGAATGAATGATATCTTCTTGTCTTGATCTTAATAGTTATATCCAGCTCCAGTCTCCAGTCTCCAGCAGATTAATTCAGACCTGAACTTGGGGAATATAAGTTGCCAATTAGAATTAAACCTGTGTGTTGGCAGAAAAACACATTGTACTTTGCTGCAACCTAGTTTTTCTAACAGCAGAAGTTCACTGTTCAGAAGAAATAGGAGTTGATGTGTCCCTGCTGGCTGTATTATTTGTCTGCGAGTAATTTTTTTCTCTAGGATTTAAAGCGCGAAAAGAAGCAGACCTCCTGTAGTTGTAGAAATCGACCCTCCAACTCTGTGATGGCGTTGGAGCGCTCGGCGAGCTGTTTCTGCAGTTTGATTATGGTCACGTTTCCGCTGACGTGCGACCTGATAGAAAACAAACAAAAGTGTTCAAACGGTAAACACTGACCCCTCGATTATTGTTGAAAACTGTTATATTTAATGAAGAGACCCAAAGGAAAACAATCAATAGTTCTCCTCGCTGTGTTTCTCAGACAGTATTTAAAACGTGAAGACAAGCAGCAGTGGTTTCCGTTTTATTGGAAAACACATGGAGGCTCTAAGAAATGTATGAAAATCCCAAAGTAAAAGCCAAATTCACTGTAATTCCAACAACACACAGCCTGCTACTGTTTGCTTTTCTGTCCACAGTTTGTTGAAATAACTTATAATGTTAATGCATACATTTTTTACAATGTAGTTATTAAATATATGTGCGATGTGTTAAAAGCGTGATGCACATTTTTCATTTCAAATGCTTCATTTAAAGCTAAACTATGTCACATTTTATTACAAAATACAAAGTGAATGATTTTAAAATCATTCATATGTGTGGCCCAAGGCTAGACATTGAGCGTTTTTCAGCACTTGTCCCCCAGGCAAGTAGCAGACATGTTTTACTATTCATAATAATGTTGATTTTTCATTGAACATTTTTAATAAAACTAAAAAAAAAGAATGCAAATTTAATCAGTTTTATAGTATTTATTTAAAAATCCAAAAGCAGTAAAAAGTGTTCCTATAAAATTCTTGAGGACTTCAAAAATGTAGCAATAGTTAATCAGGCGAGAGGTGCTGTTGCTGCGAGTGATGCTCTTTTCCTCAAATCAACCAATGTGACCATAGTCTTAGCCCTAAACATAAGCCATCGCAAGGATCAGCAACAAGACAACTCTTACCAACAGGACATGTACAGTATTTATTACTTGCCCAGTGGCACTGAGATGAACATGTTGAAACATAACAATCATTGTAAGTTTGCAACAGTGCAGTTGATCACATAGTCTTTTAGAAAAAAAAAAAAAAGAGCAGTATCCCCTTTTCTCAAATCTGAACTTCCATTTTTGAAGATGTGTGATTTGATCAACAGCTGGTCAGTCATTGCTCTGACTGTTTTATATACTCTTAATGCCAAACTGTTATAGTTTTAGCTTATTATAAGCAATATGTCTATTGTTGGTTTTTATTTTTGAGTCCTGAGCTGTTGTTTATACAAGCTTAACTAAGGTGGTCTTTGGTGCAGCTTCTTTGTTTGCCATCTGGTTAGTTTATTGTCTTGATAGAGCTTAATTGATAAAATTAATTAAGCAAAGTTTAGACAGGACAACAAGTGAAATGTAATCATTGTTGATAAGGACATTCAGTGGACATGGTCATGAATGTATGAGAGATAAAAACAGAAATGGATAAAAACCACAGAAGCACAAAATGTCATGTGGATCTACCTGAGGTTGGAGGACTGCTGTTGTCTCACGTTCAGGAGTCTCTCTTCATACTGCTCCTCCTTCTTCCTCAGCTCGTCTCGCAGCAGCTGAGCATCTCCTTGGAGCTGCTCCATGTGGCTTCTCTGAGACTCAATCACGTTCTCCCTGTCACAGAAAACAACAAACTCAAAATGGACGGGAGAAAAAATGGTTCTAACAAAACAAGCGTTCAATACGCTGTAAACGCTGCACCAGCAAAATGATGTAGATAAATGAATGAATGAATGTAGAAGAAGTACAGTTCTCACAGGTTTCGAATCTCGGCCCTGGCTTCCTCCAACAGACTGTGTCCATATCGAGGTAGCTGACCCGTTGGAGGTCTACCCGCTCCGTCTAAACTCCTCGTTGCACCTACAGCAGAAACAGCAAAGATTATTTATTTGAGACATAATTGTTAAAATAATTATTCGGTTTGAATCACAAACGAGACGACGGAGACCGTACATGGTAAATTTAGGATTGGAAGACAGGTTTAATTCTTGCAAGAATGTAACAAATTAGACACATGCAACAATGGTACATGGGGATTTGCTTAATAACTTTACAACACATGAAGCTTTTATAATGCCCCTCTCAGCTCCAGGGTCGTGGATGGTCGTGTAATGAGCTGACGTGTCAGTCATAGATGTGAATAAGTTTACATGTATATGTCACTAAGTGTACAGGACAGAGTCCCCGGTGATTAGATGGAGTGCAAAGAGATGTCTTTGTATTGTTTGGATTAGCCTGGCGCCAATAGGAAATATAGCTAAAGTCATTAAGTCATACTTGTACAGTATGTGGATAAGCATATGAACTGGAGCAGGAATGAGAGCATAATATATAATATACAATTACAATGACAAAAATAATTTAATTATACTTGACAGTTTTACCAAAACATGTGCAAGATAAATTAAATAACTGAAGTAAAAAACAATTAAATTAATTTAGTTAATGTTTAACAAAATAAGAAAACAGAACTGTTTTTGGGAAACATTTGACCAGTTATTTCTTTTCAAGAGTATCATAACTATATATATATTATTATACTGTATTATTGAACCTATACAGTAGTTAGTGGCTGTTTTTAAAATGTGCTATTAAAATAAACTTTGGCCTTAAACTTCCAATTTTCTTTTCTCTCTTCAATAGACCCAGTTCAAATCTCGGACAGGTCATTTGCCCAAAGTTAGCCCCCCCCTCTCACCCTGGTTCCTGTCAACCTACATTCTAAAAGCCCAAAGACTTTATTTTTCAATTTCATGTGAATGAATAAAGTAATAACAGTTAGGTATAGAGAATTAGCTGTTGTATCTGAAGTTTTATTCTTGTTGTATACACGTAACAATCATCCCTGGACTCACTTTTGGGGCGTGCAGGAGACGGTGTGTCCCTCAGTTTCTTTATCCCCGAGTTGACCCGTGAGTGGATATGGCTGTACGGAGCGCTCCTCCTGCTCTGCTGGTGGATGATCTGCTGCTTGGCTACTTGCAGGCGCTGTTTCAGTCCCTCGTTCTCGCTCTGGAGACTCCTAACATTGTCCTGCAGCTCCTCCATCATCTCCTCCATCGCCACGTCCCTCACTCTGGAGGCCGGCTGGGAACCCCCTGCGGCCAGCTGCTCCAGGCGACTGCGGTCCTTCACCAGACGCATCAGCTTTGTGGCTAGCCTCCAGTCGAATAGAAAGAAGGGAAAGAGAAATGTATGAAACACTTATGTTTATGTCGTGAAAATAAAATTATATAAATATTTGAATATATCCTCAAGGGGACACTCACTTCTTAATTTTGTCGTCCTGTTTGTTAATGTGCTGTTTGAAGTGTAGGTTTTCATCATTGAGACGCAGGAACCTGTCCTCCAGCTCCTCTCTGGTCATCCGCAGAACATCCTGTTGCACTCGGGCATTCTCATTACCTGATGTATCTGAAAGGGATTAAACTAAATTACTAAATTCAATTTAAAGGCAAATCGAAATAGCAATGTGAAACCAAACCAGTGACAACAGAATGAAAGGTTATTGCTCACATTAATAAAAAAAAAAAAGTAAGAATAAAGAAGACATAGAGCGGATACAGACCTACTACAGATCTGGGAAGATTCATAGTGATGTCTCTGACAGGAAAATCCATAGCAGTGTCATCAAATAACGACATGTTTCTACCTAAAATAAAAAAAAAAAAAAAACAGATACAGTCAGTCCAAGATTTAAGTTTAATAATGAAAACTCATAATTGAGACTACACAGAGCCCCACAAAAAGATAGTTATGTGCTGTTATGTATGTAATTATATTGCTTACAAAGTTTAGGTAAAATGGAAGAATGCACAATAATATGAACTAAACCTCAAAACCATTGATCTGAACAGAAATGCACAGTCGTTACATTCATCTTATCACCTTGAGTTGATACTATAATTAATAGTGCCCTGTAAAATTTAAATCTACCAGATTGAACTTAAATCTGCCAGGTTCAATTTAAAATCTGGCGTCACTTCCTTCCTTCAGGCTAATTTGATGTACTAGTTATACAATACTTAACATTTTTGGTGGTTAGTGCAAAGATGTGATACGTTAGAGATGCCATTTTCTATTTTTACAACAACATTTTTTGTAAGTTTTAAAACAGTCAAATTTTAAAATAACGGTTGATGTTAGCATTAGCTTGTCTTAAGAATCCTGAAAAGGACTCATGGTTTAGGGGTTAGCGTTCTTACTAACTTAAAAATAAATACGTTTATACTTCAGTTCGGTTTACAGCACGGCATCTCCAACTAGTTTCGTGTGTTAAAAAGTAATTCTAACCTTTTAAAACGAGTTTATTTACCCGAGAGGGACGGTTGCTACAGAAAACATCCGTTCGACATGTTGTTATGAGGGAAGCACGCATGCGCAACAACAAGAGGACCGTGGAAAATGTAGTTCATTTTCCCCCTTTGAACACCAAATTTTTGTACTTGCATGTTCTTTCTAAAATACGGTAAAAGTATGGATTTATAAAATGTGGTTTAAATATATATATATTTTTTTCATTTTGTGGTCAATGTTTTACTAATGCTATGTGATCTGACATTTAAATCAAATGGTTGAAATGATTGTAACGTAAATTCTAATACTATCTATTAGCTACATTGACTTATAAGAAATTCCATAAAATTCACACACAATTCAGTCTTAGAATTCAGTCAAGACATAATATTGAATCAATAGAGTAACTCACCTTGGCCTCATAATGCAGTATAGTACAAAAATGATTTCATGTTTTTTTATCAAATATTTATGGTTTATTTACTGCACACATTAATTTTTATTTCCCAGAATTCTTTACTACAATGTTTTTCATATTCATTTCATACTCCATGTTCTGATGGAAGTAGGCCTAATGTTCTGTTCTCTTTTTTAATTTACCCCTTTACAGCTTTTATAGAGGGACAATCTGAGCCGGCTTTAAACATCTACAGGCCTATTTATCATTCATGTGGAGCAGAGATAACTCACTAGTGTCTGTTTTATCCTGGGAGAAAGTCGGAGATGCTGTCAGATGTCAGCCGCTCGTGAATCGGCGGTGGATCTCATTTAGTGGCTGAGATGAGTGGGGTTTTGTGGACAGAATGGGTTCAGTCTTTGTGTCAGGTTTGTGGTTGGTTGGCAGCGCAGCAGAGATTACTGAGCCGTGGCAGACTCCCATCACGGCCGCCACTTCTCGCAGGCCTAACCTTTGACATCTCCCACATCTCTTTAGTAAGCAGCCGCAAGAGTGGAAAAACTGTGTACAGACACTAGAGACATTAATCAAACTATAGTTATTTTAAAAATGACCCCTACCAAGAGTTTATAAAGAATTTGCCATTGTCTTGTCATTGTAACTCTTTTCTTAGGGTTTGAACATTTAGTTTAATGAAAAATATATATATTTTTTTCCTGGCTTCATCTGATTAAAAAGGGATGGTTTATGTGGTTCTATTAGATTATTTTGGAGCTAATTTATTCCATAAAGTTGTCAGCGCAATCTCAGTTTGGAGAAGCAGACAGGAGCAGCGCCACTAAGATTAAACCATGACCAAAAAACTTTCCAGTCTGGTAAAAACTGCTCTAAAGATTGTTGGAATTTCAAAAGAAAAAGATTACCGGGCTGCCCTGTATAAAAAGGCTCAGAAGATTTAAATGACCAGACTCAGCTGAGCTCAGAGTTTGAGAAGCTACCCTCAGGTCTCAGGTTTAGGCAGCCCAAATCCAGACGCATCTGACACAAGTTCTCTTTTATTCCGTCCATTAGGTCATTGAATGGAAATGCAAGCAGCACTTTATGATTCCAACTTACTTTAGACCAACTTAAAAAATTTTGCTATTTTAGTTCTGATTCTAACACGTCTCTTAATCTATGTTTTTGTGTTGTGTTGTTTGTTGTGACTGATGTGATGCAGGTTTGTGGGCCCCAGGACAAATTTCCATAAGTGGGACAATAAAGTATACCTTACCTTAATGATAAACTTTAAGAAACGTTTACTTTTGAGGAAATTAACGGCGTTGATTGTAGGTTTTAATATTGTAGAAGCCTAATGTTTTCACTGGCCTCATTAACAACATACAATACAAAGCCTTGTGTCATTGCTCCTGTCTGCTTCTACAAACTGGGAGGGTATTACAATGTTCTACTGTAGGGAATAAGTTACTAAAGACACATTTCCCTTAAAACTGGACTAACACTTTAACGTCCTCCTGCCACTCCTTGTAGCTCTATTTTATGGACGAGAGAGAAGACATTTATTTTTGTATAGCTCAATATCACAACAGTCTGCACCAGACAAAATCCCCCTGTCCTTTGACCCAGCCTCAGGGAGAACCACAGAAGGGGGATCCACTCCCAGGACGTGCAGTAGATGTTTAACACGACATCCACCTGGCGACAGATGTGTCCACCTCACCCATACATTTCTAAACATTTTTCCAATTTATGACAGAATAAGGTATGGAGTGAAGTTTTTGAAATGTTTGGAGACATCAAGTGGCCAATGCGCAGATGGCAATTCCACACCTCGCATTCCTCCTTGCATGTGAAAACAACTATGGTAGCCCTGAAAGGACATGCTTTGAACAAACCCAGTGGTAATAGGACTGATGGATATTTAACTTAATAAAATACAATCAATTTAGTATACATACATTTCTTCAATGTGTTGAGTAAGAATCAGAAAAGTACTTGTACACATTTTAGTTTTATACAGTATATATATATATATGTATAATATTTATTCACATTACCACAACAATGACCATATTTGTATATGACTTTGTGTGAGAATTTTTCTGTTAAATGCTACTCCGCAAAGCCATTTATGCCCTTTTAGTTTAATGACTAAACCCCTGTAACAGTCATTTTCAACTTCATTTATGAATAATAAAGCTCTGTTTATGATATAGGCTATTTTAGGTTTCTATTAACATATACTAAACTAAACTATAACTGACTAAAAGCCCACGATGTCTATAACAGAAACATGATATCTTGTTTGCATGAGATTAAAGTGTATTTTTGGGAGCCTGTTGGTGCTGGAGGTCTGCGCTGAAGTCGAATGTATCCGTCAGCGGAGTCGGCCTGTCGTCGAGTTCAATGATGCCTGGCGACCTTTTGTGCACCAGGCCGTGCCCCACCTCGACGCAACAACTGTCAAGCGCATGATCGGACGAGCGCGGAGAAGGGCCCTTGTTACCGTCAGCAGCTCCTCCTCACATTGTAATATAAGCAGATTTACCCCCGAACGGCGCCTGTCTCTGCTCTGTTCACCGTATTCAGATGAGTGTCACTGGGGGGCACGGGGTCAAGGCCTGCTGCTGTTGTTGCCGGGTAGAAATGTGAAGTTCAGGGCTGTCAGGAGGTGTCAGGAGTCTTCTGAAGGGAAATATCACACAGGAAATTTGAATATATGCTAACATTATCTCACTATAAACAGGGATGGATGTGGTATTTATAGAAAAGGGGACATTAATCAATTAGTGAATGGCACATCAACAGAACTGGTGACAAAAGAGATTTACAGTGACATCAAAACAACAGAAGAGACAGGAAGTAATGGCGTTGACAGCTTCTTGCTTTCATTTTTTCAAGATAAACAAATACAAAGAGTGTCATTTGCCCATTCTGATGCAGTTATTCACAACTGGAAATGTAGTTACAGTGACTGATATGTTCCATTTTGCTCAGCTTTATAAGATGAATTTACCTTTTATCATGTTTTGGTAAATAGTTTCTATGGGTCTCTCTCAAGATCACTATTGGTGTTCAGTGTGTGTCGAGATTAATATTCTCTAATCTCTCTGACTATTATTTGTTTTCTGTGGTAACATTATTGTGAATATATTATGAACATAATGACTTACACATGTATAATAAAACAATATACTATATATATATATATATATATATATATATATATATAGTGGCTGTAACACTGGTGATTACTGTAGAACAATGTAAGTCGCTTTGGATAAAAGCGTCAGCTAAATGAATAAATGTAAATGTAAATATATATATATATATATATATATATATATATATATATATATATATATATATATATATATATATATATATCACTAATCATAAAATATATTATTTGATTATTCATTATGGTAATTTATTTTACTCTTTTGCTATAATCACTAGAAATAGCATATCTTTATATATTTATTATATATAATTTATAGAAGTTTATTGTGGTTTGGTGTCCATACATTTGGATTGATGCAAGATTGCAGGAAGCAGCTACTCACAGTATGGGATTAATTGTTTGTATGGTTTGTTGTATTGTTGATAAAATGTAGTAATCACAATAAAAACATGTCTATTTTGTTATTATAAGAAAATGTTTTTGTTGTTGGATACATGCTAACTTACTTTATTAATGTATGTTTTACTTACGGCTCAAAATAAACAAAACAAACAACAGTGGAGCCCTGAAGTAACACTAGGTGGCACTTGGTTAACACTGAGCGAGTCTCAGATAATGAAGCCACTGTGAAGCAGAGTTGTTTGTTTGTTAAACAAGAGACTTCCGATTTAATATTAAACAGAACACAGTAGCAAATTAGACAAAAAAAATTAATTATGAGCTACGCTGCATGGATCTAAACTGAAAATTGAACTGTGCAGAAGAAAAGAAGCAGCTGGGATTAGTGGCACAGATGTTATTTCTGAGCTCGTTTTTGCATTTATTCATTTATTTGAGCAGTATTTGTAAACGTATAGTGTTTGCAGAATATCAAAATATTCATCATTACATAATGTTCAAAAGGCAGTGCAGACCTGTGTCTCCTGCCCCCAATGTGTACATTTCCCATCCACACCTCAGAGAATACAATACTGAGATTAGACAACTTCTGATTATTGAGTTATAAATAAGAAAACATAAACACATCCACCAACCTAAACTGACTTTCATTAGATGTATTAATTGTGGATAAAACTGGAAGTATATCATTGAATATAAATTGGGCTCACAGCCTTTTCTATGTAAAAATTACAATAAATGTTTTTAGTTTGACTTCAGGAAGACGAGAAGATTCGAGTTAAAGAGATCATAAACAAACAGAAATAAACAAACAAAACAAAACAAAAAAATGCTCTTTCCAAGTGCAGTTCTGTTTTTGGTCAGATTGGTCAGATTTCAGATGCTGCATGATGTTGCTGATCTGAGAAGCGTTGAATAGAAATGTCAAAATAGACACGCATTAACAAAATGTATATGCCTAAATACACTTTTTTATTTCTATAACAGCAATTTTTGATAAACGTCAAATCTTTTACGTTTTTTGTTTAATACAAGTTTTAAAGGTGCTCTTATACACAACTTCTCAAAGCTCTTGTCTTGGACTCAACCTTATTTCTTACTTTCTATCCTTTAGAAATTTTAACCAAGACTGACTAAAAACCGACTACTGGTTAATTTGTTCGTATCTTTCCTGTGACTCAATAGAAACTTGTGTCTATTCATCACAAAAAAAAAGTATTCTCGTAAAGCCTCCATGAGTTTAGACTTGGATCCCTCGGATTGATTTCTCTTTAGTCCCACAATTAAGATTTTCAAACAGGAAATTGCCAGTGTGAAGTGTTAAGGTGATCACATTTACATACTTTATGGAGGGTTTCTAGGCCACTCTGTTGTAAATGACAGAGGAATCTGGTTTTATTTTCACTGAATCCCCTTCCCTGCAGACTTCAGGAACAATTATCCCTCTGCTCAGCTCTGAGAGCGCTGACTAGTCGCACTGCCACACTCATTTTTCAACAGGGCCCCCTTTCTGTCTCTTCCTCTCTGTGGAAACAGAGAGTGATGGAGAAGCTGCGGGTTTGTGGAGGAGTGGATTTGGACGGCATTTAGGAGGAGGACCCCTTCTGTGAGCGTCTGAGGAGGTGGGCCGCCAAAGGAACTGCTGGTGGGTGATTTATGGATGGAGCCGCTGAGATGTTAAACCTGAGCTGAGGCCAGAGAACAAGAACAGAAACATGGACTGCAGAGCGAGGGTCAAAGGCTAAAGAGTCATTCAGAAATAAGAGTCCAAAGAGTATCAACATTGTTTAAAGAAAGAACTCACACAGATCGGAACAGGCCCATTTCATAAAGTTTATAAAGTTACATTTTTGTGGTTATGTGGGTATAACTATGAATAATAAAATTGTATTGAGATCTTTATAAGAACAAGACCATGTCAGGGCGAGACCAGGTTAATAAAGAATCAAGACCAGAACCAGTGACTGTGGAATAAGTCCAGTTTTAGACCAGGTCGAGAATCATGGAGGTCAGTGATTGGTGAATTTACCTTGAAATGGTCTCTGGTCATGCTTGTTATCATATTCTCTAATTAACAGGGTTGGGTCACCATGGGAAACATCTGTAGGACACTCTACTGTCGTCTCCTCAGACTCTAGCTGACTGAGGGCCCCTGTGAATGGGACTTGTACTAATTACTTACTTACTAATTACTTCCGTCTCTCTGTGAGCGACAGGGTTAAACCAGGTTAAACTCCAGTCGTCATATCTCTGACCTGAAGTCTGCTGAAAATGAATGCCGCCGACATGTAACTGCCTTTTATTTTGAAATTCTCTCGAAATGTGTCAAAATCAGCAGAAGATATTTTCTCTTGTCAATCACTGGGCCCTGAACTGACTCACAATCACACTGAGGAAGACTCTGTGACATCAGTAAACTCTGGATGCTTCTTTGTTAAATGTATTCGTTTTGTCATAACACAAGATTTTTTATTTTAGACATTGGATTTGTATGATGCCGATCTGTAACTGTGTAAATTTTGACTTAAGATCACATCGCCACAATTTTTAGCTGCCGCCAACAGTCGACTATTAACACTGTAAACAATAGGATGTCAAATTTACGGCCAAAAAAATTTTTACTGTAAAAGATATTGGGACAATATAAAAGACACTACGGTAAATTCACAATGCAATCACTTTCATTCTACAGTAATTCAAGGAGAGTCAAGGTGGGTTAAGTGACTTTCCCAAGGACACAACGACAGTATGAACTGTGGGGAGAGTGAGAATCGAACCGCATACCTTCCAGCTGAAGGACGACCACTCTACCACTGAGCCACTGCATTGCTGTTCACTGAGAAAACCTTGTGAACAGGATTATTCCCTGTAATTCCCAGTTCGACTGCCCCTGCATTGATTGGGTCTCGTCCTGAGGAGCTCGTGAACAAACGGATCTATCGAGAGATCTTCCGCTGCTCAAGGATGTGCTCATTAATTATGTTGAAGGTGAACTATGACTTGGGGGAAAAGGCGGTTATGAAAATTTCATCAGTGCAGGGTGAAAAGGGAGGGGGCACCAGCTGCTCCCGTCACCAGCCCCTCTTCAGTCGGACAGAGCCAATACGACAAGAAGGAAACCGAGCCAGAAACAAACACGAGAGGAATTGGCGACAACACACACACTCCTCACTGACAGGCGCCGTTAATAATGTTTGGATTTATGATGCTTCAGCTGCTAATTATCCTGCTGTATGTACACTAAAGACGTGCACAACTGTAAGCTTAACTGAAGCTTAATTATTGGTATCGTTAGAGAATGGGATGCTTGTTTAAAATAAATGCAGTCAAATGGAGCGGTTTTCTCTGCTAATGATGTAAATAGTTAACACAATGGAAAACATGAGTAACAATAATAGAAGTCAGCTTTCAAGAAAAAAAACAGAACAATTTTTCCTTGACAAAATACTAATACCCTTCACCAAACTGAAGTTTAGAGCCGACGGTTAACCTTTAGCTCCGCCTTAATCCCTTGTAAAAAAAAAAGTGTTTTCTCTGTTTCAGTGGGAGCCATTACTTCCTTATTGACATCAGTGTCGACCAATGGAAAGACAAAGCCCCTGTCCAGGACTGAAAATTTTCATCTATTAAAATCCTTGATAGTAAAGACCTCTTAAAGTCTTGTTTATTCCCAGATTCTTGTTACAATATGCCTATAAGAACTATAACTATAAGGACTTATGAGAACTTATGAGGACTTATGAGGACTTAAAGGTCTGTGACTCAATCACATCACTGGAAAGCAGGTAAAACACAAAACACTAAAGGCCGTCCGCAAGAACAGAGAAATTTGTTCTCTCATCTGAACAGAACGTTTCTCTCGTGTGGTGTCCAACAATTGATTGGTCAGAATCTTTTGTGGGCATGGTTAGTTTGTAAAAGTGAGGAGGTCTGCACTTCAGAAGTATGAAATGTCCAGGACAGAACTAACTTTGTTCTTGTTCTTGCCACCTTGTAAAAACAAATTTCTGTTGTTCTTGTGAAGCTTTAGCCACCTTATTTCTTTTTCTATTCTATACAAACCTTTGAAAGTAATTCAAGGGCAGTACCAACAAACACAGAATGTACTGATGCTATTAAATTAATATTACTATTTGAAAAACATACAGCCAATCAGAAAACATAGAGATAAACCCCGCCCCAATGGGGAGACAGGAAATGGGTTAAGTAAATGTCTCACAGTAAACCCCAGTGTACCGGTTATACACGGCTCAGGATCCAGGTTTAATATTACTTCTATGAGAGATGTCCCCTTGGACCAGGGTCTGTGTACACTTTTAAAAGGCTAACTATAAATTGGTGAACGGTTACAGTTATCCGTCTCTGAGGTAATTGTCCAGTCTCAGATCCTCTTTACAGACTGAGGCCACATCAGGACAAGAGAACATCTGTCCCTCTTTAACCAGGTTAGTTAATCCAGTTCACCTGAAAAAGAGCACGTTAATAACATGTTTACAAATGAAATTACAACCAAAGGTCATGTCATCAGATTGGTTAAGGAGCCTTCCGTCTGTTCATGTTAAGGATTTAGGCTTTAGCCAAAGTACATCACTTAAACCACTACATTATTATCTTTATTTACACACATCCTTACATTTTTATGTGTTCTGGCAGATGTCCTGGCTCTGACAGAGGGTCTGATTCTGTTCCACAGAACCGTCATGGAGAGCTTCAGATACTAGTTGGAGCAGTTCAAGATAGATTTTTATGAGAACTCAAAAACTTTCAGGAGAATCTAGCTGCAGCCCAAGGTAACAATCCTTTTGACAGTGATTACTTGTACTATCATTTACTTTACTGACTATTATTTGAAATTGCTGCAGTAACAAGTTTGTGGAGTGATGCAGCATTTATGTAGTCCTTCAATTATTTCAACAACTGTTAAAAATGGTGGCAGGGGAGAGGGGTCTGAAACCTGACTCTGCCAGACACAGCGGCTCCACAGTACATTTTTATGAAGGGCTCCCGTTAAAAGCATTTGCAAAAGTGCTGGAGGTGATCGGATTTAACAAACACAGTTTTAACCAATACGTTTGTAACAATAAAATGTTTGCTACATCATCAAACCTTAAACACGCCAGACCTGTCATAGCTGCCACCTCAGTGATCACTCTGGCAGGTTAGGCTACAGTTTTGCTTGGAAATGTTTAAGATGGATTTTTGTGAGTTTGTGAGTAACAAGATTATGGAGAAGACCTTGGGAAATACAGGGCTATTCCAGCACTGGTTCTGATTACAGAGGTGCTGTTTAATTGTAGTATAATGTTGATGCTAAATTTTTGGTGCACCATTTTTCTTTTCTCTTGGTATGTACTTATACTAATCCATACACTTTCTTACTATACCTGCATATACTTTACTACACTGCTTTAGCTTTGTATTCCAGTTCATTATGAGGCCCATTCCCAAACGTGGTTTATAAAAATCCGAGTGTCAGAGAGAGCGCCATCTGCTCCGAGCCGCGCCGGTGCATTTGTGGACACACTCTGACGCGCTCTGTTTTCGTTTAATTAAGACGCCGAGACAGGGTTTGACCTCCGCTAACAACATTTAATCAGCTGAGACTTAGCTAATGGACAGATGCTGATGAGCCGCGCAGCCTCTGGTGGGTTCTGGTTCTTTTTTTAAAAACCAGACAGGACAGGCCCGTCTCTGGGGGCAGATCTGTATTTAGCAAAAGGGAAAGCCCAACATCACAAAGGATTATGGGATATAAAGTGTAGAATTAAACCTCCAGACCACACATGCAGCAAAGGCACGTCAAGAAGGTGACAAATTCT
The DNA here is from genome assembly GCA_024349245.1 of Neodontobutis hainanensis. NCBI lineage: Eukaryota > Metazoa > Chordata > Actinopteri > Gobiiformes > Odontobutidae > Neodontobutis > Neodontobutis hainanensis. Next base: position 9,107,204 of record JALDNG010000001.1, on the reverse strand, counting down.
GAACAAATATCTGACACAAACAGAAAATTAACTCGGTACAATACCTGGTAAAATAAATATGAAAATACAGGTTGATACACTGAGTCACGTTTGTACTAAATACACTAAAACTGTTTCAGAGATATGTTCTTTTAGAGAAACTTGGCGCTGGGAAAGTCTTTACTTGCAAATAAAATGCCGACCACTAACCATGGCATTTCCTTTGCTGGATAAAAGTTATGCAAGGTGGCTTTAAGGAACAGTATCCCAGGTGTGAGACAGCATATACGCCCCCTCGTCCCAGTCCACTGTTCTTTGGGCTAATTTCTGAATCTCGATCGCCTCCTTAATCCAAAAGCGATGTTTGTTATCCTGTGTTGTAATTTTCCTTGCTTTGTCCCAGTCCATCAAATGATTTTTTGCCTCACACCTGGGACACTGTTCCAAAGAATTCAGACTACAGAGGGCGCTGTTGTCCCAGCTCTTCAGGTAGGACGACAAAACCTGTATAAATCAGCTCCTGACACGTCACAGTGACATCACGTGACTCAGAAGAAGGCTGCAGGAAGTTTAGCATTGAAACATGTAAAGGTAATATACTCATAAACACCGTTCTCTTCATAAGAAACTTTTTAGAACTTTTGTGGAAGAATAAAATAAACATCTTTGTATTCTTACTTTTGGAAGTTGTACAGTGTACAGGAGATTTTTTATGTACAATATTATATTTTAACTATATATATTTTTTTTTAACTATCTCTTACGCCCTGTGTATTAACAAGTTTTTATTTTGTAAAGACGTTCAGTTCTTTTGCCAATAAACCATAACATCCTACCACATATAAGATGTTGCTCTGAGGGTATAATGAAAAAAAAGTTGTTCCTTATTTACAAATTTAACCATTTAATGTGATTTGACCCAGACAGCTCACACAGGATTTAGTGCAACATTTGTTTTCAAATATATTTGACTGGTGTAAAGCCCAGTCATCACTTCACAGTATGTCAATGTCTTTGTGCCCTTTATTTAGTCCGTCGCTCTTTTCATCAGGAGTGAAATACATCATGTAACTCATTGCTATGTGAGGCTCTTCTTGTCCATTGTCTTTTATTTTTATTCATATGTCAAAGTTGAGGTGATAATCCTCTTTATTTGTCTCAGAGATTATTTTAAACTGTGCATCATCGGGCGATTAAAGTTGACTGTCTGGCCTCGCAAATGGAAGCTAAGCGTGATTTTACCACTTCTAAAACCGTCACAGACCGAGCCTCGTGACACAAACGAGACTCTCCTCTCAGTTTCTAAAAGAAGAAAAGGTGAGATAAATCACTAAAAATCACGTCGAGAGGGCATTTTCCAAAAGACACTGTCATTTTAGTTTGAGTTAGCAGTGAAACTATTGTGCTTTTCAAGTCGGGAGATGGAGTCACAGGGTAACTTTTTTACGTCTGTGTGTTGTTTTATAGCCTCGGAGAAATGTCTAAGTTAAAAAAGCGTTTACCAGAGGCCTCTTGAGGATCACGGAGTAGAGTTTTAACTCGTCGAATATGTCAATTAAAAGGGAAAAAAAACTTCAAAATGGAGCCGATTAAACTTTGAAATCAGTAAAAGCTCCCTGCTGAATAGTCTGAGGGTCTTTTCTCCTCTTTGACGAGAAAAGACAAGAAGTGTGTTTATTTACCGGCTGCCGAAGCTGTCAGCGAAAACATCAAAACCTGTCACAACGTCGTTTGAACACAACCAAGACATGTCTCGATGATGACACTTTAAGGAGAAAAAGATGGACGGACGAAAAGACGGAAAAAGACACGTACAATTATCTTGTGTGAGCGCTGATGGGAAGCTGCAGGGTTTTCAGCCTGACGATAAAAACTAACATGGCTCTAATGTGAAGGATTCAAAGGTAGAGTGTTTGAGTGATGATTCGTTCAAAGGCGAGCCTTGGCTTTGTGAGTTTAGAGGAGCACAGTTATCCACAAGAAGTGGCATTAAACAAAGATAATAAGATACAGAAGACAGAAGAGGAGCGAAAACCAGGAGAAAACTACCAACAGTTTGGACATCTTGTTCTTTTTATGGCTGTTTTATAACTGAGTGAGGTGTTAAGTCTGACTTTCTGCACAAAATAATTACCTGTATATAGGTTTAGGCAGAGGATGGAGAGATAAGAAGGGTATTCAGTCTTTTCTGGACACTTTACAGGACTTTTAAAAGACAGTAGCTGTTCACATGCACAGATAATGAAGTCAGAAAAAGGGAGCGAGCTCTCCATAAACTGGTGTCATTTGCATTTTCAAATATCAAATTATGAATTGTTTCTGAAAAAGTTAATTTAGCAAAAAAAACAGTAGATTTCAAATTCACTCCAAAACTTTTTTTTCCCTTAAATTTTAAAAGCAATATTTTACAGATGTGCTTTAAGCAAAAGTGGAAAAAAAAAGTCTGTGACAGTTGTTAATGCGACTCATATCTGGAGTCAACCCTCATTTCTGCCCTTTGCCAATAATATCTGATCCCATGCTCCATTTTGTATACTGTCTGTGAGATAAGGTTTTATGGACAAACCTAGACAATTCCTCATTCTGAAGGATTTGTCCAATGTGTCCTCTTCTGATTATTATGGCAGTAAAAGAAGTATAGTGTAAAACAGCACATATCAAATTTGGGGGTGGCTTAAAAAAGACACAAGACAAATGAGTTAGGCACCAAACTCAGGAATGGTTTTATCCGTTTTTCCTCAAGTTTCAATAAGAGTTTCGAGAGTCTCACTATAGTTTACTCTTGGACACAGAGGGTAAGGGTATTCGGTGACAGTTATTTTAAAAGTTATTGATATTTAACTTTGGAGCCAACCCTGTCTTCTGCCTCTAACTATGGTCCACTTTCTTCTACTGTATCGAAGTGTTTAGTCATGACCGCAGTGACTGAGACCAAGTTATGTCCGACAGTCTAAGACCACAACAAGAAGAAGACTTTTACAAAATAGTCTTAAGACCAGTCTCAGGACCAAGAGCGGTCTTGAACACTGCATCAGTTCCGTCTCATATTAAAACCAGAATTACTGGAATTACTCATGAAATACTAAAAGTCACTGTCAGATGTGAGCTATATTTTCCGTCTCTAAGTTACTGCACATTTGAATCATATTCCACCAGTGTCCGGTGTACAGTCTTGAGTTAAAACCACTCAGCTCAAAGGCACGTGAGCAGTAATTGGCCAAACTTTCTTAGCAATTCCACTTTAGCCGTGCTTTAAATTGGTGTTGGCATGGCGGCGGAGCGTCTCGTATCCATCAGTAATGGCCTCTGATGACAAACTACACGGTTGGACAGCCATGTAATCTGCCTCCAATTAATTAAAGCGCACCGGGCTTCGCTGGGCTGCCACTAAACGCTGCTCTCGGCCGGCGGTCGACTGGAAAAGATTGAGGCGGAGGAGGCAGAACAGATGTCGTGTGAAACATCTGCACATTCAGGGAGTTAATTACCAGCACAAGCTTCTCAGGCCATGAGCTACAAGACGATTGGTTAAAGAAAAAAATGACGAGAGTTAAGAGTTAATCATGCTACATTTTTTGACAGTAACAAAAAAGACAATGATAAAGACTGATTCATTTAGAGGATTGCCTTTTCTTGCGCTGTTTTATTCTCCACATATTATGTATTTATGTCATGTAGATTAAAGCAGACGTGTCCAAAGTCAGGCTCAGGGGCCAATCATGGCCCAAAGTAACATTTAATGCGGACCTCAGCTTCAGTGATAAAATTTACAACAACTACAGCAGCTCTGAACCAGGGTTATACATTTGTCTTGCTGTTTTAAAACTAAATACATATTACTGCAAACCACATTATTCCATCACTTCAGTCTGCCACACTCATTATCTCCTGCACAACTCACCACATCGTTGACAGAAAATCCTTCAGTAACTGATCAGTTTTACTGAAAAGAAACATTTAACAAAACCAAGTTTTTGACACATTGATCAAAATATCTGTTCATAAAAATATCCGTATACTTGTAGCTCTGGGCTAAAATACCATCTTTGACTCTCAGAAAAAGGCTAAAGCTGAAGGGTCAACACGTCCCAGTCGACACTGGTGGAAGGCAGTCGCAGCAAAGCTAACTTGTTGAGGCTGAGGGTCTTCAAGACATCATTCACATCGCCACAGGTGACCTTTCCTGTCAACGGCCATCGAGGGGGACTAACGTGAGAAACCTGAACTGTACGACACTGAAAAGGCGGCTAATGCTGTTTGTTAATGGTGTTTGAGGAGGCTTACTGTAGAGACCATCAGTAATAAGTAAGATTACATTTTATTTTGATTGACAGCACTGGTTTTCCTGAGAATGTCAATGACAGAAGAAGACGATGCGTTTACGCTGCTGGTAACAGACTCCACGTATTTGTGCTGCACATATAAACACTACATGAAGACAGCTCTAAACTGAGACTGAGGAGAAAACAGGGACCGGCAGGAGCTGGCACTGGGCCTGATTAGACGCAGTGCAGTGGAGTGGAAAACTCATTAAACAATGTATAAGCCTCTTAATCAAATCAATAGCCAAAGTAACTCCAAACTGATAGCTCTTATCAAAGCTCCACTAAAGCTGCACTCTCTCCGTTTGCATTTTAATTACACCTAAAAAAAAAAAAAACCTGCACTGGGATTTGGAGCAGAGCTGGGAAGAGAAAAACAAGAAATAAAGAGGTTTGTGTTTAAGAAGTTTAGGAGCAAGAGACAAAGGAAGAGGATGGTTATTTTTTAAGTGCACAGTTGGGGAGATAATGAAGTATGCGGAATTTAACGGCAATAATCTGTTTCTTAAATGACCAATTTGTGCAAAAGAAGAGTGACAGCTGCTGCTCAAAGGTCAACCTTTACGGGCTATTGGGTTACACAAGTTTTTGGCAGTGACTGTAGGAGAGAGTAAAGTATTAGTAGTAAGTCTTAAGCTCCTTCTGGACTTATTGTAAAGAGGTAATTAAGTGTGTGTTGTTTACAGCAAAAATCAAACAACCTGATTTAATAACAAGGACTTTAGAAGTGATTATATTTGTAAATTTAACTCTTTGGGTCAATTGGTTTGGCTTTTGTCCACTGCAAACTGTTTAACATTAATAACATTATGAAGCTGTATCTTTTTTTAATTAAGTCGCACATTCGAATCAACGCAGAATAAACGTTGGTAATTTTTGTTTTTCTTTCTGACAGTGAAAACCCAGTCAGTATTTAACTCCATGTGTCACAGTTGAATGTGTCAAACTAGGCACAGGCCTATTTTTTCTCCTTTTATTTAGCAGCAGCAATCCAAAATGTGCAGAACAAATATATGATTAGGTAAACACTATCAAACACTGTCTTTCAGTTAAATAATATATAAATACCTATATCAAAATATAGCACTGTGCCTCCACAGCAAGTCTCGCCTCTTTGAGCAAAATACTGTTTTCTGATTGGTTCGTCAGTCCTAAAACTCAACAAGGACAGACAACTTTTGCAAGAGGAAAGCGGTAATTTGCGAGACTAGGGTCTGTAATCTGTTAAGGTCTGATAAAGACTTATCGAGAGAGATTATTAAGTGAGGCTCTACCAAACGACATATATAATAAAGAAAAACCCAACGATACACTGGATTCCTGTTTGGACTAAATACACTAAAATGACCTACTGTTTTGGAGACATGTACTTTATGATAAACTTTCCGTCTTAAACATCTCTACTGGTAAATAAAGATGGCGTCGCTGCTGATGGAGTTGCACAGAGGGGAAACTGTGGTTGTGCTGAATAAAAGTTACGTTTCTAGTTTCCTTACATTTTACTTCTCCAGGGGAAATGGCTCTAAAAAGGGACTGTTGTTACTTTTCTATCTGTAGGAAGCATCAAAATATACAAAAAAAATGAATATACTGTAACCCAAAAATACACGACTCTGGAAGTTATTGTAAATTCTCCAAAGCACAGACTGAGAGCGGTTCATTCAAATGGCCCTGGAGTTTTAATGAAAGTCTTCCTCCTCGTCACAGTAAATCTGAGCCGAGTGTTAAATGTAAATCTGCTGTACTCTGTATTTATTTAATTCAGCTTCTCTCTGCTTCCTCTGCCAAAGGCCCGTGTTAATGCCCTGAGCGTTTAGCAGCGGTGGAGATGGATGGCCACCTGAATACCATTTGCACATACAATAGCGGTATATGCTCCGCCGTATGGATATCGCCCTGGGTCCTGGCAAACACTGAAGAGATCACCTCTGTCAAAGAATAATATGAATAATATTCTCATTTGAAGACTGAATATCTAAGCGCATATATTTCCCGTCCCCATCATTTTTATTTAAGAAGCGTCGCCCTGTTGCCCCCGTCATTGCTCCGAGCACCTCTTTTATGAAAAACCGGGTTGTGATTGACAATTATAGCTGCATAATTTGAGCCATCACCCGCTCCTTCAGTTGCTGACAGCCACCTCAGATGTAGACGGATAAATATGTCATAAATCAGGGCTTTGACGGGCTCCTGAGGGTCTCCTGGGAGTAATCTGCCCCTCCTTTCCTCGCTGCTATTCATCATTAAATGCTGGCTGCTTTGTGGAGAGGGTGGAGTAGTTATTATCTGTACTCAAGGAAAAGTAGATAAGGGCTCAGTCTGATTGAACGGACGGTAAAATAACATTGGATAACTTTTAGCTAGTAGCCTTGTGTAATTTAAAATTCCAAAAAAATGTACATTCTCGTTTTGATTAAAGACATGACTGTAGAATCAAATCTACATTACTGACAGCTGGACAGAAAACTCTGGTATAAATGATATATAATCCATGCAGCTGGGACAAAAAAAGGTTAAAGTAAAAGCATCTGGACTCAGTTTTCAAGGTGAAGACGTTTCGTCTCTAATTCCAAGAGACTTTAAAAATTCTGAGTTCAACTGGTAAGAGAGCTGAGCTTATATCTCTAGAGGGAGGAGTTTCCCCTGAAACCAAACCTGATGGACCAGACTGTTCTGGTCTCACAGTCGTTGGCCATGAAAGGGAAGTGTGACTCCGTTTGTGAGAGTCGTTAAGGCTCAGGCGCAAAGTGGTACTGTAGGTGCCAGTGCTCCATTCAGGTGCAGAGTCATTAGTGTCATTGTTCTATTCAGGTGCTCTATTTGTTGTTCTAGGGTGAAGCTCTTTAGTTTTAGGTTTGAGAACACTGTTGTAAATACTAGGCAACATTAATCTGAGGCCACCTCTTCTGTTCAACGAGGGCTTTTCCATTTTCACAAAAATATCTTCCTTCAAGCCATTTTTTTACCTCATTTTCTATTTCTAGTTCAGAGGTAACTTCTACAGACAAAAACACGGCTGTGCCATTGGCCAACAGAGTAATGTAGTTTAAACAGTTCAGTGAAGAGTGCAGGGACAGTTATGTCAGTGAAACTAAACAGCTTCACAAGAGGATGTATCAGCACAGAAGAGACAATTTTGGAGGACCTGAGTCTGCAGTCCACCTCCACCTCAAAGACAAAGGACATTCCTTTGAGGACAGTAATGTCCAAATTTTGGCCAGAGAGTCCAGATGGTTTGAGAGAGGGGTGAAGGAAGCCATTTTTGTGAAAATGGCCTCAGATTCATGTTGCCTAGTATTTACAACAGTGTTCTCAAACCTAAAACTAAAGAGCCTCGCCTTAGAACAACAAACACAGCACCTGAATAGAACAATGACCCTAACGACCCTGCACCTGAATAGAGCAGTGTCACTAACGACTCTCCTGAGCCTTAACGACACCAACATCAGGAGTTACACTTCACTTTCATGACTAACGGCTGTGAGACCAGAACAGCCTGGTCCATCAGGTTTGGTTTTAGGGGAAACTCCTCCCTCTAGAGATATAAGCTCAGCTCTCTTACCAGTTGAACTCAAAATTGAGAAAGTCTCTGGGAATTAGAGACAAAACATGTTCATCTAGTAAACTGAGTCCAGATGCTTTTATTTTAATCTTTTTTTTCAAGATGTCCTGGATGACTGAGAACCTTCACAGACATGCAACTGGGACAGACCTCTGTTGAGAGACACAGCAGCAATAGACTGGAACCTGCAGAGTTGTATTTGTACTAAATGCACTAAACTTCTTCCAAACTTGCTGTTTTTATCTCAAAAACAATGAACACAGTCAGTCTGTAGAGGGATCTGCGCCCTCTAGTATCTAAAAGTTAGTGTCGCTTTAACTTTAAACCAGGATGGAGATGGAGGCAGGATAAAATGAGCTTGTTTTATTATTTTACCTTTAAACTCAACATAAGCCGCAGCAGGGATAAAACATTTCACCTCCTCATTGCTCCAGGTTGGGCCTCTGAAAGTTTTTTTTTTTTTTTTAACAGACATTGGTCAGGGAGGAATTAAGATTACTTATGTGATTCTAGTGTTGCATCTTGTCCTGTTTTTGTTTTGTTTAGACGTCGGTTGTTTGTGTGGGCTTTACATTTCAGTAGGGTAACCAGATTTTCAAACCTCAAAACTGGGCCACTTTTTTAAACGCAAATCTAAGAATATATGCAAAAATATTTTAGTGTTTTTGCAGATGTTCCCCCAGAACAGGGGAGCTTAAAAACAGGACGTATGGTCACCCTACATTTCAGTCAAACTGAAAGTTCAGCTGAAATTGGACTAAGTCAGTCTGTATTTACAATTGTAGTCCGCTTCATTTAGTTCACACGAAAACAAAAAACAAATCTATTTAATTCAGTTTTTTAGCTAAAGGCCCAGTCCACAGAGCATTCACAACTGGCATTTTAAACTGCATCAAATAACAAATACCAAGGCCTTTCTCATGAAACCATTGCAGAGTTATGGTGCATACTGAGGTTCGTACAGCAGCATTCACGTATCTAAGAGATCTACACTCACAGAGCAACTGACCCAGAGTTTTAGCCGAATCCCACACGGTTACTTTTACCAAACCCTAATACCAAGCTTAGGGTTTGCCTGAAGATCCAATCAGACAGATTCTGTTTTGAAATATCATTTCACTACTTCATTTTAATAATTCCGTCACATTCTGAATCCCACCACTTGCAACATTTACATTTATTCATTTAGCAGACGCTTTTATCCAAAGCGACTTACATTGTTCTACAGTAATTACCAGTGTTACAGCCACTGGAGGCAAGGTGGGTAAAGTGTCTTGCCCAAGGACACAACGACAGTATGAACTGTGGGGAGAGTGAGAATCGAACCGCCTACCTTCCGGCTGAAGGACAAACGCTCTACCCACTGAGCTACTGCTGCCCCTACAGCAGTCTAGGCATTATTTCAGATTTTATTTCATTAAAAAAGGTAAAACTGGACCAAGTTTTTAACAAAAACTAATACATTTCATCAAACTGAAGTTTATAATCTGTGTCTCTTGTGTATTTTTAACACTAATTGATTTGTGTCAGTTTTTTTCCTGTCACCATTTGCTCTAACTCATGTGTTTTTGGCCTGTGACTTCTGAACTATTGCCAAAAGCACTTTCACAAACAGAACGGTCTTGGGTTCAGATTGGTACGGACCAAGACAATCTCCTTTTTGCTGAACCAGAAAGCAGCTCTTTGGTCTGAACAAACCACCAGAACTTCGACACCTGATCATTTTGTTCAAACTAAACAGCGCAGGTGTGAAAGCCTCCTGAGAGTAACAAAGAAGTGAATCTCCCAGAAGCTCAAGTACTGCTTTTTGAAACAGCAGGAATAAAAGCTGCTGCCAGTGCCAATAACCGAGCTTTACAAACGCCTGCTCCCTCCTCCTCTTTCTCTTCTTTCCCTTTTGCTGCGGAGAGATAACTCGATTTGAAGTCGACAGCAGGTTTTTTTTCCCTCCTCAGCTTCAGAGAGGGCCTCTGTCAGCCATTGTTATCCGCTCCTCCTGAGTTATTAGCAGCCTTCAAGCTCTGGCGCTCATCTGTCTTTGCGCTGTCACTGTCGTTAGCTGCGGCTAGCCTGACAGTTGCGAAGTTAATTAGCCTCCCGCTAATGGTAACGCGCTGAGTGTCGACCGGATGTGACATTTCAGGTGCGAGGGAAAACAAACAAATCAGGCATTTCATTAGCGGACTGTGACAGGCCCGGCGTGGCTCGTTTTCAGGGCTGTAATGAACTACGACTGGCTGCGGATCTCAGTTAAAGCCTTTGAGAGTGTACGACACGCATTAATAATGTATCGATGTAATGGTGTGAGCGGCCGGGCGGATTTTTATTTACACCAAACCCGACGCTGTCGTCCTGTCACCTGTAATAGGAGCAGCCGGCTCCTTCAAAGGGGAACAATGGGCGGCTGTAATTAGACGACCAGGTGGTGACAGGAAGTGACACGATGTGCAACAGTTTGGGATTTAATGTGGTGTAGAGCAATAAACAACAGCATCAGATCCACACACGGGAGAGATGGGCTGAGATGGGATTATGTTTAATGTGCACTGCTTCACCGTCAATCAAACATCTGAATGAGAAATGAATCTAATATTGCTGTTATTTTGTGCTTTTATCCAAATTCTTTTGAACGTTTTTCTGATGGTAAATGCTGTAGAGCAGAGTAGACTGTTGCAGAGGACAGAGCTTTAAAGTGAGACTGTTCACGGCTTAAAGCTATAACAATAGCAACATTAGGCTTATACATGATTTATTATCAAGTGTTATTGTTTTAAACTGTTTAATTTAAGTTGAAATTTGTCTGATAGAAATATCAAAGAGCTGAGGTGTGTGTGAAGAGTGCTAGAAGTTTATAAAACATTAGTTAATGGCAAGGATCTTCCATAGTCGGATTTATGTACAAATGTCTTTAATCGAATATTCATATATGACACCCAATGCGATGATTGTTCTGATGAGTAGTATAAATTAAGAATAAATAAATAACAGAATAAAATGCAGTCATATGATCAAATAAATGCACATAAATTATTTTTTATGAACCACACATAAGTGTTTTTCAGGGACCTCATTAGAAGTCTGTGTCATTGCTCCTGTCTGCTTTTCCAAACTATGCTGTGCTGACAATTACTTACTGCAGGTAAATGTGCATTTTATAAAAATAATATATATGTGAAGACCTTGTCGGTCTTACACAAGAACCTTCCACAGAAAGACTTTGCAAAGGACATATTTTAGGTTCATGCCTGAAGATGATTGGATTAACCTTTAACTTTTCATTAAGTAATTTTATCCAATCAGAGCAAAGCCATGTTCAGTCGCTTTGTCGCTAAAACTGTCGTTGGTCCAGCCGTGGTTCAGATAAAATCACAGAGCTTTGAGAGAGACAAGATACTACAAGAACTTTTGGGAATTCTCTGAATTCTCAAAACTCACAATAATCTAGCTGCTGCACAAAGTATTTAAACACGCTTCATGAGCAGAACTGGAAACGTGATTGCTCTCTTGCAACCTTTTAGGAAGCGATCAATACCTCATTGTAAGACCTCAAAAAAGCAGGGGACTTAACAATGAGTAAACTCTTTTTCTGTGTTGTTTCTACATAAATGAATCAGTTTTAAAAAAAGGGTCAACCTTTATGTCCAATGTGAATATATTTTGCATTAAATAAATCTGTAGATCCAATTCTAAGCCTCATTTAAAACACATTTATTTACATTCTCCTGTCAGCCGGTTTCATATCCTCTCTGAACCTCTGCGGACATCATTCCCACTGCCTCCTCTTCTCATTCCCACCTCTCCTCTGTAATTCCTTTATTTTTCCATTTCCCTGCGTCTTGTCTCCCTAAATGACTGCTCTCGCCCACTTGCATCGATAAATCACTGCACGCTCTCTGCCGCGCCGCGATAACCGTCCCATCTCTTTCACAGCCGCTCAGATTTATGGCGCTTTGATAAGCAACAAGCCGGCCATCACTCTCGGCCCAAATAGACTGCCGCTCGCCGCCGCGTTTATGCCGGTAATGCTTATTGTGTTTGTGAGTATTTCCCCCCCGGAGGCCTCCAGGAGCTGGCAAAGCGAGGCGGAAAAACGCGGTCTGTGTCATTATTGGGTATTAGATAAAGAAATAAATGGGGCGTGATGGGTTTTAGCTTTGATAGAGAGAAGAGAGGTGACAGGCGGCTTTATCCTGGAGACTGTTTATCGTCTGGGTGGTATTCTTGAGACCTCTGGGAGCTCACTGTGTTCATCCACTGGGTTTAATTGCAAGTCAAATGAATTTATTAGCAGCACAGAGATGTGACAGGAGGCTGTTGATGCTCATTGGTTGTTGTCACATTGAGCGTCCCGGGTTTCATGTGTGATTAGTTCATTTGTTTCATGTCATTGAGAAATAATTTACTGATATTTGGTCAATAGGGTGTTGTGTTTATCAGATGGTGCCTTGTTTGGACACTTAGGGCCAGATTTACTGAAGGTTTTGCAGGTGCTAAACAGATGTGTACACCTGTGGTTCGGAGGGCACTTCTGAGTTTGCGCCAGTGGCTGAATGAATGTAAAAAAAAATTTTCTCCTAAATGTGCCAAATCCCAGAAGAAGAAACTGCTGCAGAATTAATTTAGAGGCCACTCAGTGACTCAGCAAAGCCACAGGCGCAAGAAAATAAATTTTAAAAAAGTACATTTAGCACATTTTGGAGATATGTGCAAGCTGTTTGTGGAGGAAAGACTGCTATTATTTGTGCAAAGATGAGGCATAGAAAATATGGGATAAATACTTTAAAAAGGGTCAACTTGATATAATACTATTAAATATGTGCTGATTTGAAGCTGGTGACAACAACTTTTTTTCCTTGAGTCTGGCTCATATTTTAGTACATTTTGTAATATAGCAACAGGGTGTTTTATGTATATTTTTCATTTATTTTGCCAAAGCTTTTTTCTCAAACATTTTCTGTAGCTACATGCTTTCCCAATAACAAGAGCTTTCTTCACAAGTAACGATGCTCTTAAAATATGTTTCAGACAACTTCAAATCTCACAATGTTATGAATTAAAGTCTATGCAGAATATTATGAGATTGCTCCAAAAGAAAGAAAAGTGGCATGACTTTTTCCATTCTTTACTTTCTTCATATAATGGAACAGGTTCATATTGACTAGGAAATAGAGTCACTTTCTTTCAACAAATTTAATTTAATTCAAAGGTTTTCCATCCATTTCCTGCTGCTGTGTGGAGCCAGGCTTGGAAGTATTATTAAAAGATGTGACTTTATTCAGAAGTGGAAATAATGGCCTTCAAATTCTAAAACTTAAGTTTAGGATATGACATCCCAAGTAAATAGCCATATATCAGTGTGTAGTGTATCTATAACACATACCTTCAGTAAATGACATCAGGCGTACTAATGTCAGTGTTGCGTGTGAGTGTTTGAGTGCTCTGTAACAGCTGACACATATGGCAGGGTTATTGTTGGCGGGCCACACATCCATCAGAGCCATCACTCGGTTCACGGAGAGCCTGTTTAACGCTCACTGTGTTAATAGCCATTTGTTATCGACGCTCGCAGATGTCGGGCCGACTCCTAAATGGCTCTGCGGTGAGTCCTGCCGCGTGGTGCTGAGGGAGCGCTGCCTAATGTTGCATGAAGGCAGCGTATGGCGCAGACAGACACCGGGCTGCATTTGGATTTGAGAGATATATGACAACTCCTTTACCTTAGTAGTGAGGAAAGACTGGTTTGGTTGGATAACCCTTGGAGAGGCCCTCAGAGAGTAACAGAAGTTAAAGCCATACAGCATTACTTCAAGTTACTGCTGATAAAGGTTAAGCACTAAACGCCCTATAACCTTTGCCTCCCTCGTTGAGTAATTCTGCTGACACAGTGGCTTTCTGAAACTTCAAAAAAGTACCTGCTCTCCTGTTACATTCGGAAAAGCATGGGTAAGAACAGTCCAAGCAAAAAAAAATTATATAATAATAATAATAATACCAAATAATAATTAGACCATAAATGTGAAGTGTACAGGGAGGTTCAATTCACAAAGTCCGTTTTACACCATCTGAGCACAAACCACATGTCCATGCCATACAGCATACGTCACCACCGACACATGTCCTCATCATCAGACATGATCCAGCAAATCACAATAACACTTTTGAAGCATTGCTCTTGACATCATTCAGATCTCCATACACTGTAGAGCTCGGAAAAACTATGTTTATGTAACTAAAGACTGTCTGGAGTGGCTGCTATCCCAGACATCGTCAGAGATGGAATAACCAATTTTAGAAGGATTTTCCGCCACCAGGGATTCAATTTTAAAAAGCTGTAGACGAACAGCCAATGAGCATGTGTTTGGACAAAGCTTGCTGTCACACACTAGACATTTTCATCTATATTTTCATCTATTGTAATCCTTGATAATAAAGCCTAAATAATGTCTTATTGTTTCGTTTTTAGAGTGAATTGTCCACACTGCATGTATAAAAGTTGAGTTAAAAAAAAGATAAAGGTATGTAAGGTGCTCATTAGTTTGTAAATGATTCCTCTGATTACCAAGTCCACTTCACAGACTCGTCTCTAAATTATCCGTTGTGTGATTTATCCCAGCAGCGTTGTGGCCAATGAGGCAGAGTCACTTCCGAGCGCTGTTCACTCTCTGCTACAAACAAAGACAACACGATTAAGCGAATCACACTAATTATCTTGAAAATGTGCTCGGGCAGAGACCAGGGTGCTGTGTTTTACTCTAATTCTTCTGTCTGTGACGGTGTCGGGCCTCGGCTGGGGTCAGAAGAAGCAGCTCCAGGGCCTCAGCAGATACCAGCGCACGATAATATGTAAATAACAACAGAACAAACAGGCCCAGGAGGGATACAGACGGGTTATTTGTGATGTTTCTACCTCTGGGTTGGATTAGTTAACAGTGGACAGGAGGGAAAAAGGCTCATAGTTATCAAGACATCTGGAGGACACAAGGTTTAATGCCTTTAGAGGAAACAACAAAGATAAAAAACTAGGGAAACTACCTCATAGTTATTCCATTTGGCCCACTGAGTCAAAATCTACTGTGTTAATAAAAATCATATAATATTATTACAAGTTCAAACCACAGCTAATTTATAATTTGAATGTGGGTAAATAATAATAATTTTGTGGCTTTTACTTGGCGAGATTACTTTACATCTAATACAACCTGTGCATCCATCTGATTCAGCACAGTCACACACGGAGCAGGCACTTAAGAAGTAACCTCTCTATTGTTGAGTGGCTGACTTTACGAGGGTTTGCTGAGACGCGCAGGTGAGGGAGCAACGATGAGAGTCTTCCAAGATTAATTTACAATTAAGCTTTGTTAGTTTGGACATACATAGCCGTTGTTTTCTAGATTTGATCATTCTTGCCCCCATTTTCGCTCTCAGTTGTCACTTGTTGAATTCCATGTGGCGCATGTACAAAACTACAACTTGTTGTTTCAGGACTGTAAAAACACTCTTGTTAAAATGAAAAGTGCCTCATCGATTCAGCCATGGATTACATGTTTGAGCTAGAGTTAGACTGCGAGGGTGATGAGCCCCAAGAAGAGACTCGGGAAGCCTGGGTGAGAAACAGCATCTGTCAACTGTACATTAAATTATCAAGCCTTGTGGCTACACCAATAATCAGAGCAAACTTAACAGTTTGCAATTATTTACTTGCATTTAAGAAAAAAAATGTAATTACCTAATAAAATAGTGTAAAAAGTGAAAAGAACAATACAAAAAACAAGAACATAAGAGTTTGTTTAAACCTGATTTTTGATGATTAAGATTTTCAGTAGATGAGAATCTTCAGTATGTGACCTCAAGTCAAGCCTTGCTCATGGAACCCCTTATAAGGTCCTCGAGAAAAAGCGCCACCATACAGCAATACACCTCCATCCACCAGGGGGCAGGCTCCAAAAGCAGAAATACAAGGAGAAACACAATGGTGAGTAATAATCATGTTTACAGCCTGTCACAAAAGATGACTCCGGTCTAAAAACTGTTGTTTTACCATGCAGTAAAACCTAAAAAACACCGATGTAACCACCATTTTATTGCCCTGTGGTAAGAACAATATCGGTGAATAGGGAAGCAATAAGCAGAAGATGTCCATATATTTACAATCACTGTCTAAAGCTCATGACATGCTGATCAACTTTTGAGCCTGCTTTAAAATAAGGGATGCTCCCATTTGCTGTTGGTCTACTCTTCTCATCCACACTGACGTAATGCGGTCTATTTCATAAATACAGAATATGCAATGCTTTTCAAATGTTGGTATGGACATAGTCTAAATTTGTTCTCTGTTTTGTGTGGGACGACTTTTGCCATTTTGTATGGCTATATCAGGCTTTAAAAAGATCTTGACTTGTTCTTGGTTCCCTTCCCAGAAGCCCATTGTGTTACTCATTTACCTCACTATGTATCAGAAAACCAGTCTACACATAATACTGTACTGATTATTTGTTTTAATGACTTTGAAGAGACACTCATTTCTCTTTTATCATGAGACAAAGAAACTGAATTTGGTCCCAACAGCATTTTCTCTCTCAGTCGTCCCAACACTGTGTTCCTTATTAAAACCCTGTTCTTTGCTTCTTTACTTCTGCGTTTGCTGTAATTACAAGGAAAGCCTGAACATATGCGTCTCAAAGCCACGTCGCTGCACAAACATTTTTTTTCCCTCTGACAACAATTATTCATCAGATGCTAATTTCATTCGACAAGAGCCTCAAAGGGAACAGGAACGAAGAGAACATATGTCAGTGTTTGATTCCGCTGTCGACAAAATCTGAGAGCGGACGCCATGTTTCCACCTCAGCAGATGATGAGGTCAGTGACAGGTTAGTGCTGAATAAGGTTAGTGTTGAAATAAATGGCAGCCACTTTTTAAATTTGAAAACTTTAAGGGTTTACACAAACTTGGTCAGAGCTGTTCATTATGATGCAAAGAAGAATAGTAATGAGCGCACCTTACCCTAGACCCAGAATTGAATATTTTACATTATTCTACCCGTCATAGTTCAGTGAAACGGTGTTTGGTGGCTAAAAGAGGCTAAAATAACACTAACTGAAGGGGACTGGCTGAATATATGTAATACCATCATGTCAACCACATAAGGATCAGATTTATGGAGAGAGTTTTCTTGGGCTAACAGTGCATTTATGTGTTCCTGAGAAACTTGGAGTATCAGAAGGAGCATTGCTCCGCGAAGCCTTCTGCCTCTTCCTAATCACTTTAACCTTAACAGGAGCAATGGTGTCCATAACATTTAAAACACCTGAAGTATAACAATTCAACAAATCATCAACTTGACCTGATGAGGCATTTTCAAACCTGATTGCCTCCATAAATTGTGTCCTGGTGTTATCATTAATGTGCCTCTTCTGAATAACTGTAGGTCCAGCAGCAACTTTTGGAATCATGGACAGATGGAAAAAGACAAAAGAATGATCAGACAGAGCAACATCAATCACAGTGACATCTGAAATATGAACACCCTTAGTAATGACCAGGTCCAGAGTGTGACCTCTGTTATGGGTCGGCTCATTAACATGTTGACAAAGACCAAAAGTATCAAGAATGGTAGAAAGTTCTTTGGGATTATTGTCACAAACATTATCCACACGCACATTAAAATCACCTGATATGACTATTTGTTCAAATTCTGTGCAGATAACTGAAAGCATTTCAGTAACTCATCAATAAACTCATGACATTGTTGGGGTGGTTTGTAAAGAACAACATATAAAATAGATGGAGAAAACCTCAACTCCATTTTGAATGACACATACTCAAATAATGAAAACTCCCCAAGTGTTTCTGGATAAGAATATTATCCCTAAGAATAGCACAAACACCACCACCCTTTTTGTTTTCCCGCATTTTGGATAAAAATGTGAAATTCGATGGGGTGGATTCAAGAAGGACAGCATTTCCAGTCTTGCTGTCTAACCATGTTTCAGTTAAAAACATAAAATCAAGCTTATTTGAAATGATAAAGTCATTAATTAAAAAAGATTTGTTTCCCAAAGACCTGACATTGAACACTGCAAGGGGGTTCTCTCTTAAACTGCCAAGTTAAGACATAAACAAAACAGATTTTCTATTTTTTATTTTTTAATGAAAACATCATCTACCTTAGCATGACCCTGCAGGGCTACCGTAGATGCACACAGGCTGTAGAAAAGTGGAATCTTAATTAAAGGTGTGGATGTGTGGATTATGTGAAGCTTGTGCCCTTTTGACCCTGATTTGTTAAATATCGGGGTCATCTTTTTGTCTTTTGAACACTGATATTACTTTTAAAAAGATTTTACAACAGCTTTACTGTCACTTTAACTTTGTCAAAGACAGATTTACAACAAATTTACTGTTTTTTTCCCCTTTTTGATTACATTGATGATACTCCTCTTTTGTAGCTGCTCTCCACAATACATTGTAATTTGGTTAATATTTTGATACATTTATGCTTAATACTTTTCAGAACAAGCCTTTAAATGTCTACAGTCACTGGCGTCACTCTAGATTTAACTGGTACAGTCTATACACACGCAAAAAAAACATATTTCACCACTTTACCCACAAAGCTTTTGCCTGTGAGCTCACTGCCATTTTTACTCTCCCTCTATACATCTCCTATTGCCACCTATCATTTCATCAGGAGTTGATTTCACAGTCTGATAAAAGAGATTAAAGAAAACAATGGCTCAGGAGATTAAACTAGACGTGCTTTTATAAAATAAATGCATCTCCCTGATATCATTATCCTCTGGCTGCTGCAAAATATGCTTTTATTAAAACATGGATCCCTATAGATTTTGGGAGAGGCCCAGGAGATATTCTAGCTCAAACATCAGCTCAGTGTTTCCGAGCTTTCCAAAAACTGCAGCTTTGAATGAAGCACCGAAGAGCGACAACATACTGTGTCCCGTATTCGTTGGGAACAACATATGGAGCGGACAACTGAGGACACGAGCCTGAAACAGATCTGAGAGAGATACCTTCTGTGGAGACAGAGGGACAGTGTTCTGGCAGCGATGGAGTCAACGAGATGAAAGTCACATCTGAGCTTTAAATAAACACTTTCCTGGTTTTATTCACTCTTCATGGGGTTTGTGTCGGGAACTGTGGATTCTGAAACACAGCATAATTATGGAAGAACATAAATGAAGTGGAACATTGGAAAGAGTGACGGAAAGGACAGATTCAAATTAGACAAAGACTGGAGTAGAAATAAACGTAGTCATTTAATTTTTTACTGCAGAAAGTATACTAATATACCTTGTGCATTTGAACCTGTTCCATGCAACCATTTACACCACAAAGGGTTTTATCTGGTGAGTTACATTTTTGTATAAAATATAGTGAAATAATGTTATGAATATGGACAATAAAAAACAATGACAACATCCCACCTCTGTATCGTCACCTCCAGCTCACAGCCCAGGGTCCCAGACACAGTGTGGAACTAATGGAACATTTACAGTACAATGAAGAAAGTTGGCAGCACAGAATTAGATTAGCTACAATTGGTTTATTTCCTCGACAGCAGTGCCATGTTACCCTCACTGAATGTATTAGAACAGGAATCTGAATGAGTAATGGTCCCTGTTATTTTTTTGTAGATGTTACTCACTGGCGTAGAACAGCAAAAAAGTTTTAGGCTCCAGGGTTTATTTAGTCCATGTTATGCAGACCACAGAGCAGGCGCACTATGGCACTCACTCATGCGTCTGCGTTTTACCTATCGCCAGGTTCCATGGGATCTATGCTGACCAAAGGGTGCCAAGGACAGAGTGGCAACGTCATAAAGAAGAAAAGTACATTTTTACCCGATTGAAGCCAGACTAAT
This sequence comes from Neodontobutis hainanensis, assembly GCA_024349245.1. Lineage (NCBI taxonomy): Eukaryota > Metazoa > Chordata > Actinopteri > Gobiiformes > Odontobutidae > Neodontobutis > Neodontobutis hainanensis. The sequence continues at coordinate 9,087,459 of JALDNG010000001.1, read as the reverse complement.
ACACCAGACAGCCATACAATACTACCAGATCCCTGCGCTCTGCAATTAATGTCTGGTGGTACAATCTCAAAAAGGAAAAAAATCACTCTCACGTACTTTCTCTGGATCTGTTCCACATTGGTGGAATGATCTCCCTGCTGCTACAAGATCAGCAGATTCTGTAGTCATCTTTAAAAAACGCCTGAAAACACATCTCTTCAGTCAACACCTGACTGACAAACACTCAATTCTACTTCCTTTCTACCAATTCCTTCTCTTAAAAAAGATTTCCCTTAGCTTTGTATACTGTGCTGGGTTTTAAAAGACTAGTTTTTGGTGCACTTACACTTTCTGTTACCTTGTGTTGGTAAAATTGCCTCCATTTTTCTCACAAAAATGTGATGTAAATATAGGGTTAGGGGGTTGTAGACGGCCTGTCAGCTGAATACAAGTCATTTGTTTTTACATGGCGTTCTATGTGGAAAATCCTTTTTTTGGGCAGTGTTAATTTCTTTTCCTACAATACCTCCAATGGCCACTAATCAAATTGGCGGCAGTGGAAAAGGGGCAGTGCTTTATCCATATCTTTTTCTACATCCGTGGCTCAGAATCTTACAGGAACTTTATGAGATACTCAGAAATAGGATACTTATTTCCTGCAGTTGGTAATCTTCAGCAGAGTTTAATGTTCTTAGTTAGTTTAAAAAGATCACAGATGCTACTCAGATACTCACTCTGCCTTCTCTGTTTTTAAAGAAGTCCAGTAAATTTCCTTTGTGTAAAGTCTACTTCAGCAGATCTCTGTTAAAGATCACTTAAACTCCGCTTGGCTCCGTTGTGAACTTCAGTTGTCCATGTGATCAAGGCTCAGCTTGGGCCAAGGCTGTTGATAAATATTCCCATCCAATTACAAGATGTAATAATTCTGCGCTCGTGCCTGTAATGAGCTCTAATGCGGGCCCCGGACGATAACTCCCCGCCGGATGCCGACTTGATCAGATGTTGAGCTTTGTAATTAGACTGGCAGAAAATCATTATTTGGTGTTCAAATAGAAAATGAGGTTGGTGGGAAGTCAATTTGGCGCGGCTCTGTGAAGCGTACACGAGAATTTAATGATTTAATTACAGTTGTAAGCTCCTCTGGATGAGACGGAGCCGGCGAAGCGGGGTCGAGGCGGGGCTCTTCGGGACGCGACTCTTGAACTAACAGTGCTCTTGACAGCGGTTTAGAAATGACACGCAGGTGAGAGCGGCGCTGAATAAATTTCCTTTGGCTGCTCCGTTTAAATAAAGCTGGGTTTACATTTGACTCTAGCAATAATCCACATCAATAACCTCTCAATAAAACATAGCACCATATTATCCACAGACAAAAGGACCCGAAATATTCCAGACCAGAGAGAATCAAGAGTCAAGACCAAAACCAGTGCACAATACACTGTAATAAACAAGGAACAGCAAATCTAAACAGTCCAGTCTTAGACCAGGTCCAGACTCATGGAGGTCAGTGTTTGAAGGAGACAGAGTTAGTCCAGACTTAGACCAGGTCCAGACTCATGGAGGTCAGTGTTTGAAGGAGACAGAGTTAGTCCAGTCTTAGACCAGGTCCAGACTCATGGAGGTCAGTGTTTGAAGGAGACAGAGTTAGTCCAGTCTTAGACCAGGTCCAGACTCATGGAGGTCAGTGTTTGAAGGAGACAGAGTTAGTCCAGTCTTAGACCAGGTCCAGACTCATGGAGGTCAGTGTTTGGTGAAGGAGACAGAGTTAGTCCAGTCTTAGACCAGGTCCAGACTCATGGAGGTCAGTGTTTGGTGAAGGAGACAGAGTTAGTCCAGACTTAGACCAGGTCCAGACTCATGGAGGTCAGTGTTTGAAGGAGACAGAGTTAGTCCAGTCTTAGACCAGGTCCAGACTCATGGAGGTCAGTGTTTGAAGGAGACAGAGTTAGTCCAGTCTTAGACCAGGTCCAGACTCATGGAGGTCAGTGTTTGTGAAGGAGACAGAGTTAGTCCAGTCTTAGACCAGGTCCAGACTCATGGAGGTCAGTGTTTGGTGAAGGAGACAGAGATAGTCCAGTCTTAGACCAGGTCCAGACTCATGAAGGTCAGTGTTTGTTGAAGGAGACAGAGATAGTCCAGTCTTAGACCAGGTCCAGACTCATGGAGGTCAGTGTTTGTGAAGGAGACAGAGTTAGTCCAGTCTTAGACCAGGTCCAGACTCATGGAGGTCAGTGTTTGTGAAGGAGACAGAGTTAGAACAGTTTTTTACAACCTTGCAATACAGTCCTTATTGTCCTAGAGCCCTGTCTGTGGTGTCGTTTACACAAAGGTGCCTCTCACACTGACAGCACACACCTCAACATTTACCATTTATATCCAATAAAAGGCATGCATTATTACACCATTGATTCATCTCAGTTCCTGTGAATCCATCGTAAAAAAAACGCTCACATTGAAGCTTTAGTTGTGACTCTTACAATCGCCAATTACCCTCCTCTTTTCTGCCACTCAAGTCCTCAAAGTGTGTTTAAAAAAAACGCACGGCCGCTCTCTGTTTATCCTGCTTACATAAATAACACGAACCCCTGCTCACATTTACATACAGATGGCAGCTTTTTACGCATTAATCACGGCGACAACAGAGAGCAAACGGCCGTATCGCTCTCATGAAATAAACCGGGAGGCGTCGGAGCGAGCATTAGCCAGATCGGCCCCGGCGCTGAGCATAATGGAGCCGTGATTGCTTTCCTATTGAGGCTATAAGCACTTTCATTTTCGGCCTGTCATCTCTCATAAACGTTTACGTCGCCATGGAGGTGTTTTTTTTTCTTTCTCTGCGTTTGACTGGACCAGATTAAGGCAGTGTTTAAAGACGGAGCAATGCAAAGTGGGACTGGGTTATGGAGGCAATTGTCCGGCATCTAAATGACTTTCACAGGCGTTGATGGGAAATAATAGTGGACCAAGGGATAAGGGTAAGAAAGAGAATGTGAGGGTTGGCTCCAAGAAAACGGCCTTGCATTTATTCCCATTCTTACAACATTTCTGTTCTAATTGTCTTTATTTGGTCACTCTAATATGCTCCTTGTTGAATTTCCTGGCTGACTTCCTGTTACATAGTGAGGTAGCTATAGGTCTCTAACAAGATGATGAGGCCCAATAAGAGCAAGCAAGGTCTTGGAGCAGAAAAAAAAGTGAAGTGAAATTTACTGTTGCTCTCAATGAGAAAAAACACGTCTATTGCTCCGTATCTGCGCCCCACTCAGTTCATTTTACCAACACTCAGGGGTTTGTACAAATAATAACCACGGCTAAACATTTGTGAACATAGACATGCTGCATTTGAAAGCTTTGATTCTCCACAATTCAGTCGCTATATTCATTTTACAGACATAATGAGCAGCATGCTTGAGAGTCGCCAGCACCATAAACACAATTAGAATCAGTGAATCAAACCTATTTGTCAATTGATGTAGTGACATATTTCAACAGCCTGGATGGGCATTGTTACCCCTGGCTTTATATATAATATGCCAAAGCCATTTGGAATAGAGCACAAACATATTTTCTTTCCAGAATATTTTTTTGCGTTAGTAAAAAAGTTAGCATTGTCTTTCAGCGTAGCCATGTTTATTACAAAGAGAAGAGGACACTTGCATTTGTCAAATTAAAAACCCACCTCTTTCTTTTTGTGCTGCCACATCATTGGTCACAAGAGGCCGGTGAGCCCATGGTCCGACTCAGGCGGTTGGCTTGGCGCTATACATGATGGATTTACCCGAATTTGTAAACTTCAAATATAATGTGAAAATGTAAAATTCTCTAATATTGAGTCAACAACGGTGTCACACAACATAAATTCAAATGTCTCAAAGTTTTTAGTCCACTTCAATCTGTCGACAAGCCACAGGAAAAGCTTAAACACTGTGATAAACCCATAAGTAAGCATAGGGGACAGTAAGTGTTATAAAGTGTCATTAATTGCGTGGCGTTGTCCCATATGGCCGGGTCGTCCTCTCTAATCAGCGCTGTCTGTCAGGACGCTGCCTGCGGCTCATTAAGAGGTGAGCGGTGGCTGGGGGCGTCCCGCTGGGCACACCTTTATACGGGACGCTCACACAGCCAGACTCGCAGCCGACTGTCACTCACGCGCTGCTCCAGCCGAGAGCCGCCCGGCTGGGGTTATTTTACCGACAAGAGCGCTGAGAGCAATAAGTGGAGCTGCAGAAAGAGAGGCAAGGAGACATGAGGAAAACTGATCAACCTGTCTGCTTTTGAAGGATATAGTGACTCTCAAACACTCAAACTTCACACAGAGAGGACAGCTTTCACACATGACAGCTTGGTTTAGGTCAAACTGGAATGTTTGAATATCAAGACCAATTGGCCAATGGGCTTTCCTTGTTCTCCCCCACCATTTTTTGGATGTGTCATAATGAAACATAAACCGGAAGTGTGGAGCCACAAAAACACACATTTGACCTCCACCCAAAATACCACCGCAGTTCAAGACTAAGTCAAGACCAGAACCAGTGGGGAACAGTTAAAACAAATCCATGACCAGTCCAGACTCATAGAGGTCAGTGTTTGAAGGAGACAGAGTTAGTCCAGTCTTAGACCAGGTCCAGACTCATAGAGGTCAGTGTTTGTTGAAGGAGACAGAGTTATGCCATTTGTGGCCTTGGTTTGTCTTGATGTCCGAGACCAAGTAAAAATGAGTTTGAGACCACGACAATACCAAGACTTTAAGAAATTGGGACCATGACAATAATAAATAAAGTATTTGTAAAACCCTAAGTTTGTCATTGTTCTGTTTTAAACCTGTTTCCTGGGATCTTGTCACTCAGGTCATGCACACGTCTGGGTCCTGGTCAATGTGGTCTTGACTGCAACACTGAAAGAATCACAAAAACACAACTACTGACCCATAAACGAGCAGGAGACTTTCAGAGTGAGTCGTCCTCTGCGACATTGGCTTAATAAAGTCTCAGCCCCTGCCCCGCAACAAAAGAGGGGTTCTTTCTCCTCGATCCCACATCAGAGACTGGGGGCTGCCCCGCTTTGATGTGGCTGCTCAGCTCATTAGGCCCCATTTCCCACTGACCGCGAGTCACTGTGACAGACATTTTGGGCCAAACAAAGAGCGGGACGTTGAGTAAATGGCCATGTTTTTATTCTCAGGCTTTAAACGGACAGTCTTCAATGGGACACCCTTAATGTGCTTCTTTGTAAGAGGTGACAGCTGTGTGAAAACACAAGGGTTAAGGTTCACCGGGGAGTTCAAAGGTTGCTGTATTGTTCTCCCATTGAAGTGAAGTGCACCCCTCGACTCTTTGTGTCCCGACATGGAGCGTCCTTCTGAATGGGCCCAGTTTAGTCGTGTTTTGTGGTTAAATGGCTCTTGATGAGATGAGCTTGTGGAGATAAATGGGGTCTGATGACTGTAAAAGGCTGTTTTTTAAAAGCAGTAAAAGAGCAATGATTTCTGTAGAAAACTTGACAAACGCCTGGGAGTACAAGTCGTCCTGCGATTGTTTTACTGTTAACGACAGGACGGCTCTAAAGCAGTCAGACCAAGAGAAGATGGCCTAGAGTCAGAGTCAAGACTGAAAGAGTTTTTAAATACTGAGGTGACGGAACAACGCTAATTCATCAGGACACCTTTTAGTGAGTGGGATTTATCAGCAGCAGGTGGCCATTTTGTCTCAGAGTTAGAAGCTGCAATAATGGGCAGCGTAAGGATTTTTTAAGCGAGTTTGACAAGTAAAAGCCAAAAAGCCCGGATGTAACCGCCATTTTTTTTGCCCTGTAATAACGACAAAATTGATGAACAGGGGACCAATGGGTGTAAGTTGTCCATAGTATATAATGTCATTGGTTCTGTGTCGTTTGTTAAACTGTTATTGAGTGAGTTCGGACAGAAAGGTGTCAGAAAAACACAGTGACCCCTGACCCCTGTGCACCGCTGAAAGCCCCAACAATGGTCACGAGGAAGAAGGTGTCTTGGTCTGAGTCTGAGTTGTTGAAGCATCTATGGAATGTGCTGGATCCATGAAGGATCTGCTGCTGAGATCCACAGCACACCTTCAGGGTCTACCTTGACAGGTCAGGGCAACACAATATTAGGCTGGTGTATATGGACTCCACAAAACACCAGAAGTCCTCTATAAAACCTCACAAAATAAACCTCCAAGTGTCATCCTCAGTTTTGGCTCATTTCCTGCTGTAGAAAAATGATTCTGTGCATCGTTCATGTGTTGGATCTGTTCCCATTAACTCATAACGCGCTGTTTGCTCAATGGCCTTTAGTCACACTTACTAAACTAAATCACACTTTGTGCTTTGCTAATTTCCACATTAGGCTCTGGCAGCGTCTGTGATTAGCTCCGAGTATGTCCTCCCTCGTTCGACCGGCTTCTGCTTATCGCTTACACAAACGGTTTATTAAAGCACATAATGAGCTTTATGCAGCGAGCGGCCGATGAAGCGGACGTTAATGAAGACATTTATGAGATGTACAGACAGAGAGGGCCGGGACGTGTTCGACATTAACACATTAGGGCTAATGGAGACCGATGGCGTTGACACAGAGACCAGTCAGACAGGATTTATACAACTATTTATTTATTTGACACAAGGTCAGAACAAGGGGAAATATTAACAAGGACATGAACCAACATGGAAAATGATCAAAGATGTTAAAGATGTATTGTGTAACATTTTGTAGTATTCCAAATGAACTAAATGGAGCACATCAGTCCCAAATGTTTTTAATAGTTTAATAGTGTAAACTCTAATGTTGTAGTGTTTACTGTGAGACCAAAACAAGTATTTTGATTGAATCAAGGCCAATCATTGAATTTTCAATTAAAACCTGTCTCCTTCAGCAAACACTGACCTCCATGAGTCTAAACCTGGTCTAAGACTGCTTTTTTAATGTTTTTCTTTTCTTTTCTTTTACCGATCCCTAAAAGTCTAATTCTTGTCTAATGCTCTCCGGTCTTGGACATGACAGTCATAATAGCATATCGCAAACCACCAGGTAAAGATATTATAATTAATGTAGGTCCCTGGTTGTCTATAGTTGTCCTGAGCCATGATTTCCGTGTTAAATTGAAAGAGTTCATCAAGCTCCTTTACTCGGAACATATTCATCCAAAAATTTGAGTATGTGTCCATTAAAGGCACAGACACTACAACATCTCCAAGTCTTTAAAAAAACTCTGGCTAAAGACCTAAAGACCTTTAAGTGTTATTTCACATTGTAATTTTTGTGATACATGTAAAGTCAGAGTTGCAGCTCCATTACATCATGGGAAGCTGAATGGGGCAGACTGAATTCTAGACGGATGTGACCTTGGCTCCGAGAGCGCGACAGGAGCAATGAAGGTAGAGTGTAGCGCTGAGTCCGCCTCCTCTGTGGAAATACTTCGTCTGAAGGACAAGACAGCCATTGAGTTATCAGTATGAGAAAAAAAGGTTCTCAAAAAAAGAACAACGGTAAAGTTTAACCTGTTTGAGCATTGGGTTTGTTGAAAATGTCCGTGCTGCCGTTCCAGTAGTGAGCAGCCGTCTTCCCGTGGTAATCTCTAATGTTCGTCTTGGCGTCTAGTGACAAAGGAGAAGAAAGCAGGTGAAAGCCACAGTGTGTAACTTTCAGACTCTGACGACAACTTCTGAAAACATGGAATTGTACAATATATATCTTTATGTACGATTAAGATGTGTGGAAAGTTGTGTTGACGTGACTTTTGTTCTTTTAAGATATATATACATTTTCACTTCCTCGTTACAAAGCTGAATATCGTGTGAAATTTTTTAAACATTCACAGTGTTTACTTGCAATGTAACACAGTCCTATGTAGCACTATTAGGTACAGGTTTTTTAACGAAGGGGGAAGAATATGACAGACAGGATTCCAACCAGGACCCTCTCTTAAACTTGGTCTATTTTAAACATTGACAGTAAAAGAGAAGCATCAGACCATTGGCTTAACTCGTTTAGTTCACTGACAGAATGAAAGGAGTGCTCCTGTCCGTCTGAGTGGGTTGTTAAAAATCATATTTTCTCTGTAACTTGTGCTGTAGAGCCTGTGTTTCCCTCCTGGTTTAGTTTGTCTGGGGAATTCACTGGAGGGTAATTAGTTTCTCTGGCTATAGGCCTTTTTGCACAGGTACCCCCTCCCTCGGAAAATCACAGGGGCCCATAAGACGCACAGAGACTAGGCTAATTATTGGACATAAGACACAGTGGAGAAAGAGAAAGGTCAAAGACAGAGCACTTACTGAGGCCTCTTCATAATGACTGACACTTTGTACTGAACTGAACAAAACCAGAATCCAGGATGACTTGACTGGGACAGGAAAAAATATAAACTTTTAATGAGTAATATCAGACAGCAGATTTATTTTATTAATCTATTAATTCTATCTAAGGAACTATTAACATTTATTTTATTTTATTTAGCATTAACCAAGGTCGAAAGCAAGACAAAATGAAACCCTAAACCAGTGTTTTGTGCTCGACTGTCCTGGGACTACAGGAAAGCAGAACTTAACCAAAGACCAAAACAGTGGTGGGTAAACTAAGGCCCCGGGGCCACATGCGGCCCATTGGGCTGTGAAGTCTGGCCCGATAAGCATTTATTAATAAATTATTGATAATTAAACACTGCATATATTTCGCAATATTCCGCAGTGGCTCAGTGGTCGGGGTTCCTATAACTGGAAGGTTGGTAGTTCGATTTCTGCTCTCACCAGTTCCTACTGTGTCCTTGGGCAAGACACTTATTCCAACTTGCCTCCAGTGTCTGTGGCTCTGGTGTGTGAATGTGAGTGAATAGAAGCTTGATGTAAAGTACTTTGGTGCTTAGTAGATGGAAACAAAGTCCATTTACCTTAAGGTGATTTCACTATGACATGCTTCAAACCTGTTCACACCGGGATGAATTTCGCCAACGTTATTCGCCGACGTTTAACGCCTCGCGACTAAACAATGGGCGCCAATGTGAGTGTTCACACCGATGCAAAAAACGCCACGCGTAAAAGCGTCAGTTTTTAAAAAACGACTAGGGTTCGTTTTTTTGGTTTGCTCACGTGTCTGGAGCTTCTGAAGTTACAGTAAAACACAACTTGGGGGCGCTCAAACACAAAACGGTCTTGCCGAGCACACATACTTAACGGCGAAGAAGATATACGCCAAGTAGCGTCTACACTGTCGGGAAGAAATAAGACGAAGAAGATGCAAGGCAACGTGAATGTAGAGCTGCTGGTCTCGTTGGTGTCGGAACACAAAGAACTTATGACAAACGCGACATCTATTACAAAAATGACTTGCTCTCTTCTTCTGAGTGAAAAGCGAATGTCAGAAGCGTAAAGTTGCGCAGCGCCACCTTGTGTACCGGGGTATTTCTGTTTTACATTAAGCGCCATGTCAGGGAATGAATTTGCATGTTCACTCGACACATCGTCAGCGAAAATCGCTTGGGTGTGAACACAAAAAACGTGTTGAAAAACGCTGGCGAATATTCGTCCCGGTGTGTACGGGCCTTAAAGCTCACATCTCTGCTCTCAGTGAAGGGTAGTTTTCACTTCAAGCTATTCGGGCACCCCAAGCAATTTACATTCTGCTTCCAATCACCCCATTCACACACATTCACACCTGGGGCAGACAGAGAGGGGGCTTATTTACATTTGTTTACTTATTTACAATTTACATTTACATTTTTTCATTTAGCTGACACATTTATCCAAAGCGACTTACATTGTTCTACAGTAATTACCAGTGTTACAGCCACTGGAGGCAAGGTGGGTTAAGTGTCTTGCCCAAGGACACAATGACAGTATGAACTGTGGGGAGAATGAGAATCGAACCGCATACCTTCCGGTTGAAAGACGACTGCTCTACCCACTGAGCTACTGCCGGCTTTCATGCAAATGGCGCTTACAGCCTTCTCCGACCACCACCAAACACACCTCTACAGTCACACCCACTCATACACCAGTGCTTCGGACACTGGAGGCAAGGAGGGTTAAATGTCGCCCAAGGACACAATGACAGTATGAACAGGGGAGAGGGGGAATCGAACCGCCAACCTTCCAATTATAGATACCACTGAGCCACTGCAAACTATAACCAAAACCAGAAAAAAATATAAATATAAATTTGTTCCATAACTAGCCATAATTAAACAAAAAATAAAACCTAAACTAAAATAATCATTAGGACTAAACAAAGTTTAAGTAGCTTTAGAGCTTTATAAACCAAGAATAAACCCAATACTAAGTCAGAACCAATAAGGAGCTGAACTAAACTTTTGCTCCATGGATCTTCAGTGGAGGCAGCTCTGACGCTCTCAGCTCCAGTGTAAACCGACTCTGGTCATTACCACAGTTAGACTCCCACCATCAGCCTCAGAAACACAGTTAAAGCGGCTCGGCTCAGAAATCAGACCCACCACCGCAGAGAAGAGGGCTCAGCGCGGCTACACTTCAGGAAACACTATCCTTTCTGCTCGGGCCTAACTCGGTCTGGGAGTCTCTGTCATCGGGAGGGGGGCCCCCAGTTTTAGTACTTAACTGTTACGGGATGAAAGTTTTATGGAAGTATAGACAGTAGAAGAAAAGTAATTCTTTTATAAGGCTACAATACCGTTTTTCTAAAAGGGACAGGCTTTGAAAAACATTACTGCAAAATGCAGTAATTTTATAGAATTATTAAACCATGTCATGTCCACGTATAGAACCCATAGTTTTTAATCCCAAATATGATTGTATTTTATCCTAAATGGAATTGTTCTTTATTTATTTTTTTTGCACATATTAATATCTGACCACTTTGTGTTGATCATTAGCTTTGTTGCCAGTTTCAAAATCTTGGATGAGTTGCTAAAAATGTATGTTAAATACTAAACCCTTTAGCGTAATGAGCTGGAAGTGAATACTGCTGAAGGAAACATTATACTGTTTCTGCTTTTTTCATAGCTTTATTAAGTAATTAACCCGAGTTGTATTCAACCCAGTTGAAGTGAAACAGTTCTGGAAAAATACAATGTTTTTCTTCAACGTCATGTTCTGATAATACATCAAAGTTTACCAGCACCGCTCCAGTAAAGGCTTAACTCTGTCTTTTACTTCTTTGAGTTTAAGACACAGTAAAAGTCAAGTTCACAGCACCCCTACTGGCCTGGCATCAATCTACAGAGTCCACAACAACCATCACAACGTAGTCTCCTCTACTGAAATTGTGGATAAAACCAATTCTACTGATGTTTTATGAAGTTTATCACTGTCACTTTACCATCATAATACACACTCCCTGAACCTTTTTCCAAAATAAGAGCATCATTATGTGGGGGATGTCAGCATTAATTAACTAAATTATATTGTTTGTAAGTTAATGCATCTTTAAAATAAAATAAAAAGCAGATCAATAATTAGGCATGCATAGTACTGAGTTACTGCATAGTAACCGTTTATAATGTATTTCCTGTCAAAGCTTTCAAGTGAAAAAAACTGAACCATCCATAACCGTCATATAAATGGTTCAGACCAATAACAATATGAGTGGTTCTTCTCAAATGTAAGAAATATGTGTGTTTTCTTCTGGACGTGTCAATCACATCACGTCTGGGTGTGTCCTGTCGACAGAAACGATTTGCATCAGTGACTTCTTCAAACAGTCTCTGAGGCATAAAGAAGAAGAGCTGCACCGGTTTTATCCTGGTCCTGAATATGAATGAGGAAACTCAAATGGAAAGGAAAAAAATGATCTGAAATATCACTAATGTAAAGTCTCTGCAAAAGAAAATGAGCATAACTCTATTGTTATGAATGTGAAGTGTGTTTATTTCGTCGACTCACTGTAGATGTTGATCAGAGCCAGGACGAGGTGCCGATTTTCGTGGATCGAGGCGAGGTGCAGCGCAGTATAGCCCTGAGGATAAAACACAACACAAGACTATAAAAGACAAAAGATTTCTCAATCACATAATACAATAACGTTTTTGATACACTGTCCACAATAAAATCACAGCACATTGAGTCTGCATTTGTTTACAATAAATCATAATCTCTGTGAAAATGTAGTACATTGAAAAGTAGATCATTTGAATATAATTTGGCTAATCACTAAATGGTTCTGGACCATAGCATCTGGATTGAATATGTAAATATATTTTTTTTGTAAAAATACAGTAAAATAAAAAAGCGCTCAGCTCAATGACAGTAATTGTAAAAACCTGAAGCTTCACAGTTAAAGGGACAGTGCAGTATTAAGTAAAAGTGGGTCTAAAGCATTGGTTCATTTCAGAAAGTTCAAAGTTGTGTCTGAGATACAAAAAACTGTAAGCAGAGGAACAGCCATTTACTGCTATCTTTCTGAACATTAAACACACGGATCTGCTGCATTTTCTTATCATTTAGAGAATCAGTATTTGAGCTCAGGGTCTGTTTGTGTTCATTGCAGTGTAGACAATAAATACAATATTTAAATTCAGATGCTAATAGTAAACACTAGTTTTGTTGTTGATGGAAAAGTAAATTATTGTGTGTTTTTTTGTTTTGTTTTTTTGAAATATATTGCAAAAAACAAGGTTTAATGTTTTTAAAAAATAAATCTGTTTTTCCTTTTGCTTCTGTATTTCTCTCAAGTAATTATTTTTATCCAGTCATTCATTTCAGTTCAGTTTCATCAAACTGTACACTTTTTTTTTTTTACTACTGTATTTTTACAAATGAAAAGAAACCGCTGATATCATTTTAAAACTGTTTAAGTAAGAAGGAAACTCTTTCTTCAGTCCAAAACCTGTCCCGTCTCATTCCTGCAGTGTTCACGCTTCCTTCCGTTTTAACGTTGGTTCACATTAACACACTTTGTCTCAGTGGACTTGCTGCCACTCTTCCCCAGCTCCTGTCAACGTCACGCCACAAAAAATCATCAGTAGGGCTTTTTAAAACTCGTCTAAAGTGACAGGACTCGAGGTTTGTAGTCTCTCTTGATTAAGACTACAACTGTACTTTTAAAAGAGGCTTGTGTGTCTAAACTCTTTCTCAATCTCGACGTAAAACAGGCCCAAGAGGCTCTTTGATCTGGAGAACGGTACAACGTGTTCAAACAATCCTGTCAGTACGTCAGCGCTCGAAGATGGAACTATTACCTTTACATGTCAAAATCACAGCTTTACAATGATTTTCTCACAGGTTTCAGAAAAGATTGCGGCTCGTTTGTCACAACAACCTGATAAAAGTAGTCACGGTGGCTCTTTCCTTCTATTTTCTGTAAAATATGGTTTGGCTCAACGGCAGGTGAACAGTGAGGAGTAAACGTTGACTAAACACAAACAGGGATCTCCTAATGAGCACTTTGGGGATTCAGATCATGTAATGTAATCATAGTCTGTTTAAAAAATGGAAAGTAGTCTGAAGGATATTTAAAGAGACTATTGCTTTGTGCAATGGACCAGAGAAGCAGGGAACTGCAAATCTGCATGGACTATTTACATTTAATACTAAGAGTATATTATTAGGCAAAAGCACAAAAAAGTAACTTTAGAATTGCCTTCAAGACCTTAAAAAAGTTATGAAAAAGTGAGAAGTGCTATTTGGGATAGAAACAAGCCTGAAGAAACCCAAGGCTTTCTCTGTTATAAATAAAAAAAACGTTACCCACAAGTAACTCAAACAGTTTTCTGCAATACATTTTGGCATTGGGCCTTAATCAGGGAGGCCAACAGATGCCTTTGAGAACACTACAGAAAAGGGGGAATCCACTTAAAGCACTTCTGCGTGAGGAGTCGGACAAAAGTCTCATGTAAACTTGTTGGTCCAAAAACATTCCTGCTGTTTCTTAATTAATTGTTTTCTACTTCATTTTATTTTCATTAATTTCAAACATGTATACAGGAAGTTAAATGAATAAATAAATAGCCAAAACACTTGTTTGAAAAGACGCCAGAAGAAGTACAACTTGTTGAATCTCACCCCTTATCCTTTTTATTTTATTCCTTTTTTGTGTGGACTCTGGGATGGGATCAAATCCAAATCTTTAAAGAATTGCGGGGTTTGCAGTTGTGGAATATTCATCTCTGACCATAAGATAGTTCAATTAATTGTTATAATATCTTGTAGAACAACGCAATAAACTTTGATATGGAGAAAAAAAACAGCTTAAACATCCCATGAAGTGAGTTCATTTAGAAGAAAGCTGGAACAAAACGACTTTTTCCAATGAGAGCCCATCTTCTCTAAACATCCCCTTGTGGATTTACAGCGGTACTGCAGTTTTCTATTCTCCTCACTGTCACTAATGGAGGGAAAACCTGTCTGCGTCTGTAAACATGACGATATTTGACATTTTGGTAAAAGGTTAAGCTGCTTTTATGTGTTCAAATGCACTTTGAGCTGCGTACCACAGTAAAGGCCATTTCAGCGGGAGATCTGCAGAGATTCAGGATCAAGGGACCAGATCTCACAGCATCAGCAGCATCTACAAACAGACCAGGAGATACACATACAGATACGTCAGGTGTAATCCAAACGTACTCTGTCATCGTTATATCCCTTATCTGTTTGTGACAAGACTGGTAAACACAGAATGTAGAAGGTCAGATAAAGATGATGTACAAAAACAATAAAAAAACAGATGTAATGAAGACACTTCTGCTTTGGAATATTAAGACTGGCAGACTTAAAGCTCCACTACCTGATGTTCTGATGCTGACTTAGATTTAACTCAGAGTTGTCACGTAGTAAAAACTTAGCTCTAGAGACCGGAGCCATTTTTTGTACAAGGCTGTAAACATGATTTTTACACTTGTAAAGTTGCCATTGGGTTTCTCCTTATATTTCCGCTTTTGGAGCCTGCCCTCTGGTGGACGGCGGTATATTGCCGTATTTTGCCGTATGGCGCCGCCCTCACTCGAGGACCGTTTAAGAGGTTCCATGAGAGGGTCTTGATTCATCCACGTTTTATGTTGCCTCTCTTTTCTCTGTTCATGCTTTTCTTTTGTTGAGCAGTTTCTCTGTAAAAACACAGCTATTACACTTCCTAGAACGTCACATCACAGACCGGTGTTGACCAATAGGAGCACTCATTTTTTGAGTAGGTGTATGACCAAATTTTTCTGTTCCTAAATAAACCTCCCATGATACATTAGATCATAAGGCTTTTTTCACTAATGATTGCTTTTACAATAAACTAGAAGAAAAAAAAAGTACAGTATACCTGTACCGATCAGTTTCCACTATGGGCTACGGCACAGGATGGTTTGGTTCAGTAACCCCTGAAGAGGCATGTGTTTACCTTAATGTGAACGAACGTTAAAAGTGAAGGATGTGTGAATGCTGCAGGAATGAGGCGGGACAGGCGACGGACTGAAGGAAAAGCTCAGAGACGTTAAATAGGCTCTTATTAATACTTCAATGAAGCATATGACTGTCTGAACAGATTTCAGACTTGAATGTTTTAAAATATAATCATCAGGTTCCTTTTTATTTGTAAAAATACAGTAAAAAAAAAAAGTGCCCAGCTCAATGACAGTAATTGTAAAAACCTGAAGCTTCACAGTTAAAGGGACAGTGCAGTATTAAGTAAAAGTGGGTCTAGCATTGGTTCATTTCAGAAACAGTTGTTCTCAAAGTTGATAAAAAGAGATAAAAACGTGTTGAAAGGTATAGCCGTTTACTGCTGCAGTAAACATTAACTCTTTCTGTTTATTCCCATCTTTCTGAACATTAAACACACAGATCTGCAGGATTTTCCTATCATTTAGAGAATCAGTATTTGAGGCTCAGGGTCTGTTCGTGTTCATTGCAGTGTAGACAATAATTACAATATTTTAATTCTGTCTTCTTGTCTCTGCTCCTCATCCCCAGGTTGAGCACTACAATGACAACTCAGCAGGGACCTTCCTCGATGTAAAACACACCAAAATAATTCATATCTAGAAAAGAGCTCCCCGAAAAGAACCCACTACGTTTTCACAGACATCCTGATATATTGTAAATTTGTCTTCATCATGATATCTTCTTTGTACCATGGGATTCCCAGCTCTCGTCTTGATACTTTCCCTGTTGTTTTGTAAAGAGCTGAAGCCAACAGATGGAAAACAGCATGTCTCCAAAACAGCTTCTGCCTAAACTTGCCTTTAGCAGTTGTTTTACACTAACTCCACTTTTGAGTCGAAGCAATATAAAGGATGTGAACTCGTCTTATTGCTTGAAGATATTTTCTCCCTCGTGTACCACACATTTAACCACATTTATTCACTGTACTTAGCTGTATTTCTCCGGGGCATTAGTAGGACTCACCCCCTTCAGAGCGGCGCGTCGTGATCCGTCGGCAGCAAAGAGGTCAGACAAACACAGAGGAGTGGAGCAGATCAAAGACACAGGCTGTAAAGACGTTTCACAGCTCTGTCGGCTCAAACCCACTCCAGAAAAAAAACACCACATTTGTCAGGTCTGTGTTTACGTAAATAGCGTGACGTCTAAAGGAAACTGTCTTTGGGGTTAAAGCGGATCAAAAACTCACTTACGTGCTGCGGCGGTGATGGACAGTTCATCAGAGGAAGAGGAAGAGGAGACAGGAAGGAGGTATATTTAGTCAAATGGGTTAAAAATAAAACCTTTTTTAAGTAAGGGGCTTGTTGTTCACACGATAACTCAAGTTTTGTCACATGGAGCAGATTTTAAAATGTGTGTTTGACCTCACAGTGATGCCTTGTTGTTGTGTTGATGTCCTGAGCTAAAACACTATCACAAATATCACAAGTTTAGACAAAAAACGCTTTGAAATAAAGAGAAATGTCGAATTTGCTGCACTTTATGGATTGCGTATGCACATTTCTTGCACTTAGTTGTATATAAAAGTGTTCTTTGAACCTGATCTGCACCCTTAAATCTTATATTCCAGCTCAGTAAAAGCATGGTAATAATAAGATAATAAACAGTGATTATGGTTAATAATTAGGCAGTTTCCGTCCCTGTATGAGTATGAGTGGTTACATGATTGTACAAAGCAATACATTGTGACAATTATATGGACATTTATAATTTACCATAATGACGGTACAATTTCCTCATTACAACATTATTATCTTGATATAACAAGCTGGAATATAAAGTGTGAACAAAATATTCACTGAAGCGTATCATCTTATTCAGATCTGAGGGACAAACCTGTGAGCAAACATTTGGAGTTGCCCTGTAGTGAGTACTCGATATCAGTCTTGGTCTGGAGACCGGTCTTATGCTTGTTTTGTAAAGATCTTGGTCTCAAACTAATTTTCCCTCGGCCTTGTCTCAAAACCAACCACGACCACAAACGGTTTATATATTTGTTCTTGGGATTCAATGACAACTTTCATTTATTTATTATTATTCCAGTAATAATATTCCAAATTCTGAGTACTCCACTACTTTTTTGGAGTAAGGAGTAACCTATTGCGTTAGTTTTGTGATCCAGGTAATCTATTTTTTTAATTTTTCAAAAGAAACTACTAAGAGTCTGGACTTGGATTGTTTGGATGTTATTTCTCTTCCCTGGTGTCCATTACAGTGTACATTGTTTTTGGTCTTGACTAACCGTAGTCTTGGTCTGCTCTTGGTCATTTTACGCTTTAGTCTCAAACATGACACGTCCAGATGTTTTCAGATCTTTGGATGTGTTGGGCTAAATAGAACCGGTGTGTCTATGTAGTCTCTTTCTCGATGCAATAAAGTTAGTAGAAGTAAAATGTTAGAAAAGGCTAGTGTATATATATATTTTTTTACAAATGAAGCAGGAAAGTGAGAACTGATCTGACGCAGGAGGACACAAGTAAATACAGGCGTGAATACAATGAGTCTGGATTGAAATGCAGGGTTTGAAGGAGGCCATAAAACATTTAGAAGACATTTCTGCTTCATCAATAACACGTTAATTACTTCATATTTCCACATGACTCTAACAAATACACCAAAGTACCCTTAAACCAAAGGAAAAAAAGTTCATATAAGACTTCCATATTTCAACTCAAAAACACTGACTCGAGGTAAATCCATTACACAAACCTCCTGCAGCGAATCCAGAGCCTGAACCGAAACCAGGCCCATTCCTCTGCTGCTAATGCCTTTCTATGGATTATTGATTTTTGATTTGGGCACCGCTCGAGCCCCGAGTCTTTTTATTGGAGCCATTACCTCCTTAACGATTAGAGACAAAAAGTTAATTATGTAATTACAGAGGCGATGAGGGGCTCGTCAGCGCGTCTCTGCTCGGCTGAGGTTTAAACATTATCACAAACGCACAGGAGATTAACACACTGACGAAGAGGTGAAATTGAATTCTGCAGGCCGTGGGCTCTGGAGGAAGACATTAAGTGAAAACAACAAACAGAGGCCGCTGCTCAGGGTTTACTGCTGTTTGTGTGAGGCTTGGATGAGATACACTTTACTCTGTCTGCGTTAATGACAGCAAACAGGAAGTTTATGGTAAGTGAGTTGAAGAAAAAAGAAAGAATTGGTTAGAAACAAATGCAAATGAATGGAATTGAAACTAAATATATATTAGCACTGAACAAGGACTAAACCTAGACAAAGCACAAAAACTAGACAAGGAACTAAACCAAGTTCAAATAAACTTGGACTAATCCAGAACAGACAGCAGGCTAAACACACAACAGAAGCCAGAGAGAAAAAACAAAGACTTGAACAAAGAACTGGGCTGTGACTAAACCCACAATGAATCAGGAATTAATGACGTAATAAGGTCTGACCCCCAAGAGTGCACCAGAGTGAAACCTAAAGCTAGCATAACACAAAGTAAAAAAGCACAAATAAAATAAATAATTGATAAATAAAGCAGAATAAGGGGGTGCATTATTGATTATTATTGGACTTTATTGATGCTCCAGGTGAATTTTGTCCATGTGAAAGTCTGATCTTATCTTGTGTCATAGTGAAGTAACTCTCTTTTTTCCACGTCTCACCGATCTGGCGTTGACGTCTGCTCCGGAGCGGATCATCAAATCCACCGCGTCTTGACGACCGTGTTTGGACGCCCAATGGAGCGCCGTCTGAGACACACAAGAGAGCAAACCAATGGACTGACTAAAACAAAAAAAAGATAATAATACACGTAATGTTATGTTATGAATGTTAGAATGAACACAAAGACTGCAGCTTCTCATTGACTTCAACAGAAACCCTCTAAAAATCTAGAAATCTTAAACCGTGTGTTTGGTATAGTGGCTTTTCCACTTCCAACAAACAATTTATTAGAAAATCACTTTAAGAGAAGAAAAAAAGCTATTGAATATTTAAAAAAAAGCCCTGTTGATGTCACTTACATCAAACAGATGCTACTTTTTTATTTGACGTCCCATGGATCCATCTTGTCACAAAGCTTATATCCACTTTCCCTTCTGTTTTGTCAAAGTCATTACGTACTAAACACAAAGTATATAACCTCACCTCCTAATACAAAGTGGCTTTCAGTTGTCTCTATCGGAAAGAGCGGCAGTTTTCAGATTTTTAAGCTTTCACAATTTTATAAATGGACTGGTCCACCCACAAACAAACGCAATGGCAGCTATTTATAGGTATTGTCATAATGTTGTGGCTTATCTGAGTTTGTTTTATGCAGAAAGTAGAAGACTTACAGAAAATACTCAAAAGTTGTAGGAAAGAACAAAATTGGAAGAAAGAAAACCAAAATAAAGAAAAAAAGAAATAAACGACAGTAAAAAATTAATTAGCATATTGAACACATTATATGCAGAAAGTAAAAGTATGTGGAAAAACAGCAGCCATCAAAACTACAGTGTCTGTCACGGGGGATCAGGACTCGGCACAGTTGGCCGTGGCCTCCGTGCCGGGCTCCCCTGCCCCTACTGATTCGCAGAGAGGAGACAGGTGTGCGGGAGCGCCGGCGAAGCAAGCCCAGCTGAGCCGAGTGAACAATCAAGAGGGAATAAGAAGCACCGCAGCCTGCTCCTCGACGCCAGATCGTAACATTGACTACAGTTAGTAATACGTCTCGCGTTCGTAGAGTTTGGATTTATGTATGTACTTACCTGTTTCCTTTGTTCACCGCAGATCCTTCCCGTCCTACCTCCAGTCCGGTTCTCGCCCCTCCTCGGTCATCCCTGAGCCTCGCCGGTCCTTCAGCTCGTCACGCTCCAGCTCAACCCGGTCCGGACCCTGCTACCCCTCGTTATCCCCGAAGAAACCGACAGTTATAAGTTGATCATTTAAATAAACTTGTTTTTGTGAACTGTACGTGTGTGCCTGCATTTGGGTTGTCCGACCAGAACATAACAGTACGATCTGGCCAGAATGAACCCAGCAGAGCCACACACCCTGCCACAGACGGTCGCGGCTCAGACCGCGCTTCTGGAACAGCATGACGCTACTCTACAGGCTCTCATGGACCACATGAAGGAGTTTTCCGTAACCTATCGGGGCTGAGCGACAGGATGGCGGCCCTGAACACACCACCGGCTACTGGCGCTCCCACCCTCTCCGCGCCGACTACGGAGGCCCCACCTCCGGGGTACAGAGAGGGTATGTACCACCGCCTGCACCGTATAGTGGAGATCTGGGGTCATGCAGGGCGTTTTTAACACAGTGCTCCTAGTTTTTGAACAACAATCACAGACTTATAAAAGTGAAGCGTTCAAGAATCGCCTTTTAATAGGCTGTTTGAGGGGCAGGCATTAGACTGGGCCTCGGCTGTTTGGGAGAGACAGGAAGCTGTATGTTTCTCCTACGCTGCCTTCATCGCGGAGATGAGAATGATCTTTGATCATCCGGTTCGAGGAGAAGAGGCTACTAAAAGACTGTTTTCAATTCGACAGGGTAATCGCAGTGTGGCGGAATTCGCGATCGAGTTTCGATCACTAGCCGCGGAGAGCGAGTGGAACGAGGAGGCTCTTCGTGGAGCATTTTTGAATGCCATTTCCGAGGAACTTAAGGACGAGATGGCGGCACGGATCCACCAGAGAGCCTAAATGAACTCATAACGGGGTCATCAGGATTGATAACCGCCTACGGGAGCGACAGAGGGAGAAGGCCGACCTACAGGCATCACAGAGGTCAGCTACAAGTCCACGGCCGGGAATCACCGCGCCTCAAGGGGGTTTTTCCCAGCCCAAACGAGAGAGAACCGCGGGGTGGCGGACGCAGACTGAGGGAGGCCTAACCAGCGGTTATCCGGATCCACCGAGTAGGCCACTGCAACCAGCCGCACCTGAACCCATGCAAGTGGGCCGAACTCATCTGACTGAGGAGGAGAGACATCGCCGAGTCAGTACTGGGAGCTGCCTCTACTGCGGGAGGTTAGGACATTTCCGGGCTTCGTGTCCTCTCCGTCCGGGAAAAGGGGGGGCTCGGCAGTAATGGGAGAGGTACTGCTGAGCCAAGTCCATTCATCTCCCAAGCCTGTGAGAATGGAGGGAACGATTATTTTAACAGATCGGACCCGATCTTTTGAGGTTATGATTGATTCAGGAGCGGATGAAAGCCTTTTAGACCGGGGAGTGGCTAAGAGGTTGGGCATCCGGACTGTGCCGTTGGAGGTGCCGTTGGAAGTTAAGGCTTTGAGCGGAGAGGTGCTGACCCAGATCAGAGAACAGACGATTCCGTAACCTTCCTCCTGTCGGGTAATCATAAAGAAACTATTAGTTTTACATTTTTGAGTGTGTGCACACTCCTATTGTATTGGGTCTACCTTGGCTAAGACAACATAACCCCCACATAGACTGGGCAACATACCAAGTGGTGTCATGGAGTAACTTTTGCCATTTATCTTGCCTGCAGTCTGCTTTGCCCCTGTTTCCTCTAGATCCAACCCGGTACCTGAACCTACGGATCTGTCTTCGGTTCCGTCCATCTACCACGACCTGTCGGCGGTTTTTGTAAGCATCAGGCTTTGTCGCTTCCACCTCACCGACCCTATGACTGCGCCATCGACCTCCTCCCAGGTGCTCCTCTCCCCACAGCCGTCTCTACACCATCTCGAGACCAGAGAACGAGGCAATGGAAAAATACATCCAGGAGTCCTTGGCAGCCGGGATAATACAACCCTCGTCCTCTCCGGTAGGTGCGGGTTTTTCTTTGTGGACAAGAAGGACAAATCATTGAGACCATGCATAGATTACCGGGGCTAAACAAGATCACCATAAAGAACAAATACCCACTCCCGTTGATCAGCTCTGTTTTCACTCCTCGGGGATCCAGGATTTTCACTAAACTAGACCTCCGTAACGCATACCATTTGGTACGTATTAGGGAGGGGATGAGTGGAAGACCGCTTTTAACACTCCTTTGGGCCATTTCGAGTATCTGGTGATGCCGTTCGGACTCACGAATGCCCCTGCGGTTTTCCAGAACCTAGTTAACGATGTTTCACGGGACATGATTGGGCGGTTTGTTTTTGTTTATTTGGACGATATCTTGATTTTTTCTAAAGACTTGGAGGAACACCAGAGGCATGTCCGGAGAGTACTACAGAGACTATTAGAGAATAAGCTGTTTGTGAAGGCCGAGAAATGTGAGTTCCACGCACCGTCCGTTACCTTCCTCGGCTACATTATCGCGCAGGGACAGATCCAAATGGACCCGGAGAAGGTTACGGCGGTAAGGGAGTGGCCGGTTCCGTCCAGCCGCAAGGAGGTTCAGCGATTTTTGGGTTTTGCTAATTTCTACAGGAGATTTATCCGAACTTCAGTAGACTGGCAACGCCTTTGACGGCTCTTACGTCCACTGCGCGACCTTTTGTCTGGACTCCGGAGGCAGAAGGAGCATTCAAGGACCTGAAGCAGCGGTTTACGTCGGCCCCTGTACTCATACAGCCAGATCCTGAACTGCAGTTTGTGGTGGAGGTCGACGCCGAGACGGGAGTAGGAGCAGTTCTTTCCCAGCGCTCTTCCACTGACCAGAAGCTCCACCCCTGCGCCTACTACTCACGTAAGCTCTCGGCAGCAGAGCGGAACTACGACGTGGGAACAGAGAGCTCCTGGCGGTCAAGTTGGCCTTAGAGGAGTGGCGTCATTGGCTGGAGGGGGCCATTCAACCGTTTGTGGTCTGGTCCGACCATAAGAACCTGACCTACATACAGACAGCAAAGAGACTGAACTCTCGGCAGGCAAGGTGGGCATTGTTTTTGACCGTTTTAATTTTGTGCTTACTTATCGCCCAGGTTCCAGGAACATCAAACCAGATGCACTATCCAGAGTTTTTCCACGGAGCAGTCGGCGCCTGAGGAGGAGCACATCCTGCCCCAGTCGCGCATTCTGGCAACCCTCACCTGGGAAATAGAAGATCGAGTCCGGGTGGCTCAACGTCTGCACCCCGATCCAGGGACAGGGCCGGCTAACGCTATGTTTGTACCAGATCCGGTCAGGTCGGAGGTGTTACACTGGGCCCATGGGACCCGACTCACGTGCCATCCAGGGATGGGTCGCACCCTGGCTGTCCTACGCAGCAAATTTTGGTGGCCCACCATGGACAGAGACACTAAGGACTACATCGCAGCTTGTCCAGTTTGTTCCCAGAATAAGGCCCTCCATCGACCCCCAGCAGGACTGTTACAGCCACTACCTATTCCCAGCCGGCCGTGGTCTCATGTGGCTTTGGACTTCGTTACGGGACTCCCGCCATCGAACGGACATACGGTGGTGCTGGCGATCGTTGATCGCTTCTCCAAAACAGCTCACTTTGTGCCGTTGACCAAGCTTCCATCCGCCAGGAGACCGCTGATCTCCTGGTGAAGCATCTGTTCGGCTACACGGGATTCCTCGGGACATTGTGTCAGACAGAGGTCCACAGTTCACCTCCCAGGTTTGGAAGGCATTTTGCACGGCGTTAGAGATCAAGGTTAGCCTCTCCTCTGGGTATCATCCACAGACAAGCGGACAGACGGAAAGGGCGAACCAACAGATGGAGGTGGCCCTGAGGTGCACCTCATCTGCCAATCCGGCAAGTTGGAGTGCTCAGCTGCCATGGGTAGAATATGCCCACAACACGTTGGTGAACACCTCCTGGGTATGTCTCCTTCCAATGCTGTTATGGTTACCAACCCCTTTATTTTCTGACCAGGAACAAGAGCTGGCAGTTCCGTCCATTCAGGATCACTTGAGACGGTGCCATCAGGTCTGGAGAAGGGCCCGATCAGCTCTGGTGCGGGCCTCGGCTCAATCGCAAGTCCAAGCCAACCGACACCGCACCCCGCCCCTAGATACTCTCCGGGTCAGAAGGTCTGGCTGTCATCCAGGGACTTGCCGTTACGGTGGAAGCTACAAAATTGGCACCACGGTTCATCGGCCCGTTCGAAATAGAGAAGGTCATCAACCCGGCGGCAGTTCGACTCAAGCTCCTCGGTCCCTTAGGATTCACCCTACCTTCCACGTGTCCAGGATCAAGCCGGTCAGCTCCAGTCCATTGAGTTCCCCTGTCCTCCCCGCGCGCCCAGGATGATTGGCGATCACCCAGCTTACACGGTACGGCGGATTATGGATGTACGGCGCCGGGTCGAGGCCTTCAGTTTTTAGTGGATTGGGAGGTTATGGGCCGGAGGAACGCTGTTGGGTGCCACGGAGAAACATTCTGGATCCATCCTGATCCGAGAATTTTTCTCGCCATCCGGAGAAAGCGGGATAGGCCGCCAGGTGGCGTCCATAGAGGGGGGGGTACTGTCACGGGGGATCAGGACTCGGCACAGTTGGCCGTGGCCTCCGTGCCGGGCTCCCCCGCCCCTACTGATTCGCAGAGAGGAGACAGGTGTGCGGGAGCGCCGGCGAAGCAAGCCCAGCTGAGCCGAGTGAACAATCAAGAGGGAATAAGAAGCACCGCAGCCTGCTCCTCGGCCAGATCGTAACATTGACTACAGTTAGTAATACGTCTCGCGTTCGTAGAGTTTGGATTTATGTATGTACTTACCTGTTTCCTTTGTTCACCGCAGATCCTTCCCGTCCTACCTCCAGTCCGGTTCTCGCCCCTCCTCGATCATCCCTGAGCCTCGCCGGTCCTTCAGCTCGTCACGCTCCAGCTCAACCCGGTCCGGACCCTGCTACCCCTCGTTATCCCCGAAGAAACCGACAGTTATAAGTTGATCATTTAAATAAACTTGTTTTTGTGAACTGTACGTGTGTGCCTGCATTTGGGTTGTCCGACCAGAACATAACAGTGTCTCTCAATTGTATTCATTTCCACATCAATTAATGACTCAAACAATAATTTAATATAATTTGCTAATCGTTTAAGCTCTGATTAAAAGAGTCATATTTATCTCAATGTCGACAGTTATTATATCATTCTCAAACTTTCCAATAAATCTCAGCGTCTTCCCAAAACAAATATTAATTTAGACAGAGTTGGCGTTGCCTCGTGTGGATTATAGAGACGTCTTTAAATATCTCCAGCCTCGAGGGAAAGCGTCGGTCCTGCTTTGAACTGAAGTGGTGGTAATTATCCTAAACAGATTTGGCTCTGAGCGGCAGAAAGACAGACAGACGCAGTAATAAAAGCAGCTGTAATTCAACCCAATGGGAGTTAATTCTCTGTTAAAGGACGGTTATCCTGTTCTCATTGTGCTGTGGTTAAAAACTGTCACTAATCACGCCGCTTAATGCTTTTGAATAAATCTGAATGAGAGAGAAGCTGTTTCCACAAAGAGAGGGAAACACAGCAGTGTTTATTGAATTTATTCAGCTTTTACAAGGTCAAATATGAGCACTTTAAAAAACTATTCCCAAGCTTTTCAAGCACCTAACAGCTGAAGTAAACTGCATATTCTCACAACTACATAGTCACATATTATTGTCTGTTTGACTAATTTCTCTGTCTGATGTAAATGAAGTAAATGTCCAGAATCTGACATACTCTAAAGTCGAGGTTTAGGGAAAAACTAAGGCCCGTGGGCCACGTACAACTCGTTCAGCTGTGTAATCTGGCCCTCAAAGCATTTATTAATGATTAATAAAAAATTATAGACAGCAGATTTTTTTGCCCTTTTCTATTAAATTAAATTTAGAACTGCCCTCTCACTTAGAACGTTTCTGCTCCCTCGGATCTTTGTGAAACTGACCAATCAAATGCCAGTGTCTCAAATAAATGGATTTTTCTTCCATATTTTTCCCTTAATACCCTGCACTTCTGCTAAAGCATGTCAACATTTACAACAAATGAACCAAAGAAAAGAAAGGTTGACAGTGAGTTTTTAATAAGTAGAAGACAGAAAAGTCCAAATTGCAGTCATTTGCCCAAGAACTGTTTGTTCTTTTCAAAAAATACAATATCAGCTGCCAGTTTCCCACTGAGCGTGAAACTAACCAGTCCAACACATTATGG
Source organism: Neodontobutis hainanensis (assembly GCA_024349245.1). Classification (NCBI taxonomy): domain Eukaryota; kingdom Metazoa; phylum Chordata; class Actinopteri; order Gobiiformes; family Odontobutidae; genus Neodontobutis; species Neodontobutis hainanensis. Next base: position 9,061,152 of record JALDNG010000001.1, on the reverse strand, counting down.
CTGATGACTGCTCAGAGGTTAGCGCTAATGTCCATGCTTTCAAATGAAAATGGTATTAGTTTATAGTAGAGTCAGATTTTCAAACTTAGTGTGGCCCTTAAAACAAATGTTTGTCCACCGCTGGTCCAGGTACAACTATTCAAACCTTTAGAGATATTTCAATGCAAATGTTTCAGCTGTAAAACAATTACTATATTGGGTGTTAAACTATTCTACACAAGTCTGTACAGGACAGTACTTACAAACTGGTTCCAAGCATCAAGAGAAGGCAAGAAAGAAAAGCAAAAATGTCATTACTTCTAGTTTTTATATGCATTAATATAGATATTTAATATATGTTTTAGTGCAGCTTCTCTCACATCAGCATGACAACTTTCCCCTTTCTCTGTTTGCTTTTTTCATGATCCAAGGAAACAAACAGCTCTGTGATGGTTCTCTTCCAAATGAACCTTGGTCTTGACCTTCTGTGACTGGTTTTATTCAACTGAACAAAGTTAAAGGAACCATTTTAGTTCCATCATTTCACAATCTTTTTGGGAAGTGGGCTTTTATGTTTCCAGTTTTATAAGATTCTGTTTGAACAATCACTGGTCTGCCTCTTGGCCAGGTCTCACTCAAAAAAGAGCTTTTATCTCAAAGGGACTTTCCGGTAAAAAATATATATAATAAAGTGTTTTATCAGGTTAGTGTTATATGTGAGCTTGAGTTTATATAAGGATCCAGTTAATCAACATTTTCTTGATTTTTTTTCACAAAAGGCTGTAATGAGCAATAACTTTATGTGAAGAAATTAGTTTTATTTATAAGTCTGTGGCATCTCTTTCACTCCATTTATGTTTACTTTCAGTCTTTGGATACTTTGCACCGCTGCATAGGCTCTCCAGAAGCTTTCATTAATGGCTTGTTTTTTGTAAAACCCTCCTGTATTTACCCTGACATTATACGTCTGATCAATGTCTGTGGCGTTGCTCTTTCATCTGTCGCTGCCTTTAGCTGCAGCACCATCTCTGTGTAAACATCAACGGCTGTAATCTGATTTTTGAGCTTATCATCGCCTCCTTTCAGCAAGGGTCGCCACTGGAAACATAATCTGGAGGCTTTGTGTGTTTTAAACGGTCGGTTTGTAAGGCAACATTTCTAAACCTTGGTGAAATGTAAAAATATCTACTGTGCTTTTTAAGGCTACAAAAGTATTTAAGATTAAAAACCAACAGTAAAGAGACAATATGAACATTTTAGGTCTTTGTAACTGTGCGTTTTGTCGTCCATTTTGTTTTCAGACTACCTCTTCATGTTCCCACTGCTTCTGTAAACCACTCCAAGCAAATAGGACAATGTTTTCTGCTGTTTTCTGACATTTAATTACGCCTTGCTGAGCCGACAGCTGAGAGCATGAAAACCAGGCAGGGGACAGTGATGAGAGACAGATGCAGGTTTTATTTTAGCCTCAGAGACTGACCACAGAGGGACGCAGAGGTGGGGGACTGAGGGTTTTCCATTACAACGTGCTAAATGAAGCCTGTGTCGCTCCACGGTTTTGTCCGAAGCTGGACATAACACTCACAAAACTGTTGTGATAAACTGATAAACTGTAACATTTAAACTTGGCTGAACCTTATTACCGCTGAGTAAACACTATCATGCCTGGATATGTATACGTCTCTGTACGGTATGGGTGTTCAATGCTGTGAAAATATACTAAAAAATGTAATGTAATGTGTGTCATTAAAATAGTCCAAAGATGTTAATTTGTTTTTTTTTCTAAAGTTTCCTTTTAACAGAAAAGTGTTTTTAAGTACGGTACCTCAGTTGAAACAAGTCACAGTATAATCAAAAACCACTGGTCTGTTAATAATAAACTTTAGGCATTAAAATAGTCCCATATTAATCTAAGACAACAGATTTCACAGAAGTTCGGAGAGTAGCCGACAGGAAACAGAGTTAGAGACACTGGGCATATGACCCGAGCAGGAATTAATCCCGGGTCACTTGAGAGTGTAGTATGTGCTCTACCAGGCGTCCGTGATCTGAGGATTTTTTACAGAAAAACAAAATCTGAACATTTCTGAAACCGGTGTTTTGTCAGTCCAGGTGTTATTTTTTTAAACTGTGGTTTATGGGATAAATGCTTTCGGGGATTTTTCTTCTGTTGCAATACTTCAAGCGTCCACTGAACTGGTTTCAGAGCTTAGGTTTTGTTGTGCATCATTGGTGTGTGAAGTGACAAGAACAGTACAATGCTTCATCTGGACATTTCCTAAAATGTGAATTCTCTTTGTTGCCTTTGGGACGTCACAGATTGAAACAAAACAGTATTTAAAATATTTTATTCCAACTTTTTAAATCTCAGTAGTCTCTTTTAGTTGAGCTTTTATTCATCTTTTTATAGTATTTTCATATATTAATTTTATACATCAATGTTTCTACAAACAGTGTTGTTTTCTATTGTGCATATTTTTGTCATGTCTGTTTGTTGTCCTATTTGCTGCTCAAATTAATTGCACCTGGTGGGATTAATAAAGTCGTCTGAATCTGAATCTGATTTTCGTCTGAATTTACCTCAAGCTCGTTTTGCAACACAGACTTGACCAGGCTCCATTCCTCTTTTGTTATCTTTGTTTTCTAATCACATTAAGTTAATGCTCCTCAGCTAAGTCCATTTAATTTGGTTATGACGTGTAATAAAACAAATAATACAGTTTTACAAGGGACTCTTCTAGTTTGGGACAAATTATCCACCATATTATTTCACACTCTGGTCTCTGATCGAGCGGCAGACCCATTTTCTCTGAGCAGCGACACTGGGCCGTGCTGACACTGACCCGACACAAGCTGTACACAGTGGACCCCATGCGCCGGACATCTGTCGGCCGTCATCGAGCGGCGCTAACCGTCCCAAACGAGCAGCGGGGAACAGCCTCTTCACAGCCGTACATCTCCACGCTTCCGTTTTGATCAAGTCAGGCATGAAACGCAGTGTAATTCTCTCAAGTGGCGCGAGGGCTGCACTATTGATGTTGTTATTTCAGCCTGGGGAGGTCTATAACACTAATGGGAGGAGGAAGGGGAGGTGGCGAGGCCATATGGAAGGGGTCGCTTTTACCAAAAAACCTCTTGAATAAAAAGCATCCTGTCCGCGCCGCCTCGGATAATTCTGTGTGAAATTCCCGCTCTGGCATCGAGGGGGAGGTTTCAAAGCCAGCACGGGACAGTCCGGCCATATGTGCGGCTTGGAAACAGGCTCTTATTGGACACAGACGCACACTTTGATTAAACAATGAATCAGAAGAACATATGTTGGGGAACAATGAGACGAAGAAGAAAGATATCAGAGAGGAGACGATTAATGCGGCAGGACACAAATACTGTAGCCCTGTTTAATGTTTAGCTTGAAAACACAGGAACTTTCAACAGGAGAGGGGTTTTTTGGGAGGGATTTAGGGACAATTTTAGCAGAAGAATTACCCATAATCTTCTTTCATCATGGTTATAAACTCCACACCTTAATAACAGCAACCTTTCCTGCATTTACTTTATTTAATAGTGCACTACTATACAGTTATTATGCCAATTTGTAGTAGTGTCCAAATGTCTAGAGACTGAAATGTAGTGCACTCAAAGTTTCCCACAATGCATCAGTAAAAGTAGTGAGCAGCAATGGTGTCGCCGGAGAGCCGTGCGACCGTGACATCTTTAAACTGAACACAACAAGTTTGAATGAAACGAGTTAGAGGCACAAGTTCTGTGATGGCATATTCAGTTTTAAATTGTTATTAATAAACCCTTACGATCCTTGTTTTTAGCTGAACCTGAGCTTGTACAGATTCCCTCTTGAAGCATAAAAGAGTTGCAATAATCCAGTGAGTTTTATTTGTAATAAAACATGTCTACGTTATATTAATAACTTAATAACTAAAGTTGTTTATTACAGAAGTCCATTATCAATGGAGCTGACTTTTTTTACATGTTTGTAAATGTGACTCGGCGACAGAAAACAAGCGTGTACTGTCGGTTCACTAATTCAGTGCACTGTATAGACATCTACATACCATCTACGTGCTGCCTTTTCTAGTGATTAATAGGTTAGGGACCAGGAAGTAGATTTGCACACAGCCTTTAGACTTACAGCAACAAACACTGACCTCCACAAATCTAGACCTGGTCTAAGACTGGACTAACTCTGTCTCCTTCAACAAACACTGACCTCCATGAGTCTGGACCTGGTCTAAGACTGGACTAACTCTGTCTCCTTCAAACACTGACCTCCATGAGTCTGGACCTGGTCTAAGACTGGACTAACTCTGTCTCCTTCAAACACTGACCTCCATGAGTCTGGACCTGGTCTAAGTCTGGACTAACTCTGTCTCCTTCAAACACTGACCTCCATGAGTCTGGACCTGGTCTAAGACTGGACTAACTCTGTCTCCTTCAAACACTGACCTCCAGGAGCTTGGACCTGGTTTCGCCCTGGCATAGTCTTGGTCTTGACTCGGTCTAGTTGAGAACATGTATTGGTCTTGGTCAAAGCATTCTTGACTCCAAAACTTGTCCTTTTATGCATTTGTGCATTTTTTAAATGTTTTGTGCGCTAAAAAAAAAAAAAAGTATAAAATATAAGTCTATGTCAGCAAAAACAATCTAACCAAAGTCAAAAGACGGAATAATACAAAAGTGCAATACTTATGCATTAATACCTATAAACAAGGTCAGTGACTAATAGATAGAATTAAAAACTGTGAAGATGGTAGAGTCCTAGTACTGCAATTAAACAATTATGTAAAAAAAACTCTTTTAGATCCGATGTTATTTTGATTAAGTTAAAAGAGAAATGACCAAAATGTGTTAAAAGTGGAATATTATATTAAATGTGACCATCCTCAGAGTCACAGTCTTTTCTTGTGTTAAATTGTATTCTCTTCTAAAAGATCTTTAAGTTGATTGTGTATAAATTATCACTGGCTCTGATCAGAAGCGGACAGTTTGCCTCGGGGCCTCGTCGAGTCCCGGCGCTCGCTCTCATATTAATTACCATGTAATTACAATATCATTACACAGCCCTATTGTCTGAGCAGCTCGGCCACTTCCTAATTAGCATGGAGCCGGCATCATCCAAACGCTAATATCAACAACAGAGGAAGGGGGGTAAAAATAACCAGCTTTGTGAATGTAGGCCAGTGTTTAGACCTGTCACGACGTCTGAAGGCAAAGCAGTTGCCAACAAACATGCCAGGAAATTGGACGTCGGTGTGAATAGCATTTACATGAAGCACATTTTACAAACACAGCCCCTTCCACCTTCCCCCCCGTCGACATCAAAGAAGCAGCGCACGTCAGACGCCAAAGACAGTTTAAAAAAACGATCGAAAAAAAGAGACACAGTGGGCGAAGAGGCGGCGGCGTCAGCGCTGAGCTAATTGAAGCAGAAGAGGAAAGTGTTGTTTAGCTGTTGTTGTGTTTAGCCAATAGGAGAAGACAACTTACCCCCTTCATGTACAGCCAGGTTTACATCACACGAGGTCAACGCCAAAGTCGGAAAGAGCGGAGAGACAAACAAAGACGTTAAAATGAAGAATAAGACAGTACAGAATACTAGTGTAAATATTTGCATGTGACTTTATAAACTCGTTATAACTGTGCAAAAGCGTATAAGGACCTCACATTATATTATGAGATTAACAGTGTATTTAAGATTAAGGAAGAGGTAAGGAGCAGTCGGACGCTTATTAAAGACGCTGTGGAGCATCTTCAGACGCAGGATTTACAAATAAAATATCTTTGGCCTAAGAATATAGTGTACGGACCATAAAAGTCGCTGGTACATTTGTCTAAAGCCACTTTGGACCCTTTTCTTGGAGATTCCCATAGAATCGTCTCAAATGGGCCATAGCTGATGTTCGCAAATAATGTAATTTTTTCCTACAAAACACACAAAAGCAAAAACAAAGAGCATGTGTAGAAAGTGACTTTTTGGTGCAGCTGTGTCTCTGATAGTGTCCAGGCTGTTTGTAAAGTTTGCATGTGTTGGACACACATTCATCACATGATAAGGTTATTTGAGTGTGTGGAAGGTTATAATGGGAAGAGATTGATTTGATATCTTTAACTTCACCGCGTCTTTAACCAAAATTAGGGCTTATCTATTAAGTTGTCACACAAACATGTTGTTCTCTCTTTAACTCGGCTCCAACTTTAGGCTGAATCTAGTGAGTACCGTCCCTTTAGATCTGGCATTACATGTGCACTGACCTATTATTAAGCTTTATAAACTCTGTCATATGAAAGCATACCCAGAATTGAATGTTTAATGATAATAACCTGTGTTGACTGTTCAACTGTCTCTGAGCTTTATTCAGTGGTAATAAACTCCTCCTGCCTAAAACATCCAAAATATCTCAAGCTTGTATTTTTCTCTTGTGTGACTCCTCTCAGCTCTAAAGGATAGCTCAAATATTCCCTAACAATTATCTAATACAGTTTCTCAGCAGCTGATCAAAGAGTAAGAGTTTTTTTTTCACTTACTGTACTTGCACTCATTTGCCTATTGTTGTTCTGTCTGCTCTCTTTGTCAAATGTCCTTATTGTTGTTTGTTTATTGTAAAGCGTCCTTGAGCTCTGGAAAGGTGCTATATAAATAAAACTTATTATTATTATGTCAAGAAAACTACCATCCATTACTTTTTAGCACCATATTTTAGGTAAAACGTTATATAATGTTTCTGTGAAGGTTCTCAACAGCCTGGTCCATCAGGTTTGGTTTCAGGGGAAACTCCTCCCTCTAGAGATATAAGCTCAGCTCTCTTACCAGTTGAACTCAGAATTGACAAAGTCTCTTGAAATAGAGACAAAACGTCTTCACCTTGAAAACTTAGTCCAGATGCTTTTACTCAAACCTTTTCTTTGTTATATAATGTTGCTTTAACAATAACTATTTTTGCCCAATTAAACTGGGTCTTAATGACATCTTATCATTGCATCAAGTATGTTTTCTATGTTTATTTATTTTTTTATTTATTTATGTTAGCATCACCAATGTAATTAAATCATTACATGTTGCACAAAATTGAAAAATTGTTTGTCAGCCAGAATTCTAAGCTGCGACGGCTGGCTCAGGGGAAAAGATTAAAAATGCTAGCTAAGTGGGTTTACTTTTACTTAAGAATTTCTATAAATTCAGAAGTAAAGGGACTGACCTAGGTTTGCCTCCCAGTTGTGTTTTCTGACTTTCTGAGCAGAACATTAAAGGAGAGGCTTAGACACAGACTGCTTCTTAAGTTGTTCCTTTAGAGGACAGTAGAGTAATAATAACATGCTTATAGACTTCCAAAACTAAATTATTAATGGCTAAAGAATGGAGGCCCCTCAGAGCGGACACAGTGTGGTCTGAATAACCTCCCTCTGCATCTGCTCCATCTTCATCTGGTCCACTCTAACAGGATCAGTGCTGTTTCACTCACAGAGCAGCCCTCAGTCATCTCCTCAGGAAGTTTACACTCTGTTTATGAGGCCCACATTTCAGCCCCTGAAGACAATGGCTTTGTCTGAAGTCTTTTACAGAGTTACACTGAAGCAGCACTGACCGGACCAATGGGATGGACTTAACATGGACTTTAGGGCCTGACTGTAATGTTATACAGTGGCCATCCCTGTCCTTTATTCTGTAAATATACTTGTTATTATGTTGTTTTAACGTCATGGACACACACACTGCACGGCCTGTCTGTCCTGGGAGACGGTCCCTCCTTCCAGTTGATTTCAGGATTGATAAAGTCTCTTGGAATTAGAGACAAAATGTCTTCACCTTGAAAACTGAGTCAAGATGCTTTAGCTTTAACCTTTTTCTTTAAGATGCCCTGGATGACTGAGAACCTTTACAGACAGTACTTACAGTGATGAAATCCTTTTGGGAGCAGAAAAATAAGATACAATTGTAGATGAACAAGACTAGTTTGTACAGGACTGATGCCAGTAAAGGTTTTGTCCAGTGGTAACTGTGAGACGGTACCTTCTTTAAAACGAGGCCTGGCTCCTGAACGAGCAGCTGACGTTGAACTGCAGTGTTTCCCAAAGCACAGCTCTTCATCCAGTCTTTCTCCAGAGGATCCAACTGCACTCGCTGGAACAGAGACTGGGACAAAAGAAGCACATAAGCAAACACACTTAGTACAAGTTAGTCATATCATTTTCAGGATAATAATAGTCATTTAATTGTTATTATTGGTGGAAATTACTGGGTAATTAATTGTAAAAAAAAATAAAAAATTAACAAATCATTTTCAATTTTAAAAACAGCCATATCATGAAATCTAATTTAACAGAAGCAATTTGTGTTTCCTGTTTCCTAATTACTGCAAAGTTAACAGTGTGAAGACTAATGCTGCTGCAAAGCTCAAATAACATCTGTGGTGATTCTATAACAATATCAAATCAATTGAACAGTTGTGTTTAGCCAAATCAAGTTTAGGTTAAAATCCCCACAGATAATAAAGTTTGCAGTAAAACACAAGTTAGCAAAAAATATTGTCTCTCATTTCATCTAAAACAAATGCTTCTCATGTCTGAACTTATTCATGGCTGGAGTCAAGTGCAAATGTCTGAACGGCAAACTCAAAAAATACACAAATGCAGAAAACAAAGGGCCATAAGACAGACTAGCGTTTATCTGGTGTCCTGTTTGTCCTCTGTCGTCCGGGTCAGTGAGTGAGAGGCCGGTCCTGCTCCATTAATGGTGTTTATTGGGCAGTGGGGCGTCCTGAGGCACCAGCAGGTTTTAATCAGAGGCACACTGAGCCGTCCCACTCTGTTTATACCTGATCTCTGCGTGTTAATTACAGACGCTGTCCTTCAACCGGACGACCCACAGAGGGGACGGCAGCAGCAGACGGGATGAGTCATGGGTAAAAACTCTGGTCATTACCAGTTTACCACATCTCTCTCACCGTGACAGAGGACGCAGTGACGCTCCTGGCATCTTCCTCTTGACTTTCTTCACTCTGAAAAACAAACAAGAGATTAATTTTAGCACCGCTTTAAGTCCAGTCCTTTTCACTCAGCTACACCTGGGAATGAGAATAAAATCAGGAGTGAAAGATGTTTCTTTTAATTGTGTAAAACATTGCAGTAACAGTTGAACAACATAATTTAAAAATTAACTTTTCTTTCGAAGATGGTTGAAAATAAACTACTTAATTGAACTGAACTAGTTTTATTATTTCCTGTTTCTAAGGCTGCCCAGAGAGGACAAACACTGCTAGAACATAAGCACACAAATGGTTTATTTATACACTCATGGTTCACATTCTTGTTGAAGGTTTAGAAAATCCATCCATCTATCCATCTTTTTCCGCTTATCCGGGGCCGGGTCACAGGGGCAGCAGTCTAAGTAGAGCACGTCCAGACTTCCCCCTCCCCAGACACTTCCTCCAGTCGAGGGACATAGTCCCAATAGCCCCGGTAGGAGACCAAGGGAAGGTTTAGGACATTCATGAACAAAAATGGGAGAAGTGGAGGTGCATGTCCCTGTCCCACGGTACCCCAGTCCCCTGGGCTACCATAGAAATATGTAATGTGGAAATACAATTTAATTACAGGATTGCTTTGGTCTGACGCTGAAGTTGGTGGACAGCTCTAATCTTCAGATTGGTTTAATGTATGTCAGGATCCCTGTCTTTTCTCTGTGTTCTCCTGCTTGTCTCTCCCTCCCTTGTGTTTGGCTGTTTTGGAGCTGGGTGGAGTCTGGGTGCAGCTACTACACCTGCTGCTCATCGGACTCATCACTACTCACCTGCCACAGTAAGCCTCTACAGTCCTCCACTTGTTTGTGGTGCACTGCAGTGCTCTAATTTACTGTAGTTTGAATATTTTTGTTTTTTGACAATTACTTACTTTTTTCTCTGCACAGAACTCTGTCCCAGCTCCAGTCTCCTCCTGCTTCACCATCCTCTGGATCTCTACCTCCTGCTCCTTTCTGTTTATAAACCTTTTTGAACTTCCATTTTGTCTCAGTGTCTGCCATTTTGGTCCACCCTCTTCCTATTCATTACAACAATGTTTTAGTATTTAAAGTGCTGCATAGTTTATCAATGTAAGTTCACTATTCCTTTAAGTTTAGTCTTGAAACATTAAATGCTAATGTTCACCTGCCGTGTTCCCTTCCCTCTGGATGCTCCATCGTACGGCGTTTACACACATCATGCATTAATAATCATCTCTGGGATAATTCCACCCAAAGCGGAGCCTTGTTGTGTAATTATTTGCGGAATTATTTGTTAAAAAAGCTCACTGTCGAACCGAGTGTCGACCTCCCACAAGGACCACTAAAGAGGTGAAACACAACGCATGCATTAAAAAATAAAAATGTAAGAAGACAGTAACAATCCTCAAAGGTTTTCTAAAACACACAACAGAGGAGTCACTGAAGACGAGGGGCTTTCATCTGCGAACGGGACGTCTTTATTAGCGTCTGTTGTCAGTCGCAGATCGGACGGGGCTGAACTCACTGTGTTAATGAGCATCGTGTGATTTTATTCTTTCGTTTTCCAACCGGAGACATGAATAAATCCTATTTATGTTTGAGCCCTCGCCAGTTTTAATCAAACTGTAAAAACAATACAGCAGTGTTTGGTTTTAGAAGTGGAGACTGGTCAAATCGTTCCAAACAAAAAATTATTTGGACTAATTCAGCAAGGCTTTTATTGTTTTATATTCTATTCTGTTTAAAATGGAAGTCAGTGTGTCTTATTGGGCGTAGCACAGGTTAGATTAGTCTTTTTAGAACCACCCTCACACAGCTTGCCTCTGCATTTTGACAGGAGTAGGAGTATTTACTCTGAACTTTCACACAAAACAGTTGATATGCCTGCGAGATCTTTGTCATTGGAGTTTTGATTTAGATTTTATTTATTTTAGTTTCACTGCTGGACCTGAATATACATTTTCTTAATTACTTGTTGAATACCAATAAATATAGGATTAAGAAAAAAGTGTCTAATTAAAAGGACAGTAATAATAAGGTAATATAAGTATAGGTAAAAGAAATTGTACTCTTTATTAGTGAGCGTTCCAAAGCAAATAGAAATAAAGCAGAACGAAAACACTCCCACGAGCTCTGTAATCTAGATGATTAAATGTACAGTAAATGTTTTTTACAATAGCACTTTACATTACAGTTTGGTAATAGCATTGTAATAGTGTGGTATTAACGTGCAAATAAATGGGTAATACTCAGTAATTATGGTTAATTACTGAGTATTTCCCAGCCCTAAATATGCTCCTAATAAAGAATAATTATTTGTACATTACTTAATACATAAATATAATTACAATAGTATTACATTATTACTCCACTAATACATGATTATTACCAAGCTGGAAAATAAAGGCTTCTAGTTGCTCAACTGTCTCAGGTCTTCTTTGTTCATCTTCATCTTTATGATGCACCAAATGTTTCCTGTGGGTGAAAGATCTGGCCATGTCAGAACTGGATCCTTCTTCGACGCAGCCATGATGTTGATGCAGTATGTGGTCTGGCCATTGTCATGTTTATATAGTGGATATAATCCGCCCATTGGTCCCCTATTTATTGATATTGTCGTTACGACTCGGCAAGTAAAACAATAGCTTTTAGATAGCATAAACGGACGTAATAATCAAAAATTCACCCCACCCAGAGTTGCCACGTAGTAAAAACTTAGCTCTAGAGACCTGGAGCCATCTTTTGTACCAGGCTGTAAACATGATTTTTACATTTGTAAAGTCGCCATTGGGTTTCTCCTATATTTTCGCTGCCCTCTGGTGGACGGTGTTATATCGTTGTATTTTTCTGTATTTTGCTTACTTACTAGCCTACATACTTTTCCGGTCTCTTATTGTTACCTATTCTAACTTTTTTGGAATGTGTAGTTCTCAAGAAAACCAAAATGAGCCAATATTTGGCATGACAATTCAAAATGTCTACCTTTCAACTTGATATGTCATCTATGTTGTATTCTAAATAAAAAAATAGGTTTTTGAGGTTTATAAATTATTGCATTACTTTTTTGTTCACAATTTGTACTGTGTCCCAACTTTTTGGGAATTGGGTTTGTATAATGCCAATTAGATGAAGTGAGTATTAACCATTTCTATGACACATGTTGATCCAGTTCCTACAAGTTATGAATAAAGCACTGTTTTAAAATAAAATGTTTTAAAAAGCAGATTGTGTCATTGTTTATTATGGAAAACAAATGTTTTAATATGAGTTTGAGATGTTTCCTTCATCCACACATTGTCTCAGCTCTGAGTCCTTACAGGTGTTGTGTGTCTGAAGGTGAGGACATTGTGAAAAATCCCCCAAGCAGCTCCTCTCTCGGTGGGACGCCCCATGATAGAGACCCCCGGTGTTATGATGGACGTGTCCTCTCTGTGTGAGGTGGACTCAGCGCGCGGCTGTGAGCATCCCACGAGAGAACACGGCCTTCTGCTGCTCCTCATTAGGTTTGAAGCTAATCTGCCAGCACCTCGGCTCATAAACACCATCCACACCGAAGAGTTAGAGGCTGTTTAAGACATGGCTGCCAGATAAAGGAGGATCAGCTGAGCTTCAAAACAAACATCCTACTATGAAAGGTGCACCGTCCACAGTGTACATGACTACAGCATTAGCTACAATGCTTTTTTTTTAGCTAATTAGCCAGAGGTCTTTTACAAGTCTTAAAATATACAGTATGAGTATTGTTCAAACCACTGGTGTCCATCTCATCACATGACTTTCTGTACAGGCCAACTGCAGCACAAGGTTCATTTATGATTGGCTTGTGGCAAAAGTAAATCCAAAAAAACTATCCATTAGGATTATCTCTATGATGCTGTTTATATAATGTCTATCTATTTACTGTATATTGATATATACTGTGTGAAGTATATAGATATTAAAAGCTCAATATTCATCCCCATCAAGGGAAAGTCACCTCATTCATAAAAACATACTTAAAAACACAGTAAATACATAAATACGCTGTACGGTTAGTTAAAAGTTACCAGCAATATTATTAAAGTGCACACACATTAACAGGAGCTGTTATACGATCTTAAAGCAGCCAGAATGAACCATCTCCTAAACCTCTCAACAGAACAGGGACAGGAGCCTGTTACTGCTCCTGTCTGAGCTGAGTCTCATGTAAAGGATGTCTGCTGTTGTTCCTGACCAGTTTGTCCAGCCTGTTACTGTCCCACAACGACCCCAAAAAACCCTGAAGGCTCTGCTAATGTTCTCAGGTGAACTGTGGCTTTCTGTTGCCTTGTTTCTTGTAACATGGTACAGTACAGGGCGAGGCAGTAGAGTGAAGTTAATATTGTCAAAAGGGCACTCCCAAAAGCAAACCATACAATTCTATTTTGAGGAAGCTCCGGCTCTTGGTCCCGAGTGTGTGGTCTGCTCCAAGTTACTTTTAAGTCCTCAGTGTTCAAGTCTGAGTATAAGTCCAAGTCACCAAAGACTAGGACGAGTCCATCGAGGCATCATTAGTTAAACTGCTAGTCACGAAAGAAAGGTCCAAGTTGAGTTCAGTTACAAGTGAGTTACAAACCAAAAAACTGACACTGTGATTGGGATTTGGGAAGCCTATTTAATTAAACATATTTAATGGTGTTTAAATTATTGATTGAAAGTGTGTTGACCCCTCCATCAATAGGTGTTTGCTGGACTATTAAAATGACTGGCATTTAACCTGGACATTTTTGGTTTAAAAAGCTTTGCATGTGTTGGATTTAAAAAAAATGTCTGACGTTTGGCTTGAGTGTCTACAACAACAGGTGCATTTATATCCTCATCTGAGTTTAGTTTTCTCGTCTCTGAGCTGATGCCTTTCACTCAAACAGCTCCAACACTGAACACATTATACAAGCCACTGTGAACCAGACATGTATAGCATCCAGCCTCTTCTCCCTATAACTCCACACAGTCTCCATCTTTAACATAACAAAGGCCACTTCCACTGCTCCGTCTATTCATCTGTCAAAGCACCAGCCGCTGACCGACCGCTGGCCCCCAAACGCACCGCCACATTCAGCCCTCAGCCTTTTGTTTGTCAATTGCCCGATCCTAATTGGTCACAGTTACAAAAGGAGCTCCGTCAAAAGTGGCCAGCTCTAAAAATACAACACAGAGAAAGAAGGGAAAAGAAGTGGGGAAGTCTGGTGGTAATGGCTGAATGGACTCTCGAAGAACAAACAGCTGAAGGATCAGATGAGTGGATGTGTTCAGAGGACGCCTGGGACATTTGTGAAAGGTCTGTGTAGAGAGTCAATGTGTAGCTCTGACGTTTATAAGCTCAAAGAGACAGCACAGCTTGGTATTTATGAATATGAGTGTGTCAGTGAGGTTGGGACATAATGTCAAATAAAGAATTTTACAGTGAAGATGCCATATTGACATATTTAAATGTTAAATCTCACAGCAGGAAATCCTCTTTCTGCATTCATATTATTTTAGGACATAGACACATATAAACATTTAAAGTTGACTTTGAATGAGTTGTTTGGATTGTACAACTCCACAAGACAAAACTCCTATTGCCAAAAAACAACGGTCTGTTGTGACGGTCTCATTAGAAAGTATTAAGGAATAGTTCTTGACATCAGCAAATGTTTTTCCGTAGAACTACATTTGACTATGGTTACAGAGTTTAGCTTAATTAAGAGCAGTTTAATCTGTCTGTGTATGTACTTGGAGTTATATTAAAATAAATAAAGTTATTATTATTATTAAAATATGTTTTATAATTATTGAGGCTGCTATTTGCAGTGTAGTCGAGTCAGTTTCAAGTCCCCAGTGTTAGAGTCCGAGTAGAAATCACCAACGACTAACTTTGCAGCTGGATTCTCATGAGATTTGGGAGTTTCCAAACTCAGGTCCTGTCAAAAAGATTATGTTCTGCAAGTCAGGTTTACCAAAGACTAGTCCGAGTCAAGTCTGAGTCGAGGTATCCTCATTTACAGTCAAAGTCCAAGTCCGAGTTAATATTAGTTAAACTGCAAGTCACTAAAGAAAGGTCCAAGTTGAGTCCTAGTCTCTAAAGTGAGTTACAAATCTAAAAAATGTCGAAGCCAAAGTAACAGACTGATTGGGATTTTAGTTTTCTTTAAGCCTAGTTTTGATTGTGGCATATTAATTAAGGTTGTATATATTTTTGAAATCTATTTATTTTAAGCTTAACTTCAGGGTCACATTTAGGGGCTGGAGTTAAACGAGAACAGCTTTTCCTTCTGTGACCTGAGGCAGAGGTTGTGTGGCGTTGTCTCTGAGCGGGACTTACGAGTCCATTATCCCAGTCTAAGTCTAAGTCCGAGTCATCAGTTCTCAAGTCCAAGTCAGGTCGCGATTCACAAAAATGAGCTGAAGACTTAACTTGAGTTATTGGACTTAAACGGTAAAACAAAACACTCCACTAAAACAATGGTAAAACAAAACAAACACTGCTTTACAACCCTAACCCTTTACAGCGGGTTTGCACAACATTTATTTGGTTAATTGTGCGAGGACTTTAAGCATTACACAGAGGTCACACTGTAAAGCTGTGATGGTTCAGTCTGGAGCAGATCTGTCAGTAAACAGATCCCTTACAGTCACAGCAACAGTGGAGCTACAGCTGTGTTTGACTCTGAAACAAGCCTTTTCCTAAAAGGATATGGTGGCAAAGTAATGACAGTTAAAGAGACCTTTCATCATACATTGTAATGTACATATGCATAGTCTAGTTTATTCTTGATTATCTTGTCTTAGTTTTAAATTAAATATTTGTTGTGGCTTTTAATTGAGATTCCTTCATTTATTTACCTCATTGTCAGACTAATAAAGTTTTTTTTATTTTTATCTTATCTTGTAAAAGCATAATATCATTCTACATTGATAAATTTATCTCAATAAAGCAGTCATTTAAAAGTAAAACCTCCTCCAGAGTCATTAAGTTACATATGGACTGTTTGTGACTGTATACAGTATATCTGTTCTTTCTCTGAGGTTTCTCTTTTTAATTTTTTTTCCTCTGACCCTGATGGAGGCTCAGAAGACAGCGGGTCTTGTAGTACAGCCTGTTTGTCAGTTTTTCTGTTTTTTGTCTCTGTGAAGCCCTTTGAGGTCATTGCTGTTGTGATATAGAAATAAAATTGAAACGAAACGCTGACCCTGGTTTAAGTGTGGTTAAGGATTTTGTTTCAACACGAAGAAATATATATAATTTCAGTCTAAAAGAAAATTAAACTGAGCTTTATTTGCACTAGGGTTAAATCTTGGTGAAATGTAAAATTAAGATAAACCACAATTTAAACCAGATTAAAATCAGAATGCGTTTTTCTTCTGAGGTACTGTTGCTTTGTTTGCTTTTGACAAGAACAAGGTCGAAAACTCATTCATCTTTTTAATCGACTTTATTAGACTGAAGTATCTGAGCTCTCCAAGTATTTGTTTTATCCAAATCCTCGGAGACGAGCTGTGATCATCATTGATTCGATAAGCGTCTTATCTCCTCTACGTTTGATGAAGGTTATTATCGCTATTAATGAGAATAAAAAGGCTTTGGAGCAGATTAAGTCGGTGATGTCGTCTCCTGTTTGAAGCATTTACATAGAACACCTCCAGCTAATAATGATTTATTAAAACAACGAGGCTCAAACCCAAGAGGCTGACACTTCTTCTTTAATTACACTCCACAATTTACAATCAGAGCCTGCAGTCACAGCTCGGAAATTAAATGTTACTAAAGAGTCTGGAGACGTTGAGACGCAGAGGTGTGACGGAGCAAAGACTGATGCGAGGAAACGTGGGGATGTCCAGGATTCATTCAAGGTAGTTTTGTGTGGTCACAGCAAAAGGTAAAAGAAGTAAATGGACAGAAAAGCACAGGTGGTGTAGTTTTACATATGAAGCAGGAAAGTAAGAACAGATCTAATGTGGCTGTGTGTTTAGCTGGACATCAGAGAGAGAAGATAGAAGTAGAAAAAACACAGTTTAATTTTTAATCAAGGAGTTGTATAGTTTTTTATATTAAGTAAAAGTAAGATTTATTCCAAGTGGGCTCAGGAAATGTGAAAATACCAAGACATGAAACTGATTGGATTGCAAAAAGACATGCTCAGGCTGCACTGGGAGCCTGTTGGTCTTTGGCTGGGGTCCAGGGAAACTCCACATGAGCCTCTTTTGAAACAGGCTTCAAGTGGCCGAGCTTCACCTTAAAAGCCATCATTTATTCGTTCATATGATGAATGGTCCTGGACACGCACTGCACGACATGTCCGTTCTCCCTGAAGCTTCTTTTTTTTTGTTTTTCCTCTGACCCCTCTAAGGACAGAGGATGTTGTCTAGGACTTGTTTTTGTGATAATGGGTTATATAAATTATAAACAAAATTGAAATGAGAACTGGCACCTTCAGTTTTGACATCATTTTTTGAAAGAATATAGAAAACAATACTTTTTTTTTTTAAACTTGTGTTTGTCCTTTAATAAAATATTGATATAATGAATTGGATTTATGGATTGCATTTTTCAAGGGACTAAACAAAGGACATTATTCTTTGGATGCTATATGTCTTTTTTTCAATGTGATCAATGATCAATGTTTAGTTATTTATTGCTTATTAAACTAATAATAAAAAATGTTTTCACTGAAAACAAATTACATACAATTACTGATAAAAAACATTTACACCATTCCAGTGACTGGATCGATTCTGACGCTTCAGTCAAGGTTACAGTCAACTACACAAATACACCTTTTTTTTGCACTGAAACCAGTGTGTTAACAAATGCTGTACTGTCATTGTAACGTCTTCTCTTTGACATATCCCTCAGTCTCTCTTTGTCCTGTTGGACTGTTACTAATGAAAACCTTGCACACATTAACATATTAATTGGGATTTTCCAACAATTCTATTTTGCCAGATGAGAAACGTTGACTGAAATGTGATGAGAGCACTACATTTACACTTACAAGCTGTCTTTTTGCCGCTCTTATGTAATCTGGCCACTCATTCAGCACCGTAAAGTGATTATTTGAGAAATGAAAACCCATTTTGTAGCAAGCGTCGGTATAAAAGAAGTCATCTGTTTAGTTCGCGGCCCTCGTTGTTGTAGCCCAAAAGAAGGGTCACAAAAGGTCAGGTGAATTATGATTACAGCCCGAATGCGACCGACCCTGTGACCTTTCCGTAAAGACGCCCGATGACAACGAAAGAGCTCGGCGCGGGACATGAATGTTTTGTTAAAAAGGAGCGTCGCCATTTGTTCGAGGTGCGTCTGCACAAGATCGAGGTCGGGCCACGTTTGATTGTTTTACAGAGTTTGAGATCTGATGTGATTTAAAGTGTCTCTGAAAAGGAATGAGATGTAGACAGATTGGAAACGCGAGCAGGGGATGGAGGCGATTGTTTGACTGTGACATGAACATATTTGACATATTTCACTGGAGTGAGGTCATTACATTAGACCACAGTGAGTTACACGGACCTCTACATTTGTTTTGTTTTACTTCAGTGACATTTTGCTTAAGTATAGTTTTATTTACTTTTCTTGGTGACATTTGTGTTTTCTTTAGGGCTGTGCAAGAAAAAATCAGATTTTTTTTATCACAACTGGTATAAAAGTCTGTTCTTTGGACTAAATAAAAACCTCAATCATTTTATATTAAATTCAAATCTTGTTCTAACTCTGTCTCCTTCACCAAACACTGACCTCCATGAGTCTGGACCTGGTCTAAGACTGGACTAACTCTGTCTCCTTCACCAAACACTGACCTCCATGAGTCTGGACCTGGTCTAAGACTGGACTAACTCTGTCTCCTTCAAACACTGACCTCTATGAGTCTGGACCTGGTCTAAGACTGGACTAACTCTGTCTCCTTCAAACACTGACCTCCATGAGTCTGGACCTGGTCTAAGACTGGACTAACTCTGTCTCCTTCAAACACTGACCTCCATGAGTCTGGACCTGGTCTAAGACTGAGAGATCTTTCCCCAGACATCTCTGCTGTTGAATCTATGTAATTTTCAAAATTGTTTAACTCTTTAAACTCTTTTTTCCAAACTGTCCTTGTATTGTCTTGCCACAAATTTAATGAAATGATGGTACTATTACCCTGCCTAAGGCCCAAAGCTGCTGGGATAGGCTCCAGTCACCCGTGACCCCTAACAGGACAAAGCGGTAGAAAATGAATGAATGAATTGTACTATTTATATTGGATTTTAAATAATTCTATGAACATTTTATTGTAACTCAATTAAACTAACATGTAGAAACATTTTGTAGACTGCCACCTGTTAAGCCCCCAGAGGGATTTTGGCAATCCACCATCACGTTTTTGTGTAAAAAGTAAGTATTTTAAATTATAGTTTTAATTTGTGTAAAATAGACTAATCTGCATAGATTCTTGATTAATATGCCTGATGGGCCTCAAGTGTAGTCAACACATCTCTGTATTTTATTGACTTTGCAATAACCCCACCCTTTTTGTATTTGAAAGAACTATTATTTAAAAAAAATATTAATAATAATATTTGTCCAATTGTTTGTTATCCTCACCCGCCTGGAGCCGGCAATGGAAACAGCGTCGCTCCTCAGAGACACCATGTCAGAGCAGGACATGTCTCCGTCGCCGCCTGGACTCGGGCTCAGGTCCTGGGACAGAGGGGCTGCTGTGGAGGGCATCAAACCCATGGGACGCTGTGGTTTCCCTGGATCTACTTCAGTGTTTACTGCAGAGGACGCTTCAGGCTGAAAACACAAAGACATTTAAGAACCCTGTGGAAGATTGTTATTATCACTATAGTGCCATATTATGTTCTACAGCGGCAAACATAAAGAAATCAAACTCATATTTAACACAAAAAAATAGTTTTATATATATATACTATATATAGTATATTATATAAATGGGAGTGATGCTTCTTCCTCGGCTTCTCTTTGCATTATTTTCATTGTCAGCACCTATTTTCACAATTCTTTGCCTTTTTTTGGTCTTTCCACAAACAGCACAAGGCCTAACTGTGCCCTGCTTCAACACAAACCAGCAGCTCTCACTTCCACTCCTCACTGCTGTCCCTCAAACACCGCGAGGATTTCCACATGAAACAGTGTTTACAGCTCAAACGTCCGCCTGGTTTCACACGACGCTGCTATTATCCATCGACTCCCGTCAGCAGCAGCTGCAGCAGTTTAACATCTCACAGAAACGCCGCTGTGTCCTTTGTTTAGGCCCGGAGTCTCCTGGGAGCTCATTACACCGCTGTTTTCACGACTGTCCCACCAAACAACGCACAGATTCAAACTAATGCAGACGGGCATCGAGCGGGAAACACCGGACACGAGAAGCCTTTTTTCTAATTTCTGCTAATTGTAAATATTAATGACACTGCTTTGATTCAAAACAGGTTCCTGTGGCGTTTAGTTGAGATGAAATTGTCAGGAGTCTTCACTGTTTAGGGTTTTAAAGTTGTCACTGTGATAACTGCCACAGGAACCACCCAGAGGACATGGTGATATTTACAAAAACAGAATACAATCAGACAGATTTTTGACTTTTATGATTATTTTTGTCATAGTAATTGTATATTATATAATATATGCTCTCACTCCTGCTCCAGTTCATATGCTTATCCACATACACTTATGACTTAATGTCTTTAGCTGTATCTCCTGTTGGCACCAGGCTAATCCAAACTAGACAAAGACATCTAATCACTGTCAGGGACTCTGTCCTGTACACTTAGAGACATATACACATAAACATATTCACATCTGTGACACATCAGCTCAATACACGTCCATCCACGACCCTGGAGCTGAGAGGGGCATAATGTACACCTAAAAAAGCTTCATGTCTCGTAAACATGTTAAATATATCCCCATCTACCATTGTTGCATGTGTCTGATTTGTTTCATTCTTGCAAGAATTAAACCTGTCTTCCATTTCTTAATTTACCACGTACGGTCTCCCTCGTCTCATTTCTGATCCAAACCAAATAATTATTTTAAAACTTTATAACATGTTTATACTTTCCAATGTTTAAGTTGCATTTTGATTGCAAAAAATGTTTTTTTATAATAATCGTTATCTATTAGTGTTATAGTCTGAGACCAGAGACTATCAAGACCAAGATGAGACCAAAGACATCTTGCTATTTAGACCAAGTCAAGTCCAAAACCAGTGCATAATACAATGTAAAAGATATGAATATTTATAAAATCCAAAAACGTACAAGTCCAGTCAGAGATTAAATTCAGACTCACGGAGGTCAGTGTTTGGTGAAGGAGACAGAGTTAGTCCAGTCTTAGACCAGGTCCAGACTCATGGAGGTCAGTGTTTGGTGAAGGAGACAGAGTTAGTCCAGTCTTAGACCAGGTCCAGACTCATGGAGGTCAGTGTTTGAAGGAGACAGAGTTAGTCCAGTCTTAGACCAGGTCCAGACTCATGGAGGTCAGTGTTTGAAGGAGACAGAGTTAGTCCAGTCTTAGACCAGGTCCAGACTCATGGAGGTCAGTGTTTGAAGGAGACAGAGTTAGTCCAGTCTTAGACCAGGTCCAGACTCATAGAGGTCAGTGTTTGAAGGAGCCAGAGTTAGTCTAGTCTTAGACCAGGTCCAGACTCATGGAGGTCAGTGTTTGAAGGAGACAGAGTTAGTCCAGTCTTAGACCAGGTCCAGACTCATGGAGGTCAGTGTTTGTGAAGGAGACAGAGTTAGTCCAGTCTTAGACCAGGTCCAGACTCACGGAGGTCAGTGTTTGAAGGAGGCAGAGTTAGTCTAGTCTTAGACCAGGTCCAGACTCATGGAGGTCAGTGTTTGAAGGAGACAGAGTTAGTCCAGTCTTAGACCAGGTCCAGACTCATGGAGGTCAGTGTTTGAAGGAGACAGAGTTAGTCCAGTCTTAGACCAGGTCCAGACTCATGGAGGTCAGTGTTTGTGAAGGAGACAGAGTTAGTCCAGTCTTAGACCAGGTCCAGACTCACGGAGGTCAGTGTTTGAAGGAGGCAGAGTTAGTCTAGTCTTAGACCAGGTCCAGACTCATGGAGGTCAGTGTTTGAAGGAGACAGAGTTAGTCCAGTCTTAGACCAGGTCCAGACTCATGGAGGTCAGTGTTTGAAGGAGACAGAGTTAGAGCAAGATTTTATAATTTAACATGAAATGATGAGAGGTTTTCAGGAACTTAACTTTTATCCAGCAGAGGGCGTAAATCCCTCTCTGTGCAACTGCAGTGGTGCAATCTTTATTTACCAGTAGAGACGTTTAAGACAGCACGTTTGTAAGAAAGAACTTGTCTCTGAAACGGTTAGTTATTTTAGTGTATTTAGTCCAAACAGGACTCTGTAGGGTCCAGTGTATCGGCCTGTTTTCTGTATTATATACGTCATGTGGTAGAGCCTCACTCAATAATCTCTCGCCAAATGTCATTGTCCCGGGACAGGACACTTTTGATGAGGTTTCTGTCCAGCTGAGGGGACCGTGTCATTGAGAAAGAAAATGATTCTACTGATTTCAGGTCTTAGAACCATCATCATTCTTTTGGACCAAAAGTTACTCAGGGCTGCTTTAAATACAGTGTTTCCAGATTTAAATATATATAAATATGTTTTTAATTCACATGCACTTTTAAAAGATTGAGTTTTATCAAATCAGTTCCACCTCTCACAGGTTTACTCTTGTCTTAACCGTTGTGTAGTCTTAGTCCAGTCATCGTAGATTAAAAGACAGAGATTACTTTCTATTCCACACCTAGAGTCCATATTAATATTCATGTGCTGGATAAATATAAATGGAATCTTGGTTTATGCGTTGCCTGCTGTACATGCTCCAGCAGCAGGTAAAGGGTTAACAGAGACAGGGCTGAACTGACCCTCTCTCCCGGCGCTCCTGGATTGGCATCTCTCCATTTCCCTGCGCGGCGCTCCCCGGTGAACGCTCAGGCTGTAAATTGTTTATCAGACACTAATGCAGCAGCCTAATCCTATTTGCATTCATATTAGTTTCCCGTATCGCGATCAGAGGGAATTTGAATTCTTCTGAGGGCTAAATAACTTCATGCATGATATCAGTCTCTTCATAATTCACACCGCTAAAGCCAATTTGGTTTAAGTGCTCCTCCGCCGCGTGCCGAGGAGCTTCTGGAGGAACTTATTTGGAGGCGGCTCGGATCAGTGCTCGTACAAACACAGAGGAGGGAAATGTCTGTCACAGAAACACACTCAGGGTTTAACTCCAGTGACATGAACTCCATATGCCAACACTTCTTATAGCAGTTTTTCCCTGGTGCATCATGTTGTAATGAAGTAACATTCATAGTTTGGCCGCAGTACAGACACAAATACTAATTGAAGCAGTTCAGGAAGGGTTTTTGTGAGCTGTGGACTTGTGCTGTAAGAAGCCTTGTTTCTCAACTCAGTTTGTTACGAGTAACAAAAGTACAAAACATTGACAATAATAAATTTAAAGAAGGAGAAAAACTGGGAATGAAACACACTGGCTCAACCCGGACCAAATGCTCGAGTGGAAACAAGGCTATACTCGGTCCTGCTAAGTTTCTTGTTTTATTAGTTTTATTAGTAGTATTAGTTATTGTTTTATTTGCTGCATGTACACCTGGATTATTTTGGAGTCTTCATGCTTTATCAGTTCAGGCGATATTTAATCTGGGGAAGATTTAACGGGGTGTGTGAAGAATTCAGAAAAGGGCACTGTAGTCTTTGAATGACAAAGCAATAAAAATAAATAAAACATGAAGAAAATACTGTCTCTTTTGCTTTTTATACAAATTGTTCTGTATAAAATAATGATATACTCTGTCAGTGGGGCGTTGTTGGTCCCATTATCTTTACACAGTTAAATTTAGCTTGCACTTTAAATTATTAAAACAATTACTGGTTCAGTCCGTACTTTACTTTGCTACAGTTTCTTTAAGCTGTCATTCAACAAAACTATTTCAATATTGATCGAAATGTCTACAAAAATAAAACGTTTCTAAGAAATCTGTCAAATGTTGATCAAAGCTGCAGCAGAGCTTTTCTTCTCGATGGAAACCAGCAGAATAATTAAATAAACAGTGACCAGATCCATTATTGAAACTCTGAGTGTGAGTCAGATTTGTGACGTGTGGAAACAGGACGTAATTAAAACTCACCACCTTCGAGACGCCTGAAGTATTTGAAGAAAGAAAAAAAAAATAAGAGAAATGATGAGAAAAGCTGTCAGAGAACTGCTTTGAACCAGATCAGAGACGGTTTAAACAGACAACAAAGGGTTTTAAATAAGACCTGGAAACATGGGACAGTAGAACTGGTTTAGACCTGGTTTAGTCCTGGTTTAGTCCTGGTATAGAACTGTTTTGTCCTGATTTAGACCTGGTTTAGACCTGGTTAAGCCCTAGTTAAGCCCTGGTTTACATTTACATTTACATTTATTCATTTAGCTGACTTACATTGTTCTACAGTAATTACCAGTGTTACAGCCACTGGAGGCAAGGTGGGTTACGTGTCTTGCCCAAGGACACAATGACAGTATGAACTGTGGGGAGAGTGAGAATCGAACCATCTACCTTCTGGTTGAAGAACGACCGCTCTACCCACTGAGCTACTGCCGCCGGTTTGGTTCTGGTTTTTACCTGGTTAAGTCCTTGTTTAGTCCTTGTTTAGACTTGGTTTAGTCCTGGTTTTGACCTGGTTTAGTCTTGTTAAATCCTCATTTAACCCTTGTGCCCTGATGAGGACAAAAGTGTCCTTTTCAACTTTTATTTTTTTGATAACTTGGAGGTTGTTTTGTATTTTTCTATGATATTTGGTAAAGGTGTGTATTTTATAACAAATTTTGAAATTTTAAACACAAATCCAATATTACTCTTTTTTTGCACTGTGTAACCTAAATTGTTACACTCTTACCATTTGGGGACAAAAATGTCCTCTTCCAAAACGTCATAAAAATAGTATATGTTAATATTTTTTTTTACTTTTTTTTGCATAAATCTCTTAATCCACTTCAGTCCTGATCATAAATGTCAAATATTTGAATATTTTCAAAATTTTAACCCTTTATATGCCAGTGTATATGATGGCATCCCAAAATATTGTTAAAAAATCACTAAAAAATTGCAATATTTTTAATAATCTGAATTCAAAGTGAAATTTTCTTGGGGGGATTATTAGAGTCTTGGATGTGCCATTGATTGGCAATAACATTGATTTTGATGGATTTTAAATTTTTTTGTAATGTCAGATTAAAAAAAAAAGTTACACTCGTACCATTTGGGGACAAAAATGTCCTCTTCCAAAACATCATAAAAATAGTATATGTTAATATTTTTTTCTACTTTTTTTTGCATAAATCTCTTAATCTACATCAATCCTGATCATAAATGTCAAATATTTGAATATTTTCACATTTTTAACCCTTTATATGCCAGTGTATTCAATGGCATCCAAAAATATTGTTAAAAAATCACAAAAAAATTGCAATATTTTTAATAATCTGAATGCAAAGTGAAATTTTCTTGGGGGGATTATTAGAGTCATGGATGTGTAATTGATTGGCAATAACATTGATTTTGATGGATTTTTAATTTTTTTGTAATGTCTGATTTAACAAAAAAGTTACACTCTTACCATTTGGGGACAAAAATGTCCTCTTCCAAAACATCATAAAAATAGTATATGTTAATATTTTTTTTAACTTTTTTTTGCATAAATCTCTTAATCCACTTCAGTCCTGATCATAAATGTAAAATATTGGAATATTTTGAAAACTTTAACCCTTTATATCCCAGTGTATATGATGGCATCCCAAAATACTGTTAAAAAATCACCAAGAAATTGCAATATCTTCAAAAATCTGAATGCAAAGTGCAATTTTCTTGGGGGGATTATTAGAGTCATGGATGTGTAATTGATTGGCAATAACATTGATTTTGATGGATTTTTAATTTTTTTGTAATGTCTGATTTAACAAAAAAGTTACACTCTTACCATTTGGGGACAAAAATGTCCTCTTCCAAAACGTCATAAAAATAGTATCTGTTAATATTTTTTTTTACTTTTTTTTGCATAAATCTCTTAATCCACTTCAGTCCTGAACATAAATACCAAATATTTAAAAAAATTCTGAATTTTAACCCTTTATATGCCAGTGTATATGATGCCATTACATCAGCCAATCATCAGAACAGTGTCAGATTCCTCCAAAGCAAGAGCTTAGATGCGCTATAAATAAATTACAAATAAAACATAAGAAAAGTTTATTTTCAACAAACAAAGATTTACTAAATTTGGAACAGACATTTATACTGCTTTTACAACCTGAAACCAGCTGCATTGAGCTCTTCCTGCCTGTGGATGTGTGCATGCACACGCTCACCTGTGTGAGTTCAGTTCATATCCGTGCACATTAATTGCAGCAGAAAGATGTGTAAACTTTGCTAATATATTTTTTCACACTTGCAGCAGGTAATGGTGGCCTTCTCCCATGGGCCAGTGCATCGCATGCACAGTCGTCTTTTTGGGTATTTGGAAGTCCCTGGGTACCCACTGACACTGTCCTGCCCTTTCTGTGGCTCTTGTGTTTCTGCTGCAGCCACGCTTTGTGCGTGGGGTAGCTGCCTGCGTTGTTGGATTAGTGGAGTGACCAATGCTCCTCTAAGAAAATCCGGCGCTCTTGTTCAAGGTTGGATTCACAGTCATCCATAACACAAAGAAGTTCAAAGCTGAGACATCTAAGATGTTGTAAAACAACGTCAGTGGCCTGATAGCCGGCTCCCGGTGAACAGTGCTGAGCAGCAGGATGTTCTTGCTTCGCTATGTAGGAGACAGGTGTGTGAGACTTGGCAAAGCCAAAAAGGGTGGATATAAGGCTTCTTTTTCTGGTCTGGAGCAGGATTGGGGGAAGCTCTGGCAACTTGCGTTTTAGCAGCTCTTCCCTAAGTCCATATGAGGTGAAAAAATTATCACACATCACCGTATGTCCTGCCAGTCCTTGAGTCAGCTGCAGAACCACTCTCCTTTCCTGGTTGACCTCCACAGAACAACCCTCTTGTTTTCCCGCATAGACTTGCCTTTTAAATGCTTAAGAGGACGTCACAGGCCATGTAAACTTTGATCCTGGCTGGTTTGCTGGGGATGTACTGCTTGAAACTGCAGCGAGCCCAGTCAGAGTCAGAGGTATCTTCCGGGGAGGAAGAGTATGGGGACTGGGCTCGCTGGTTGTCATCCTCAGTCCTGTCCTCACGAGAGCCCATAACCTGTTCCAGAGCTTGCAGTTTGTTAAATTTAGATTTCTTACAGATTGCCAGATAAGAAATGAACACACAGCTCTTAACCTGGCTGGATTTCTAAGTTTAGTGTACGGTCACACCTGTGTCAACAGAGTTGTTGCTACCACGCTGTTTACTTTTTGTGCTGCTGCAATTTGTTGCTCTCAGGTTTGTTATGATGCAGAGGGGTTGTTAAAAGTTCATGGTGACAAAGGGGGTTAAACTATACCTTTTATTCTTTCACTTCAAAAACACATAAATCAAAACAAAAAAGTTAAGGTTCCAAACTGCAGTTTTGAGGAGATCCAATGGGAGTTATTTATTAAATCATACAAAGCATAAAAAATTATAATTGATCAAAATGCATTTTAAAGCCAACCAATGGCACATCCACAACTTTAATAATCCCCCCAAGAAAATTGCACTTTACATTCAGATTATGAAAAATATTGCTATTTCTAATTGATTGTATAACAGTATTTTGAGATACCATTACATACACTGGCATATAAAGGGTTAAAATTTTGAAAATATTCAAATATTTGACATTTATGATCAGGACCGAAGTGAATTAAGAGATTTATGCAAAAAAAGTAGAAAAAAATATTAACATATACTATTTTCATGAGGTTTTGGAAGAGGACATTTTTGTCCCCAAATGGTAAGAGTGTAACTTTTTTGTTTAAATCTGACATTACAAAAAAAAACAAAAATTCATCAAAATCAATGTTATTGCCAATCAATGGCACATCCATGACTCTAATAATCCCCCCAAGAAAATTTCACTTTGCATTCAGATTTCTGAAAATATTGCAATTTTTCAGTAATTTTTTAACAATATTTTGGGATGCCATCATATACACTGGGATATAAAGGGTTAAAAATGTGAACATATTTAAATATTTGACATTTATGATTAGGACTGAAGTGGATTAAGAGATTTATGCAAAAAAAGTAGAAAAAAATATTAACATATACTATTTTTATGATGTTTTGTAAGAGGACATTTTTGTCCAAATGGTAAGAGTGTAACTTTTTTTTTTCAGGGTACAAGGGTTAATTCAGCTTCCTCACATGAATACAGATTAAGTTTGTGTTGCTTCCCATCATGCTTTGTGTCTGCACTCACCTCTTCCACCTGAGTGATGACCAGAGCAGGAACACCTGACACCAGAGCTGCGTCCTGATTGGTCGAGGCCATTGTCAGGTTGAGGGCTGACTCCTCCCTCTTTCACGTCTGTGTCAAAAACAGTCTTTTTTTCATTGATGTAAATCACTGGTGATCATGATCAGCCTAAAACCTGATGAAACCTGAAGAATATAAACACCTCTCTAGGTCCCATCCTAAATCTGAGCCACTGTCCACTGCTCCACAGACGGGACAGTAGTTTTAAAGCAGATTTTATTAAAATAACTGTGAGTGCGGACAATTTATTTTCCTCCAACTATAATGAAGTAAATGGCAGAAATCATAAGATACAATACTCTTAAGAAGGCCTGAAGAGAGAGATTTGACATTTTCATTAAATCCACTAAACTCCTCCTCCTCCAATGTTTATCACTAAATTAAACCTTGCTGTATGTAACTCCATCAATGAGACTCAAATGTGTAAATTAAATGATGTAATGAATGAAGCAATGCCTTGTAAAACTTCTTAAATCTCTTTGATCTAAACCCAGTGGATCTGCCCAGGACTCACTTTATCACATCACAAACTTATGTTCACAGTTTACTCTTACAAACTCGAATATTTCAGTTCAACTCCCACTCATTTGTACAGATTTTCAGATGAAAGCGGCTCGTTTGTTAAGCCCTAGTCGCTCCGACATCCGCCGCAGGGCAAAAGCCCAGAGGTGACTCAGAGACAGTGTGTTTAATTAATTGGAAAACACTCGCTTTAATAGTTATTATTCAAGAATGAAAGGCAGGCCTCGTGATGTGAGCACAGATATAATTACCACCCAGGGGACTTCTTTATTAAGTCTTAAGGAAATGGAGCTGTACAGAGAGGGGCAAACCAACAATAGGACTCAAACAGCCCAATATGCTTTTGGGCAAATTAAATATACTACGAACTATGAGATAATAGACTCAACATTGCATTAAAAACATTCATCAGTTTAAAAAATGTAGAAAAAACACAGCCCCAGCTTCTCTCTTCACTCACTCTCATATTTCTTATTGAGAACCAGCAAAGTTCTGAAATTATAATTTAGGAAAATCATCTTTGCAAAGGTTTTAATGAAAATAAAACTTTGATTTTAAACAGACCAGTTTTCTTCCAGTTGAGGGAAAACCCCAAATAGCTTATTGCTTAAACAGGCTTGATGATGTCATCTATAGTTTAATATATAGATATATAGATATATAGAGTTTTTTAAACTTGTCCCAGGACGGGCAAACCTTGGCCAATCACATCCTCAAAAAAGGAGCAATCCCATTGGTCAACAGCAGCTTGTTCCAGGAAGTTTAATAGGTGCCGATAAAGTCTATTTTCACTTTATTACAGCGAAAAGGAAGGAAACGTAAAACATGGATAAATACTGTCAATTAGGCAGCAAGTCGCAGCTAAACTAACACTAAACCTTAAATTTCAGTTTGGTGTGATGTATTTTTGTTCAAATGGAAGAGCCTTCTCTGAACAGAGGAGCTATTTTCAACACTGTTTTAAAACAGTGTCAGAACAGTTTCACTGGCGTCTTCACCTTAAACTGATCCTCAGATGCTTTTGCAGGTTTTAACCTTTTCTTTATTTTGTGGAGGAAAAATTGGATTGGATCAGATTTAATTTTTATTCATAATAAAAAAATAAAAAAGCAGGTGAGAGTCTGAGACAGGGACAAAAAAAAGACAATCAGGGAGTGGAAGTTCAAGTTCCATTATTGAATTGTTTCAGCAGCAAAAGTCTTCATTCAGTTTTCAAAACCTTTTTAAATGTTTAAACTTCTGTATATGTTTACACCCTCACATGGTGGCAATAGACACGTCAGACATATGTTTAGAAGTCTTTGAATTAATACAAACTTGATTCCAGAAAAGTTGAGACACTGTACAAATTGTGACTAAAAACATAATGCAAAGACGTGGAAGTTTCAAATTTCAATATTTTATTCCGAATACAACATGTATAACATATCAAATGTTGAAAGTGAGACACTCTGTATTGTCATTACAGGTATTGGCTCATTTTGGATTTTATGAGAGCTACACTCTCCAAAAAAGTTGGGACAGGTAGCAATAAGAGGAAAGGTTAAATGTAAATATAAGGAACAGCTGGAGGACACATTTGCAACTTATTAGGTCAACTGGCAACATGCTTGGTATAAAAAGAGCCCCTCAGAGTGTCAGTGTCTCTCAGAAGTCAAGATGGGCATTTCCCCTAATGATGCAGCAAAAATAGTGGAGCAATATTAGAAAAGAGTTTCTCAGAAAAAATTGCGAAGTGTTTGAAGTTCTCTTCATCTACAGTGCGTAATATCTTTCAAAGATTCAGAGAATCTGGATCAATCTCTGAGCGTAAGGGTCAAGGCTGGAAAACCAGACTGGATCCCCGTAATCTTCGGGCCCTTAGACGGCACAGCATCACAAACAGGAATGCTGCTATAATGGAAATCACAACATGGGCTCAGGAACACTTCCAGAAAACATTGTCGGTGAACACAATCCACTGGGCCATTCGCAGTTGCCAACTAAAAAAAAAGAAGACACATCTAAACATGATCCAGAAGCACAGGTGTTTGCTCTGGAGCCAAGGCTCATTTAAATTTGACTGTGGCAAAGTGGAAAACTGTTCTGTGGTCAGACAAATCAAATTTTGAAGTTCTTATTTGAAAACTGGGGCGCCATGACATTCAGACTAAAGAGGACAAGGACAAATCAAATTGTTATGAGCTCAGTTCAGAAGCATCTCTGATGGGATAGGGTTGCATGAGTGTGTGTGGCATGGGCAGTTTACACATCTGGAAAGACACCATCAGAGCTGAAAGGTATATCCAAGTTCTAGAACAACATATGCTCCCATCCAGACGTCGTCTCTTTCAGGTAAGACCTTGCATTTTCCAACAAGACAATGCCAGACACATACTGCATCAGTTACAACATCATGGCTGCGAAGAAGAAGGATCCAGTTCTGACATGGCCAGATCTTTCACCCACAAAAACATTTGGTGCATCATAAAGAGGAAGACCTGAGACAGTTGAGCAACTAGAAACCTATATTATACTTTAAGAATGGGACAACATTCCTAAACTTGAGCAGCTTGTCTCCTTAGTCCCAGACGTTTGCAAACTGTTATAAAAAGAAGAGGGGATCTCATACAGAGTAAACATGGCCTTGTCACAACGTTTTTGAGATGTGTTGATGCCATGAAATTTAAAATTAACTTATTTTCTCTTAAAATAATACAATTTTCTCAGTTAAAACATTTGATATTTTCATCTATGTTGTATTCTAAATAAAATATTGAAATTTGAAACTTCCACATCATTAAATTCTGTCCCAATTTTTGGGAATCGTTTGTACATTTTGCTGTGACCACATCAGAAGAGCTGTTCAAAATGTGTTTTGGATGTTTTGTCTTGATGTCTAAATGACATACATTTTTTGGTGACTCTAACAAAGTCCCTACAAAACGTAACTAGTTTTTGGAACCTTTGAGGAGTTTTGATGAACCATTGAACTGTTGTGACAACTGCACAGCATTTTCCACGTCCTTCTAAATATACTTAGTTAAACCTCCTTTGCCCCATATTTCTTTGTCTCTGAATATTTTACTGTTTACAACCCACGTGTAATTACTGATGCAGCTCCTGACAGTTTCTCAACCTGACCACGGCTCGACACTCACCTGTCGTCTGTAAAATCCTCACCACCGGACCGCCGGACCGTCCGCTCTTCCTCCTGAAACTGCGCTGGAACCTTGCAGATAAACCGGCACAGAGCTGTGATGAAGACTGACGGCACTCTCACTGCTCCCTCAGAGGATGGGCCGCTGTGGAGCTAATTATAGGCGTCACAAATGAGATTAGACTGAGGGCAGCTTATCCTCGGCTGGACCTCACCTGAGAGACATTAGACCTGCACTTAAAGCTGTGCTGAGTAACTCTTCGACCTCAGAGAAACAGCTTCTATGTCTGTGTAACCCTTCTTGTATCGACAGTGCAGACAGCTTATTGATAATCACAAGTATAAGTTGGAACAACTGCTCTTGTACACTCCAAGGTTTTAAAGCACTTCTGAACCTCGTTTTTTTTCCCACTGGTGGTAGAGTACGGCTCGGTTTGGACTGGATAACCTCATGTTTCCACTGAGCTAGGACAAGAAGACAGTGAAATGACAGAAGAGACTATAGAGATCAGATTTGAAGTTGTGAAAAGAACAATGTCATAACACACATGTACCAAAAGTGGTAGGGTCTCCTTTTGGTGAAACTTACTTAGTCACCCACTTTAGTAAAAACAAGGCTCAAACCGGTTCCCTCTTTCCAAACTTGACTTGGAAACAATCTAAATATCTAACCTGACTTTGCAAAAGCTCAGGTACTGGAGATGATTGGATTTATCAACCACAGGTTTATCCAATCAGAGCAGCTCCATGTTGTTTACGTTTGTGACGGTGAAATGGTCGCTACATCTTCAAACTTAAAAACAGGCCCAGACGTGTCAGAGCTAAACCATGGACACAACGAGCCTATGGCCAGGGTT
This sequence comes from Neodontobutis hainanensis, assembly GCA_024349245.1. Lineage (NCBI taxonomy): Eukaryota > Metazoa > Chordata > Actinopteri > Gobiiformes > Odontobutidae > Neodontobutis > Neodontobutis hainanensis. Next base: position 9,028,194 of record JALDNG010000001.1, on the reverse strand, counting down.
CAGACGTGAAGTTTATACTGTCAAAGTCATAAATCTTGTCTAAATGTAACCAGGACTAATCCAGGACTAAACAGGACTAAACCAGGACACAACCAGGACTTAACCAGGACTAAACCAGGACTAAACCAGGTCTATACCCAGACTAAACCAGGTCTATACTAGGTCTAAAACAGGTCTAAACCAGGACTAAACCAGGCCTATACCAGGACATAACAAGGACTAAACCAGGACTAAACCAGGTCTAAACCAGGTCTAAACCACGACTAAACCAGGTTTATACAAGGACTAAACAGGACTAAACCAGGACTATACCAGGACTAAACCAGGTCTATACCAGGACTAAACCAGCACTAAACAGGACTAAACCAGGACTACACAGGACTAAACCTGGACTAAACAAGTCTGAGATGTTCTGAGGCTGGAGCGGTGTTTCTCGGAGGTGGAGCTCTCTCTCTTTTGTCGCTCGTGCCTCTCTCTCTCTCTCTCTCTCTCTCTCAGTTGGTCCCGTGCGAAACTTGCACTGCCTGCGCGCGCGAAAGCAGAGCAGGAGCAGACTCTGCGCGTGGAGCGGTGGTGAGCGCGTAAACGATGCTCTGAAGCCCGCTCGCGGTCCGGAGCCACCATGGCATACCCTCAGGGCTTCCTGTTCCCGCCGCCGGCCGCCTCCGTGTCCCTTGCGCTGTCCTCGTGCCCCACGGTGCTGCTGGGGCCGCGCGCCGGGCACGAGGGCTCGGCCTTCGCTCCGTACTCCTCCTCGTCCTCCTCGAACCCGCACGTGCCCTACGGAGGAGAGCCGCGAGCCGCTGGCGCCATCAGCTCCTTCCTGGTGAGTGACCAATGAGATAAAGCGGTTAAACCGACTCTGTGCAGCTTTGAGGAAAAGTTGGTCAAACAGGTTTATAGTCACGGATTCAGTTCTACAGCAGTTTTTAAAGCGCTTCTTAGTGGATTTTTGGGCTCGGGTTTTTGTAAAATGAAGGAAGAACCTTACAGCAAAAGTTATAAAACCTGAAAATTATTATAATTTTTTTTTTTTTTACCTGAAACAATGTTGGTATGGCTAACTTGGAGAAATAGTTTTTTAAAGCTGGAGTAGCCAGTTGTCTGTGTGTAAAACTGTGAAAGGGTTTAAAGAAGGAGTAGGTATTAGAAGTTTAACTTCCACCTACTCCCTTTTGAACATTTTGTTTAGTTTATTTTTATTATTTAATACAAATGTATTTTTTATTGCAATAATTGGAATGAAGATATCAAATTAGTTTATTCTTTAAATCTTTTATTTTTGTTTATTAAATCCCAATGTGACACACTCATCAACTTTAAACAGGATGTTACTAAATGAAAGTTAATAAAAGCAAAAAAGGAAATTTGAAAAATAAAAATCATAATTATTGCAACACTACTTTCTTTTCAAATATAATTGTAGCTGCACTGTAACATCTCAGAATATAGGCTGCATTTGGCAGAAGTATAGGATATTATATAAAAGTTAAATCAAAAAATTATAAAATTAATCAAGTTACTAAAGAAATTATCAATAAAAACAAAAGCAGCATGAGGCACACCCTGCAGTTTTCAAGAATGACCGTCATAAAGTCAAATGTTTAAAGGCTAAAGTGTTACACAAAACTGAAAATGCATGAAAATAAATGACTATTGTGGAAAAGCAAAGCATCTTGGAAAGTCGCTCAGTCCTTGTTGCTCATGGCTTGTTTTAAAGACACAGCCTGGTCAAATACAACAAAAACAGGCAAACTGGCAAAAGCTCGAGCAAATGAGCAATGTTGGCAAAATGTTGTGTTATGGGTATTCCCATTACAAAAATATTTGTAATGGGTTTAAATGAATGCTGCGTATATAATGTGTAGTCGTGTCATTTTTATATGTGTCCCCAAAAGAAACACATATAAAAAATAAAATAAAAAACAAGTGAAATGGAGGAAAATAGTTGTGGGTTCAGCTGTTAGCTTTATGATAGTGTAAAAATGAAAGTGTTATTCTATGGTTTGTATTTGAACATTGTAACATGTACAATATTAAAGGTGTTCGTGCATCCTGAAAATAGAAAATGAAGGGGAAAAAAGTGAAATGTTTGGTGTTTTAGTTAGAAATGGATATTTTTTAAATCCCGAGACATCTTTATAACGTTCTAATGTGGATTGTCCCTGCGGTAAAATGGATGCTTTACATTTACACGGTGTAGCTGCTTTGCTTTTTGTGTTTTTCCTCTCCTTGATGGCGGCTCTAAGGACAGGGAGTGTTGTTTAGTTTGTATTTTCACTGACATTTTTTTTTTGTGAAGCCCTTTGAGGCAATTGCTGTTGTGATATTGGGCTAGTAAAATAAAATTGAATTGAATAAGGATGACAGGATGTGCCACTGCATGTTTTATTTTGTTAAAAAATATGCTTGAGAGAAAAATGAGAGAAAAAAGCGTAGTTTCTGTGAAAACAAGAGGATAAAGCTTTCCCGCTGGTTTAAATTTCATAAGTATTTTGTTGTGCTTGATTTAGTCTTTGTTTAGATTTTTATACCACTGTAAATTTCAATTCAGATGTGTTTCCAACCAAAATATACTGTCAATTTATGAGTTGAAGAAATATTTAAGAAACATCAAAATGCACCATTGAGCCTTAAAAATATCCAGTTATTTAGCTATGTCCCTGAACGCCTCAGACCCTGCTTTAAAACAACATAACACATTCACAAAATCATCACAATTAAAAAACATCTGAACCATTTGTTTTCTTGGTTTCCTTTTTTTTTTTGTTCTTTAGTTCAGACACTATATAGTATTTTTCTGTTTGTGTAATATATATAAAGGTCTGTAATTTCTTTCAAAAGCATTGCTGTTAATCATGAGGCATACAAAGGGGCTTGTGATAAATCTCTGTACAGTGTGTTTTACTGGTGCTAATATATATTTTGTTGTAATACACAGTAATTCTGTTTAAGTAGGGTTCGGACAATTATTTTGACCTGAAAAGAGGGAGATTGTTATAGTGAGGAATATGTCTTTATCAAACATGTTGGTGCTACATGAGCCTCGTTTCCACTGTTACACGGCTCAGTTTCTCCTGAAGAAGCTTGTGTTTCCTCTGAGCTGGACACTAATGTGAGAGCTGTGCAAATTTCCTACATTTCAGGGACTCAGTTGTTTTTTTTTAGGTTTTAGGTTACTTAGTTGTTCTTTTTATATTTGTGACAGTTTAGACAGAGAGGAAAGTATATGTTTGGAGCTCTTCCAGGTGAGCCACTTAATGCCACACGTTCAGGTGAGTTTAATGCATTGAAGGTGATTAATGCAATGATTGAATTCACAAAGCAAGGAGTTTTTTAGAAGGTGCAATGTTTTCTCTTCTGAATAAGTTTATTACTAGTAGGCCTGGAACGGTATGATATCCATGTGGGAAAATATCTCTGTATTGCAGATACAACTTAAAATGGTTTTAATTTCTTGAGAAATTGGACATATAATATTAAAAAAATGTAGCACAATACAAACAATCCAGATATAATTCTTCCAAAAACAGAAAACTAATCTCTTTTTTTCTGGTCTTGTCTCTTTAGCTCATTACATTACTTTGTAGCCTTTTTGGTGATGGGAACTTACCCGTACTGACCAAACCTGTTCTGAACCGCTCTCTTAGTGTTGCTGAGGTTATTACTGTATTATTGTTGTTATTTACACCTACAACATAAATGTAATAGGATCAATATTGTTCCTTCTCTTCCTCCTAGAGTCCTGCCTACGACCCGTCCTCGAGCCTGGACTACCACCCTTTTGGACCGCTGGGACCTTACCCGTACGGAGACCCCGCCTACAGGAAGAACGCCACCCGCGACGCCACAGCCACGCTCAAGGCCTGGCTGAGCGAGCACCGCAAGAACCCCTACCCCACCAAGGGAGAGAAGATAATGCTGGCCATCATCACCAAGATGACGCTGACGCAGGTGTCCACGTGGTTCGCCAACGCTCGCCGGAGGCTCAAGAAGGAGAACAAGATGACGTGGACGCCTCGGAACCGGAGCGAGGATGAGGAGGAGGAGGACATTGACCCCGAGAGGCACGAGGAGTACGAGCAGCCTCTGAAAACGGCCAGCGAACCGGACAAGAACCAGACGGGTGAGTGAAGGGAGTCTGCCTCAGCTTCAGGTTTTAATGGTAGGAGGTCCAACTGTGGAGGTCACATCTGCCTCGTTTCACTTTTGCTGCTGTCAAACAGATACAGCTATGTTTTTGCAGATTACTGGCAATAACAAGAATATATAAAGAATAGTAAAGAGTACCTAAACAAAAGTATTTTCTTTGTGTAATGAAAACTGTGTCCAGTAAGTAATCTTTTTATGAATTATTAAACACACCAGGCCTTATTTTAACAAGATCTACCTTATTTATTTACTTTTGCATTTAGTTTGACATTTAAATTTCTTAAAGCTTATTGTAACAGGAGTCATCTGTGAAAGAATGAGACCTTTAGGACGTCATCTCAGTTTTACAATCAAGGATTTTAATAGATGAGAAAGATCAGCCCACAGCAGGAGTTTGACCAATCACAGCTTGCTTCAGAAAAAAGGAGTGCTCTCATTGGTCAATGCTGTCGTCAACAACAAAGGACAAAGGAATAAACCATGAAATGTTTTTTTCTTTTGCAAAATACGCTTTATTTGCAGTGTTTATCGAGACAGAGACAATTACAGGAACAGCACAGTCTAACGGAGATGATGAAAGTTTCAGTTTGGCTTTAGACTTCGGTTTTATGTAATGTATTAGTTTTTTATAGAAAATTGTCTGGATTTATCTTTTTTTAACAAAAGAAGTAGAAAAGGTTACAACGCTGCTGTTGAGACTGACACCATGGGAGCTCCACAGTCAGCTCCTGAGGCCCTCCCATACTTCACTGTGATTGGCTAAATCTGTCTGTCACTCAGTTTGAGCACGATGCAGACTGAATGGGAAAAAGCATGCTCATTATGTCTGTATTTAATCACAAAACTTCCTCAAATAGAAATGCGATGTACCGCGGTTCAGAGATCTTTCCAAATTGGCAGATCATCAACAGTTCAAATCCTTAAACTGTCTTATATCGTCCTGACCCATCACAAACCCCTGAGACACTTGGACATTTTAGTGTTTTTGCAGATTACCCCCGGGACACGGACAGGGACTTAATAACGGCACTGTCCCAGCTTAAACGGGACGTATGGTCACCCTAGATTAATAACGTCATCTGAACTGAATTGAATCTCCAGATGCAGGGACGTGTCTAGATTTATTTTCTGGGGGGGGCAGGTAGGGGCACAGACTGTAGAAGGGTGGCACATTTTACACCCTTAACACCCTACAGTCTGCTATAGGCTACTAGTTTATTCCTCCCTATATGGTCAATACAGGGTATTCTGGATAATGAATAATTCTCACATCAGGCTCCACCTACGTTAGCGCCACTAACCTGTTACTGTAACTAGAGGTGACTGTTGGGTCAGGGATTTAGAGGCTGAGTGAGTGAGGCAAGAGACAAATATAAAAATAGTAGTTGTCACATAAAGATATATTGTGTTGGGAAATATTTTTATTAAATAAGTGTAATTTCCAGCATTCTGGTGGATTTTAACAGCTGTTATGATATTACTATAGAGCCAGTTTTCAGCTTTGGGCCTGAGGCGGGGTACACACTGGACAATGGGCAGTTAGTTGCAGGGCTAACATAGAGACAGACAGTGACTCACTCTCACATTCAATCACTAGGGACCCTTAAGAGTTGCCATTTGACCTACACGTGCATGTGTTTGGACGGTGGGAGGGGCCGGACCTGGAGAGAACCCACAGTAACACGTAGAGGACATGCAGACTCCTCACAGAAAGACCGGAGTCGGCCGGGGTTTGAACTCATGACATATTATCGACTGTCACACTAAGCATTGTCATTTCAAAGTCTGTCCTTTGATTTGTTGAGTTGTGGTAAACACAGAGATGTTGGCCTGTTCTCGGGTGTCGTACCTGCTGCTGAGTAACACAAAAGTCTGGAACATTATTCAAGCTGCTCTGGAACTGTTTTATGTTAGATTTGATTTTGCAATATACCCATTAGTGACATTAAAATAAAAACCTAAACGTATTCATTTGTTTTATCGCCCAGCCCTAACACTAACTAAGTAAAAAAAAGTTAAGGGTGAATCAAAAGAAGCAGGCATTTAAGTAAGGTTTTAAATGTATTATGATGAAAAGGGTAAAGAAAAGCTGGCAAAGCATTATGAAAAATCACACATCGTTGTATATTTGTATAATAATTGCAGATTTAAACTTTCTTTTGTGCCATCAATGCAGTGTTTGGAAGGACTTTAAGTGACTTTTCCACTTGACTTTATTGATGAATGAGAGATTTAAGATTTTATTGTGTTTATTTTCCTGAACTGCCCACCAAAGGGACACTAAAGACTCACTGTCCTGTCTTCTCTTACAGCTGTTCCCCGTCCCACCTCAGATGGAACCCCGTGTTCGCTCCTGTACAGAGACGACCCGACGGGACCCACTTCCACGGACTGTACCCCCGACTGCAGCCCGGACTGCACCGAGCCACAGCGTCACCCCCTCGTCCCACGCCCCTCCTCCCCCGACGGGACACCCCCTCTTATTCCTCTGCCTCCTCCTCACCCCCACAGCCCCAACGCCACCCCTCCCAAACCCAAACTCTGGTCGCTGGCAGAGATCGCCACGTCTTCGGACAAACACAAAGGGAGCAGCGGTGACTCGTCCCAAAGCGCCGGGCTCAGGACGCCCTTCCCCCATGGGACGTCCTTACACCGACCCCTGTACTACGCCCCTCCGTTCCTCCCTGGCTACAACTACAGTGCTTTGGGCGCGGTGCACGGAGGCCCGGGACTGGCCCTAAACGGATTACAGCAGACTGTGTTTAACCGAGTGGACTTCAGACTGCGGACACTGGGACACTCAGACGAATTCAAAAAGGGGACGACGAGCGCCTAGTCTTCGTCCCGAGGCATTTATTTATTGGAGCAGTGTTTGTCTCACGGATTTAAACGGACACAGACTTTTATTTAAAAATGCAAATACTGGATTTTAGACGTTTTTTTTCTATGTTGTGACCCTTTGTAGTGCGTTTCTGCACAGATCGTATTATCATTAAAACTAGTTTTATTAAGACCGACCCGACCCACACTCATTTTTATACTCAATATAAAAAGGATTCTCCAATTTTTCTGAATTTTTTTACCAATAGTTTTTTCATTCATGTGAATAAAATTTGGTCTTTGAGTTAAGAGAAGAAAGGGCGACGCATTTAAAAATAAATTTACCTCATCTTTTTCTGACCAGCTAATTTCCCAGTTACTTTTTGATTAGACTCCGTCTTTGTGGCAGCAGCTGAGTCTCCATGTGCTGCTTGGTGCCCACAAAACCCTGACTATACATTAAAAGAAATATTAATACATTTACATTACAAACACTAGTTCTGCCGCCATTGATTCAGAGTTGGCAAGCCAATAGGAAGGTTCCTTATTTAAATTAAAAAGTGATTAATTTACCAAAGCTTTGACTTGTTTTTTCACAGATAATTTAGCAAAATTCAAAACACAACACAGCAGTTTGACAAAGACAAATGAAAATGGCTCAAAAAGTCAGTCTAATATTCTAGTTAAGAACCGTTATATTCTGTTTGAAGCAGCTTCCTTTGAAGGTTCATGGAGTTAAAAGTAAGAAATACACAAAATATGTTGCAGCATCTCTCTCATAATGTGGCTATTTGATCATATTTTATAAAAAACAGACTCCACTTCTTTTCTTCGCTCAGGTGTCGCGCCACAAACCCACGATGTGTCTCTTGCACAGGGCTCGTGTACAACAGCATCAAACCCACAGGCCACTAATACCATCAGCCAGAATTATACAGCCTTTATCTGCCTTTTCTCCTCATAGCAGCAGCAACGACATACACCAAGCACAGGCGTTCGCTCGAGTTAAGCCGCCTTTTGAGGCTCGCTTTGACAAATGGGAGGAAAAGCTGTAGGGCCAATGGAAGAGAGAAAAAAAAAAGGAGAAAAAGAGAAGAACCTGCGCAGACTCTTCCCAAATATCAACAGTTTAAGAGGCTTACATTTTCTTTTGGGGCATCTTTGGAGGAATTAATTGTGTAAATTTCAGATCTCTTCAGAAGCAGCAGGATGTGAGGCTGATCCCAGTTTACTGAGGCCAACAGCTGCAACGGAGGAAACGAAGCAAAGAAGTGTGTGGTTCTGGTTTCAAAGAAGAAAACCAAAACGAGTACAAGAAAGAGGATATTTGACAAACCAGTTTCAAACCCTTCAAACGTGGAATATCTACATTTCAGTCAAAGAAAATGCATACTCTTTCTACGTTTAGCATTGTAACCCACCCATTATAATCTCACGGAAAACATGAAGAGAAAGAAGACAATGAGCAACAAGACACGTTTAAAAGTAGTTTTGTCAACTTGAAAACAACTGTAAATTGTATTTATTGGTTAAGAAGTGACTGATGAAGAGTGGGTTCTGAAGACTAAAGAAGGTGGACTGGAGGCAGGTGCTGAAAAAAAAAAACGTGGGACTGAATGAAGCAGTATTGATTTTATTTCTAAATGTTGAGGCCAGTGGAGGCACAAACGTTTTCCCTCACAGGCCAAATTCAGAAATCTTTTGCATGTTAGAAATACTTTTCCTCACAGGTTTGTTTAAAACTCCTTTTGTCTGTATGCTGCTGCATCTGCCGCTCCATTTTGCTCTGACGAGGTAGTGCCTCGTTTTAATTCCCCAAACTCAAGCTGTTGGACCCAAAGCTTTTAAAAAATCCATCAAAAAAGTTGTGAACTTACGTGTGCAAATGTACACCTTTTAAAAATGTGAGAGAAGAAGAAGAAGAAGATGTATTTATAGAATACTTTTTAAACTGAATGTGCTTTACAGAAATGTCACAAAGAACAAACATAAATGAAAGAAAAAATAAAAAAGTTAACTAAATAAACACTAATTAATAAACATGTCGAGCATGAACAGTTTTGAGTGTACCAGGGGGGTGTTTCTGGGAGATATATACCCACAGGCTCCTCTCTGGTGGAAACTAATGGGCCCCTGTGTTAGAACAAACTTATTGTCTCACCTATTGTGTTACAAGATGTGTTTTTTGACAACAGACTGTCCCTTCAGGGCTACTGTAGAAGGGTCAGGCGTGAAACCGCACTCTGCAATGTTGCCACCAAAAACGCTACACACCTTAAACATTCATCTGTAATCACAACATGTGTCTTCTGGTAAATGAGTGTCAGATCTGTCTCTTCTCTGTCAGACTCTGTTTTCGGCTCCTGGCAGCTGTCTCCTGCTGCTGTCCCTCAGGCTTCGCTCCCCGCTCTGTGCTCCGCTGCGGTCCCGGGACAGACGCCACTACCGGAGCCCTGTCCCTCAAACACAGAGGTCTCCAGGGAGACAAACGAGAGAGAGTGTCCTGGTGGTGGTCTTTGTTCAAGCTGCTGGAGAGCGGTTTGTGCCACGTTTAAGAGAAATTGAGTTAATAGGTTTCTAATAGGAATCTGTTTTTGGAATAACATTCACAAAACAAAGTTGTATTTACCCCAAACTCCTTAGGCTACCTTTATTTTTAGGAGTGTTTCTGTGTGATTCATTGCAGCAGTTCAACAATTCATCAAAACCTTTTCAGGATAAAGCCTACAGTATTTATTTATTTACCCATAACATTTAGTTTAAGGTTGATAAAGGTAGTTTTTGTGTCAGAGAGCCACCAAATGTAAAGATTGTCAACGTTTGAGCTAAAATGATTTTTAAAAAAAAGACCACACATGAGCTTTGAGTTAAATGATGAAATGCTTTAAATAGAGTCAAAGCAAATAACACAATATACAGTGTGACACCAAACAGATCTAAACAAATAGGCCTTTTTTGGGTCATTCATCTCATAATGTTCGTGAAGCTGACAGTAACTGGACACTGAGTAAAAAGACCCCGAAGTCCTGTTCAGAGAGTTACATGACACTAAAGAGTTCACTCATAAACACACTTGTGATTTTTGCACCGAATAAAGATTTAAAATTCTATTTGATTCAAAATGAGTGGAAAGGCGTGACCTTTGCTGCTGAGCTACATTTGTTTGGTTTGAGCGCCACCTGCTGGAATTACACAGCAACAACCGAAAGCACCTTTAATTGAACCTAATACAGAACTACTGCAGTGTTTTTATTTAACAGATAGAGTAGTTCTGGTGTTTCGCTGTGGTTTTAAAATTCCTTTAAGAGAGTTAGATTTATTAATCCTGGATGGCAAGGACTTTGTTACAGCAGCACAATCTCAGAAACAGACTCATGAATGAATGTACAATGAATCAGTACAATAATAAAAGCAAAAAAAATGTTGTTGAAAAAAAGTGTATTATTGTGAAATAAGGTTGTAATTTGGTGATTTATTTAAGTAAAAAGGAAAAAAGAGTTCAGAGTCATGTTTTGCAAAAGGAGGAGTGGACATACAAGTCTGTGTGTTCAGAGTTACATGAACAATCCCAATGATATGTAGACAGGCTTAGAATTTATATTGAAATCACAGCAGAGGAAAAAAGATAATAAGAAACACTGGTTCCCAGAGAGTGAGCCGTCTAACATGAATCAGAATTTTACTGGTTTTCACAGAAAATAGAGTTTTTGTCAGTTTGAGAACAGTACGCACAGATTGTCCTGCGCAAATCATTCTGCTGCGGTCAAGGACTGCACAAATAACAAGTATGTTGATAGAAATAGATCATTTTTCCATTACAATAGGAAATACCAAAAGTCAATTAAAAGATACTACTGGATGATGTCAAATACAATAACACAATTTTGTGAGACAGAACCAGAGAGGAGCTGCTCACATCACCAGCGGACAGTCCTGCTGCTGTTGTTCTGTGGATTTTACACAAAGGCCTTAATAATGAATGATGAATAACAATATAGATAAAATTTATACTGGAGTTAAACCGACCGCTCTTTAATGATGTTTGGAAACCTCCTCAGTCACATTATCACTGCTCCAGACCGTGGCCTGTTCTCTTTATTTAAACTCTCTACACAACCTAAAACCTGGACAAAACAACAATGTGCAAGATTTAATAATGTTGCACATAAAAACATGTCTTTAGCAGCAAATAAATATTGACACCAAATAACTAATCGAACACGACAGATAGATTTACAAACAAAATATATCCTTCATTTCACGGGAGTTAAATCCACCGGGAGCGTTCTCAGAGTGGCTACTAACCTGGCCCCTGGACTAGCCTTGGGTGGGCAGTGCAAAACCGTCCACAATCCACAGACTACACACGAGCTAAATGTGGGGAATGTTTGTCTGGAGCACACACCTAGATGGGCAGGAGACAAATACTACAAGTGCAAGCTTTTAGGGTTGTTTATCAGGGGCGTAGCAAGCTTTTCAAAAGTGTGGGGGATGGGGGGGGGGGGGGCTCAGCTAGCTTTGTTTTTATGTTTTCTTTTTTAAGTACAACATTTATTATGCTTTCTCTATAAATACAACTGTTAATCCATTTTTTGGGCTTTGGAGGATTATCTACAGACTGCAGTGTCCACATTTTAGAAAGTGGATGACAAACTCGGCACAAGGGGTTATAACATCTCCAAAGTACAGTTTGCTTTTTTTTTTGGCTTTGGCTTTGGACCCATTTTCAATTCAAATCTGTGTGTCTTGAGTTTCCTGCCTTTTTCCAGAGAAGCCAGTGTGTGAACTCTGAAGGTGAGACTGGATCTGGAGCAGAGCGTCTCCAGAGCCGTGTGTCTCAGAGACTTGGCTGTGAGCGAGAGGCAGATGGTGCCATTTGCTCGCAGTCGTTCCTGCAGTGACCCTGACGCTGAATATCACACGGCGGGAAGCTGCTCTGTGGGTTTTACTGAGTCTCTTCTGTTTTCTGTTAGCTGCTGGAAACACTGTGACATGTGCTCTACATTCTCCGAAAAAAGAGACAAAGGAACAGTGTAAATTAATTAAATACGGTTTTAACTATAGGATTGCACAATATTATGTAAAACATTCATATGCAGTGACTATTTTGAAGAATACAATAAAGATATGACCTTTTATTTAAATATTCTTTGACAGAAAAAAGAAAATAGAAAGCACAGGACTAACTTCCTCTTGTCAAAGCAGGAGCTGGATCAAGCTGGATTAAAGACAGAACCAGGACTAAACCAGGACTATTTACATCACAAGTCAGACTCAAGGCCCAAGGGACAAATGCAGCCCTTTGCAAAGTTTTATGTGGCCTTCCAATACATAGTATATATTTTTTGGCGCTAGATTTTAGATGGATTTGAACTGGAACAGGTTTTAGTTAACGCAAACAACCCCCAAACCAAACACTAGTGTGTCTGCCAGGCCTTGTGCTTACACACAAACACATACTTAAAAATACATACAATACAATGAACTGAGCCACTGTGCCCACTGCGTTTTGGTCTGTTTTTGTTTCTTCCCAAATCAACATTGTTCTAAATCTGGCATATTTACATCAATTGTAAACATCTTGTTTTAGTATTGCAGTAAAATGAGCCAAAAGTATTATGTTTTGCATTTTATCTGTTTTTATCTGTCATTGCACATTTATTAAAATGCACTGTCCCATCCAAATAAATTAATAAATATAAATGTTCTCATTTTCACCAAGGATGCGTCACAGTTTACACGACGAGAGGGTGTTTAGTGTAAGGCAGCAACACTTTAGCCTTCAGACAATGACTGAGATCTTTTATAGACTCTCTTGCCTGTGGATGTATATAAACCCCATTTACAACATGTTATCTTCTCTCTGACGGACTCCAGAAGCAGCAGGCCTCCTCTCTTTGTCTGTGGCAGTCTTCGCTCTGGAAACATCTCGCAGCAGCAGTGACAGTCGAGTCCTGAAGCCAGAGGGCCCCCCCACCGGTCCCGCCTCCCTGAAGCAGACGGTTGTCCTCACACCGCACCTGCGTCAGTCAGATGCATGCTGGGAACTCCGCAGCTCTTTTTTCTGCTGACAGTCAAGCTCATAGACAAACACATTCCTCCATCGGGCTTCAGCTGGTGTCTCTGCCGGGAGCAGGGAGTCTACAGGGCAGCGCCGTCAACACCTTTCAGTTTGTTCAGAAAGAGCTGGGTCCTTAAAGAAACAACCTGCAGCCAATACATGGAGCACAGGAATCAAAAAGGAATTAGTGTTTACATGAGGCAAGAAAAAAGGAACTATGTATGTAAATGTTAATAAGAATCTGTAAAGTCCAGACTGTTAAACTTGCTCCACGCCTGAACAGTTTAGAACTTTTGAAATCTATTTAGCCTACTGTACATTTTACAAAAAAGTTTTTTTTACTGTCCATTATTTTACATGTGTCACATAATAACCAGAACAATTATTTACTTTCAGAAGTTTAATACACGTCTAAAATGCTGTTTTCCCACTGGATACAAAGTTATTTCAGCTTAAAAACAACTAAATTAATTTAGTTAATTTATATATATTTAATATATGGGGTCTGCAGATGGAAATTAGCCTAATAATCTGGCATTTTTAAATGTGTTCTAATGTTCATTTATATGCATTGTCCCCTTTTCTTAAAATAAATACATACATTCTTGACTTTTATATTGTAAGAAATTATAATCAAACCAGTCCCAGTTTTGGAGACAATCCATTTTGGCTCAACACCAGCACAAAACAATGGAAGCGTATCACAATGATACTTATCACACTCTCAGTAGCTTTGTGGATATTATTATTACAATTGTTTTTGAATGTTGAAATTCTAGTATAGACTAAAACAAATACAGCCTTTAAATGGATTTCCAAAAGGAAAAAGTTATTGCTCTTGCACTTGTGTCTGCCTCACTGAACAAATTTCAATCTCAGTCAAATCATCATTTTTACAAAAAAAAAATCAATGCACAATCATAATTTTTTAAAAAATATATACTTACACCCCCTGGAGTTAGAGCATATAGACAAATCAGATGCTATGATTGAATACATTCTGATTTCGGTGACTCACCTGGCACCACACACTTAGGTGTCCCGGGTTCTGTTCCAGCTCGGCTCACTTAAACTGTTCTAATGTAATAAAGGCAAAAGGGCAAAAACATCTTTGTGAATGTGAGCTCTGTGGTCATTTTTGGGCAGGTGGATTTTCTTTTTGTTTTCAGAAATGGCTGTTAAATATCAAAGTACCAGTCATTAGCTGAATTTTGTTGTAAAATGCATAAAAATACAGCAGTTTCTTTTTTAATGAACAAAGTGAATAAGATACATTTTGCAAAAAAGTAATGACTCATTCTTTGATATTAATTACCTGTATTCAATAGATTTAGATTTTTTTAATAAAATTATTTTGCTTTTTATATTGTTTTTTCATCTGCAGGTTATTTGGTGATAATAACTATAATTTCTGACGTGGTCCTACAAATCCACTCTATGGGTGCAACACACCTCCGTCCAGTAGGTGGCGGTAATGTCTATATGCGTGTAGCAACCTGTTTTAGCTCCTGTGGACAACGAAGCGTTAATTAAAGATGGAGTCCAACGGAGATGACAACACTTCTCTGCTTTATTCTCTTGTAAATTTAAACGTAGACCTGGGCCAAACTCTGGATGAGCGCGTGTTGGAGCTGTACCTGCTGAAAACGGCCGAAATGAGGCGGCGGAGGTTGCGGGAGATGGCGGATAGAACGCGGCGGTTGAGGCGGTATCTGCGGCGGAGGAAGGCGTTTGTGTTGTCGTCTCTGGCGGGAGTCTTCTGCCTCATGAACTCCACCGGGAGAAACATCTGGATGAGGAACAGACCCCTAGCAGGAGGTGGAGACTAAACAAATATTTACATACATTATTTACAGTTTATGGAGTGTTAAAGGCCTAATCTATTGAGCATTTTGGAGGAAGCAAACTCTATTCCCGTATTACACAAACAAATGCATCTCAAACAGACTTTTAATCCTCTATTGACAGATCTGTAATAAATAAACATACGTAAATGAACAATAGTGAAAGTCAGGCTAAAGTACAACATAACATTCTAGCATTTAAAATAAAACCTTTGAGAGCCATTTGATTAAAGGGCTGAAATATGATTGGACTAAAACAAAAAAGTATCAAATTATAAATATATTTTAAGTATATAAAAGCTATGGTCAAAAAGTAAAAAAGATAAATTGTTTAATTTAAGCTAAAAATAGGTATAATGTATATATTGATCTGATTTAGTATTTATAGCATTCACCGTTCTAACAGCCCAGGGATAAATACTGTTTTTCAGGTTTTATTACTCCTGCTTTTCACCCTCAGACTTCTTCTTGTATTGTGATCTTTTGAGAGCCTTTATTTTTAGTTGAGATGACAATGAAAATGATCTTCAGAGAAGTGGTTCTTATGTTATCCTTGAATAAAGATGTGTTATTTTGCTCTCTCTTTCTCTGACTTTAGGAAACTTCTGGCAGGCGGCCGCGTATTTTGATGAAGAGGAGTGGAAGACACAGTTCCGAGTCACGAGGGTTACTTTTAGCCACTTGATGGATCTGATTGGTCCCTACATAGAGCGGCGCAGGACGAACTACCGGCAGCCCATAGAGACTCGCCGCCGCCTCGCCATCGCCCTCTGGTGGTACGCTCGCTCGGGGGAGTACCGCACCATCTCTGAGATGTTCGGTGTCGGCCTGGCGACCGTCTGCGTCATCATTCGGCAGGTCACGTCCGCCATCGTGGACCGGCTGCACCAGCGCTTTGTGTCGCTGCCGACCGGAGAGCGGCTGGACGCCACCATCAAAGCGTTTAAAGACAGGTGCTACCCACAGTGCGCTGGAGCCATAGGGGCCACCCACATCCCCATAGCGGCCCCTAGAGACAAACCGGAGGACTACATCAACAGGAGAGCATGGCACTCGGTCATTCTGCAGGCTGTGGTGGACCATAATCTACGGTGAACCACTTTACCCACTGACTGAGATAGCTCCACTATAACTATGTAATAACCAATAAGTTTACATGCATAGCTCACACAACGGAAACACTCCAGCAGAGATTAAAGCACATATACAACAAAATAATGCATCACTGCACATGAACATTACATAAGCCTCGGTAAATGATGGCACCTTTCCACTTTTTTATGTGACAGACCAAAAGAACTAACAAAGTTCAGTTACCCACACAGTTTTTTAAAGGTGCGTTCAGACTTACCATGTTTGTTGCAGTTGCTCTTTTAGCGCGGTTCATGCCACCAAACATGCTTCCAACTGAAGTCTGGTTTGTGTGTGAGTCCAGACGAGCCCAAACAGGAAGAGTGTCATAAATTGGCAACAAAGACGTCCTGTAATGTTTTTTTCTAAATCTTGTTTTGTGCCAAGACAGCCCTCCATTCAATGATATTTTTTTTGTCTGCTGTTGTTTTTGTCAATTCCATTAGATACTTAAGTGCATGTAAATACACCTAATATTTTCCAACTAAAATGAGCAGAGGGCAAATGTAAAGCTAAAAGGATGGTTTCCTTTTTTGCTGCAAACTAATCAAGTGGACTACAAGTGTAAACACTGCCTAAAGTACTAGTCTTTGGCAGGGACATATCAAAAGGAAAAAGATGAAAGCACTGAGTCAAGTTGAGTTTGTTGAAATGTAATAGTGATGTTACACCAGCAGGTGGCACTGTACTATGGTTTTACTTGAAGGCAAATATTTAACTGTGAAAAGGTTTTATAACTTGTCAGTTTTGTTTGTAATGTGTGTTTCTGTTTTTTTTCTCACAGTTTCACAGATGTTTACGCCGGCTGGCCCGGCAGTAACACCAGTGCTACCGTTCTGGCCAGTTCAGACTTGTTCCTGAAGGCTGAGGACCGGGTGGATGGCTGCCTGTTTTCTCGTGAGGTCAGGACATATTTTCAGTGATGTTTGGAGCCTCTTCACCTTGAATTGGCTCTGGACATCTCTCCCTGGAGAGTGTGGTGTGAAGTCAGACGGAAGAAAGGCAGCGTTTTGTACACGGTTTACAGTTGCTCCATAATCAGAAACCAACAGCAGTCTTAAATAAGTTCCTGAGGTAGTTCCCCACTAGGCCACGGGACGGTCTGAGATGAGTTGGTATAAAAAGCATGTGAAAAAAATTTCCACTCATTGGCTGCCACGTCTCTGTCAGTCTGCCCAGGGGCATCTGTGGCTACAGTTGTAGCTTACTGGAGAGAATGAATAATGGACGGCCTGTAAGCACTTTGAGTCCCTTGGGAGAAAACACACAAACAAAATCTGAAAACTTAAAAATACACCCATAAAGACAATATTTTAAAGTGCACCAGTGCCTGCTCAGTAAATGATGGGCAGAAATTGACATACTGGCCATGAATGAGTGGGCTGGGGGGTTCTTTCTGCACCATTGTGTGTGTATAGAGTGTAAAAAGATGGAAGGTTAGTCTCTCTGATCCTCTTTGCAGTCTTAATGACCCTCTGGAGAGACGTCCTTTCTGTCTGTGTTAAGTTTCCAGAGGACTTACAGAGAGCATCCTGACTGATGTCTTCAGTCAGGATGCTCTCTGTAAGTCCTCTGTTGGTCAGAGTGAGTGTGCGATGACTGGTCCAGCCTTCTGCAGCAGCCTTTTCCTCGGTGGCAGCAGTGTTTTCTGGCCAAAGTCTTTGAGACAGTTTTATTGAATATTTTGTTCTGTTAAAGGAGCTCATTTGTTTTTTTGTTCTTGTCTCATTTGCTCATATCACAAGAATGGAATTTCAGTTTTAGTGGTTCCTGTCTCACCGTTTTTTGTTCCGGGCATATTCATCACAAAAGTGAAAACCTTTGCGGTTGGGAGGAGTGAAGTTAGCATTTGTAGTGACCACTTTGTAAGTAGGGTCTAGACCTGCGCTAAATAAAATGTCATGAGACAAATGACTGTATATTGAAAAACTAAAGCCTGGGGACGAGTCTAATGCTCTTCTGGACAAAGCCTAAAAGACAGACACCACTTGTGTTATGTTTGAGTATTAACTGTAAAGACAAGCTAAAACTACCACATATTGAATATAATCGGACGGGACTTTATCAAATGACTTTTAATTTAGTTTGTGTGCTGTGTCGCTTTCAGAAATCCATCATGTCCGACGGAGTAGAGGTCCCCGTCCATCTCATCGGTGACACATCGTTCCCTTTGAAACCCTGGCTCATGAAGGGTTACAGCCAGGAGCACCAACTTTCGCCCGAGCAGCGCCGCTTTACCTACACCTTAAACTCTGCCCGCTCTGTGGTCGACACCTCCTTCTCCCACCTCAAGGGCCGCTGGAGGTGTCTCCTGAAAAAGAGCGACCTGGACGTGACCATGATGCCGCGGGTCGTCGCCGCCTGCTGCATTTTGCACAACATTTGTGAGATTCTGGGGGACCATTTTTACC
Source organism: Neodontobutis hainanensis (assembly GCA_024349245.1). Classification (NCBI taxonomy): domain Eukaryota; kingdom Metazoa; phylum Chordata; class Actinopteri; order Gobiiformes; family Odontobutidae; genus Neodontobutis; species Neodontobutis hainanensis. The sequence continues at coordinate 9,009,775 of JALDNG010000001.1, read as the reverse complement.
CTGAGTGGAGCGTCGAAGCGGGTGGAGGGGATTTCATTCAGCCAGACGTAGTGCCCTATGATGGAGACGCCTACTGCAGCTCAGAGGTGATCAGAGACACATTGACCTACAACTTGCTGGACATTATTCAGCACTGAAACACAGAACTAACAACAAAAAGACTATCACCTGGATTTACCCTGGAAATATTTTAATCAATATTTAACAAAAGTGTGACCAGTGCTTTCAGAATTTAAAGAAAGGCATGTGTGGCTTAAGGAATACATTTTTACAGGCACAGAAATGCACAATATTTCTGGGGAAGATTGTTCAGCAGGGGTCACTCGCTTGTTGCAAATCCAGGGTTGAACATTAGAACTGAAAGTATTTTAAGGACTTAAACGGTTTGTAACCTTTTGAACCAAAGGTAATAAAAATTGTTTAGGTTACATAGACAACAACATAGACAGAAACATAGACAGGTTCAGTGTCAATATAAACCACAAAGTTCTCTGTTAATAAGCACTGTGTTAAATCAAAGCTCTTAATTTGCACAGATAACAGATTCTGAGTAAAGCCAACTCAACTGTGCCTCTGTGAAACAAAACAGTGTGCAATAAAAACTATTATACATTATAACTATTATACTATAGAATATTCTATTATTGGTTTCATGTTTTAATGTGTTTCAGATAAATATAGGAAAGAGCAGAGCTAAAACAATGCTCCTCAAGGCCTCATGGCAACGCACTGTTATCAGCCCATGCTCTGTAGTCTTTAAAATATCCTAATATTAAATTATTTAAAAAATTCTAATAATAATTATTATTATATTTATAATAGAATAAGAATGTCTTAAAGCTGTGAGAGGAAATGTCACTCTAACTTGTGTTTGTTTTGTGAATAAACCTCTGTGAGGGTTTTATCTGTTTTCTTTATTAATATTTTCTATACTTGTATATTATATATCATCTCCAGGAAAAAAAATAAATCATAATTCTGGCTTTTTATCTAATAATTATATTTTTTTACTTTTAATGATGACTTTAAAACAAATTTAAAATCCATAATTATGATTTATTTTTTTGTGGTAGTTTTGAGTTTTAAAGATAAAAAGTCAATTACATGTTTTAAATGCATAATTATGACTTCCTGTCTGGCTTTTATTTTTTAAGCGGCAGAAATAGGTTTCCATAAAATTGGTTTCCACTGAAAGGAGTGAACTATACTTGTTATTGGCTGATTAGGACCCTGAATAATCAGCTGTTACTGATAGATGCCTCTGGCTCAATTAGGATCTATGAGACTGAGGGGACTCCTTTCTGTGTGAAAGCAATGATTGTAAAAAAAAATATGAAGAATGAAACAAATTAGACACACGCAACAATGGTACATGGTAATTTATTTAACATGTTTACAACACATGAAGCTTTTATAAGTGTACATTATGCCCCTCTCAGCTACAGGGTCGTGGATGGACGTGTAATGAGCTGACGTGTCACGTGTCAGTCACAGATGTGAATAAGTTTACGTGTATATGTCTCTAAGTGTACAGGACAGAGTCCTGGACAGTGATTAAATGTAGTGCAAAGTGATGTCTTTATCTTGTTTGGGTTAGCCTGGCGCCAATAGGAAATATAGCTAAAGTCATTAAGTCATAAGTGTATGTGGATAAGGATATGAACTGGAGCAGGAGTGAGAGCATAATATATAATATACAATTATTATGACAGCTTCCTCCTCTTTATTCTGATAAAACATTAGCATTAAACAAAATATTAGCTTGAATTAGTGTGAATTGTATATTATGGCAGGAGTGAAAACCCAGCAGGGCAGCTGACCTGAGTACATTTGACCATGAGGTAAATGACCTATCGCTGGGGAAGAGTATACATGTGACCCTGTAGTGATGTTACAAGGTAAATCTAAATGGCCTCTGTTTTTTTACTTCTAGTTTACTGAAAAAAAAATATTTGATGTATTTTCATTTTGAGCAACCAAAGTAAAAGTCAAAATAAGTTATTGTAATATGTAAATAAAAGGTAAAAAATATTGACAAGCATGTGCAGTGCAGCCATATAACACAATTATCAACAATAATGTGTAAACTCTGGAGTTTTGCAGTAACTCAAGTAAAGAGTCACTTTATTATGTCTCCATTTACAAAACTACTGGGCTTTTAACACACAATGGCCAAATACACAAACAACTTTCAATGTTGTCTGTACAAATGGTCCAATATGTTCACAAGGCTGTTGCTTAGTATTCGATTAAATTGTATTTGTATAGTATCACAACAAAAATCAAAGGGCTTCACAAAAACAAAAGACTGTAAATATGCAACAAGTTGAACAGGACAGCATCCACTGTCCATAGACCCTCCATCAGGGAGAGAATAAACAAAAAAAAACACCCGGGGAAAAAGAGAGACCCCAGGGAGAACCACAGAAGGATGGATCCACTCTCATGTCGTGCAATAGATGTGTCCAGGACAGTCAGTGGCAAATAGTCTATCACGTTTTACCTACAACACAATTCTATGTGTAGTAGGGACTAACAATAATATCTTTTTTTTCTGAAGATGCCTAATGTTTCTCTCAATCCTCAGGTCACAGTTCTGTGGAGAACATGTTGGATGTTGAAAACAAACACATGACCTCTAAAGTATCGAGATTAAAATCAGTGAGTCAGAAACATTCATAATAGTTATAATAAAAGATTAAATAATAAGATGTTTAATATGTTTCCAAATTCATTCATGTGGTCAAAACTGCCGTTGTCCTAAATCAGATATTAATGTGTGTGTCTCTAACAGCTGACATATGGAATTGACCAGGAGGCAGAGGATCAGAATGAATATCTCGATGGCATAGTGAGAGAACATCACGTCCCCCAAACAAAATGTACACATTGATGGAATAACCGGGTCATTCAATATATTCAGGTGGTCAGCTGGACTTATTTGTAGGGCACATAACGTTGCCAAACAAGGACTAAACCAGGTCAAACCCGGTCCTCATTAAACCTTGACAGCAGTGACTGGCTCTGAGTCTCCTTTGGTCACAGTGTGTACTGTAACCGGACACAGCCGCCCTGGGCTTTGACTGACAGGCAGCAGCGGCTCACTCTTCCTAATTGAATTAACGAGCCCCCTGTTCCCTGCCCCAAGCTGAGAGCCAGAGAGGGACTAATATATATATATATATAAAATTATTGTTTTGCTTCTCTCCTGGACTCCTCTGAGCCACTAGAAAACTGAGAAGTGTAGACAACAATGTGGTAAAAACAGGATGTTTGAGCAGGAAAACAAAACAAAGTGCTTTAGAATCTCTCCTTCTGTCAAGCCCTTTAAGGAAACTTATTTGGGCTTTACAAACTTCTAAATGGTTTAAACAGACTAAACCCAAGTTTCGTTTAGGACTAAAGCTTAATTTTATGCCTGAAGGAATGGTTTTGATTACAACGACTCTCTGGTGCTGGTTTTCTCTGGTCCCCATTTACAGTTTAGTCTCTGTAGTACTTCCCCCGTCTGCTTCTCCAAACTAAGAGGTATTTTTATGATATTTTAGAATATATTCCTATCTAAAACTGCTTCATATAGTCCCTATTTTCTGTCGGTGCAGAAAGTTATGTGCTGCAGTCCTTATCCATCAGAAGGTTCGATGGCTTTGAACATCAGGTTAAACCCAGGTCATTAATACAAACCCTCCTCTGCACTTCTTGCTCTCACGGTCCACCTCTGAGCATCTGGACCAAGGCCGTTTGTTGGCTACACAGCTGGAAGCAAAGGGAGCAGTTTTAACAGAAATCCAAACAAATAAAAATGAAAAGTGCATTTCATTCATTTTCTGTCACTGCTGGCAATTTTCCAGATTGAGGACAAAACTAAAACCAATCCATCTAAAACTTGTTCAAATCCATTTAAAACTTGTTCAAAACCAACTTAAACCTGTTCAAATCCATTTAAAACCAATATAGATCCATCTAAAACCTGTATAGATCCATCTAAAACCTGTTTAAATTCAAAGTTTAGACACCTCTGCTCTAGTGAATAACTCATGCAGTTCCCGTCTGAACATCTTTGATTTCACTTTAAGCAAAAACAAGTGATTGCAAACAATATATATATGCTTTATTTAACAGTGTATAGTTCAGTCAAACCAGAAAATGAGTTCAGTAGCTACATCCAGATGTCATTTCTGAGCGACACTAAACAGCACATGTCCATCCGTCCAAATGTGACAGGTTCAGAAGATATTAAAGAATGTCTGTAAATTGTAAACTGTAAACGGGACGGAGCATATGAGAAGAAACTCGCATTTTGGCACAAATATAGGCTGAAGTTGTCCAATCTTACTCCCACAGAAGGATGTAGGCATCACAGAGAAGACTTAAAGGCATGGCGTGGCCTTAAGGAAAATCGCACACATTGCGTTTAATACAAGCAGAACATGTGGCTTTAAAGACTGAGTCCTTAAAATGTAAGCCTCTGGGTTCATCATCCAGATGCCTTCTTCTTTAACCCTTTACTGTTATGACTACCTGGAACCTCCACAACAAACATTAGGGTCATTCCACCGGAGCGGCACAGTATCAAGTCGGGTAAGATTTTGAGTAACCAAAGTAGGTCTGTAGCATCCCCTGAAAAACGCACAGTATGACTCTTTGATAGATAATCCTCACTCCAGCAAAAACAAGAAGCAAAATGGCCATATTTCCAGAGAAAACTTGCTAAAAGTTGTTTTTTTTTTTGAGGGGGGGGAGGGGGTGAACCTGAAGAAGGAACCTGTCTCTGAAACAGTAGTTCTTTTTAGTTTATGTAGTACAAAAACAACTCTGCTAGGGTCCAGTGTATCGGCTTGTTTCTGCTCCGTCTGTTTGAGCCACAAAGCCCCTCACTCAATGACCTCTGGAGATAAGTCCCCATCCCGGGACAGGAGAGTTACAGGAGGTCTCCGTCCAGCTGAGGACGCTGTGTCAGAGAGATACAAATAATGCTACTGACCATGTCTAAGAACTATCAACATAAGAGAGAATATACTATAAGCTCTCGGAAAGTAACGTTTATAAAACAGTTAAATGTCAGGTGCGGCAGCTGACCACACACTAGGATTTACTCTTTAGATTATTATTAGCAGTCCAATAAAATATGTTAATATTTGAAAAATAAACTTTTGTGTCTCTTTTGACGTCTCTGTTTCTGCAGCAGACGTCTCTCTCTGGACACAGCTCAGAGGAAACACAAGTTTCTTCAGGAGAAACTCAAACCGAACTGAACCGACCTGTTCTGTACCGCTCCTTATTTCACTAGACACCAGTTGTGGCCTGGACAGACTTTATAAACAGACAGCCTTTTTAAGAACTGTGGAGCTGCGGAAACAGCTTTTCTGTTAAATAATTAATAATTCACAATATATAACAGTTTTAACTTAGCTCAGTTGTCTTTGGTACCAGCTGTAAACATGTTATTTATTATTCACTGTAATGACACCATTAAATCACTTCACGTTCTGTGCTGCTGCAAAGTTCAAAAGACCCCTCCCGACTTGATGCTTCTGTTTTTTCTTTTGGATGTTGTTGATCACATGGCCCAGGAGATGTTGGCCGCGTGCTCTTTGGCTTTCATCCGCAGCACCGCGATGCTGGACGACCGCCGCTCAAACTCGGGTTTGGTCTCGAAGGCGTGGTGTCCGTTGGGGCCGGGGCCGAGGAGCGAGTCCGTGCTGAAGAAGTTGTTGAGGGAAAACTGGTTTTGTTGGTTGGTGAAGCCCATGTAACTGTGTTCAGAGGCGGCGGTGGAGCGAGGAGAGTGAGGGTAAGAGCTGACGCAGGGGGGGGAGGTGCGGGGCAGCATACAGGACGACACCACGGGGGCTGCTGCTGCGGCGGGACTGGGCCACAGGTTGTTTGGGATCTGGAGGAGACACAAGAGAGACATTTTTTAAACAGGGTGGGTGGGAAAATAACAACATAAATACGTTTAATAATGTGGGGTTTAGAACGTTTCTCTCCTGAAAGGTCCGCACTGGAAACTCACAAATTGTTACACAGTGTTTATGAGGTTCAGTAACTTTTGGTTTCTATTACAGCAGACAATCAGACTCTCCCTGACGCGGATTTTACTGATGTCATGACAGCGGGGGGCGTGACTCCTGACACATTTACTGTGGTGGTGTGTCTCTGCAGAGGCTCATTTTACAGTTGAACTGGAGAAATACAATCAGACTGGAGTAGGGCCTAAAGAGACATGTTGTTATTGGTTTAGGACATAATTTTAATAAATATAACGCTCTTTAGGAAACATTCGGATCAAGAGGTATCTGTCATAGAGTAGCAAGAAAAATAGAGCCACACAAAACGTAAAACAACATAGTCTATGTGTTTTTAAACTTGGCAGATATCGGTTTGCCATCATCCACTCTTCTTGATGTATTTAATTGTCTGTCATTTTGTCTAATGTCCAAAATCTTTCACAAACATCCCAGAACTTGGTTCGGTTTGGTTCAGACCAAGAAACCGTAACCCTCGATCCTGGAGCTTTCAAACCTAAATATTTGGTTCAAACCAAATGGGAAAGTCCAAGGGTCCGAACAGTACAGCCCAGTTTAATCACTCTGTGTCTGTGTCTGTAATATAAAGGTGTTTTGTGAGCACCGAGGAGGTGAAAACCATAAACTGCTCCAAAACCAAAACTCATGGCTTAAACACAGCTTGGCTTTCTTTCTTGCATGTGAGAAAAAACTGTTTAAACACCTTACAGTAACATTATAATCATCATGTGTTCTTCCTCTGTGTATTTATTGCCAGCTATTTCCTGTTCTCTGTGAATTTGGACGTCTGTTGTAATGTCTAAAAATATGTATGTAATCCATAAGACCACTCTGAGGAGATAAAAAAGCTCTACATTCCTTTAAAAGCTCATTAATCCTAAAGACACTGGGCTTAAAGTCATGAGAGCACAGATCCCACAGAGACAGGTGAGAAATGACAGGAAAAACCAACTCGGAGCAAACCACATGCCTCTGAAACCGCTCCACGATTTCAATCAATCACTTTCATGTCGCTCTTGAACCAGGACTTTTCCAAAGATCTGTCCAAACAACACTCAAGCTTTTTACACAGAGCTGTATTTATTAAAGGTCATTGGTCTGCGATCAGAAAAACAGTTTATGGTTTAGATGTGTGGTTTTCTGTCAGGAGCTTATTGTATTTTTTGTTTTGCATTAAGAACAATTAGTTTATTAAGAAACAAACACATGACCTTCCACTGAGGACTCCTGTGGTAGACAGTGAGATTGAATAATACCCTTCTGAGATGCAAATATTAAGAGGATAGCTACATTCTAAAAATGGAAAGTGGACAGTAGTATTTGTCGATAGGGTCTATATTTGCCACGTTAACATTTATCTTTGGCTTTGTCGTGTTAAAGGTCATGGGTGACTGGAGCCTATCCCAGAAGCTTTGGGCCTGAGGCACTGGCCTCTTAGTTGCAGAGTTAACACTTGGAGACAGACAGTACGTTTACATTCAAGGCCTCACAATTTGATTAAACCCTCGCAGCCAGAGTTCACACCTTGTCCTTGAGTTTACATGAACGAGAGAGAACTGCTCAGGCTGATGCTGCATTCAGGTGTCCTTAGTGTTTCACAGCATTAAGCCTTTGAGAAAAGAAGCTAACGTTACTCATTCAAAGAGTTAAATGCTAATAAACACAACTTATTTGTGTTATTAATAAAAAATCCACAATACCAGACCAATTTTACGAGATAAAAACACATGAACACAACAAACTCAGAACACAGTCATTACTCTATAACTGTGCTGTCCAAAAGCATTTGAACACATCCTAATCCTATCCTTACTGTAGACTGTGGTTGTTCTTCTAAATTTTTACATGACAGAGCACAATAACCAACAAACGACCCTAAACCTGCAGGAGTAATCCCATAACAAACCACACTATCCAGGTCCTTCAGTCGGAGTGAGGTGTTCACAGCTATAGACTAAAGCAATACTTAGATTTTTTCTAGCTGTCTGACAACACTCGTCTTTAGACGGTGGGGGAAGAGGGACCCAGAGAGAACATATAGAGATAACATTGTAGGCTTTAAATAACTTTGTATTAACGTTGCAAGCGCCATCTGTTCTAACAGCTAAGTTTGGTTTGTTCTAAACTGTGGAAATGGGCTTGGGTTAAAACTTACGTAATAGATTAGATTCAATGCTTTTATTTTTATTGTATTAAAAACTTCACAAAATTGCAGTGGCTCTCGCATCAGCAACAAGAACAGTTTATTTAAAAACATTCACTTCTCACTTATAAAACATAAAATGCAGTTATTGCACAGAACATAGAATAACATTAATAAATATAATGAGTATTGCACGGTGTAGGTGTAACTGTCATATGTATTCTACAACATCATCACTAGGCGGCGCCACCTGAGCCCATCTAGTACCTACACCACCCTGGAGATCGAACCCACAACCACGACTTACTGTAATACTAACAATCAGAGATCTGAGGTCAGAGGTCAGGCCTGAAACACTTTAAAACTGCCAGAACTAATCACAACTGAAACCTTATTTATGTAAATGTTATGTGGTCCACAGCAATTTACATGTTTATGGATCAACACAGAGAACTATTTTCTTTTCATTTTGATGGCTGGCAGCTGCAACTGAGTTTATGTCTGTGCTTCTTCTTCTTCTTCTTCTTCTTCTTCTTCTTCCCCTCGTCTGCTCTGTCCGCAGCTCCGACTTTAAAGGGGAACCCCTCTTAAAACTGACAAAGTGTCACGCTGCGTCTGCTCTCACCTCATCCCAAACCCGACCTCTGTCCAAATCTGAGAGTAATCGTTGCTCTAAAGGAAACACGATCCAGCCACACACACACACAGATACACACTGCAGCGCTCAGCTTCTTATCTCAACTCATAAAACAAGACGACTAGAGCGGCTGTTTAATACAGACATCACTGAAACAAAATGTCACTGACAGCTTTATCTTCGACAGAAAAATTGTGTTTCGTAATTACAACTGTGGTTTGAAGTGGAATAATTGTGTTTCTATTTGGGTCATTTGTAGAAAGCCTGCTGTGAGCGTGAGATACAAATACATCCTGGACAATTGCCAAATGATTGCAGGGACATGCTTAGAGACATGCTTAGAGAATGCAACAAAACTGAACAACACTGCATTAAAAACGAACAAAAGCAGTACATATTTTACTCCTGACATCATTGTGATCTGTCCATTATTAAGTCTTGTTTCCAGTTATGAGCTTTGTCAGATTCATGAACAATATAAGACTTCTCTACACATTAAACCAGCGTTTACAGATTTGTGTAACAAAGATAAACTAAAAAGGAAAAGAATGGCACAGAATCTTTACTTTAAGGGTAATATATTCCTTGGCAGCTGGTGTTGGTGTGAACATATGAGTCAGGGCTAAAGAACAGCAATATTGGCTTGTATCAAAGACAGACAGGAAGATGCAGCGGAGCAACAGACACACAACAGGACTGATGCAATACTGAACAACATGGACCATCCCCTGCATTGGGCTTTTTGAATAACAGAGAGCAGCCAGTAAATGTCTGAGACCAGTGAGAAATCATTCTTCCCAAACAATCTGTGGAAGATAAAGTCTGAAGCAATGCATTTGAAGAGACCTAATGTTCCATAAAGACTGAGCTCGACTAACAACATGGAGCCTCAATGAAAAAAGTCCAGCCTCCTACAACATCCCTTTAACTATGAAAAAAACAAATGCTGGTTTAGAAGAATTGCAGGAGAAACACAGCTGTGTCTTTCAACTCGGTTTTGAATGAGCAGACGGAGAAAAGGGAGACAACGGTTGCCGCTGGATTAAGAGAGTTTTACCAAAGACACAAAGTGAACGAAGCAGCACAGACCATTTAAAGAAACACTCCCCGAAAAACAAACACTTGAAATCAAATTGACCTGAAATCTGCTTTAAACCAGACCTGAACTATTATCTCATCGTGAACATACTTCATGAAACAAAAAACGATTGACGCTTAGTTCACTTTCTTCCTCTTTAAGCCACTGTTGAGGGGATTATTGATAAAACAGGCTTGTGTTTGTCGGAGGAGAGTGGGACTGACCTGAGTGTAGCTGTCAGCTCTCGGCAGAAGGTCGTACGAAGTTGAGAAGTGGTTCTTGGCCTGATGAAGCTGACCGTAACGCTCTCGTTTACGCCACTTAGCTCTTCGATTCTGAAACCACACCTGCAACACAGACCGAGGGAAGACGCATTACCTTTACAAATCATAAGCAATAAGCACAATTTAGAAAAAAGGCAACAAGCTTTCAAGTAAGGATAGATGATTTTGACAGAAAAAAAGTAAAAGTCTATAAAATGGAGGAGTATAGCGTTATTCTTTGCGATACAAATATTGCAACATTTATTAAGGGCTTTGATCTGAAGTCATTTTACACAACAACAAACTAAAAGGAATGAACCAATTACTTTACATCAGGTTATACAAATATTAAAACACTATCTTTAGGTAACTTTTTAAAACTGTAAATAAAATTACTCAATATGTAAATTAATATTTTTTTAAAAATTATATAGACTTTTTGAAATAATATACCATCTAAAACATCACTAGTCAAAGCTAAATAAATATTTTAGTAGTATGGACATAGTATGGAGACAGTTGACTTTTATTTTGGATAACTGACTGTTTTTTGGAATAATGTAAAAAAAAATAAAATAAATTTAGAAATTTATAGTAATTGGGAGCCATATTAAGAGCTATATTTGGGTGATATAACCATAAAAATTGACTCTGCATGTGACTGTCAGCAAGTAAAAAATACATCAAAAGTAAATAGGGTAAAGTGGAACTCCCAATCATTAAAAACCAGAATGACAGTAACATCTCCCTCATCCCCCTGAGAGTGAAAATGGACTAAATGGACTGAGTATGTAAAACCTATATAGCCCGATTTTGTGTTTAGGAGAATGAGAACAGGACTATGGAGCCTTCAGTTTTTTTATTGAACAGAAACAGTCAGCTCCTAATTCAGTGGAGTTGTTTAAATTTATTGTTACATAAAAATATATAAAAATGAAAAAGCGATATGTTTTTAGAAAGAATTATTTGATAATCTAACTGGAAAAAAACAAGACTTCAAGACTTTAAATGCAGGCCAAAACTAAACCTGGTCTAAACTGTAACTCAATCAGGTCAATCCAAGACTAGATACAAGACAAGAAAAACCCCAAGACCACACTTAACCTAAACAAAGAACCTAGAACTTAAACATATAAATAAACCAGGACTAACCCAGAAGTAAACCAGGGTTAAATATAACTAAACCTGAACAAAACCAAGACCAGACGAGGAAACAAGGACTAAACCGCACTAAACCACATCTAAACCTAATCTACAACTAAATCAGGACAAAACTAGGATTTGACCAGGACTAAATAAAAACAAAACCAGTAGGAAACAAGGCTAAATGATGGTCTTAAGTTAAACCAAGTCTAGACCGCAACCAACCCAACCCAGGAATAAATAAGAACTAAACATTTAGCTAACACTTTTATCCAAAGCGACTTAGCTTCCATTCACCAGTGTTACAGCTGGAACACAACTGGAGGCAAAGAAGTTTAGATGTCTTGCCCAAGGACACAACGACAGCATGAACTGTGGGGAGAGCGGGAATGGAACCACCAACCTTCCGGGTGCGGGACAAACGCTCTGCCACTGAGCCACTGTACCCCCATTTTAGATAAACAAGAATCTAAAACAACCAGAGCTAAATCAAGCCTGAACCAGGTCTAAATCAAAGACACGCTAGGTCTAAACCTCTCAAAAACCAAGTACTAAACCAGGACTTTACCCCTCACCTAAACCAAGTTCTAAACCAGGACTTTACCCCTCACCTAAACCAAGTTCTAAACCAGGACTTTACCCCTCATCTAAACCAAGTAGTAAACCAGAAATTTACCCCTTACCGAAACCAGGACTTTACCCCTCACCTAAACCAAGTTCTAAACCAGGAATTTACCCCTCACCTAAACCAGGACTTTACCTCTCACCTATAAACCAGGACTAAACCAGGTCTAAGCCTGTACCTGAACTCGTGCCTCTGTGAGCTCGGTCCTCGTGGCCAGCTGCTCTCGAACATAAACATCCGGGTAGTGTGTTTTCTGAAACACCTTCTCAAGCTCGTCCAGCTGAGCGCTGCTGAACGTCGTGCGATGGCGTCGCTTTTTGCTGCTTGTCACGTTACTGTCACATTTGTCCGTCCCGTCGTCCAGGTCCGTGTGAGTCCGGTCCACGCTGGAGACGGGAGAGGCCCTCAGAGAGCAGCACGAACCTAGCTCGGGGTGAACAGAGTCCGCCTCGGGTTTGGGGACCACATAAGACCCTGGAAGAGTCAAAGGGACTTATTATGTTATGTATGTTGTCTTTAATAAAAACTAACACTGTTTTAAAAACTAAAACAACACAGTGTGAGTGTTTTTCTGCTGTTATATGGCAAAAGAACAATTTTGCTGTGAGAAAGGCAAGAAGCATAATGAGCTAATAGCTTGTGGGTACTGACACTGACACAAATATTTTTCTTTCATTGTGAAAAAACTTATTGGAATAAATGTGAGTGAAAGATTAGTTAAAGGATGAATCACCAGATAAAACAACAGGTGGTTGGACTGACAAATCTTCTGTCTGATACAATCACTGTCTACAGAGACATTCAGCAGCATTATAAAATCATAAAAAATACCATTATTACTGTTATTACTACATTATTATTGCAAGGATTAAATTAAATCTTATTTTAAAATGGAATAAATAAGAAGATTGTAATATTTAAGCACTATATATATATTTTTTTAAATCATACTTTACTGGCCCAGAATACATTGTCATTGCTCCTGTCTGCTTCTTCAAACTGGGAGTGTGCTGACAACTATCTACTGAAGAAAATGAATTTGTTCAAAAACAAATGGACTAAGCCAGAACTAATGGCACACTCTAAAGCACATGGTGTCAGTCCTTTAGTATGAACTCTAACCTTCAATAAAAAATTAAAACCACACTGAACTTAATTTAAAAGGAGGCTGAAGCAAGATAGATATCAGTTTTAAACTCCCCTTTTGGAAAAAATGTTTTTACCAACATGAGATGTGTACATGTACATGATTTCTAAACTAACATGACATCAGATATTACAAACTGTTATTTAAATTTCATTGAAATAAATTATTTATTTTCTTAAATTTATTTATGTTTAAATTGATTGACTGAATAAGAAGGTGTGCCTTCTTTGGAGAAAAAAAATAAATAAATTATTTGTAACCAAAATAAAAATGTATGAGAACTGTATTGTTATTTGTATGTACACTATAATAAATATTATTAGAATTTTTTAATATTTTAGTTTTAATTTAATGTGCAGAACTGAAAACAAAGGGCTTTAAAATTTTTCATAACGTTTTGATAAAAGGTCTTCTGTCTCTAAAACGTAAGCACAAACTAAAAAGGCTACAGCAAATGCACGCAAACGCATCATTAATTGTATAAACGGATTATAATTTTTTAAATATGTCCTAATGATGATAAAGTCTAGAAAATACCAGCTTTACTTTAAGGCGCAGTTTCGAAAGAATTCAAAATCTTTGTTCATGAAATATACGAGGAAATAATGATAACGGTGGCCTCAAATTAGCATAAAAGCACATTGTATTTTGAAATCAGCGAATTGTGAAAAAACGAAATGCCCCGTAGAGAAAAGCTGTGCGTAAAACACTTTCTGGTCAAGTCTAGGGCCAAAAGAAACAGAGATAATCATATATCATAACGAGCCGGTCTGTTGCAGTGGTTTTAAAACGACGTAAGTTAGGTCTTTTTTCCTTTTTCTCTAAACACCGTGCAGTGGTGAGAAAAATAAAGGCCTTAAGAAGTCTTTATGGTTTGTTTAGTGTCCATTAATCACAAATAAACCGCTTTTTGTCTCTAACAATTCTTTCTTCCGCCAAAAATAAATAAAATTATTAACGAATCCTATTGAATCTACTTTTGTGAAGGAATAAAGGAAAATATAAACCATCCGCAAGAGGCACGGATTAGACCAAGGACAAGTGGGAATATTTAGTTAAAAATACAATTTTTTATTTCTATTAAAAGTTTTAGCTTAGTCTATAATATTGCTGTTTTTTTATAATTTTTTTTGTGGAAAGTTTCTCACGTCACATAAATCAAGGTTATTTATTTTAAGCTAAACACGTAACGTTATTATTTGGGTTCATACAATATTAATACTGTAATTTTAACATTTAACATTTTCTGTATAGTATATTATTATTTATACGCCTTTTTAATTCCTATGTAATCCAATATTCTGCTAGTATCACAATACAACAACAAAAAACTATTAGGCCTGTAGGATTAAAACAGTTAACAGTGCCTATATCTGAATGTTAATTTATACATTTAGCTTAGCCTATATGGAAACTTAGTTAGCTTTAATAGGACGACGCGAATTTAGAGATATTAACTAAACTTTTAATTGTTTTCAAAGCAGATTAATAATTAGGAATTTACTTTTTCCCATGTTTTTAACAGCTATTAAGCCCCGTATGTACCATTTTACTTAAAAGCGCTAATGATAATGTCCTAAATTAATGTCACTGCTAAAGCTAAGACTAACCGTTATGTTCTGCACACGGCTCGTCGCGCTGCTCGTTTCCATGGAGACCGAAGGTCTGGGAGCATTTGGCCGAGGTCTTGTTGAAGAAGTGTCCGCCCTCGAGGCTCTGCAGCACGGGCTCCAGGTAGAAGTCTCCCCCTGCCTTCAGCCCGGAGCTCTTCAGTGGGAACTTCTCCTCCAGAAACTCCATTCCCGACACAAAAACTCTTAGCTGTGCGTTTCAAGCGACGTACGGACTTATTTACTGAAGAGTCCGGGAGACAGAGGCTTAAATCCCGCTGATGGGGTCCACAGAGCCGTCCCACTTCGCTGTCATAGGAATGGCCCAAACCACGCCCACAGCCCGCGACAAACTCTAAACAAACCCGGAGGTGTTGTGTGTGAAAGATTGACCGTCCCCCAAAAACTTGATTTTGGTCGTGACTCGTGGGAGAAGGTTTTTAAACGAGGGAATTGGTTCGTCATAATCGGTTAAAAAGTTAATTCGGAGGCATAACTCTAATGACTTAATTTTGAATTAAAATTAGCAGTTTATAGGCTAATCTAACCTGTTTATTACAGTCTCCAATGCACGCTTTTCAGGCAGACCATCACTTTTTAGCACTAGCTTCAATGGGACTACTTTCACCGATGATGGCAACCAAAAGCCAATTTACAGGTTTATACCTTTATAGTAATACAATATAAGTTCTGCAGCTTCAAAGTTAATTTTATATCTGTTAAAATCTATGTTTGGTCGATTAAAACACTGACAAAAGGCACTATGTAACCCTTACCCCAAAAGGCACTATGTAACCCTTACCCCAAAAGGCACTATGTAACCCTTACCCTAAAAATATGTCTGTATCTGTTGTAAATAAAAAGGTAGTTAGGCATTGATGTAAGTCTTAGCACAGCAAACTGTAAATGATGCTGTGTTAAAGTCAAACGACACATCTGCTTGTATTCACAAAAAAAAAATTAAATAAAAAGGTTTTAGGATTTGGGACATCCATAGTTTAAACCTATTTGTTGAAAGCAAAACAGAATCACACTTTTTTTTTCCCTATGAAAGCTTATAAGATTTTATTTTTGTTTGTTTTATAGCACTTTTCCCCAGCTTAGGGACTCAAAGCTTTTTTTACAGTCATTAATCATTTACTCCACACTTCACTCCACACTCACACACATTCATACACCAGTGTCACAGCTGGAACACCACTGGAGACAAGGTGGGTAGAGTGTCTTGCCCAAGGACACAACAACAGTATGAACTGGGGAGATCGTGATTTGATCTTCCAACCTTTTGGTTATACGACGACCGCAACACCACCTGAGCCACTGCACTCCAGATATGTCCATCTGTAATAAATAAAGTAAAAGATTGTGGTGAACCCTGTGAATGAAATACCTTCTTCCTTCTGCAGAGCTTGGTCACATGACTCAAACAGGAAGTCCACCTGCCTCGCTCCATGACTCCTGCTTTGGTTCGGCCCCGGGTCAGCACTGCCACCGGAGACTCATCCAACAACAAACACGGTCTCAGTTGGGCTCCGAGACCAACTCCATGTTGAGCCGTGAACGGAACGGGTTCAAAAGGTGTGAGTCCTCGGATTCCACAAAACAGGAAACTAAACGCTGCGGCTTCACACGAAGCGTTAGGTACAGAGACGGACAATATCTACGTCTGGAAATGTGTTTTTGAATTTAAAGGCCAAATATTTAGCTGTATTATTATTCATTCTGAGCAGCCTATTCAGTTTAAGTATGGCAGTTTTCCCACTACTATTTTCCAGATGAGCTCTCATTCAAAGGAAGTCCTGTTTAGTCCTGTTCTTATCAGAGGTTTAATTCTTAGTTTAGCCAAGGTTTAGATGTGACCTTGGTTAAGTCTTGAGTTGAATGATTCTTTTAATCTTCATTATGTTTAGTCCCGGGTCTAGTCTTGGATTCTTGGTTTTGTCCCTGTTTTATTCACAGGTTTAGTTGCCTAGTAGTTGTGAGTTTTTTGGTTTAGTACATGTTTAGTCCTAAATTAGTCCTGGTTAAGTCCTTGGGCTAGACCCAATTTATACCTGGTTTAGTATTTGTTGAATATCACTTAGTCCTGGTTTAGGCTCACAAACCAGGACTACACTCCTTGTTTGACCCTGGTTTTAGTCCCAGGTTTTGTTACTGATTTAGTCCTGGTTTGGTCTTGATTTTCTCCCGGTTCAAAGAGGTATTCCATGATGTGAGCCTATCCAGATAAGACTGGCTTGTTTTGTTGAGATTTCTGTTGATGAAATCGTCAGAATTCGTTGATGAGTCAGACTCACCTGGAAACCTTAGAAGGAAGCTTAGTCTGGTCATGGTTCATATCTGGTCCTTAGCAGGTTAGTCCTATATCTGATAAATCTGAGAACTGAGAATTAAATAAAAGAGTGCTCAATTTACATCTGTCTTGCTAATGTTTTCTTATTTATTTTTTCAGATTAATTAATTTAACTGACAAGCTATAAAAAAATAATTAATGAGAAAAAAATAAGACAATTTGGTTTAAGTGTTTCCTTAATAAATGTCTCACAGTTCACTCTTTTATACTTTTTCAATTATTTTCATTTAAAAATTGAAACAAAAGGCTCATCTATATTTAGTCCTGGATTAGTTATTGATTTATTCCCAGTGAAGTCCTTATTTGGTCCTGGGTTTAATCCTCATTTAGTTCTTTGTTTATAACTCTTCAAAATAGCTTCTGTTAAAAATGTCTCCAAAGTTAACAGAATGAAGAAACTACTAACGTTTTTATAAGCTCATAGTAATTTATTGTGTGATGCTCCTGAACACAGCTTTTTGTTAAAACTAAACTCTGTTCCCAGACTGTTTCTGAGTTTTGTGTTGGCAGCGGGGACCGGCATTCTTCATCTTATCTTGACGTGTGGTAGAGCGGTTTGAGCTCAGTCAGTCTAAAGTTACATATAATTTAGCCATAAGTCAAGAGTAAACAAATTACATAAAGAGGCATGGTTTAATTTCAGTGGGACTTAAAGAAAAGGGAACTAAAATAAACTCATACAATGAAGAATATCTGTATCTAAACTGCCTGTAATGTTGTTTAAGCTTATCTATTGGTCGTAAGTCTGGAAATGTGAATGTGAAGTAAACTGTTGACAACAAAATTAGCTAATTAGATAAAAGATGCCATTTAAAATTGTAACAAATTTTCCGACAGTATAAAAAAATGGATGAATGCACAGCTTTCCCAATTAAAAAATCCAAAAATGTCTTCCTTTGTGTAGTTTTGTTTAAATGCCGTTTTGTCGTCAAATCTAAAACATGCCCAGAACTGTCAGAACAAATAAAAATGAATCTAGCAAGAATCCAGCTGTTGCACAATGTGCACAATTTAGTCATATGCAAAAAAATTTAATAAATAAAATACTTTTTTTTTTTTTTTTTTTTTTTGTCCAAAAGTAATTTGCTATTTTATATTCAGCACTGTTTGAGGACTAAACCTCACTGAGGACATTACCTACAACATTGTCATTCTATCCCCCCATTTTAAATCCATTTAGGCAAGAAACAGTTTAATATACAGCCACTTAATTACTTTTAACATTGATTTGTCTTGAAATAAAATGCGCCTTTGTGACAGATGAGATACACAAGCTTTGAGTTTTATTAATACAGAGTTACGTTCAGAGGAAACAGGCTAATGCTGAACTGTCATATGACGTGCGCTGATGCCATGTCAGTTCAAACTCGAGTGAGTGTAAACAGCTTTAAATGAAATAGTGAGACAATAATGACCAATAAATTCAAATCAATCACCATTTCCTTTGAAAAGACTGACCAAAGGATTAGCTTTATTTGAAAAAATAAGTCTAAGATTCATTGTTTTGCCTAAAATTGAAACTATTGTTTATCACAGACATAAACAAGAATCACCTGACTCCACTCTTTATATAAAAAAGTGATTCTTAAAAAAGAGAGCACTAACCCAGAACTGGCTCTGGATTTTGGCGTTGAAGAGTCTTAAGTGAGTTTTGTGCAATTGTCAGCTTCAATGAGATTCCCTAAAGCAAGAAGTTCCCATCAAACTAAAAAAGTAACTGGTTGGGTTTTGGTTGAGTGTTACTTGGTGACTTTGTGCCTCTTTTTGCCCGAGCCCCAGCCGCCGCTCAGCTGCACTATGTTGTCCCTGAACGAGATGCGCTCTTTTTTACAAGAAGCAGATGAGACACGCTTTGGAGACAAGACCTCTTTCCCTGAAACAAGAGAAAAAGGACGTGTTAGGACGTGATTTTTTAGATGAAGACATATAGACAGTAGCCTGGCAGAACAAATGTACAAAGATAAAAATACCTTTAAATGTAATTTAATAGACAAACAACCAATCAGTAACAACAACATACACAGAAAAAACTGCCTCTGGACCGCCTCAATAAAATAAACAACAACATACAATTAATCGGTTAAGGTCAATGAGAAAGGATCCAGACCCACCTAACATTGCTAAGAAAGTAGTCTGAATCAAACTGAACCAAGTTCTGGTTCTATTGTGAAAGAGTTTGGTGACAGTTGCATTTACTTTTGGACCAAATGCAGGAAGTTACGACCAATTAAACTCAAGAAGAGAGAACCGAGGGAAACGGGAAAAACAGATATTGGTTGGTCTTGAATACACACAGACTATATTATTTTATGTTTTGTATGGTTCTCTATAGTTTGATTATTGTATTTCTCCAGTTCAACTGTAAAGTGAGTCTTTGCAGAGACACTTCCACAGTAAAAGCAGTCCACAGGAGACACAACGACAGTGAACACAGTGTCAGGGAAAGTCCGAAAGTCCTCTTAAAAACTGTAGAGAAACCAAAAGTGAAGACTTTAAGTAAAGAAAACACCTTAAATGTTAAGTGTCTAGCACTTTGAACAAATGTCTTGCTCTTAAACTGCTTTATAAATTAAACTGAAATGTAAAAATATTTACAATTATTCACTTTAAAATGCCCTCCCTCCAGTTTTTGGGCCCTGTACCACCCCTGCTCTTTATCTGTGTCTGGAGTCTAAGGGCCTTTTATTTGACCTGGGATCAGACTAAAGCTTTTTAAACACAATCCCTCTCACTTTCTCCGAGAGCTGATGCTTTCCACGTGTCCTTGTCTCTCCATGGACGTCCCACACAGGCAGAGGAGCAGCAGGGGATGCCCCAGCAACGTGGTGTGAGGCCCCAGGGACGAGACGCTGGGCTCCGACCCTTCATTCTCTCTTTTATAACTGCGCAGCTGGAAACCTCCCTCCACTAACTAAACCTGAAGCTTGTTTCTGTCCTGTTCCTTTTATAATCACCAGATAAAACCCGACAGACTCAGAGTGTTTATTTTCCCAAAGTTTTAGTGGCTGAGTCCAGTTTATTAACCGCCTTGTGTTCAATAACTTTCACAGATTGAAAGCAGAAGAGGCACGTGTTGCTAATTTTGAAGCTACGTAGACAAACAAATGGAGGCACGTTAGACATGACTGCTGTGACCAAACTGATAACTTTTGACTCAAATAAGATGCTGAAAAGTGAGAGCAGATATGAGGAAAGTTTCTTTCCAAATGTAGTAAGAGTTATTAAATAAATGTAAACACGGTGAGAACCACAAGACGTAATGTGCTGTTGTGCCAAAGTCAGAAACATTTAACTTTGACAGATCCACTTCAGCGTTTATGAAATGTCTAATTGGTTTTCATAAGCAGAATTCACTTATAAACATCCATATTAGAAACTGCTCAGGACAATTTGACTAAAGTAGTGTTTTCATCAGAGAAAACAAAGGCGTCTTCTGTTTCTGTCCAGTTTTTCCCAACAACAGTTTGCAGTTTTTAGCTCAAGGACCCACTGCTGCTGCGTCTCGTGGAAGTCATTTTAAAGCCATCACCAGAATCCACTTAGCCCTCGTTATCGAGACAGGGCTCCTCTATAAAGCAGCGGGATTCCTGGCTCTGTTTAACGTGGTCATCTGCCGTCAGAGGCGTCTTTGTCACCACACGCTCTCACAGAGGACAATTCTCCGCTGAAGGTATGGCTCTGGCTCTGTCTCGACCTCGTGCCCTGTTTGAGCAGCGACGAGAAGAAGTGGAGCTCAGATGGAGCAGGTTTGTAAACCAGTGAAACATTAGCATTTAGTTATGTTTGTGTGCATAACACCAGTTGCTGATCATGACAAATCTGTCGACTCTTTAAGGGCTTTTTCATGAAGCTTGCTGACTTTGTTGTGAAGTCTCAATCAACAGGAAAACTTAAAAGTTTAGAAAGTTAAGTCTGGTCCTGGTTCAGACCTTGTTCAGAGCAGGTTAATGACAAGCATCTCTTTTATCACAAATGAAATAGAAAAGCCCTAATTTTACAACCACCCACCTAAAAGTCATTATCAATCATATTTACAAATGTCTATTCACAAAGACCAGAATTAAAATATTTAGCTCAAACTGAAAAAATACATAAAAATAATGTCTCACATGAGAATATTTTTTAAAATAATTAATAATGTAGTTTTTTATCATCTGCCTTTTACATGTTTTGTGCATTAGCCACTAAACTCAAACTCCACTATTTGGAGACTAAAACGACCCGTCAGTCTCATATTTAAATCTGTCTGTGTTGTTGCTGCTCCTCAGTCAGAGTGTGTCACAGTCCTCCACTCCTTTAACTCGTCCCACTCTTATCCTTCTGCTCCGCGTACCTCCATGTGTTAAAGGGCTGCTTTTCCATGTGACCTTAATGTAATACTGCGAACGTGTTTACATGCATTGAGTATCCCATGAACCTTATCCCATAATATTTGAGAGATGACATTTACATGTCTCAGAGAAACCTGGTTATATCCTGTTTTTTTATGTCGACACTGATGTGAACATTAAAGTTATGGATAACAATAAAACAGAGAAGGTGTTTTGTTTTTTCTAGAAAACAGCCATTTAAACTATCTAAAGGATTGCCAGAGCACATAGGAAGCAATACTCTACAATATACAATATATTCATACATAATATTACAATACATAACAATTACTCTATTTGTTATAAGAATTTCCGTTCAGATTAATGAGGAGATGATAGAGACCGTATATAATCTAAAAATGAAAGGTCAGGAATGAAGCAAAGGTACAAACATGTCAGAATGGTACAGGCTGAGGTTTGCTTAACAAAGTAAACAATACATGAGATTTTATATCCAGCAGTACACAGTGTTTAGGAAGTGTATGTTCACATGAACGGTAACCCAGAGGCCAGATGTTGGTGGCTATGTCTATGTCTATGTTTGGATTAGCATGAAGGACAGGACATGAGCAGAATGTAGAGCAACCGGTATTTAATAACAATACGAAATGTACAATTCCTATTACACTATTACATCTAAATAAACTGTGACCCTTTATCACTGCTTCTTTAACCCCAAAGCATTAGTCTGTGCAAAATGTGATGTTTACAGAATATAGACTCACTTGTATGGCCCTCAGAGTTCCTGCGAGGGTCACTGATCCCGGAGCAGGACTGAGAGGCCAAATAGAGTCCAGCGGCGACATAATGCTGTCCCGGGTCGGCCTGCACCAAACACACAGAGGGCATCACAAACATGAGGAAGGCATGACTCAACATGTCTGACACAAACTGCATTGCTCCAGTTTTCCAGCACCTTACACATAAACAAGTATTTATTTCTATATTTTATGATTTTACACTTTTATTTAGTAAAATTCATCAGTCTGAAAGCTCTTAGCTGAGACGAAATCACAAAACGGTTATATTTCAAGAACATTACCTAATTTTGAAGCAACTTGCCACCTTGAATAATTCTGAGAAAAAACAGCTGCTGATTGGTAAAACTGTATCTGTCAAACTTGTATTTTCATTTGTTAAGGTGTTTTTGTGGCCTTTGTTACTTCAAAGACCACTACCGTCCTGTTCTCTGATCGAGTCAGACAGCTCCAGAGCAACTGTGGAGTTCTGAGTGAAGTGAGCCTCGTTTCACTGTGAACAGAAGACTCCACAGGACAAAAAGGTCTATGTTTGAGGTTATATTATAGCAATTATATTTGAGTTGCAATGAGATTTACTTAAATAATATTTCTACAAAACCGTAAGAAGCAAGATTGTGATGTTGCAAATAAAAAAGCTTCTTTACAAGTGAGTTAAAACAACACTAAATGAAATAAAGTGCTGAAGTGATTACTAGAATATATTGTAATAAAATAGTACTTTTTATAAAAATTTTTATCATTTTATTTAGTGTTGTAGTTTATCTATTCAAGAAGTATCACATATCAATAATACAAACATAAGAAATAATAAAAAAAATGTATACACAATGCACAACCCTAATTAAAGGACTGCATGTCTATTTTATTAAAGATATATTTTTTTGCCTTTTTCCCTTTGCTAGAGACAGGTTGCTCCCAAAAGAATGCTAACTTTAAAAAAAAAGTGTAGATTAATCTCTAGATTGACATTTTGTAAAAACTCACCACGAGCTGCACTCTGCCTCCGTTCAACACGTCCCAGCTCATCTCCGGCAAAAAACGCTCACTGGAACCAGAGAGAAAACAGAAAACACACACAATTCTGTCAAAATATTCTGTTTTGTCTTTTATTCTCTCACCTCTATGGTTCTAAAACTCACACACGTTTTAATAAAGTAATTTCATACATCCAGAAAAATAGCACATTAATTATTTTGTCTTTTGCTTTAGTTACATTTTTTTTGTAATTATTTCTATTGTATTGCATGCACACCTGTTCTTTTTGTGTTTTCTGACCCTGTTTTTTACTTTACCTGTTTGTGAATTTACCACGTCGTGCCGTTTGCGCTAATAAGTGGTGTTTGAAGTTTTCTTTCCTGATGTTATTGAAATAATATTTGCTTTGCATATATATATATATATTTATCTTTATCTTTTGTATTAATCCTGCACATCTGTAAGTATACATTGGAGACAAGCTTTTTTATTTTTTCAAATATCCAAGAACACAGTCTTATGGCACAAAAACAGAGATGTGTAAGAAATCAAAATTCATATTAGTTTAGAAAATATTCTCTAACAAGTCATCCACTGCATTTTTACCTAAAACCTCACAATCCACCAACTTTCTTTATCACATTTCTTTTTGACATATTAGATGTTAGTTGGCTTTTTTTTGGCCTTCTTTGAAAACAAAAAAGGTTGGACAGTCCTGCTTTGTGAAAAAAACAAACAAAAAAAAGAACTGATTGGGGGTTTGTAAGACGTGCAAAGCCATGACGTCCTACGTTATATGTTTCTGTCTAAAAAAGTACAGTCCCTCATGGATACGCGCTTGGATTTGTCTGATTTTCTACAACTTGCCGACTCCACCTTTACATTAATACCTTTCTCTGATGTCTCCGTACCTCTCTGTGTTGTTATCCGTCTGTCGCCTGTGTCTCGTCCGCTGTGTTTCTCCGTCCGTCGGCTCTGGCTCCGACTCGGCTTCTCCAACTGCACACGACAGAAAACATCAAATAAAACGCCACGTGTCATTATATTCTCTCCTCTCTTTTATTTTTTTTTTCAGTCTCGACCCAAACTTTGCCCACCTCAGGAGTTTAGGGAAGTTGGGTTAACATTTTGACACTTGACAAATAAACAACTCGGCAGCACTTTGAGCTTGTTTTCTCATAAACTTCCACCATTTACTCTACTCTTACTACATATATTTATTAACAGACTATTGGGCATTGCTCCAATACATTTACAGTTGATAAAAGCATAGATTTTAAACAATTACAATCACATAAATGTACTGGTAAAGATCTGATTGCCTTTTGATTTACAGCATTTGCCAAAATTCCATAATTAGGTCATAATTCAAAGTAAACATTTGCGCCCTGCTGACAGTATTTCCTCTGAACACGAGCGTAAACTGATAATGAAACGTGACAGGCCCACGCTGGAACTAATGATGCATTTATTTAACTAATTTTCCTGGAGTTTGCTGAGGTTTTAAAAACAAAAAGGCTTTACATTTTTTATGGGTTAAGGGAGACGCGGCAGTAAAAGTGTCATGTGATGGATGGCTCCCCTCGGGTCGAGAAGAAAAGGACAGGAAGTGTCTCTAAAGCAGTACTCGCACAGAGCACTGTGTCAGCTGCTTAAATAAGAGTTTATGAGGAAACTTTTTCAGTAAAGACTAAATTATAAAAACATATTAAGTTTGTACACAGTGATAAAATGTTAAATTGTAGATTATGTGTAGAGGTGTAAAAGTGCATTGATTTATTGTCACTGAAAGATCAACATATCCTTGTTTCCACTGTGGGTCAGGTCAGTATTTGTTTCTTTTTTTTTTTGCTTCTCGTTTTTGCTTGTGTGAATATTCTCTTTCGTCCAATCAGCTGACCGCAGTGCTTAACTCCACATTTTTCAAAGCGTATCACGACTTGCTTGGAACCCCAGGACACGGTGTCCCCCAAAGTGGTACAGTACACTTTTGGTGATGGAAAAGCACCAGAACCGACCCGGACCGTCCCAGTGGAAACGGGCATGTATTTTGGTAAATTATGTTCATATGTGACAGTCTGTTGCCCTGATGTAGATAGACATTTGTTTTTATTTACAATATTGCCACATAGGAACAAGTTGCTTGTGCTTGATGACAGTTTTTGACAATATTCCTCTTTTGTCTCCACACACATCTTTTCTGAACATTACTGACCATAACTACTTGTGTTCTGTGGTTATAACATTAAACATTACCTACAGAATGTTTCATGTTGTAAATATTTGAATTTAGTGTCATTTTATTCTTTTTTTTTCATTGTTTACATTTATTTCTTTACAACTTACATCATCCTGTGGGTTCTGTGCTTCCTCTTGAGATGAGAGACCCATGTTGCACTTTGGATTTTTGCATAATCACTTTTTTTAAACTCAAAACACTGTCTTTCCTCTTTGTCTTATCAACCCAAATGAGACTTGCTTGACATTTGTATAACTAGTGTTTAGTCACAGATGTCATTTATCTATTTAGAACTTTTCAGCCTCATGTCTCTGAACGCAAGGCTATAGTGCTGAGAGAATTATCTTAAATTGAAAACATGTGAACGGTGGTAAATACTCTGACGTTAAGTTATTTTGGACAACGGATCATAAACACGGTGATAGAGTTTCAGCCGGAGCTTTGTGAGAGACTCGAAGTGTGAAATCAAGTTAAGTGCTTTTGGAGGCGGGGGGTTTTAGAGCCTCAGATACAAATATAAATCCCCTGGAGTCGCCGAGGCCCGAGGGAGGATGTTTGGAGCTGGAGAACTGTGGAAGTGAATCGTGTTTGTTCACCTCAAGCACATGACAGAGTTAAGGCTAAAAAAATGGATCAATGCAGGGTTTTGTTCAACCCGCAGACAGTTTGGTGGTTAATGTGTCGGTGTGGAGATAATAACAGGTAAAGTCTTTAAAAAGAAGGAAAATAATGATTAAAAAAATTGTATTATACCTTTTACTCTGCTGATTCATTATATTAAAGCTCCACTACCTAATTTTCTTTTTGCTTGTCACGGTCTTATCCCCAACAGCAGCGCAGTAACCTTTTCTACTTCATTCATAAAACACTAATACATTATATTAAACCAAGTTTACCAGACTGTAGTCTTCCTGGAATTATCTCTGTCTTGTTAAACATTGCATTGAAGCATTGTCAACATTTACCTGTGTTTAATTAACTACCCTTTTCTAAAAAAAAAAAAAAAAATTTTTTTGAGCCTTTTCTGTAAAATAAAACATATTTTGCAAAAGAATAGTCCATTTTTTGGTTTATTTTCTTGGTTCTTTGTTGTTGACACCAGTGTCATTATAAAACCTAGATGACGTCTTCAAGGTCTCTTTTCACAGATGATTTCTGTTCCAATAAGCTTTAGGGATTAAACTGACCAACTGAATGCAAAAGTAAAAAATGAGGTAGCCCTGCCGTACGCACATTCTGTAAACTTGGCACAAATGCAACCCACACGGTGAGGAACTGAAGCAGGTTTGGAAAATGACCATTTGAAGTGCGTTTCATTTTACAAAACATGAGTAAAGTGGTTGATAGCGTGCACGTTCACCAGAGCCATGCACCTTCGCTTGAGTGTCATGATCCTGTTGTGGAGCACGGTGTTAAGTGAAGCAGGGCGGGATTTATGAAATCATTATTGGGCCTGATCATGAGCAGCTCTTACAAACAGTCAACTCAGGGCTTGTTTGTTTTTAAGAAGAAGAGTTGTGTCAAATTGTGGCTCAATATGACTTTGCCCTCATTATCCACAGCTGTCAATGTATTTTATGAAGCACTTTGTAACTGTTTTTGGAAAATGCTATTACTAAAGTCAGTTTGAGTTTAAAACCAAGCCAAAAAAAGAAACGCTAAAATCACTCTGGAAAGAACGAAGAAATGCTTGGAGGAAACATTTTCGCAATAACATCATCTAAAAAAAAGTATACTTTCTGCCTTTTTTGCAGAGTGAATGTCTGGTGGCGGGGCTCTCCCGCTCTCTGTTCGTCGGTAAGATGATACCCATTTCAAGTGGGTTACTCATGTCCAAGAGCCCGAAAAATAAACACGGCGCGTCAGATATCCTGGAAAGAATCTGTCATGGTTTTGGGGCTAATCACCTCCAGAAGGGGCTGCAGTCAGAGACTGAAATGTTAGCCACAGTCGGGGAGCGAGGCCTGGGCCGCGGGCAGTGGGACGAACCCTAGGAGGGGCCGGGACTCACACGGGTCAGAGCCGGGGTAAACAGGACGAACCGAAGATGTGAGGGGTGCCAGGGCTGACAACTCAGGAGAAAAAATATGGAGCGAATTACACAAAACTCACTAATGTTTTGAAATGAGTTTAAAATGCTTGAAGTCCAGGTTTAACCCAGGTTTAGTGACATTAAATCCAGAATTCAAAACCAGGTTTAGTCCAGAGTGTATTTCTAGTAGGAATGCACAATATGTGAAAAATGTGCGATATACAATAACTATTTAAAATATTGCAATAATGATATTATCTGTGATTTTTTTAAACACTCTTTTGGGTAGGAAAAATAAATATAATGCTATGGAATAACTTCCTCTCGTCAAAACTGGAGATAAATCGGTATCAAAGAATATACAGGACTAAACCAGTATTAAAACAGGACTTTTTTATTTGAAGCTTTGTATGGACAGCTGTGGATCATTTTGACAGAAAAAAGTCCATAAAATGGAGGAGTATAGTGTTATTGTGATACAAGTCAGCCTTTGCGATACATTTACATTTATTCATTTAGCTGACGCTTTTATCCAAAGCGACTTACATTGTTCTACAGTAATTACCAGTGTTACAGCCACTGTAACAAGGTGTCTTGCCCAAGGACACAACGACAGTATGAACTGTGGGGAGAGAGAGAATCGAACCGACTACCTTCAGGTTGAAGGACGACCGCTCTACCCACTGAGCTACTGCCGCGATACAACTATTGCAATTGATAATATCGCAAAAAACAATAAATTTGCAATATCTTTTGCAGCCCTAATTTCTGCACTAACAAAAATCCAAGGCTCTGTTTATGTGTTTTTTGTGTGTTTAAAATAAACTGGTTAGTGAGGTTCAATAATAAATGCTCTATATGAACCTTACTGTGCACCAAACCTGCTCCAAGACCCACTTCCAAACTTCTTCCAATCTACTCTGATACTGAAGTCTAGATTACAATTTAAACCCAAAAACAAGCCCAAAAAATGTACCTAAACAAATTTGTCCATAAATAAAGTACCCAAGGTACAGGTGGAACGTTTAGGACAACAGCATCTTTGGTGCATGTCTAAAGAAAAGGCCAAACTAAATGGGTTATATTCAGTTTTATTGGGTGTAATCTAAATGAAGTGGACTATAAGTATGAACACCTCCCTTATTTCAGGCTGGACCATGAAGTGGGAGTTTTGGAGTTTGTTCAGTTATTTCTGGGTTTCTCAGTCAAGCTGAGAGTTCATGGGAAACAGGCAGAGTTGACTAATCACATTGACAAGTCCGTGACATGATCAAACTAAATTTACAGAACATTAGACTAAATGAACGACACACACTCATCAAGTGTGTGTCTCAAGTGTGGAGTCAAGTGTGGATTCTCCTGTTGAAATGCTGCATTAAAACCATTACCGCAGTAAGTGTATTAATGAACCACAGTGGATCTCAACATAAAGCTCCACTACCACTCTTCGTGAACATCTGCTTCTTTTATTTAAAAACCAGACCAATTTTTCACAAAACACTAATACATTGCAGTTTAGCACTGACATAAAACTTTTATCTCTGAATTTACCGTTAGACTCTAGAGATCCTTAAATGATCTCTGCCTCGTAAATAAACACTGGACTGACAACATTTTTCTGCGATCAATTTGCTGTATTTTTCTCTATTTTTATCTTTTTTGAGCTGTTTTGCTGTAAAATAAGACACGTTTTGCAAACAATAACCCATTTCCTGGTTTATGTTGTTGGTCTTTGTTGTTGACACCAGCGTCACCCAATGGAAGCGATCCTTTCTTCTGAAGCTATCTGAGTAGTATACTACTAGCTTGTACGTCCTAAGCCAGGATGCCTACCTTGAAGATGAAGCCTGTTCCTCGGGATGTGTCTGTTGTGGGAGGCACAGGATTTAAACAGGGCCAGCCGCACGTTTGGATCTAACAAAGAAAGACAAAAAAGGGTCAAAGAAGGACATGTTAGGTGTTAAAGTAGAAGCACAAATCCAGGATAGAACATTCGGAAAGTATTATCCAAGCTCTGGTTCCTCTGCAGCGGTGCCACGAGGAGTTACAGCCGACACAGACCTGCTTCAGAGACAGAAACACAACGAAACGTGATCAAAGACAAGCATTTCAGAACACGACGGAGGCCCGATCACCGTGGCGGGACTACTGTGGGCTGGAGCTGAGCTGAGGTGAGGTCACGCGACGCTTGTCAAAGGGGCTTTTCGTGGCAGCTGCTTTTTTCTCGGCAGACCCTGGAATAAAAGCCAATCAAAGGCGACAGGCGCAGGCTTCTGCTGAGTGTCACGGCTCGTTAGCTTGCGCAAAGTGGAAAGGTCCGCTCTGCTCAGGCACGAACCAAAGAACCAAGGAACCAAGAACATTTACATTTGTTAAAACTTACCCTTGAGTTTCTGCTGTTGTTGCTTCTTGGACTTCATCTTCTGGGCTCTTTTGAGCATCAGCAGCGCTGTGTGGCTGTTAGTAAAGCCCCTATCAATGACAAATATTGAATTAAGGTCCAGTTCAGCACTCTTTAAGGTAATTAGTGACAGTAATTATTTTTATGTGTGAGGACTTTACCATTCTTCCACAATCTTCTCTGATCGTTCTGAAAGTCCAGTCAGTACTGTCGCAGAAGGAGGGCTTTTACATCTGAAGTCACACAGCGAGGGAAAAGATACATGAAAAACAAAATCTAAACTAATTCATAAATATCTAAATAGGGATTGGCTCTGAAATTGAGACAATGAAAGTGTGGGTAAAAGGTTAGGCTGGGCTTGTTGAGTTAAAAGCAACTGTCTATGTCTAAAGCTACATATATTTTTAATTGACAGCTGAGACGTAGTGACCTGATCTCTGGCATAAAAAAATGTATGCGCACTTTATTTAAAACCATATTCAAATAACTTTTAGTGGGTATTACACAGTTTTTGTGGCTTTGGCTTATATGCCTTTCTCTAGTGCAGATTATATACTTAGATATATTTATTATCATCACATGAAAAGACAACTTGTGTGGCACTTGTAGAATGTCAGTGTTTACAGAGCAGACGCCCTTCATGCTGCACAGTAAAAACATGAGCCTCTATAGAGCTGACCAACCTGAGCAGTACTGACCCAACTTGTACCAATCAGTGAAAACAAGGCAATAGTAAGCATTAGCCTTCACACAACAGACATTGCAGTGTTTAGATCAAATTTAGTTTGAGACACAGCTAGTGACTAAAGCTAATGATGAGAAAAACCTGTTAAAGATTTCTGGGGAAGCCCTCTCCAAGGAGTTGTATCGTTCTGTCCAGGCCTGCTTTGGTCCACAGTCTCCTGCTGAAGGAGGACTCCAATGGGATGGTCCCAGAGAGGAGACAAGAGCCTGCAACACAGTATTTAATGCCACCCAGCATCATACCACGTACATGTTCACATACTGCAGAAAACCACGTCAAATGCCTGTTGCTCATCAGGGCACAGTGCAGAGACCACAGCACTGCTTTCAGTTTGATGTCATCAACAAAATCAACATAAAACATTGCAACTATCTCAGAGAAGTCTTGAATGACTGTCACTGTGCAGAGCCATATCATTTCATACTTGTTTTATCAGCCTTTCTTTGGTCAAATAACCTCTACAAAAACAACAACTGTGGTCCTAGTGGCAGTGTGTTAGTCAAGTCACCAGTTTTCAAGTTGTTATAGGAATATTTTATATCCCCATATTTAACCAGAGAGACACAGAGACAGATTATAATTTAACAAGCAATAGTCAGGTTTTAATCCTTGCAAGGAGAAGCAAAGCAGACACATAGTAACAAGGGTACAGCGACCGGTTTGCTTGCAGATGTAAACATAACATGGGATTATATACAACACAGTGACGTCCTTGGTGAGAGGCGTTCACAATGGTCCAGGTGCAAGAGTCCCGTGACAAGCCATGTCTCAGTCTAGTTATGTCTACTTAATGCTTGGATTAGCACGAAGGACATGACATGAATTTGACATGACCTGAAGAGAACTATAAGCTCCCAGTAACTCTAAACATGAGAATTAAAATTCTTATAACACAAGTCCAAGTCACTCTCAAGTCCTCAGTGTCCCAAGTCACCAAAGACTAGTCCAAGTCGAGCTAAAGTCGAGTCATCCTCACGTAAAGTACAAGTCCGAGTTGAGTCACGAGTCCTTGTATCTGAGAATAAACAAGTTTAAGTTCCATATAAGCCATAAAAAAGCGAGTCAGAGTCAAGTTATTGAGGCTTTCTTTGAGATAATCACGAGTCACAAAAATGAGTCTGATGACTCAACTTGAGTTAATATCCATACTACACCTCAGACACGTCAAACCTACATGAAGATACACACAGTAATGTCACGCACCACATACACACACAAGTGGCAGTAGCTCTCCACAAACTGTTGTTTTGTCCTTGGGCAAGACACTTAACCCACCTTGCCTCCAGTGACTGTAACACTGGTAATTACATTAGAACAATGTAAGTCGCTTTGGATAAAAGCGAAATGAATAAATGTAAATGTAAGTATATGTCTGGCCAAATGGAAAACTTTAATCAGTAACAACTTTATTATCAGGGATTTAAAAAAATTAAAAAGTTTAGCACATACTGGAATCCATAGCTGGATGGAAATCAGCCTAAAGCTACAATCTGTCATGTTTACATTCACGTGGCTGTGTCTTGTGAATGTTTATCAACATGCACAATAAATTAATTAATATAATAATAATATGGCCAATCACATGGTCCGATAGAAGGGGGTCTCGAGTTGGGGACGCTCCCGTTGGCCTACATGACTTGTCAACACTGAATCAATGGTTACCTAAAATTTAAAGATACTATTCCAGTGTGGGATACATCTGCTTACACAGTGGCAAAGCATTTACATAATGTTTAATGAGGGACCTAATTAAATTATATGCAGCTTTAAATACATCTTGTCCTCTGACAAATTATAAGCATTATAGGTAATTTAGTGTCCATCGTTTTCATACATCTCAGTCACTTTAAAGACAACCCACTACATAACAGTGTCATCACTTTATAATACACTATATTTTTAACCCTAAGACCTAATTTATTACACAAGAAACATGGTTCTAAGTGAGTTATTTCAACTAGAACTGTCTTCAGTGTGTTCATGAAGGAGGGCTGTTACCAAATTACAGCATCTTTAACACCACGAGCTGCATTCC
Source organism: Neodontobutis hainanensis (assembly GCA_024349245.1). Lineage (NCBI taxonomy): Eukaryota > Metazoa > Chordata > Actinopteri > Gobiiformes > Odontobutidae > Neodontobutis > Neodontobutis hainanensis. The sequence goes on along the minus strand of JALDNG010000001.1, from coordinate 8,977,189 downwards.
ACTGAGACCTCTGTTAAAACAATACTGCATTGTGCTAAAGGGCATTGATGCTGGACATTTAGCAGTAAAAATATATTGTTGTCAAGATAAGTTGCTGTAAAACTTGTATACATTAGAAAAACGCAATATATAAAGTACACAATCACATTTAGCTCCGGCAAATGTTTTTGTTGGCGCTTTATGCGTTTTTATGTCGAAGGAATGCCCATATTTAAGTCAAACCTACAGCTTAATTATTCTCCAGATCCTATTTTTTCTTTGTGTGAGAGCTGCGCTGTACATCTCAGCTTTGAAGTGTGGGCTAATGTCAACAGAGCGAGACCAGCCACGACGGCAGCTGCAGAGCATCAGCAAAGAGTCGAGAACGTGTGACGATGATGTACTGCACTGAGCGCGCTCCAAAGAAAAGATCCAACCAGAGGTAAATGACGTAAAAGAAAAGAAAAACGCTAAGGTCAGCTACTGTGAAAAATGACATCTGCTGAAATGTACTGACCTTCAGGTCTTCCCGTTGTGTTTTGCAGAAGAATAGATTCAAAATCAAAAGGAATCAAAAGGAAGTTCTCAGCCGTTACAGGTTTGATTATGGCTGCAGGCTCTCTAAAAGTACGAACTAATCATTTACATTTTTGCTAAGTTGTTCTTCCATCTTTAAATAAAAAATAATAATTGTTAAGTTTAACAACTTAAATTAAAGGAACATGGTTACTAAGGAAATAGCAATAAAGCATTTTTTTATTTTTTATTTTTTTATAGCGCTTTTTCACCTAGTAGGCACTCAAAACGCTTTTAACGTTCACTGGACACTAGTGCTGTAGTCCAGACTCAAGGAGGTCAATGTTTATGAAGGAGACAGTTAGTCCAGTCTTAGACCAGGTCCAGACTCATGGAGGTCAGTGTTTGAAGGAGACAGAGTTAGTCCAGTCTTAGACCAGGTCCAGACTCATGGAGGTCAGTGTTTGAAGGAGACAGAGTTATTCTTATTATTCTTATTATGATTATTATTATTTATTTAGCGCCACCTAGTAGGCGCCTCACCTCAAAGCGCTTTACCAGTGTCACAGCTGGAACACCACTGGAAGCAAGGTGGGTTAAGTATCTTGCCCAAGGACACAACGACAGTGTGAACTGTATGGGGAGAGTGGGATGTTATGATGTTTTGGGATGTTTTGAGAGGGGATCGAATCGCCCACACGCTGGGCGAAGGACGACCGCTCTGACCGCACTGAGCTACTGCAACCCCTGAACTAACTGTCAATAATCCAATCTTAGACAAGGTCCAGACTCATGGAGGTCAGTGTTTGGTGAAGGGTACAGAGTTAGAAAAAATATCTGGAAGCATCTCTATGAACCAATAATCCTTCCTCCTGAAGTATGTTTTTTTCTGTTTAATTTAACATCTTGTTTTCAGTTGAGCATTTTTATTTTCTTTTTAAATGGAGATATTATCTGAAGTTCAGGAGTAGGACTACACACCTCAAACCCGCCTCTCTCTGTCATAGCATCCGATGTCTTTCATTGTTCTCATCTTTTGTGCCTCACCGCCCTTTCCTTCTCTCCTTCTGTGAGGTGCAAGGGCTGAATTAAACTCAATGCCCAACACCTTTCGTCATCCTCAAGAAAACTCATGTCTTTATGTCCTAAAGTTTGTTGAAATTGTGACCCGTTACTCTCCTTCAACAAATAACATTAAACATTATGGTCTACAAATGTTGAACAAAGTTTGCACCAAATGACACCAACACAAGTCATTCAGCTGCCATCAGTGACACAATACTCAGGGTTAACCACTCCCTCTGAGGAATATGAACTCATTTCACAGACTACACTATAATGCTACACCAGATGCCTTTGTTTTTATGACATGGATGTCTGAGTGGAGTCAACGGTGACTAAGTGACATCATTTGTCCTCTTTGTAATATATACTGTTAGTATTTACCTTCGCAGACTGTGGCCGCTCCGGTTTGGGGTTAAGTCTCGGAGTGTAGTCCTCAGAGAGTCTCAGTGACCATTCAGTCTCCAGTAATGCCTTTTGGAAAATTGGAAAAAGGTTATTCATCATCAGCAGGTCACATGACAACTTCTTTTAACGCATTTCAAAGGTTGACATATTAGATATCACCTCAGTACATTATTATTTTGGGAAGGGATATGGTTTTTAGTTACAGCTAGTTACTGCATATACTGAACAGAAATTTTAACTCAAAACTTTTGTTTTTCCCACATTTTTCCACCTGTGAGGTGGATGGATTATCTCGGCAAGGAGAAGTGCTCACTAACACAAATTTGGCCAGATTTGTGAATAATATTTGAGAGAAATAGGCCTTTTGTGTTTATATACAAAGTCTTAGATCTTTGAGTTCAGTAAAAAAATGTTGTTTTATTAATTTTTGTTCAGTATATTTGATTTGAGAAATTGTTGGTAAAAACACAGACACAGGTTCTTCAGTTTTATTTTGTATCCTCTAAGAAACTCTGATTAATGAAGTTGTAGTGCCTTCGGTCCCTGTGTTTTTTCAGATGGATGTAGAGAGAAAGAGAGAAGAGGGTGATTGCTGCAGGATCAAAGAGAGTGTGTAAACTTGTGTACACACCTCATCAAAGACAAATTCATCTAAGTCCACCTTCTCAAAGCTGTCGTCCTGTCCACCACCGGGACAGGACACTGCAGCCAGTGCCGACGCCAGCCTCCTCCTTAGAGAGATGCCCCTCCAAAACGCCTAGAGCAAAAAAAATAAAAATGAACAGCACAAATGAATCAAGAGGTAAAAACAGAGCACTATCCCATTAGGGAGATAAAACATGTTAAGGGCTCGTTTTTAATTGCTGAGCGCTCTGTTTTGTGAACTCTGCATGACTCCGGGGCTGCACTGAGACAAATGCAGCCCCACTTTGGCCCTAAATCCTCCAAAATTCCCCAGAGGAGCCAATATGGAGGAGGGGGGCACAAACTTCAATTCAAAAGGAATCCTACAACTCTCCCCAGTGAAGGCTGATTAATTGCCCTGTACCCTCCGATCCTACCTCGGAGCAGCCCGGGAGGACTCATCAAACATGTCCCGTGTTGAGAGGGGGATCTGGGAGAAGTGTGGAGTAGCGTGTTTTTTAGGGAAAGAAACTCGCAGCCCTTGGTTAAAGGATTAACAAAGAGAGGCTGGATGTCACGTATGAGGCAGGAGGATGGATGAACACAGGCAAAAGTGTGATCTGTGAAGAAAAAAAGTGACTCCAGGCTATATTTACGAAAGTTGTTGAGCTGTTAGAGTTTTGCACAGTGAGAGATTAGATTTTTTGTTACATACAATGGTCATATTCAAGCATCAGATTAACTTTGAAAGCTGCTTGTTTCTGTCTATAATTTAGGACTTATTTTTTATCTTAAGTTGTTTTAGCAAGGGATAGTGTAGAAATTATAAGGCTCCATTTGCAAATTTTCAGATAATAAAAAACAAACAAAAATGGTTAGACAAATTAAGGACTAAGAATGAGTGTTTAATCATTCTGATGTTAAGTTTAGACAAGACCTCACTGAAAAATTCTAATGTGATTATAAAATATTAGATCTTTCTTTTTAGGTGCTAAAATTTACTCAATTAAAACAATGATACAGGGATTTTAAGACCTTTAAGTCATTGAGCAAATGATTATAGGGTTTGATAGGGTTTAGAGCAGGTTAAGAGTGATATTTTGGTGGAATGAGCTGTTGCTAAACACTGAAATACCTGATTCCCCATTATTTGTATTGACAATAAAACAAAGAACCAAGCACAATATGCAATTGTGTAGCAGGTATATATTTAGCAGGCTATTTAGCAGCATATTTATTAATAGGAGTTTTGTGATTTAGCTGAGAGCCAGTTAGTAAGTGGGTTGTGTAATAGTGTGTACCTGGTCTCTGATACAGGACAGGAGATTGATGTGGCAATCAGCGGTGGAAAGGTTGTATGTATTCTACTGTGGGTCTGTAATTTATGCTCTTTCATTTAGCACAACTCTGTGAACAAGAGTTCAACAAGACAAGGGAGGAACACACAGCGGGACCATCACACGCTCGTTACAGTAAATCTATCGGTCACGTTGGACAATGTGTCTTGAAAACTTTGGAAAAAAAAAAAAAAGATATACAAAAGAAAACAGTGGTGTGAGAATGAGATAACATGTGTCTGAACAACACATAAAGAAATGAAAATTATAATGATAAACATGTCTAAAGACTTTAAATGTAGGAGTTTATTGTACAAACCCGATTCCAAAAAAGTTGAGACATTTTATGTCAGTTGTAAATTTTATTCAGAATACTTTAAATGTTTAAACTGAGAAAATGTTTAATTTTAAGGAAAAATAAGTTGAATTTAAATTTCATGGCATCAACACATCTCAAAAAAGTTGGGACAAGGCCATGTTTGCCACTGTGTGGCATCCCCTCTTCTTTTTATAACAGTTTGCAAACGTCTTGGACTAAGGAGACAAGCTGCTCAAGTTTAGGAATGTTGTCCCATTCTTAAAGTATAATATAGGTTTCTAGTTGCTCAACTGTCTCAGGTCTTCCTCTTTATGATGCACCAAATGTTTTTGTGGGTGAAAGATCTGGTCATGTCAGAACTGGATCCTTCTTATACGCAGCCATTATGTTGTAACTGATGCAGTATGTGATTGGCATTGTCTTGTTGGAAAATGCAAGGTCTTACCTGAAAAAGACGACGTCTGGATGGGAGCATATGTTGTTCTAGAACTTGGATATACCTTTCAGCTCTGATGGTGTCTTTCCAGATGTGTAAGCTGCCCATGCCACACACACTCATGCAACCCTATCCCATCAGAGATGCTTCTGAACTGAGCTCATAACAATTTGATTTGTCCTTGTCCTCTTTAGTCTGAATGTCATGGCGTCGCAGTTTTCTAAAAAGAACTTCAAAATTTGATTTGTCTGACCACAGAACAGTTTTCCACTTTGCCACAGTCAAATTTAAATGAGCCTTGGCTCCAGAGCAAACACCTGTGCTTCTGGATCATGTTTAGATGTGTCTTCTTTTTTTTTAGTTGGCAACTGCGAATGGCCCAGTGGATTGTGTTCATCGACAATGTTTTCTGGAAGTGTTCCTGAGCCCATGTTGTGATTTCCATTATAGCAGCATTCCTGTTTGTGATGCTGTGCCGTCTAAGGGCCCGAAGATTACGGGGATCCAGTCTGGTTTTCCAGCCTTGACCCTTACGCTCAGAGATTGATCCAGATTCTCTGAATCTTTGAAAGATATTACGCACTGTAGATGAAGAGAACTTCAAACACTTCGCAATTTTTTCTGAGAAACTCCTTTCTAATATTGCTCCACTATTTTTGCTGCATCATTAGGGAGAATGCCCATCTTGACTTCTGAGAGGCACTGACACTCTGAGGGGCTCTTTTTATACCAAGCATGTTGCCAGTTGACCTTATAAGTTGCAAATGTGTCCTCCAGCTGTTCCTTATTTGCAAATTTAACTTATTGCTACCTGTCCCAAATTTTTTGAAGAGTGTAGCTCTCATGAAATCCAAAATGAGCCAATATCTGTCATGACATTTCAAAATGTCTCACTTTAAACATTTTATATTTTATCTACAGTATGTTGTATTCTGAATAAATTATTGAAATTTGAGAATTCCACATCACTGCTTTCAGTTATTCAGAATGGGTACAGTGACTTTTTTTAAATTGAGTTTGTATATGCAGCAGATGTTATGTGACTTTTCTCTTTTTTTTTATCTTCTGTTTTATCTTCTGTTTTATTTCTGTTGCAAAGTTAATCATCAATAGGTGAGTATCAGAAGCAAATGGTTAATGCAGGCAACAACTGAGCCTTTTTGTTGAGTTGCAAACCTTAGAAAGTCAGGCTGTGTGTCTTATTTAAATACTCTATTAACAGATTTTTGTGCCATAAAATGAAAACTCCAGGCCAGTCACAAAAACCACCTGTTGCTCCACCTTTCCAACCTCAGGCTATATATTAATAAAGTTGTTTTAGATTTGGATAAATTTTTTGACATAATAAACTCACTTTGAACAGTTGTTACCTGGATGACAGTTGCAGCATGATCTCGTTCATTGTCTCTTTTGACAACACAGACCCATCCTGCTTCTGGCTCCTGTCCCGCTGTTCTCTCCTCCCCCCCTCCTCTGTCTCCTGTGTCTGTAAAGGGGCTCTGCTTGTTCATACATTCCTGCCTGTGCTTCCTCCACTGCTGCTGAATCAGGGCTGCCGCTGCACTGCTCCATAAACACACACACACACACACATAAACCCAGAAAGAGCGAGAGTTTAGGGCGGAGCATGATGTCATAGCTCCTTCATCTTTCACAAAACACAGATTTATTTCTGAGCAAACATCTGGAGAGCGAGACCCAGAGTTTCAGCCACCCCTTCATATCGAAGATGTATGTTCCTCCCAAAGATAGCGTGGCATTAGTGATGAAGCGACGCGTTAAAGTGAGTAAGACGTTTGACATCCCGCAACGTAAATCAAACAGAGGTGACTCCAATGATGACAAATGGCCTGCAACAAAAAGTAATAAGAGGCCGAGCTGCTATTAAAAAGAATTATATAAAAAGAGGAGGATGTTTGTTTAAATTTAGAGGCGTCCAGTTTTATGTATTTTTCTATAATGGTCCACAACAACTGCTCTCACAGTATCTATAGATACAGATACAACAGACACTAAACTTTAAAGGAGCCAGGTTGTGATGGTAAGGCTCTCCAAAAAAACAACTGAAAGGCAAAAATAAAAGTTGGTTTGTTTGCTGGCTGCTTATTGTGACTTTTTGTTACATAGTGAGTTAAGTAAGTGACAATCCAGATACATTTTATGACAAAAGAAAGTCCATACGACTTGTCAACAGTAAATCAGTGCCTACAGAAAAAAACTAGCACTATCTATGTCAGCCTACACAGAAAAACAGCACTTTCCCTAATGTTGTTGTGTCCAATTTAGTCCGGACCAAGACCAAAGAGCAGCTGTTTGCTCTGAACCTCGTCCTGGAGCTTTTACGCCTGAAGATTTGATTCTAACCAAACAGGAATGTCCTAAAGTCTAAACAGTGCAGGTGTGAAAGGGGCCTAAGTTACCTCAGTATCTCATAGACTTTTTTTTTTTTTTTTTTAAATACTGGACATTTCCTTGAAAGTGCCTTTGTGCAACATTTACAAAGCATTTCAAGCTTAAAAAAACAATTCAAAAGAAAAAAGAGAATTACTTTCTGAGGTCCAGGTTTTGATGGTGCAAACCACGATTCTCCCCCGACGATGAAACTTTTCTACCAGTCTCTGAGGTCACTGATGTGTCGCTGTATTCATGCTGAGACCTGTGCTCCTCAGCCAAAAGACTTGTTTCATTCAAATGCTGACAGGAAATCTTTAACACATCCAGTGGAGACGTAGCAGTCCTGTAAAAAATAATAGAAGAAATAGAGGTGGTTCAGGTTGGCCATCTGTTGTTGAATAAGCTTCCCATTTGCCACAGTTCATTGTACAGTAGTTGATTGGGAGGGTTGCGGACTGCACTAGGCTAGGAACAGCTTAACTGTGCTGTGCCTAAGCACCCTGTCCCTTACAGGTCTGGACTCACACTGCCACAAGCTGATCAACTTTTATACATTTTTATTTTATTTTTTTACAAACATTTAGCTTAGATCTGTCACATTGAGCTCACTAATGATCCTAATGAGCATACAACTTCAATCGTCTTTAGTTTTTAGTACGACTACACACTATTTTGCCAATTTATAGTTTATATTATCAATTACAATATCAATATCACAAAGAACTACATATATTTTTGCCTTAAAATCATTGTCCAAACTTAGTCTTTTAAACCGCCTTTAAAACTGACTTAGTTCCTATTTTCTAAATCAGTTAAACGTCTTACTGTCAAAGAGAATGTTCTCATATTGTTCAATCTATCCAATCCAGACAAAACTGGAAAGAAAATACCTGATTATCAAAGCCAAGGTGATTAAACTGTCAAACAGCATTTTTATGTCGTTATCTCCTGCTGACGTCCATCAAACAGAGCTGTTATGATTCAGAGTGAGTTTCTCAGTTGTTTTGTCCATTCCTGCCTCCCCTCGCTCTGACGGACCACCAACGTTAAAACAGTGGTCAACATTCTGCTTATCTACGTGACCCATGCCCAATTACATAGCACTGAGATGAAACGTGGCTGTGGGTCAGACCGAGGGCTGCTTTGGCTCGAGGCGTTGGAGCGCCACTGGTCTGGGTTCATTCGGCCCCTCGCTGTGTGCCCTCTAGGACCCCCGGACAATGGGCCTCTCTCAGGACTTTCGTAAAAGGAGCGACTGAGCCATTTAACCCCGAGCCTGACCTCTGTGTCGGGCCGAGTTTAGGAGAGGTGAGTGCTGTGCCACACGCCGGGCCGTTGTGACCGGTCAGGACGGGACAGGGAGGCTTTGGTTTTCACTGCACAGCGTAGACTGAAGATGAAGAATGGACATTTTTTAAAGGTCAAATATTTTGTGTGAGACTATTTTATTATTTGACAAAGTTAGTAATAACAAATGACTAAAAACACGAACTATAACTTAACCAGGACTAAACAATGATTAAAAACAAGGATGACGTTAGCACTAAACCAAGTCCCCATGTACAACTTGTTTTTCAGTATCACAAAGCTGGTTCAATTTAAAAAAAAAAAAAAAGATTTCGAGTTTGTTAGAGTTGTTTGGTTCCAGGTAGAAGATGGAAACACGTCCCACTGACCAATCAGTAATAAGAAACAAGCTGCCACTCACAGCTCCAGAGAAACCCAAAGTTAACTCAACCATTTCATGATGAAAGTGAACCAGACCAGGATTGTTAGGTTTTTACTAATTGGGGAGAATACAAGTATAAGATACAACTTTATATTGACCCCAAAGAGGGGAAATTCCTTTGTACATCAGCCCATAGAAACAGGTAAAGTGCAAAAAATCAAAGAAAGGTGTGCCAGCAATAGGGTAAAAAAAAAAAAAAACTAAAAAAACACAACCAGGTCAGGATTCATTTAAATTCAGGTCCAATATGTATTTAACTCTATCCAAAACTCTAAACTTCCATTAAATACTAAGGATTTAAGACAAAAGTGGCTTATTTGTTCTTATTATTACAAATTATTTAACAAACTGAATCATGAGAAAGGTCAGGTACATTCATTTAAAACCTTGCCATTTTGGAGCCATTATGTCTGTCTTCAAAGAGACAAAGGGGAGGTTTTACTGCATCAAACACTGCATTGGTCTTTATTTTGGTGTAAATCATTACTAAAATAACTCAAGTGGATTGTATTTTTATTTCGAATTTTAGGGTTTAAATATAGATGTTTTGTTTTTCCAATAGGGACAGGCCACCTATCAACAAGGACTGAAGCAGGACTAAACACAAGTCTAAACCAGGGTTGAACCTGCTCCATATAGCTCTCTTCTTCCCAGTTCAACTAAACCATATCTCAGTTTAGTTCAATGGTTTCAAAAGAGGTTTAACAACTCCCTCAGTTAACCGGTCGGAGTCAGCACTAAACCTGTTAGGGATGTGTTAATATAAAGACTAATGTGAAACTGCACTGAACTCATGATAAATAAGCAGCACTGTTAAATATGGCACAAATAGCCTTCTCAATGTGACTCTAAAAATGTAAACCAATACAAGCACAATGGCTTTAAGTACATCTATGACCAACAAGTAACATCTCTACGGATGTCACTTTACAATGTCTTTAGTCAGTGGTCCGTCTATCCGAGACAAATACAGAGCTAAACTTGATTTTTAATCAGCAAGATGTGTGAGTTTACAAACTTCAAAAAATCAATCTTGAACTGCTACGAGCAAAGTATTCACGTCTGAACCCGGGCTTTAACGACTCTAGTTTCTAATTATGTGGCAGATCTGACCGCTCTGGGTGTGTTTTAGGTTTGAAGAAGCGGTTGTTTTACCATTACGAACATAAACAACATTGCGCTGCTCTGATTGAATAACCAAGGTTGATAAACATAATCACCTTCAGGTATTAATTGAAAGTACCTGCCCTATTGCAAACACTTCAAACCGGAGCCCTCCAGATGGTCCTGTGGAACAAACTATGTACTGTGTTTCTAGCTGCCAAAGTCAGGTTAGGGCTAAATCAGGACTAAACCTAGGTCTGAAGGATATACACAATCTATAAAAGCATTACTGTTAACATAGTATTAACAATGGCAAAATCCATATCGGTTGTAACTTCTTGTAAAGCAATAAAGCAGCATTGTTTGATTAAACGTTTAAAATAATTGCTGTCACCTTAATATGTAATAAATCACCCCTAATCTGAACTAAGGTTAAATACAATAAAAATTATTTTTTTTAGGATGCTTCAAAATGATCCATCCTTATTTATGTGTTTGTGTTTGTTTGTCATTCCTAACTCCACTTTAAACTGCCCAGTCCCGCCTCGTCCTCCTGTCACTCAAGACTCGTAGTGACCCTGCGGTGACCCAGCAGGTACAAGAGGAGAGGTCAGCGGGGTCGGTGTCCCTTTAGCCCCCTCTGTGTGTCGTCCCACTGAGAGTGAAGACCCGGGCCTTTGTGGGACAGAGGTTGCAGCACCTAAGGCTACGGGATGTCCACTGAAGTGTCTGTGGACCCTCGGGGGCAGGACAGAGAGAGGAGCGGACCCAATCAGAGCTAATGGGTTCATTAAGTCTCCATTCACGTTGCTTTGTAGTGGGTTTATCTGCTCAATGAAAGGGACATTATATGGGATTAGACACACACAGAGACAAGTGACACACATCTAAGTGTTAGGGACTAGAGTGGTGTCAAATGAAATGGTTCAGAAAAAAAGACAGATATTAAATTTGTTGTTAGAAGTTATTAATAAGGGAGGAAATCATGTGGTACCATACAATAAAATGCCACAACATAAAGAACTGCTATTTTCACAAAACTATGATTTTTATCAGAAATTTAAATCACATTGTGGCCTGATTAAATCACTCGAAATCAATTAGTGAAAGAACTTTGATCAGTGGAGCAAGTCTAGAATCTTGTATTTCTTTATATAATACAGTTATTTTACTATGACAAAGAGGATTCCAATTCCGCATGTATTTATGTCAATAATAATAAAGCACGTTTTCCTAATATTGTGAAGCCCAAATAATCTATATATACATTTAACTTTCAGGTTGGTGGTGTTAATAGCTGTTTTCAGAGTAGAAAGAGCACAAATAAGGTCATATCTAACAGAACCTATTCCTTTATGAGACAATAAATCAGAGCTAGGTAACAGTAAGTAATATACTTTCTGCTGTTGCTGGTGTTTTTACCTGATTTCTGTTTGGTGTCGCTGCTGTAACTCTTTAATCTGCTGCAGCTGAGTCTGACACAGAGAAAGGAAGCTGCCCGAGGCCGGGATAAAGCAGGGAGCAGCAGGAGACGATGAGAGGGAGTCTGTCTGATGTCCATCAATAGATCTGAGTCTGGGCACTGCCTTCTGTAACATACATCTGGGAAAGAGACACAAATAGACACTTTTTTTTTGTTGTAATATATATGGAGAGATATATATGGAGAGATGTTGGAGAGATGTTGGAATACATTTAGTAGGTTAAATATATTTTGTCTTTTTATATTTCTTGTATATTTGTAATGTATATTTAAAGTGAATGTCATTTCTTTTTAATTTTGTTGTGTTTGTCTTTAGCTTGTACAGTGTGTGCTTGTATAAACAAAAAATAAAACCAGTGTGTGACATAAATTCTTGAAACAAACTTTTCTCTTTCAATTAATTTCCACCTAAAACAATGACACTTCATTTCAATATTTTAGAGTGAAATATCAGAGTACTTTACACTTGTTTTTCATTACTAAGTGCCTTTCTTAAACAGCGTAAAGTCGAAGTGTTTACTTTGGGGACGTTCCTAAACTGCTGTGAGTTTTGGGGGAGCGTTAACCCATCGCCTGAGGCTAAGGACGTTCGAGCCTAGGAATCCCAAATATCTGCAGGGAAACTGAGAATCCCACATCGCAGTTCTGGTCTGAGTTCAGTGAGAAACTGTGGGACAGGAAAAAAAAATGGGACACGAGGGAACAGCAAGAATAAAAACACTGCAGCCTCGGGCAACAACAATTTAGAACAAGTGGGTTTTACTGAATTTATTCCCAGAGAAAACACATGCTGTTAAAGTTTGTGTGCCACCAGACAAAAAAACAAAAACAAAAGGGCAAACAGTTTTAAATGGTATTTTCTAACATGTCCTCATTTGTCCAACTGGGAAAGACTCTGAAATCAGATCTAAGTATATAAATGTATGTTCTTTGTGGACACTATTCAGTCACTACCATCTCACAAGAACATGTACGACAGAGATTTGGCAGTGAAGGTGTCACAGGTAAAACTTTTCAGATTAACGCTGATGTTACTGCTCTTTTTGAGACAAAGGGAGAAATTACATATATACTGTGAATAAAAACTGGGATGTGGAAAGGAGAAAAATCACTCTCACATACCTTCCCTGTATCGATTCCACATTGGTGGAATGATCTTCCTGCTGCTACAAGATCAGCAGATTCAGTAGCCATCTTTAAAAAAACGCCTGAAAACACACTCTTCCGTCAACACCTGACCGACAAAGACTGAATTCTACTTCCTTTCTATCTCTTTTCTTTAATAAATAAAATAATAATAAAACTTCCTATTCATTGCTTTTACACTGTGCTGGGTTCTAACTGACTAGTTTTTGGTGCACTTGTGCATTTTGTTACTTTGTGTTATTATAATTGCTTCCATTGTTTTCCTCATTTGTAAGTCACTTTAGAACAGGGGTCTAAAACTCAAACTTGGGGGCAGCAGGAGGCAGAGTTTGGGTGAGGCTGGGCCGGATCACGTATTCCACAAAAAAATCTTTGTTAAATCCTCTCCAACGTCATTACTAACAGTTCTTGAACTTCAATGGGTTCTTCTGAACCTGAGCTATCCTGAACTTAAATGGAATATTGAAGAACATGAATGAGCTGGCTGAGTGGCCCCATTGGATGTCCACTCCCCTCGGTAATATTGTCAACATAACATCGGCGTTAATTTGCAGATTCGTCATAATAACAAATCTGCATGGATAGTGGCGATCAAATTGCCATTCACTTTCAAACAAATCAGCCCATTTCAAATGATGGGAAAACAAAATACAATCTGCATGATGCCAAATCCAATGCCGGTAACATTAAATTTGTCCAGCTCAAGGTCAAACATGATTTCAAACACAGTAAGAAGCAGTAATTTTATGACGGCTATGTGATGTTACACAGGCTCCTCCATAGTTGTTAAATGTTTCTCTATCTGCATCAAGCCCAACCGATGGCCCGCCCCAGGAGCCATATCCTCCACTGTGATGGTAGGTTGGTTCAGTTCCAGCTTGCACAAAAAGGAACCTACCACACACAACGTGGTAAGATGTCATTCATTTAAAACTCGCAGGGCACTAACAATAAACTTTCATATTGTCCTGCGGGCCACAAAATATTGTCTTGCGGGCCGCAGTTGGCCCCCGGGCCCCAAGTTTGAGACCCCTGCTTTAGATAAAGCCAATGACAAAAAGAAATAGTGTTGATTTAATTCAATACAATTTTTCAGTTAAATTTTATTTATATAGCTTAATATGACAACATTGCTTCAAAGGACTGAACAAAAAACCAAAGGCAGCGAATAGACAAACAGGTTGACATCTCCTTCCCTTAAAGCCTGATGAAGGCTTTAAGAAAAGGCTGGATAGGCAGGACAGAGATGGGTCCAGAATAGTTATTGACAAATAGTCCATTATATGCAAATTAATGAAAATTAATATAATAAATATATATATATCAGATGGATGATCATAGTTCAGCACAGGTGACACAGTTGAGAACTGTTACTAAACCTCACCTCACAACAAGAGCACAGGAGCTCAGCCCTCCACAACCCGTAAATGATGTTCAAATGAAATGCCTATGTCGTGTAACAATCCTATTTCTTCACATCTTCTCCCTCAGTGCCACCATGTTTGGCTGGTTTTGGGGTCTGTGCACTGTCAGAGCAATGTGTTTTTGATGTGGCCCTCTCCTCGGTCTCTACGACGCAGACCAGGGTTTGGATTCCAGCCCCAAAGGCAAAAAAGAGAGAGTCTGGGCTGGCCAACTCTAAACGAAGCTCCAAACCCAAATAGGGCCGTGTTTGATGGTTATACATGAGCTCACTGAGGAGGGGAGTCTAATTTAATTCAGGAATGGACGCCACTTAGAGCCACTTGGGAAAAGGCGGTCGACTTATGGATGGAATAACAGAATCCCAGGAGCTGTTGATGTTTACAGTGAACCATTTTCATTAAAAAAGTTGGAGCAGCATTGTTTGAGTAAAAGGACTCTCTCTGTTGTGGTTACAATATTCTTTTAGACCATAACTCTGAAAACATGAGAAATTTAAGACACTACTTTTAATAAAACAACTGTTAGTTGAACTTGTGTTTGTGTACTTGATTTTGTCCAAAGAAAGAACAGAAACTATTTCATTTGCACAATTTCTGACAATCATTATTACCATTACCTAAGAGATTACTTTCACAACAGATTCTGATCTTTGGGACTTTTATGGGGTCTATTGCTATACAGACTGTACAATAATTTAGTTTTTCTTAATGTGTGTAAATGCAGGATTACATATGGTGCATAAAAAAGACGACAGTGGACAATTTGATAAGTTTTACTTTTGCCTTTAGATCAAGACGTCATCTAGGCTTAATAATTAAGAATCTTAATAGATGAGAATGATCAGCCCACGGCGAGAATTTGGCCAATCACAAGCTTGCCTCCAGAAAAAGAAGAAATAACTAAAAGTACAACATAAGCTTTAAACTACAGTTAAATGTAATGCATTAGTATTTTTTGGTGGAAAATAGGTCCAAAGGAGAGTGGCAGTAGAGACAGGGACGGCAGGAAAAATCCGGTGGAGCTCTAATGAAATGTTCCGAAAAATAATCTATGGCGAATTGATCCAAAAACTGTTGCCAGAAAGGACAAGTCCAGTCAAATGTCTTTGTTTGCAACTAGAGGTTGACTAAGATATGCTGTATATATATTTTTTGCCCTTATTTTATGTCACCCTTGCGCCACAAGTGAATAGGGCCATTTTATCCAAGACTTCCTCCCACACAGTGCCTCTTAAAGCACCTTCTGGTTAATCAGCCCTTGTGTTTTCTTCTCCTCGGCTGCAGGATCAGTGACTGTAATTCTTCGAGCTTGCCTTTTGGTGTTTTTATTTAGCATGTGTTGTGATTGGCTCGGGATGAAAGGGTCAGGGGCAAGAGAGTGGAAATACAGAGGGTAAATCCCCCTGTTGTCGTTTGGGGGTTCGGTAAAGATGAATTGAAGATGAAGGTCCCGTTACAGCCGCAGCAAACATCCAGGAGAATAAAATCTTCCACTAAAGCCTTGTAGTCGGTGTTGTCCACACTCACTCATTATTAACAGGAAAATTATATATTATATTAAAAAAGTGCAGCTCTGTGAATTTAATATTCATAAGCTATGAATTTACTGCAGCCGCTGTACCAACCTCTTATCACTTCATCCTTATCCTTTCTTTCCTTCACCTTACTGAAGATGCCAGACAAAGTGACTTGACTCAAGCTTCTTCAAAACAAATCATTAAAGCAATGCTACAACACATTACTTTAGAAATTTTAATTAAGTAGTTTGGTTTATGTCAATGTGGGTTTGGAAGGTTACCCCAAAAAACTTTACAAACTGATTTATAAAAAAAAAAAACTGCTGGCTACTGTTACTTCTTTTAGTATATGATGGAGCAGACTTAGAAATGTAGTTTTTCTGCTGTATGGATATTTTGTCAGATGCAGTAATTTAATATCGGAGGTGGATCACAGGATAATCCCAAACTGAGAACAGGAAGACTGCACTGGACAGGAATGTTTGGACTCAATGATGGTGAGATAAATACTACACTAGGTTTTTAACCTTTAAATTCCTCACCTCACAGCCCTTTAAAGCAAAAACAAAATAAATTTGATAGTAATCCAACCAGTAGTACTGTGTTTCATGTAACCGCATTCCCTTCTAAGCAAAAACTTAGAACAAAGACATTTTTCTTTCTCATTTAACAGACAAATGAATCTAACTTGAAATGAATGATGGAGTTTTGTCTTTTCACTCTGTATCTTACCTCCAGCCAGTTTCCTGCTGAAGAGGATTCCCAGAGACACAAAGCTCTCGAATGAACCGACACAGCTTCAGACTCTGACACACAGCACTCAACTCTAAAAGGGAAAAGCTGTCAGTGTCAATTTTTCACTTTCACCACAAACTTAATCAAATAAAAGAGGTTTGTCAAATTCTGTTAAAGAGACAGTTATTATATAGTCAATTACACTACCAGTGAAAAGTTTGGACACGTTGTCATTCAAGGGTTTTTCTTAATTTCTATTGCTTCTACATTGTAGAATCAGAACTATGAAGAAACACATATGGAAAACAAAAAAGTGTGAATGTGTTTTATATTTTAGATTCTTCTAATTAACCTTTTGCTTTGATGACAGCTTTGCATACTTTTGGGGTTCTCATTCAGCTTAATGAGGTAGAATGGTTTCCAATTAACAAGTATCATTGTCAAGAGTTTCAAGAACTTTGACTGTATCCTCAGGTGCAGTCACAAAAACCATCAAACGCTTTGATGAAACTGCCTGTCAGGAGGACTGCCCCAGGAAAGGAAGACCAAGAGTTAAGAGTGACTCTGCTGCAGAAGAAAAGTTCATCAGTAATGAGCCTCAGAAATGAACAGCACCTCAGACTATATCCCACTAAAGGGCTTCACAGAGTTCAAGTCGCAGACACGTCTCAACATCAACTGTTCCGATGAGACCGTATGAATCAGGACTTTATGGTCAATTAGCTGCAAAGAAACCACTAATGAGGAAGAACGCCAAAAGTGCGCAGAGCTGTCATCAAAGCTTAGAAGAATCTAAAATATAAAACACGTTCTGGTTTATTAAACACTTTTTTGTTTACTACATACTTCATAGTTCTGATTTCTTCAGTATGAATCTACAATGTAGAAATAACAGAAAAAAATAAAACATTGAAGGGGAACATGTGTCCAAACTTTTGACTGGATTAAAATATATACATTTTCATAGTTTCAAAAATTCAATAAAATTCAAAATATATTTTTGAGCCCCCAACAATAACTTCAATCATTGATTTGAAATGCTGAATGCCTCTGCAAACCTATGTAAGCCATTGGTTTTAAAGTGTATCCCAGCATGCAATTTTCTGTACACAGTAGTGAGGTGGATAAAAACATGGTAAGTTTGAATCAGACCAACCATATTCATAAACAGAAGGAAGTTTTACACATTTAAACTAATTCTGATTGGCTTATCCACAGGTAATAAATCTTACTAACAAACTGGTTTTAAGCCCTTCCCATCCAAGTTTAATGGTCAAAGCTGTGGCCTTTCATTCAGGACGGGTTCGATTCCCACAGAAGTAAATGAAATTCAGTATCAACCATACTGTGTTTAACCCTGGGCAAGGACGATCATTCAAATTCCAACAAACAACTTTAGCAAACTTCAAGAACTAGCCTCAGCATCCACATGCAGTTGTTTTGGCAGCAAACATTTTTAGTTACAATTTAAAATACTAAACAGACTCACATTCCACACAACTAATGAGGATACCTGGGCTTAAGAAGTCCATACAGCTGTAAATGTAACATATATAAAGATACAAAAATATTAGACTGGTTTAAATGTCACTGCTCAGATATTATTTTAAAACTCTTGCCTTTTCGGTGTGTTTTTTTTCTGCTAAAGTGGACAGGTGACAACAGACAAACTGACTGAAATCCTTTTTGTATATAGGACAGAAAACAATTCTCAAATTCAGGATTTCTAAGGCCAGTCCCCACATTGGTTTGAGGGAGCACTGAGGACATATGAAAACCGGTTCTACTGTATGTGAACCCTTTTACACTTGACTCTTGGTCTCGTCTGTGATATTTGAAGCTCATGTTATGCTGCTGGCTGGTGATGAAACCATTTTATCCAGTTCCCTTCTGCCTGCTATCTGTTTAGGTATGTTTATGTAAGAAATTTATATTTATGATATTGACTAGTATGTGCTGTTACCTGAAATGCAGTTAAATTGAAGATCCAGAGTCTCGAGGGACACAAAGTCTGACATGCAGGGCAGCTGGGTAATGCTGGGAAATACAAATTATTTTCAGTTATTCTATACATTGGGAAATCACAATGTTCTCATTATATAAAACCAAAGAACCAAAATTCCGAACTATGAAAAATTTACATCTACAAGGGCATGCATTTACAAGCACATAGGGCATGACAGGTTAATCCTGGTGTGTAAGTCCACAAACACTATTGTAGCACACTTTTTTTTTGCCTTTGACAAATTATCTCAAAGTAGTGTATTATCTCCAAACTTCCAAAGGAAAATTGGTTAAGACTGTGCAAAATTAAACCTTATTAATTCGCAAAACTCAATAGTCCAATTAATTAATTATGATGATGCGACTTAGTATTATTTTTTAGCTTTTTTTTTATTTTCTCTTGAAAATAGAACACAGAAGGAAAACAAGCCCATTAGTAAACCTGTTCTTTGCCACAGACAGGTGTTGCATCATGGGAAGCCAGGTCTCCGTGAGACTGTGGAGGGAGGTGAGGCTGTTGTCATCCAGATGTAGTTCTCTGAGAAGGACATGGTTGTTCAAAGCAGGAGGCTGTAAATAAGAGAGAGGAGCTGTCAGTGAACAGTTACGCTGAGAGTTAGACTAACTTTAACAACTGTGTCAACTGCTGCTTCTGTGGAGAGAGGTCCCCGCGTCCATCCCGGTCAGACACCACAACAGCCCTGACGTAATCACCTGACTGAGGCTGTTGCTACTCAGCTGGAGCGAGCTGAGCAGAGCGCAGCTCTCCAGACCCTCCACTGAAGCCAGGTGATTGTGGGACAGGTCCAGATGCAGCAGAGTGGACACAGAGCTCAGGCCTTTGGTGCTGATCAGCTGATTGTGACTCAGTGATAAACTCTGGAGCCTCTTCAGTGACTCAAGACCAGCTCAATAACAAAAACAAGTGAGAGGTAATAAATCATGTACAGAGCCAGACAGAGTGATTCTGCCCTCTAGTGGGGAAACAACAGAAGCAAGTATATTATATAGTCTCAAATATTAGTAAGAAAGAAAGTATAATGTCTTATATTTATTATTATCTATTATTTTCTCTATTTAGCACTAGTTCTATAATTGGCTTGCCGACAAATAAAGTTACCTTAACTTAAAATGCATTCATACCTTTAATACTAGAGGTCTAGTATAAAAATAGAAGACGAATAAGAGAATTTCTTGTGTTTTACCAATGCGTCTGACGTTGTTGTGCGAGAGTTCGAGAACAGCCAGACTGTCAGCTCCGCTCAGTCCGTGAACAGACGTCAGTTTGTTGTAACCGAGTCGAAGAACCCGTAAACAGGTCATGTTTTCACAGTCAATGTATGAAATTTCATTTTCCTGTAAGAAATCAAAAGACATTTACGTTTGTTTAAAGTTGTTCAGAAAGTAGCCATTGTTAACAGCGAGCTGAAGGAAGGGTAATTTCATGTAGCAACAGTTTATTTGAGTTTCACAAACTCCTCCCTTTGAGTGTACCAAGGAAAACCAGGCAAGCCTTAACTAACCAATATAATCTATATCGAGAAGAGTATTCCTGCACAACCGGAGGGTGCAGTTTCATTTCTAAAGTTAACCAAATCTGACTTAGACACAACACCAGACCCTGACCCTACTTTTAACCAAACACAGGGGGGCTTGCAAACTCAGGGGCGCTGTCATAAAAAAACGAAGGTCCTAGAACTTGATTTATTGCCTAAAGCAGGTGAGCTTAGATAATGCGCTTAATTAATTAATAGAATTGCTACTGTAGAGTTTTATTACATAAAATGAAACACATAAAGAATCCCGAAACCTGTTTTTTTATCACAAATTAATCATATGAACAGAAAAAAAACTGAAACCGGATTATCCCTCTCCTCTCTCTGTATAATCAGATGTGGCCACTTTAGCTCACCTGGTAAAGTGCTGTACTGTGTTTATTAATCATCAGCATAGAATTAAAACTTTACTGTTTTCAAAACAAAAATAAAGTATTATTGCTCGCAATGCAAGCGGCGCCACACAAATTCTTGCCTTGGGTGCCACAAACTACTGCCAAAAAAATACTATAGAATAATAATAAATACTAAAGACAGATTATCACGTTACCATGTTTATCACTTATTTAACTTATAAGCCAAAAAGAATGATTAATTTGATCTAAATAAGTGAGGATAACCATTTGACCAATAAATATCTGCAAATAGTAATGTATTAAGTAAATTTTAAACACAATGAACTTACGTACAGCTTTCAATTACAGGTGAAATTATTTTAATGATGACAAAAAATATATATTTTTTCTTTATTATTATTTTTCCTTTAAGCGCTGTGAATGGAAAACTGTTATACTACTGTTAAACTAACCATATTCCAGTTTTATTAGGATGAGGGGGAAAACCCTGATTTATTGTTTCAGTTTGAGATGTTTCAGACCTGAACATCAACGCAGCAGAGTTCACGGAGCTGGTTGATGGAGTCCAGGGCTTTGAGGCCACAGCGTCTGAGAGTGAGGGACCGCAGACGAGAACACTGAGCCAGAGAGGACAGACTGCAGCCAGGCAGGTCCTGGAGTGTTACTGTGGTCACCTGAGGAGGGCAGAAAAAGAACAGCTTCAGTGTTGACTATTACAGTAGTCCATAAGAGGGGTTCCACAGCTGATTTAGTTGTAGTTGAAGGTTTTCAAAGTTTGCTATGTGCCTTAATAAGATGCTTAAAATGCTTGGGATATGATAAGTAACCCATTTAGATTTACATTTTTCTTCTTTTTTTATCCTGGTTTTCAGTATAATACATTTTTTTAATTAAACTATTACTTTATATATAATCACATCGTTCTAAATTTGGGATCTTCTAAAGCTAAAAAGTCCAGAAAAATCTCAAAAATATATTGATCTATAAAATGTGTATAAACTCTATGGATAATTTTGCCAGAAACATGTGACAGCTAAAAACAGATCAGAGGTTATGTGATCAGATAAAATGACAATGCTGCCATCTTGTGATCAATGTAAGAGTAGGAAGAAAGAGTAGTCAAAGCAGAGCGAGGCACTTTTTTGGAATAAGGCACCAAAATCTTTGAGAAGTTTATCATATACACAATATCAACAGCCGGCTTAAACTGAAAAAGAGTGATGCAAAAATAACACTTTAAAAAATGCTTCAATGTTTTACTTTTATCTGTCTGATCCTTTGGGCAGATCCTTGTTTAATTGTACATCTGCTGGAGAGGAATATATAATATATATTGAGAAATATCTGAAAAAATCATCTAATGTGAAGATTAAATTAAGTTATTTGGAGAGTTTTATATATATTTTTTTTCTTGTAGGACACATTAAAATACTATTACTGTTACCTCCTTGAGTGAACTCTTTGCTGTGGCCTGGAGCAGAGTTTGTGTCGACAGAGGAGGCAGACTGACAAACCCAGCAGCTGTACGTTTTACACCTCTTCCAATTTGAACCGGTCCTGTCTTTGACTGTTCGCTCATGAGGCACAGCGAAGACCAAGACACACAAGCCTTCATCCACTTCATCCGTTTTTGCTCTGTTCTCTCCGGCAAACACAGAGTAAAAGTTGACTCTTTCTCATTTCCAGCCTCTTTTGAAGCTGTTGTATTGTGTAAGCAGTCTACATCTCTAATCCGAGTCTTATTAGTATCGCAAAACCTAGTGCTGATAATACACTCATTTTGTGTTGTTTCTCGGCTTATTGTGGACACTGTTTTGGAAAAATCACAGCTTGACATAGTTTTCTTTGAGCTGCCTTCGTCTTCATTCATAGTCTCACAAATTGCTGCTTCATTGATGTCCTTACGGTTTCCATTTTGGGATGTTACTGTAAACTCATTTTGCAAAGGACAAATGTTTAAAGATGTTTTTATTGAGCCGTCTGTGTCTTCATTCACAGCCTCATATTTATTTTTTTGATTTTTGCTTTTCTGATAGTTTAGTTGATTGCTATTATTTGACAAATTTGGTAATAGATTGCAATTTAAGAAAGTTGTAACAATTCTAGACGTCTGGCTTGAGATATTGTTCTGTTGAGATGCCTTTTTGGTCATAGTGGGTAGAGCTGAAAAGGAATTACATCTTGTCTTATCTGGACTATCTTCTCTCTCTTTCTCAAAAACCTCAGTCTCACTGCTGTTCTTTTTGTTCCCACTTTGTTCTTTGTTTACACTGGACACATTTTGTAAAGAATCACAGCTTGAAGAAGTTGTCTTTGAACCACCTTTTCCTTCTTTTCCTGTCTCCAAAATGGCTGCCCGATTGCAGTTCTCCTCGTCACCATCTTGTCCATTGTCTCTAGAACCAAAGCTTGTGGAGTTTTTGTTTGAGCTGCTTTTTTTTCTACACAAACTCCTCATGCTAATGCTATTCTCAGACTGGAAAGTTTCTCGACTGTTTGTGGACACATTATTTAAGGAGCAATTGCTTGAGTAAGTTTGGTCTGAGACACTGTTTCCTGCCTCAGAAAAACACACCTGATTAGTAGCTTGTCTTCTTTCACTGCCTTTAAATGACTCCCTCTGTATAGGGTCTCTACTCGAGGAAGCCTTTATTTCACTGCATTCCCGACTATTAACGTTCTCGTTGCCATGTTTTATTGCTTCTTGTCCAGCTTTTCCATTCAAAGTGTCATTTATGTGAATCACACAAGGGTTTTTCTGGTTTTCACATTGTTTCTTAACATTGCTCTCATTTTGTATTAGACCATAGTTCAAAGGAGTGTTAATTTTGCTGTCTTGTTCGTTAAAAGTCACAAAAACAGACTTTAACTGGTCGCCACTTTCTGCTGTGGCCCTTGTAATTGTCAAACACTTTTCTTTATCTTTCAAAATTGGCGCCCTTAAAATGTTCCGGTTATGACCATTTGGTGTTGTTTCTTCACTGACAGACTCAAAGCTAGGAGCAGTTATATTAGGCTTTTGTTGTTGTGACATTTCATTTTGTAGAAGAAAATCATTCGAAGTTTGGACTGGATCGTTCTTCTCATGTTGTTCGCTAACTTTTAAAACATTTTGTAAAGACTGACAGTTTGAGGTCCTGTCTTCTTCTTCAGTCTCATATTTAACTTTCTGCTTGTTATTTCTATTTATCCCTGTTTCTTTGCCAGATGTGGATGCCTTTTGTAACAAAACACCACTCCCTTTTTTTTCATTTTTCATATTTGTATTACTTTGTCTTGTTTCTTGGCAAATGATGGACATACTTTGCCCACAAATCAAAGAAGTCTTCACAGATTTGAAATCTTTATTCAAAGCCTCAAAAATGCCCTTCTGGATAAAGCTGTCATTAACGCCATATTGTGTTGCTTCACTGCTCATAGTGGACTTATTTTTTAAAGAATAACTGCTTGTACTGTCATTTTTTACACTTTGACTGCCATTTGTGGGAACTTTGTTTGAAATAGCCTTCACTTTACTGCATTTCCTTCCATTGTCGTAGATATCATTCATGTTTTCACCACTGTTTGGAGGAAAAACGACGCTTGTGGATACCTGCTTTGATTGAGCTTGTCTTTCAGTCTTTGTCTCCAAAATGACCGCCAGATTGTTGTTTCTACTGCAGCCATTTTGAGTTGTTTCTTGGCCAATCTTGACTCCATTTTGGGATGTAACAAAGCATGAAGTAGTCTTGACTGAGATGCTTTCTTCATCCCACGTTTTACATTTTTTATTGGTGCATCTGCTGCTTTCTTGAATAACTGAGGTCTCATTTTGTAAATCATTACAACTTAAAGACGTCTTTTTTGAGCTGCCTTCTCCACACTCATTCTCTCCATTACTCTTGTCATTGGCAGCTGTTTTCTCCTTCAACCTTAATTCCTTTTGCAAGAAATTACAGCTTATTGAGATATTTCTTTTGGCAGTATCTTTTCTTGTTTTAACATCCACTGCACTATCCTCTTGTTGAAATGTCAAGGTTTGTTTTATTTTCCAAACGTTTTTATCAATAGTTGTGGTTTCTTTGTGACACATCTTCGGCTGCAGCTCATTGACTCTTTGTAATTTTACAATGTCTTCCTCATAATTTACTACTTCTTCTCTACTTTGCTTCTTTAGGATTTCATTCCCCTTTTTTTGACCTTTATTAGTTTCATTTTGAGTTCCCACAATACACTTTACTCCTTTGGCGCTTCTGTGCTGCATTTCTTGTTTTTCGTCTTTCTTAGATGTCTCCGTTTCCACCATTTTATCATTTTTATTTATTGTCTTCACCTCTTCATCCATTCGTTTGGTCTTATCCAAGTCTTTGTTCACCTCTTTAGCTTTATCCATCCTTCTTTTTGTTGTATCTTCTTCTTCTTCTACATTTATTGTCAAAACCTTTTTGCTAATCACACTGTTCACTTCCTGTTTGGATTTCCTTGCAAACTCCTTCTCTTGTGTCATGTTTGTTTCTCTATCTTTCCTTTTCTCCAAACTCTTTTTGTCCAAATTCATTTTTCCTGCTATTTTCACACCTCTCTCTTGTTTGGTAGTGCTTTGTTCCACTTCCATCTTTTCTCTCTCCTTTTTTTTGCTTTGTTTCTCAAACCCATCCATCCTTACCTCGACATCCTCTGTTAGTTTTAGTACAGTACTCATTTTCTCTGTTTGTATTGTATTTTTTTCATCTTGAGCCAGTTTCAATTGTTCTTCCTTTTGCCTTTTTCTCATTTGTTCTGTTTTCCTCCATTCCTCTTCCTCTTGTTGTCTCTTCACTTGTTCTTCTTTAAACCTTGTTTGTTCCTTGACTCTTTTCTTCCTTTCCTCCTCCACTTGTCTCTTTAGGTCATTCATCATTTCCTGTTGGGTTAGAGATAAAAAAAACGATTCTATTATCTTTAAAAATATATAATAAATTAACACTAGCCGTCACACAGACAGACACATTGGAGCATAAACTTTGACTAATATCCTATTAAAGTGAAAAGTTCTAGATTTATATGAGACACTGGTTTTAGAGAACAGGTAAAGGTTAAGGTAAATCCCAAACTGTAATGAACTAAATTAAAATGTAGGCAGCCTTTTCCCAGTTTCATTGAACCAGTGAGAGTCAACCCAATTTTGTGTACAAAAATATAAAACATGTTAAGTAATATGAGGTAACTGTAATACCTGCTGAAGGACCATCTCCTTTTCAAGTTTCTCTTGAGCTCTCTTCACCATCAGCTCCACCTCAGCCTGTCGCAGCTGAATAATACAAAAAGGGAAATAAACTAAACTCTGGCCAAATAGAGAATATCCTGCATTAACATCTAAAGTGAAGCAAAATGGAATGTGATCATTAAGAATGCTGATGAAATAAGTCTATATAATTAATGAATAATATTAATATGACAAAAATATATACAAGGGGTGATGTCTTACCCGTTCTGCCTCCTCTAACCTTCTGAGCTCCTCCTGAAACTCTGTCTCTCTTCGTCTGTGCTGTTTCTCCAACTCCAGCTCCTCACAAAGTCGTTTTTCTCTCTCCGTCCTGTATCCTTCGCCTCGGTTCAGTTGTTCCATGTTTAGGGTTCTCTCCACATCCTCCTCCACATCTGTGCCAGCTCCAACCGAGACAAACAGGAACAGAAATTATGTCTTTCACAGAAGACGCATGGGCTACTAGAGATGTTCTCTCTTTATTTGTGTTGTTTAACTCATATCTTTTGAAGCTAAATCTAAACTGTGGGGCTAAGGATCAAGGTTCTAAAAACACTGTAATATTGTCTAAAAAATATTCCTCAAAAGGGTGTAAATGTATTGTATGTATTTATTTTAATATTTTACTCTGTCAAACCAGTGAAAAAACATTATTCTAGCACTGTATTAAACTTTTGAGTTTACTCTAAGCTTTTGTCGAAATACAATACACCACACACGGGACAACACTGACCCCTTGTGGCTAAAATCTATATTATTGAGTTTTCTGAGATAGGGTAAAGAAGAATCTACTTTTTTCCAAACAGTGAGTCAGAATATAAAATTAGTATAAGTGTAAAATAGTGTATTTATAAAAAAAAAATAAAAAATCACATTGTAATTAGTAAATTTGTGTCTCTCCTTTGAACTCTTTATGGACGAGCATTGTTGTAAAGTGGGACCTGTATTTCTGCCTTATATAAATAAAACACTATATTACCTTCACTGTTCATATTATCAGTCCAAAGGGCTTCTGTGTTTGTTAATCCAGGTGTGAGGCAGCTGCTAACCTGCCAAGAAACAGAGACAGAGAGTTTGTCATTCAGGTTTTGTATAAATGTGACGAAAAAAAAAAAGAAAAAAAGGCCAATTTACCTGCAGCTCATTCAGAGACTCCAGGACACCTTCAGAGGAGCAGAGTTCCACTGAGTCCAACTGTGTCTGAAGATCTGAGGGCAAGTCAACACATGTACAATACAGATATGACTGTGTTGAAATGTTGAACATGTAATAAGGCTGCAAGAAAACATAATGCTCTGGACTAACTTCCACTCGTCAAAACAGGAGCCTAATTAATATCAAAGATTATACCAAGTCTTAACCAGGATATTTTTCTTTGGACGCAACACAGTTTGATTTAAAACGTTGCTTGGACAATTTGAGATTTTTAGACGAAAAAAAAAAAACATTTGTGTCATCAACTGCACTCAATCAACACAATTTACTCACAGCGTGACTCTGCACTAGAAATTATTTATCTTGTTTATGTTTTGAGTTTTTTTTTTTTTTTTTTTTTGCTGTCTTTAAAGAAAAAAGTTTATTAATTTGTGTTTTTCCACAGTTTATGGAAATGTACCTATGTTTTAAGTGAAAAAAATGCAAACACTATTTTTGAATTTGCAATAAAAAATATAAAATGCAGTAATTGAATGCTCAAAGGTTTAACTGATTTATAGGAAAAATACAAGGCTCTGGACAAACCTCCACCCAAACAGGTCTAAACTAGAATTAAATAGGATTAAACACATGTCTAAACTAGAATTAAACAGAATTAAAGATGTCTAAACTAGGATTAAATAGGACTAAACATGTCTAAACTAGGATTAAACAGGACTAAACAGGTCTAAACTATGATTAAATAGGACTAAACATGTCTAAACTGGGATTAAACAGGACTAAACAGGTCTAAACTAGGATTAATCAGGACTAAACACGTCTAAACTAGGATTAAATACGAGACAAAAACAGGTCTAAACAGGATTTTTTATTTATTTAATTAAACAAGTCCTTGCTAGTTTTTTTCAACCACGTGGCTTTGTAAATGACCACTTTATTATGATTGTGGCAATCACAGCAGCAACAATTACACTTTTTCAGGCGCCTTTAGTCAATCAGTCTATTCCTCGCACACTCTCACCGTGCACCAAATATGATTAACTAATATTGAACATGTAATAGAGCTGCAAGAAAAAAATGATGCTCTGGACTAACTTTCACTCGTCAAAGCAGCAAACTGAACCAAGAAAACTCCAGCCTGACAAAATAATCTGTGGCTTGTGTTCTGTACACACTATATAGGTTAGCTCCACAACGTGACCCTGTGGAGGACACTGAGTGGAGGACACTGAGTCCTCCACAGGGCAGTCTGCTGAGTTGGCTAATACATTAACTAACAAACTGTCAGTGAGAAACACCGTAAGACTATGTAGTTTATGAATAGAAGTCAGTGAAATATTTAACATCACCCAAATTTCTTTTTCCCAATACATCATCTCTGTCAAACTGCTGTATATATGCCACACACTGAACAGAGAGTGTTAAAATATTTCCTCATACCTCCAGTCTCCTCGTAGACGAGTCTCTCACAAACTGCTGCTCTGCTTCTTGAGGTTTCGAAGTAGTTCAGTAGTGACAGTGGGATTTCATCCGACACCTTTTAAACACATTCATTACATTATTATTTCACAGTTAACATACAATGTATTAAAATGTATCACTTGCTCTTAAAAATATGAATATAACATTTAGAAGTTGATGATAAGTGTCAAACTAGCCTAAAAGCTAATTAGCCTTATACTAATTTATAGGCCTAGTTTTTAAAAGTAATACTGCTGAACTGAAATATGTTAAATACCTTAGTTCTTTATATTTATTGACATGAGAGAGACATGGATTTTATAAACATTTAATTGGCGAAAATGTAAAACTTACTACCGCTTCGTGAAACTGTTCTTGCTCCATTGTTCCGTCAGCGTCAAAGTGCATCGTTTCATAATTAACTTAACAGCTACCATTTGCCCCAGTCAGAGGTTAGTTTTACAGTCTGCCGTCTCCATTTGAGTTTAGAAAATCAGTTTAACTTGTCTTTTATATTCACAATAATTGACACAAGTCGTTTAGTTGATAAATGTAAGAATTTAAGCCTAAAAACTTGAGCAAATGATTGTGTATAAAGCGCGTAGAAGAGTTTTTGTGGTCTCTATGGAAACGGAGCTGAGGTCTACAGAGCGCTGTAAGGGACAAACAGTGCGAAGAACGAACGAGACAATTTTTTGTTTGGTCCTTGTTGAGTTCAGTCAGCAAAATGTTTTATTTTACATCATTAAGCGGTAGAATATGAATAAAAAAATGGCTGAATGTTATTTATTTTTAAAGAGAATAGATCTAAACTAAACATTCATTCATTCAATTTCTACCGCTTTGTCCCGTTAGGGGTCGCGGGTGACTGGAGCCTATCCCAGCAGCTTTGGGCCTGAGGCGGGGTACACCCTGGACAGTGGCCAGTTAGTCGCAGGGCTCAGTCCATGCAGACTCCTCACAGAAAGACCGGAGACAGCCGAGAATATTTGAGTCGGCCGGGTTTTGAACTCACGACCTTCTTGCTGTGAGGCAGGAGTGCTAACCACTCTGCCACGTGCACCCAAAAAAAACAAAAAAAATAAACATCACAAGAAAAAAAAAGTAACTCAAAATAAAAGTGTTTAAGAAGAAATTCAAGTTTTTGCATAATAAATATGGCACAAAAGGGCAAGATGGATGTATATAAAACATTATTATTTTATTTTATTTTTTTTAATTTCCGTGGAGGAGGGGAAACACTGTATGTCCAGGATGGGTGCTGTCTTTAAAATACTGTTCTGAATGAGACACCTGAATCTGAAGTTAGTGAGCGGTAAACAAGGCTGAATATTTGGGACATACAGATTTCCCCAAATCCCCTCTTCAAAGCTTCTTTCTTAAGCACTCTTGGCTCAGGATAAAATTTTCAACAAAACATGGCAACCCTTCCTGAATACTTTAAAAGTCTCACCATCAACTCAACACAAAGCTGAAATGGCAATGTAATTTTTTTCTTTCCTCTTTAGGTGACCTTCACATTATGTATTAGGCCTATATGTTATTTTATGGTCTTTGTTGTTAATCACTATGAGCTTGGATATGTGGTTGTACTGTTAATAGTGTTTACTATTTTCTGGCTTTAATTGTTGAAAACTCCATAAATTAAATAATTTTTTTTTATTGTGGTAATGTGTTTTTAAACCTTTTAAAAGAGAGAAAAAAGAAAGAAAGACAAAAGAACCAAAGCCATAGAGTGCTTTGATTGATTTGTTGTGATCAAAGCATTCTCAGTTCACTTTAAAGAAGCACACACCATTTTACACAAGGCCAGGTGAATACAAACTGAAATGGATGGAATGGACTGCCTTTCCATTCATTTCAAAAATCAAAAACTGCCTTTTTGATTTTGGATTCTTAGAAGTAGCTGTACAATGAGTTTACAGTGATTTATTTTGTTGACTGGAGTGCATAGACTGTGATCTTGTGGGAAAACTATGTAGTGTCAGTGACTCTGTGGGCTTCAGGGGCGTTCGGGTAAAAGAGTTCAAGCACCTCCAGAGTTTGTAGGTGAATCACACATGACCATGAGAACAATCCGTGTGTCTTGCTGTAAACAATGCTGCCGTTTCTTGTCATCTGATCACAATAAAGCATTTCCTCTCTCCTGTTGTGAAGCCCCCGTGTTTTTTTGGATTAGATTCCAGTGGCCCACGATAGTTTCCCATAAGAATTCTCCAAAGGTTTTTAAAAGGAACACTGTCTGCTTCCTTCAACATTTTTAGACGAGAACGTGACTTAGACCTAAAACTGTTCCAAAGAGACATCAAGGTTATTTCTCCGATCTTGTTTGTGGAACATTTGAGCAAGAAAACCAAACAACACAATGAACTATTCTCGATCAAAGACAGATATTCCTCGACAACAATGATAAAATGAAAGGGCAGTGCTTTAACATTCCACTGTTTGTCTTGTGATTAATTTGGGTTTAGTACTGATTTAGTCATTTTGTAAAACTCAAGACCGGTCTTAGGACACATTTTTGCCTTTGTTTACAACTGGGAGACAATAAAGTTTATTTAATTCAAGACTATTTTGTAAAGGTCTTTGTCTCGATCCCTTAAAAGTCTTGGTCTCGGACAGTATCTCTGTCTTCTTCAACAAATACTGACCTCCACGAGTCTAAGGACACAAGGTCAATGATACAAAAAAAATGCCGAAGGGACACAGGGCTCTGTTAATGTTTTAAAGGCAGATGAAAGACTTGAAGAAAAGAAATTATTAATCACAGAATATACAACCATTTGCATCAACACAGCCAAATTTATGCAAAAATAAAATAAAAATGCAAAAAAGTTCAGAGACCCAAGAGGGCTAGTTTATGGAAATTTAGTTGAGGCAATTTTCCTGTTTTATTTTTTATATTAGAAAACAAAAACAAATCAACACAATGGCTCCACAGTGAACCTAATCCATCAAAGACCAAATTCCTCCAAAGCCGTGAAAGGCAGTGCTCTTGTAATAATAAATACACGCCTTTAAAGGTCAACTCCATTTGAATCTTTAAAACAGACATGGATTTATAAAGGTCACTGTGGGTCAAAGCTCAACTTCACTCCTGGATCTGACAAACCAGAACGAGACAGTCCAGTGCTGCCTTCGTTGTTGAAGTCAAACTGTCTCCCATGTTTCGTTTGTCTCTATCAGATTCATTGACCAAGTTCAATTGCTCAAAAAGGCTCCATCAGCAGGCCTTGTCCGCTCGTATTAGCGCCGCGTCTTTTGTCGCTGGGCAAAGGCTCCGTCGCTTTTGTCCGAGTGCACAGAGGCCAGACAGCACCCAGACAGGCCCGAGCTGCAGAGTGATCCGGCAGATTACCGCCTTCAATGGAGACTCCAGCCTTAACGCCGCAGCCGTTTGGTTACCGACGGTTTGTTTGCACTGCCAAGGGTTTTCTGTAACTTGTCTGTTGCTATTCTCTCGTGGAATATCAAGGCTATGGAGCTTCTGTCCAAAGGCTTCGACAAAATACAGGAAAGAAAAGAGACAAATTCAGTGTTAAGCTTCCATAATGTGGATGTTATTAATGCAAAAAGACAAAATGTGGTCCTAAAAAGATGCTAAAACAATGCCAATCTCTACATTAGTTCTTGAAACAGCAGGATTAGGCCAATGTTTGGGGAAAGTTAAGTTAGGTGTAGATATAAACCACAGTGACACTAACGTTTAGTGTATAATACACTTTGTTTTTACTGGAGCAGAACAGCACAGGTTGGTACAGGTGAGAATCCAATGTTGAAAGAAGTGTACTATTAAAGTGCGCCATAGTGTTTTGATAATCTCTAGACTATAATCTTCTTTATGAGTGTGGTCCACTTTTCTAAAGATCACTTTTCAGAATATAAGAATCCTCACTGAGCCAAAACCAGAAGAAAATGGAAAAAACAAAAATGTCATACATTCTTTAGCAAGAAAAGAAGAACTGCCAGCAGTACTCAGTTAATGGGATTAGGCTTTAATCAGAATTTCTTTTTAACTTTTTCAGACTAGGCAAAAGTTATTTAACCTGATTTTGAATAGAGAAAAAAAAGCAACTGTGTAAGTAAAGACTTAACCAAAACAACTGTCCAATGTATTTTATTTATTCAGCTGTACATTACAACATATGATTCCCAAGCAGGGTTCCAATATTCCAATATAGAGTGTTTTATTTAAAAAACTTTCGCTGGAGCCTCTTTTCCCTTTGACTCAATTTTACTCACTCAAGAAGAAGAAGAACTCTTCCATGTGCCGCTAACATGAGTAAAAGAAATGTCACTTGGAGAGCTTCTTTGATCAGAAGGACAGGTTCATGACTGAGAGGCAGAAGACAGGACGGCAACTAAAAAAAAAGCTGCATTTTAAAGAAAATACTACAAATCCTACTTAAATTCTGAGTTTATCACAGCAACAGGCGATACACGAGCCCTAAGTCACCTGTATGTAGCTGCTCCAACGAGGCACTGAATTTTTCAAACTGCTTTGACACATTTAGTCATTTTGATTTACAATGAGCTTCCATTCACCAGTGTCTTAAGTGTCTTGCCCAATGATGGTAAAAATATGAATGTCTTTCGCCCATTAGTCCCCTATTCACTGATATTATTCTTATCACAGGGGAATAAAATGACGGTTACGTCCGGGCTTTTCAGTTTTCAGATAGCATAAATGGACATATTAATCAAAAATTCTCCTCCCCAGAGTTGTCATGTAGTAAAAACTTAGCTCTAGAGAGCGGAGCCATCTTTTGTACCAGACTGTAAACATGATTGTTACACTTGTAAAGTCGCCATTGGGTTTTTCCATTATTCTGCTTTTGGAGCCTGCCCTCTGGTGGACGGCGGTATATCGCTGTGTATTGCTCTTACTCAAGGACTTTTTAAAGGGTTCCATGAGAGAGGCTTGGCTCTACGACTGAGCCACTGTGACCCCACATAGAGACCAAACGCCCTACATTAAAAGTTAAGCCTTCCAATCTCAAAACATTCTGGATCTAAGTCAGGTGGAATATTCTGAGATTGCTACAAAAACACCAAAAACCCTGCTTCCATTTCCAACCTAAAGCAACTAGAACAAGATTACGCAATATCCTGGACATTAAGAACACGCTTTGAGTATCTTTGTCTCCGTCTTAGGATAGGACCGTCTTGTTAAAGGAAACAAGCCCAGCCTGACTGACTCCGTGTCTGTGGTGAAAAAAGTTTGGGGACCTCTGCCCTAAAGGGATCTAATGCTAATATTAAGAGTCCAGACCTCGATTATTAGTGACAGTTTGTGCTAAAAGGAGCCCCTCACCATCATTTCATCTAATGATCATAATGTTTTAGCTGTTCTTCACAAATCCTAGTTTTCTTTTAATCTTTGGCTGTGAACTTCAGCTGACTTCCCAAACTCGTCACACAGAAACGGGATGACTCTTAACCTGGTCTTATCAAGATTAACAGCTCCTAAATTTGAGCTGATTTGTGAGTATAGTACGACGAACGTTTAGCCATATTGAGCGAGTGAGTGCATGTGAGAGGGACATATTTCAGTCAGCTTATCCCGCATGTGAGCTATTGTGGGATAATTACTCATAAGTGGCATTCCTGTCCATTAAATCATATTCCCACATGAAGAACGCAGTCACTTGACATTTATCTGCGTCTGTTGTGTCCTAGAGGTAAATCGGTAGACATCATTTCAGATTGCCGATGTGACCTGAGTTTGACTAAAGCTGCTTCAAATGACTGTGGGATAATGGACAGATCCTTTTTAACGAGCCGCTGGTCAGGAACGCTTTTCACCAAGTTCAATGAGTTGGGAATTTGGTTTAATTTGAATTTCTTTGAGACCTCTTCAGACTTATGGAAAGGGAAATGGCATATTTATAATGCTCTAGGACTTTGACTTTGAATAAAGCAAAAAAAAAAAAAGACAGCTGTATGTTGAGAGACTTCCCTGGTACAGATAATTCTGTAGATCAGAGTTCTTGGTGGGTTGCAGAGTGCATAGTAAAAAAAAAGTGTAATGTGAGACTTTAATAATAATGAGAGACAGAAACCGCAATTATTTGGAAAGTGAACAGCTATGTTAAATTTGTATGGATTTATTTTGTTTTCAAACAAATACCACTACACTTAAAATTAAAAACATATTTTTTGAAACATATGGGTTGCACCAAATGACAAAGGAAACATTTGGGTTCCAAGATGAGTGAAATTGAGAAACACTGTTGTAGGAAGTGCCAGCGACTTAGTTACAACGGAAGCTGTGAGCATCTTACACTTTGCTCTCGTTTAGGGTGTTATTTATCTGCTTCAGTCTTGGATTCTTTCTTCTGTAGTGCTCTGGGGGCTTGTTCCTGTGCTGCTGTGCTGTCCTTAGGCACAGTTTTCTTGGTAGAATGTGTTATCAAGGATAACCACTTCTTCTTTCTGCTGATGATACACGCACAGCAGTGTCTTGTCCTCCGATGATAGTTCCTGATCTTCTAGTTCCTCTTGAAAACTAAATCCAGATTTCTTTGTTTTAACCTTTTATTTGAGATGACCTTTCAGAACTTTCTTCTTCTTCTTCTGCATGTCTATGTCATATGTTTATATGTAAAAACCAACAACATAAAAATGACGTTAAGGACTCTGACAGTTCTCAGTTTAGTTTTCATCCAGGTCCAGTATAATGTCCACCGAGTCCAGACTTAGCCCCACCACTGAGCCAGCCGTTTATTTATTCTGTTTCCGTCATTCACAGTTATGCTTCTGCCCCAACACATTACAACATAAAACACACTAGCCACAATCCCCTGATAATACACTTACAGGAGCCTCCTGTTCACTTCAAAGGATCCGAGCTTTCTCCCAAAGAACAATCTGGACTGAGGCACTGTTCTTTCTCCAGTTCAGCTTACGGTCTGTGGCCCTTGACTATTGGGGAAAGAGTTTAAACATTCAGAGTTTTGTACAAAATAAAGTCTTTCTAATTTTGTAAAACCTTATTAACCACAGCTGTTATCATTCCTGTGAAGTAACACCCTGATTATCCTAAAGAATAAACATAAAAGTATTCATTATAACTATGTCCCATTCATGAAATATGATATTCTGCTTATTCTTAAGGTCAAACCCAAACATTTGCACATGTCTTTCTTTTGCAGATATTTGCCTGTCACATGCTGGAGTTCAAGTTTCCCTGAAGGTTTATCAATGGCAACAGTGAGGTCCGGGAGCAGAAGCCACTGTGAGGTCTTTTGTTTGGAGACGGCCGAGGGTTCGCAGACGCTACAGCCGTTATTCTCGGGGCTTGTTATGAAAAGGGTTCAGTGTGTAATGACAGAAAGGATCTCGATGTACAGCACAGAGGCTCACTAAGGCTCTGTGATGAACTCTTTCTTTCTGTGTTAAATAAAGGCTATGTTTCTGTCGCTACAAAGATTTACAGTTAATGCAGTCGACAGAGGAGCTGCTGGTCAATAGAACAAATTAAATGCAAGGTTTTTTTAAGTCAATCACCAAAAAGTCAGACTATCATAATCTAGATTATGTCATATATCTAAACTGTAAAAGAAGACACTCTTATTCAGAAATGCTGCCATCTTCTCTGGGACAAAACTCATTAAAACTCGGTCTAAGACTGGAATAACTCTGTCGCCTTCACTAACACTGACCTTTAACCTTGTCCCTTCCACCGATATTTCTCCAGATTCTTTTAGTGATATGTTGATAGCTAGAGGCATATTAAAAGCCATTCAAAGTTTACCTTATCTTTTTTATCATAATGGTTAACCCTGTTTTTTCAGGGTTTTTTTTGTCCCAATTACTGTTCCAGACCTTTGTTTCCCCTGTCCCAACTTTTCTGAAATTTACCTCTGACTGTTGGTGTTATGTGTCTAAAAATACTGACAGTAACATTTAACTCCTTTTGATTCTTCTCATGTGTTTTAAAACGAAAAAAACTTGCCTACAGAGGCTTACAGTAGATCACAAAGCGCTGTGTCTGCTGCTGCCGCTGGAGCCGTGATCAGCCCAGGACGTCCTGTGACTGGGTCCTGCCTCGACTCACAGGACAGTTCCTGGAGAGCTGCTGATTAATCCTCCGCTGAAAGGCATCTGTGAAATAGTTTGTGGTAATTCCCCTCAGGTTAAAGGTTATAGAGGTAATGTATCAGAGGAGGCCGAATATACTGTTACATTAGAAAATTATCACTAAAATAAAAAGGGCCCAGCAAATTATTTGATGAAGAGAGTATTTTATGAAAGTACTGAGCTACTTGCTGCTTCTATGACTATGTTTTCAAAATCAGGACCTAAATCCTCAGAATGTCTGTTCTTCTGACATTAACCCCTGAGCCGACCTGGTACCTGGCTGATGATAATAAATACACTTTCTATTTTTATTCTATAGCCTCGTTAAGACTGTGACGCTATCTGTTTGAGTTTCTCCTGAAGAGACTTGTGTGTCCACTGAACAGTTTCCAGAGAGAGACGTCTGCTGCGGGAACAAAGACGTCACAAGAAATACAAAAAATATAGGAGATCAAAATATAGACATTTTGCCAATAATGAATCTAAAGAGAAGAGTAAAACCTGATGTTTAGTGATGAGAGGCTGGAGGTACAGCTGTTGCATGAAACATTTATCTTTTTCAGGTTTATTCACATTTTTATGAACATTACATTCACAGAGCTTCCTATATTTTCTTCTTGTGCAGACGATAAATACATTGTTTTAATTTAACTCTGTTAAAAGTCAGAACCGGCTTTCATGAGCAAGGATCCCTCTATAACTATAGAGTTGCCGTGTTTATTGAATTGAAATCTGATCCAAATAAAGTGATGAGATGAAGAAGGATGAAGTGTGGTAATAGTTCTGGAGATGATAGCCTGGTTGAATGAGACTGTGTGGGGGTTCTGTCTCTGGTAGTTCATCCGGCTGAGTACGGACCCTCCCTGCTTGGGTCTAGTTTTGGGAGAGAGGTAGAAAATAAGTTGGGACCAGGGCCCAAAGTGTCATGATCCGTAGAAGTCCACTCCAGTCTTTTGCTCCCTCTCCCATCTCATTTCTCTCACCTGTCTCCACACCTGCAGCCCATCACAATCAGACCAGTACTTAAACAGCCACCAGCCACCTCTTCCCTGACAGATCGAGAGAACAGCCAGCAATTCCAGACCTGCTTTTCGGAGTACGCGTACCTGCAGTGGCTTCGGTCTCAGAGTACTTCTTCTGGTGGAGTCCAGCCTGTCCATCTATTTGTCTGGCACTCACCCGGTGTTTAATATGGCTTGTTCTGAACCCTTTCTGAGTTTGTTTGAGTGCCGCACGTTACACAAAGTGTCCCCGAAGTGGCACAGTGCACATTTTGCAGATGCTTCAGAGCCATTTTGAGGCTTCATTCAACCCACCCTCACTTTTGGTGTTCTGAAATGAATAAGTCTCACCTAAAACAGATTAGTATTAGTAAGAGACAACGACTGACTTACTGCAGGTGACCCCACTGACCTGCAGGACCAGTTCAAGCTACAGCCCTCTCTGTTCAGCCATGCTAATGTCCTTTTATCTCCCTCCTCTGAAACTGATGTTTTCTTGAAATATGACGTAATGTTTATCACAAGATGTGCCCTGCCTGAGAAAACATTGTCAAACTTTTTTTATTTTTTAACGGCTTACTGATTTTTAGCATAGTTCTCTGGACGTAGCGAGGTAGCTGAGTAACACAGAGGTCCTTTATGGTGACCATAAAGAGAAGTAAAGTCACCGTGCCGTCTTCCTAGGAGCAATGGAGACTATGTTGATGACGTAACCAAATGTGCAATGTTGCTTTTGACCAACGTTTATTCTCCTTTAATGTTTCTAATCTTGGATCTACACCAGAACCTCCTGCTGTTGATAAAAAGGCCACTTCAGTCGTGGAAATACTCCCCACTGAGCACAGCTGCGGCCAGTCTCAGCAGTGTCCCAAAAACATCCCAGTGCTGAGTCACGGGACAAACAGGAAGCACGCACTAAAAATCAAAAGTATATTTGGTAAAATGTTCTATTCAGAACAACAAAATGCATTGACAGAGTTAGTTGGGTCTTAGACCAGGTCCAGACTCATGGAGGTCAGTGTTTGGTGAAGGAGACAGAGTTAGTCGGGTCTTAGACCAGGTCCAGACTCATGGAGGTCAGTGTTTGAAGGAGGCAGAGTTAGTCCAGTCTTAGACCAGGTCCAGACTCATGGAGGTCAGTGTTTGGTGAAGGACACAGAGTTAGTCCAGTCTTAGACCAGGTCCAGACTCATGGAGGTCAGTGTTTGAAGGAGACAGAGTTAGTCCAGTTTTAGACCAGGTCCAGACTCACGGAGGTCAGTGTTTGAAGGAGGCAGAGTTAGTCCAGTCTTAGACCAGGTCCAGACTCATGGAGGTCAGTGTTTGTGAAGGAGACAGAGTTAGTCCAGTCTTAGACCAGGTCCAGACTCATGGAGGTCAGTGTTTGAAGGAGACAGAGTTAGTCCAGTTTTAGACCAGGTCCAGACTCACGGAGGTCAGTGTTTGAAGGAGACAGAGTTAGTCCAGTCTTAGACCAGGTCCAGACTCATGGAGGTCAGTGTTTGAAGGAGACAGAGTTAGTCCAGTCTTAGACCAGGTCCAGACTCACGGAGGTCAGTGTTTGAAGGAGGCAGAGTTAGTCCAGTCTTAGACCAGGTCCAGACTCATGGAGGTCAGTGTTTGGTGAAGGACACAGAGTTAGTCCAGTCTTAGACCAGGTCCAGACTCATGGAGGTAAGTGTTTGGTGAAGGAGACAGATTTTAATTTTGCCTAAATAGTTCTCAAATTAACTTTACACTTACTGACACCTGGAATCGT
The DNA here is from genome assembly GCA_024349245.1 of Neodontobutis hainanensis. NCBI lineage: Eukaryota > Metazoa > Chordata > Actinopteri > Gobiiformes > Odontobutidae > Neodontobutis > Neodontobutis hainanensis. The sequence continues at coordinate 8,938,378 of JALDNG010000001.1, read as the reverse complement.
TCCTGCACATGTAATCAAAATGAAAACAGTGAAATACAATTCAAAAGACAATGTAAATACATCTCTACAATATCTGATTGAACCACTGAGCATGTTTCATTTCGATGGTTGGGCCTTCCTAGTTTCTATTTTCTTTTCAAAATGTCTGCTCTATGTTCTGTAGTATTTCACGATAGTATGAAAATCCTTAATACTGTGACATTCTTGGGATATGCTGATGAAACAAGAGCAGAAATACAAAACTCTGAATGACTACATAAGCTACATCAAGCCTTTTACATTTGAGTTTATCACACAATGACTAACACTATTAAAGACACTGACTCTATCCTTGAGTGAAGTTAGACACAACATGCTGCATTTATCACAATCTAAAGTTTATATTCCCTCTGCTTCTCATGGCCTTGTGTCAAAATTATTCTCATCATTTTCTGCTAAAAGAGATAGAGAGCTGCATCAAGGCTCTTGGCCTCAGACGTCACTGTTCTCGCTGTTTTCTTTGGCTTTATCAAAGCAGCTCAGAGCGAGTCACCTCAGAACAACACAGCTCTTTGGAACGACAAAGGAAAAGGCCAAAAGAGACACGGATCAGTTTGTATTTAGATTAGGTTCAGGAGGTCTTTCAAACAAACACAACACACGGTGGTAGAGCGGGTTCTTAAAAGGACAGTCCAGTGTTTATACACTGAACAAAAATTTTAACGCAGCACTTTGTTTTTGTCCCCATTTTTCATAAACTTAACTCAAAGATCTAAGAGTTTTTCTATAAACACAAAAGACGTTTATAAATATTGCATTTCAAGATGCTGATTAGAGAGCATGATTAATGCACAGGTGTGCCTTAGGCTGGCCACAATAAAAGGCTGCTCTATAATGTGCAGTTTTATCACAGAACAATGCCACAGATGTGTTAGGGTTTGCGAGCGCGTGCAGTTGGCTCTTTAATCAGTATCTTAATATGCCACACCTGTGAGGTGGATGGATTATCCCAACAAAGGACAAGTGCTCACTAACACAGATCTGGACAGGTCTGTGAACAATATTTAAGAGAAATAGGCCTTTTGTGTTCATAGAAAAACTCTTAGATCTTTATGTTCTGCTCATAAAAAATTCTGTCAAAAAAGGTGTTTAGATTTTTTTCCTGTGAATATAAAAGAGTCTGCGAAATATTTAGGGATAGAGAACTTGTTCCTTACAGGAGGTAATTGTCAGAGGGCATTACTTTGGAGAGGCAGACAGGAGCAATGACAAAGTTTTCTATTCATCTCTGAGCCGTTTCACAGTAAAACAAAACTTACCAGTAGCTCCACTGCATTGCCTACAACAATGTTTGTTTATGTTACACATCAATGTTTTATTTGTTACAAAGCCTGACAAAGAAACTTGAATTAATGGGACACAAGTAGAATAAGCATTACATATGTTATATAGCCCCGTAAAGACAGATCCACAGTTTACTGTCAGTGAGCAGATCCCTCACAGTCACACTGGAGCTACAGTTGTGTTTCTCATTTGTACAGTCCTGTTGAAACGAATCAACCACTGTCTAAAGATAAATTAAGCAGCATTATATTTGTATGATATTGGAAATAAAATCAACAGAACCACATTCACAAAATAAAGATATATTTGTGCACCAACAGGCAGGGAATGTTTCCTTCACCAAAATGTATTCAACCCGTGATAACGTAGAAAAACTTTTTTTTCACAATTACCTTGAATCTGATTCCAAAGTTTATTTTACATAAATCACAAAGCAGGGACAGAAAGAAGTGCACAATGTTACAAGTGAGGCAGTAAAAGTATTTATTTAGAAAAAAAGTATTTGCAGATTTCTTCCAGAAGCAGACAAAGACAGAATCGATGAAGCTGTCAGGTGGATGGAGAGCAGAGATCTGGTGCAGGACAGGAAAAACAGTTAAGTATAGTTGCAAAAACAGACAACCTCAAGGTCAGCTAGAGCTGGAGTATAGCCCTAACTGGAGCAGGCACTATGATCTGGCAGTGGGGAGCTGTCTGGAGTGGCTCATACAGCTGCATGATGACGAGTGGATTGAGCTGGTGAGAAATCCGCCAGGACTCCACCACACCTGTCTTCACTCCTGAAACAGAGACGAGAGAAGGTAGCCACTCAAGAAGTAACAGAGGAGCTGCTGTGACACATGTAGCGGAGATACGAGAAGAAGGAGGTCACAGAGCATCAGCAGCATGACCTAGTGAAGCACGATTCAAGAAACAAGAAAGCAACACAGTAAATAAAGAGCCGCTTACAACGTTAACTGTAACAAGTGACATACAGCTGCCTCGAGTGGCCTTTATGCTGTGTTTGCTCGAGCGCTAACATAACCTCAAGACATCATCTACGCTTTAATGATATACTGGATGCTTCGTACCTCCTCCACTGAATCCTATTGGTCGAGAGTTTCTGTGACACAATGAAAACCAATCCACCTTAACTTTCCATGAGAGCTGTGGGAACGCTGGCCTCACAGAGGACCGACGACAATATCCTGTTTCCAAAGTCAGGGCCGCGTCATGAACTATTCAACAGGTGAGCATCTATCTGTGACCCGCACCGGGGTAAAAACAAATAAAAAAAAAAAAAAAAATCACAACCTCATAGTTACGAGAGGAAAAAAAAGAACCCAGTCCAATTATAAGTGAAGAAAAACAGGAAGCAAAAAGCATAATAAATGTGAATGGGAAAATGCTCCTTACTCTTTAGTGCACTGTGTAGGGATCATGCCACTTGTTGTGATGATCATTAGACAGTCAAAATAGACCATAATGCTTTGCGGGTTGCTGGAAAACAGTGTTGGCCTGTACATGTTTGAATGAAGATGGAAACATGTTTAACTTTCTGTGGCAACATTATCACTTGTAAATTGGAAATAATTAAGACATTTTAACTTACCTTTGTGCGTGCGTAATATATATATATAAAAATCCTGTAAGAGGTACATCAAAAGCCTCTTTGAAGCTTGTGGCTGACATCTACCTCTAAATCACGTTTTGTCTTTAAAAATCTTAAATAGACTGATAATTTACACATGGGCCTACAACAGAGTGAGAGGGAGTAAAAGATAATGAGACCACAATTAACTTTTTTTTTTTTTTTTTTTTTTTTAAATGGGAGCCAGACGTTATGGAGACCAATGCCTTCTAATCTGCTGCATGTGAACAACTCAGTGGGACTGGAGCTGGACCTCTGCTCCACATGACGAGTGAAAAGACCCTAAACACTTCGTCTCATGAGGTATTAAAAATTGGCCTTATTAAGCTTTCACTAAAATCAGATTCAATCAAACATCTAGTAGTAAAATTGTGTTCTTTAATAAATTAACTTATGAACAGAACTTTCATTTTACTGTTGGCACAATAAACAGATTAAAAAAAAAAAGAATAATTCCAGAGATGGACATAAAATGTGCTACAAAAACATGCTGCTCTCAAATGTAACTTGTAGAAACCATTTTTACTTTGTCTAGATATTTATGATCAAATGACATCAAATAATTAAATATGAGTTACTGGGACAATCCCTGACGACTAAACTCAGGGGGAACAATCCTAAAGAAGTCCCACCTGTTCCCATGATAAGCCTAGTCCTGAACATATAGACACTTTAAAAGGCTTTCTCAAGAAGTGGAAGCATTAAATTATTGATAAACTACAGCGTCATCAGCCGAACAAACTGGTTGAGTGAACATCACGAGACCCACTGCTTTCCGGTTTCCTGGAGGAAACATGAAGGCTGTTAGGAGTAAATCAATATTCTCCATTCTGCTGTTTAAGCTTTGAAACTGCAGCCAGACGTTTTCCTGGTCATTTTAGTTCAAGCCCTGTTTCCCAGAGACAGTCCTCTTCCCTTGGTTCAGGAGAGTAATAGTTTTATAAAAATATTCTAAATGTAGTTTGCCAGTTGCAGTGACAACTTAAGGTTTAAAGACAAGCATTATCTCAAAGATAAAAGAAACTGTGCTACAGCTGGGATAACAAAATACCTCTGGTTAAAGACAAGGTTAAAGCCCATGAATGAGTAAGTAAACAGCTGCAGAAATAGCAGCGATTATAAAAAGGACAAGCCTTAGACCACAAACCAAAGACAAAGTCAACAAAGAGCTGTAGGAACATAGGCTTGTTTAAGTGCAGTACAGTTGGTAATACTGATGGTTGGTGGTTTGGGTTAAGTTTTTTTGTTTTAGTTAAAAGCAAATAAACAGTTTCTGGATCCAAAAAAAACAGAACACAAGTAGGAGTTGAGAACAGGTTTGTTGCAATGGTTGTGAGAAATAAGGAGTAGAAGTGGCAAAGATAGAGCAGAACTGAGGCAAGCGAGTGGCAGGATCTGGAGAAACAAGAAGATTTAAGCCAAAAAGTGCTCCAAAGAACAATCCTGACTGTAGCAGTACAAACCAACGAGGGACAGCGGGGAAGCTGGTGATTATGCATTGCTGGCAGGTGTGTTGCTACGTTCAGGTAGGAGGAAGAACACAGCGGATCCTGAAAAAGATACTATGAAAAGTGAGACGTCTGAGAATCAATGTCATTACCCGATGTGACATGACTCTTATCCCGCTGAACTCGTGCCACAAACAGCGGTAAACCACTTCCAGCGTCTGTTACACATGAGGCTTTTGAGCTGATGTAACTCTGGAATATTAAAGACAAGTTTGAATTAAACAAAGCCTGTTTCTTTCATTCTAACGCCAAAACACCAGAGAGAGAAGTGCGGTTATAAACAGTGGCACATTGCACACTGCCTCTTTCCGTTCGAGAGTGTAGTGTGTGCGATAGTGGACCGTACCAACTCAAAACATGGGGGTACTGAGACAAAGAGGAGGACTTAAAGCTTAAATTGCTCGTATATCCACCAAACCACAATCTAGTCCTTCAGAATAATACACTTTTGTTACGTTTAAGAGCTGATTCTCTGCGTAGAAATGCAATAAAGGCTAAAATATATTACTGTATGACTTGGAGCTCCCCTTTCCTTGGTCCGTCCGTGTTTTGAAGCTGTGGAAGTCACCGGGCCTGAGTGGGTCCCTCACAGTTCACCGGTGATGCCAGACAGATAGAGAAGAAGCCCATTCGTAATGATGCCTGCTCCTTGCATGTGCTCTCACAATTTCATTCCTTGAGACGCGCCATTTAAAAAAAATCATTATTCCTACGCGCAGGTAAGGTTTATTTTATCTTACATCTCTTCTGCTTTTATTAAAGGATGTGCGTGAGTCTGAGCGGCACTCTATGCGCAGGATGTGGCGGTAGATGATGAAATAGTTGCCGCTGGTGTCACACAGCGAGGGCGTGAGGCGTTAATCACAATTTACGAACAAAGCGAAATAAACAGCGCATGGCATTAGCGTTTTCACCCATTTATCTCATCTGTCGGGTTTTCTCTTTACAAATATAACCGTCTGGATTTGTAATGATTCATCATCTTTTGTTTTATGAGTCATGAGAAAACCACACGTCTTTATTTTTTATTTAATTTTTTTTGTGACTCGCACCGGCTTTTAACGCATCCAGACACGCGGCGTTTGCTGCAGTGAAGGTTAGAAGAAGCATCGTCTGCGCCTGTATTATGAAACACCGGCCCTGTCCGTGCTCCATTCAAATTCAGGCTAACCTAAAGCGCCAAAGGGGGAATCTGTTAATCAGATAATCCTCTGCGCAGTGAGAAGAATGGAGGGGTGTCTCAAACGAAGCCCGAGAACGGGGTTTGGATTGACGCTTTATTTTCTGAGAGATGCTGAGGGAAGGTGATGCTGCTGCGCTCTTTTTATTTATTTTTTTCTCTCAACGCACACCCTTTTATTCTTCTCCATTTTGACCACGTGACCAATAAATCCTTGTCTGTCATTAAATAAATCGTAGCACATGGCTCCTGAATTGGGAACTGTGTCAAGTGGGACCAGACATAATGGACTCGTCTGGTTTCGAGGTGAAGTCAGGTGACGGATCATCTCAAGTCACGCTGGTTATATCTAAGAATGATCTTTTATTTAAGCTGATTTAATATCGATGAATGCGTAAGATTCTTCACGTGACTGCATTTCGGGGAATTCTGTGCAGCAATAGAAGGACAATAGATTAAAATCATTATCTGTTTAAAAATGGCAAATTGACTGAGACCATATTAAACCAGTCTAAACTCCACAGGAGGAGCCCCCTGTGGTTACTGTGAAGGTTACATCAGGTAAAAACCTAAATGTTGCTCCAATGAAGAAAATAATCAAATATATCTGTAAAACAATAAAATTAAGGTTAAGGAAGGAAACAAGTGTGCTGTTTTTAAATATTAATCTATTTACTTTTATTTCTAAGTAGGGGTTGTGTGTTAGTGGATGGAACAGGATGTGAAGGCTACTGTTCAATGTAAAGTAGGCAGTATTTCTGGGATAAGAGTAGGATTTTAGAATTACTAAGGCTCAAAGAAACATTTGTCTGGATAACAAAACAAATGTGCAGGTGAAACTCAAAAAAATGTAATATTGTGAAAAAGTTTACTTAAAACTTAAAGGTAAAACGAATATATTATAAATATCATTAAATGAAAAGTGAGATATAACAAGCATTTATTTGTTATAATTTTAATGATTATGGCTTTTAATGATTATGGCTTAAAGCTTATGAAAACCCAAATTTAAAATCAAATTTGAATATTGAGTGTTGTAGGCTCAACTGTCAAAACTCTAATCAGCTAATTACTCAAAAACACCTGCAAATGTTCTCTCAAAGTTGAACTACTGAAATAAATGGACTTTTGCACAATATTTTGATCTTTTGAGTTTAATCTGTGAGCATTTGAAAAGCAAAAACTGGATAATGTTAGCTTGTAACCAAAAGAGGAAAATATAAAAGTATAAAAGTAACTAAGCTCCAAAATGCTAAAAATGCTCCAAACTTACATAAATTTGCAGAAAATAATACTTTAAACATTTATGTGTTAAAATTAATTTTTATTTTTTTTTACAGTCAAATGTTATACAAGATGTCCAGACACAGCTACAATGACAACTGTCTGGTTTTATTAATAAAAACATAATGATGAAGGTTTCCTGTAATTTTACTTTGTCTTGTCTTTGTTCACAATTACATTTTAAACATAAAAGTTACAGGAAAAAAATATCCACACTAAAGCCTAGAGTCAGAGAAAGCTAGCTTTACTTAAATGTAAGTGTGAGAAACCTGAGTTTGGAGAAGCAGGCAGGAGCAGTAAAAGAGACTAAATGTGGGCCAGGTCATAAGATGGTAAAAAAATGTAAACTGTAGTAGCCTTGTGTGTCGTTATAAAAGTAAATTTTAGCAGCCTCTGTCAAAGCTCCTGTCTGCTTTTCCAAACAATTTACAATGATTTATTTAATGTACAGTAAATGGCCTTACAGCAGAAATGTAAACGGACCGTCTCTTGTCCTTAGACCCTTCAGCATGGGGGGGGGCACTCCCAGGACGGGACAGGGATGTACCAGCGTTTAGAGCTCCAGTAGAAGTGGAGTTAGTGGAGCAGCCCTTTGTCCTGTTAATGTTTGTTGTGAAATCAGATATAGGCCTTTTTAATATTTGAGGGATTCCTCTTCACTGTTTGGGTTCATATGCAAATCCACTTCCATCTTTAATTATTCAGGAGTGTTGAGACCAAAGCTGAAGTCCATGAACGCCCTTTTCATGTAACAATGTCCTGGAAGAAAATGATCCTTGTTCATGGATAGTGCAGTTCAAGCATGTGACCTCCGTGTGAGAGCGAGGAGAGGAAAAAAGAACAGTGTGATTATAATAAATTCTTTTTAATGGGGTGTTTTGAAGTCAGATAAAACACAGCGGAGCATTTTAGCTGCCACAGTCATCATAAATTCCTTCATATTCAACTGTTTAGGCGGGCTCAGTAGCTCATTGGTAGAGCGGTCGTCCTTCAACCGGAAAGTAGGCGGTTCAATTCCAACCCACCTTGCCTCCAGTGCCTGTAACACTGGTAATTAGAAGCTCAATGTAAGCTTTGGATAAAAGTGTCAGATAAACGTTAATGTAAACATTTAAAATATTTATCCAACTGACCAGATATAAAGAGCATCCTGCCACTTCCTCAAAACCAACCAGACCTAATGCTGGACTGAACTTGGATTGACGAAAGTAGTACAAAACCCAGACTAAACTAGGTCCAACGTCTAAACTCGGGGCTACATCAGGACACAACTATGACTTAACTTCAGATTAGCAGCTCCTTTAGAGAGCCAATGGTGACTCTTTAATTAATCTATTTTTTGTTGATTATGTACAATATATTTTTGCACCAGTTTCTGTTACAAGGGAAGTAGCAGAGTTTATAATGTCATGACAAGGACGACAGTAGCTCAGTGGGTAGGGTGGCCATCCTTCGACTGGCGGGTGGGCAGTTCGATCCACGCTCAAAACATCATAACATCCCGCTTGCCCCCGCATACTGTCGTTGTGTCCTTGGGCAAGACACTTAACCTACTTACCTTCAGTGATATTCTGTAACACTGGTAAACAGCTTAATGTATGTAAAGTGCTTTGAGTGCCTACTACAGTATTTAATACCTATGGCCTTTTTAAAGTTTTTATTTTTTTAGTTTCTTTTTTTCCTTCCCTATTGTGGGTTTATTGAAGCTATAAGTCCAACTCAAGCAGGGGTGGGCAAACTTAGGCCCGGGGTCCACATGCGGCCGTTGTGCTGTTCAATGTGGCCTGCCAAGCATTTACTAATATTTTATTGATGATTAAATACTGCATATATTTTGCCTTTTCCTTGCTATTTGCAAAATTAACATGTTTTTATTGAGCATAAGTGAGTTCTCTATGTTGGCCCCGGCCCTCCACAAGAGTTCCATGTTCTAATGTGGCCCTTGTGGAAAAATAATTGTCCACCCCTGATCTAAAGGCTGGCCCACACCAGGACAAAACCATGGATATATTGAAGGTCATATTTTATTGCCGACATTACATTTAGACATGAAAGCATCTGTTGTGGCTCTAACCAAAGCTGTCTCCAAATGTAAACTGTTTGCCCTTACCTCTTTATCAGCTTAGGGGAATGCTAAATGACAATACGATAAATGCCTACAGTTTAATCACTTACAGCTTTGTCACCGCATCTGTGATGTTTATGTCGACTGTGGGAATCTGACACGTTTATTTTAATACGGAACAATTCAAATGTAGTTCTGTGAGTTAGACACCGAAACTGCACATTACAAATATTCTAGACTTGTCTGGTTTATGTAGCACATTTAAAGTCAAGTTGTCTGTTGTGCATTAAAGTGCATAAAGAGAAAAAATGAAATAAAACCTCGACATTTAATCCATTTAACATCCCATTAAGTGGTTTTCCTTCAGATGTAACGTCATGTAAGATTCAAATGTATTTGGACATGTTTTAAATGGGTTTAACTCAAGTTGAACTGATTTTTAACTGGTTATGGAAATGTTTTGAAGAGTTTTAGCTGGACTTTGACTTTTGGTTTTAAATGGAATTAGATAATGATTATGTAAAAATACTAAGATGACACATTTTGTTACATTTCTTCATTGTCTCTCCATTGTCCTATGACATAAAAATGATTCTTTTCAGATATGACTCAAGTGAAAAAAGGTATGATTACAGACACAGGTGTAGCATATCAACAATAGCAACAAAAATGGCAAAAGATCTCACAAAACCTAATATTCAAGACCTGATATTAGGCTTTTGTATTTGTATATAATTTTAGGTTATGATAATGGTTGACCAGATACATTATATTTGTACTGGTTTTCTCAGATCCTGCCATTTATGTTACTCACAGCTGAAAGTAGAGCAAACAGAACATTGTAATCTGAAATATTTAATACTTGTGTCTGTAGTTGATAGCAGTGAATATCATTTTTATCATCCTATCATCAGAAATGTCTCCTTGGGCAGGACACTAAACCTGCCTTGTTCCAGTGGTAAAAGTGAATAAGTGGAAGAATGAATGAACTTGTATTGTTTTGCAACCTTATGTTGGTTGTTGACTAACTGCTGTTTCCTTTCTGTCTCACAGATATTCAGGGAAAATGCGGAAATAAACCACTTCTTTCTCACTCATCTCCAAATAAACTGTCTCAAAAACCACAGACTTTGAACTTGCTGACACTAAACAAACTGCAGTTTTTGCACATTTATTCTGAAAAAAACTGTTACCTCCTTGCTCTTCCACCTGCCGATCCACAAAGACACTTCAGCCCTCGCTCTCGTTTCTCTTTTTTATCAAATGCCCAAAAACAGCAAGGCCGTCAAGAGAGAGCTTGACGACGATGTCACGGAGTCTGCACGGGACCTGCTTTCCAACGAGGACGAATCCTGCGACGAATCCTTCAAAAAGTCTGCGCTGATCGTGGACAAACATGAGAGCGCTGGAAAAGATGTGGAAGAGGGTGGCTCGGACGAAGAGGAGGAGGAGCGTCCGGCCTGGAACAGTAAACTGCAGTACATCCTGGCCCAGGTCGGCTTCTCCGTAGGCCTCGGGAACGTCTGGAGGTTCCCCTACCTCTGCCAGAAGAACGGAGGAGGTGAGTCCTACTGAAAGCATGAGGCACAAATTTTTTTTTTTTTTTTTTTTTGGATATATATATATATATATATATATATATATATATATATATATATATATAATTGCAAACCAGCGTTCTAATTATATATATATATATATATATATATATATATATATATATATATATATATATATATATATATATATATATATATATATATATATATATATATATATATATATATATATATATATATATATATATATATATATATATATATATATATATATATATATATATATATATATATATATATATATATATATATATATATATATATATATAATTAGAACTGGTTTGCAATTAGGCTAGCCCTGTCTGAAATGCAGAGGCACACAGACAAGAGGCATTATAAACAAACTTGGGAGGAACAGTCTTTCTTTACAGAACACTTATACAGTTCCCGTTTGGCCCTCTGATTTAAAAAAAAAAAAAAAAAAAAAAGATTGGTGCTTTAGGAGTTCCCAAAACCAAACTGTTGCTGTGCTGCTCTATAGAATTGTGCCTCTCGAGACGTAAACCGTGTAACAACCAGCGCCAGACTGGAAAAAGACCAGAGTCAAGTGTTTGTGTGTGACCTCTGTCTTGGTTCAAACAGTTCTGGTCTCACACTGTGTTCAGCTGTAATTAGATTAAAGCCAGAGTAGGTGCTGCTGCTGTGTGGCCCGTTCTGACTTTACAGACTCGTGAGGACAGCCTGTGGCTTTTGTCGGTTTTATTTGAACTCTGCAGAGTGTTCATTTTAGGGTTTCAGCGTTTGTTTGTTTGAGGACCTCAGAGCAGATCTTATGCCTTTTAGTTACTCTCTGCAGACTTCATACATCAGTCGTTGAGGGCTTAAATCCCTCGAGCAAATACAAAACCTGAACCAGACTATTTAGATTAGGGCTTGACTGTTTTTCCGAATCTGTCAAAAGAGATTGTTTAAGTTGTTTTTAATAGGACCCTATTATTACAACTTGATTGAAACATTTGACCTGATCTGGTTTATGCAGTGCTTATTTGCTGGAAGCCATAGAACAGAGATTTAAGGCCACGTGAACAAACTCATCCTGGGGGAAAAAAAAACAATCAATAAAATGTTACATGAGCTGCTGGATCACGTCAAATAGGTTACAATTTGTAATTTTTTTCACTTCCTTTACCAAGTCATTCTTCTTTCCCTGTGACAAAACCAGATGCTTTTTATCCTAGTATTTTACAGCTTAATGTGGTGTTTTGGAAGTGCCTTGGATATATATTTTTTTATCTAGATTGCCTTGTATACTGCTTTCCATTATTTTTATAATGCCACATCCTGGCTCAGGGGCTCAGTGGTAGAGCGGTCATCCCTATAGCTGGAAGGTTGGCGGTTTGATACTGTTGTTGTTGTTGTGTCCTTGGGCAAGGCACTTAACCCACCTTGCCTCCAGTGCCACAGCCTTTAGAGGTGAGTTTGATGGTGGTTGGAGAAGGTGAAGAGAGGACTCTGTGTGTGTCTGTGTGCAGGAGTCCCACATCAGGGCAGTGGGACTCTAGATGTGAGAGTCGTCAAAGCTCAGGTGGGTTGTTGGTGTCACTGTTCCATTCAGGTGTTCTTCTAGAATGAAACTGTTTTGATTTAGGTGTTCAAAACGAGTGTTTTTGAACAACAACACCTGAATGGAAAAGTGTCACTAACAACTCACCTGAGCCTTTAACCACTCTCGCATCAGGCGTCACACTGTCCTTTCATGGCCAACGACTGAGACCAGAACAGCCTGGTCCATCAGGTTTAGTTTCCGTTCAAACTCCTCCCTCAGCTCTCTTCCCCGTTGAACCCAGAATTGATAAAGTCTCTTAGAATTGGAGACAAAAAGTATTCACCTTAAAAACTGAGTCCAGGATGACCTGGATGACTGAGCGCTATGTAATGATATTTTCATTAAAAAAAAGTGCGTTAATAAAAATAAAGAGTTAAGCAGGTGGATGGACGACTTGTGAGTAAAAACTCTTCAACCTATAATATGTATATTTGTATTGTATGAAGTGATTCAAAGCGGAAACACCTGACTTTTTATTTATTTCAAAGTGATGTAGTTCAAATTAAGCACTCACTACAACAGGGTCAGCGCCTTTTGTAATTTTGAGACTTCCGTTGTGTATTGTCTCTGGATTAACGTCATCCCTGTTTCTACAGCATTTATTTTTCCACGACCTGCTGTGTGTCCTCCCAGAGTCAAACTCTAGGGTATTGTTTTCTGCTGGTGTGTCTCTATTTGCACAGTAAACAGTGTCTAATATTAAAGCATCTAATTTTAGAGCTCATTTCCTCTTGGTTGTCTTTTCTGATCCTCGACGTTTCCTCAGATCTTCTAAACTGTTTAATGGCACTTGGACAAAAAAATCTAAACCAATCAAAAACACTTTAAGGGACAAATTTTTACAGTGTAAACCATAAAACACATTTTTATGGGGTGTCCAAAGGCTGGCACACGACGCAACAAGGACAAACATGGGCAGTTCTGCACTACTTGGGCCATAACTGGTTATTTTAATGCCTAGGTTACCTGGAAACTAAAACGGAATATAAATAATTTATATATTATACCAATAATATCCCCCTCTTTTTATTTTATTATATGTTAGATAGATTTCATAGAAACTGAAGGAAAAAAAAATCTAATCAGATGTACAGATATGATGCTTTCCTGCCAACATGTCACGTTATTGTCCGTTTTTAAAAACTCGTGTGAAAGCAAAAGTTACTGAACCAAATGAAAGCTGTGAAACAATTTTTGAATTCTTAGTGCGGACATTCAGGTGTGAAAACTATATTTATGTTTTTGGGTATCATTAAATTGGTCTAATCTTAATCCGTGTATTTACGGAGAATAAGTCTTGTGGTTGGTAGAAAACATCAAGCAGTGAAACCAGAAACATGGTCAAAGTTTAGTTTTGACTGGAAGTGAAAAAACAGCCAGTTTCTAAAGGATGATGCAATAATTACAAACATTTCAGATGGGAACTAACGGGGCGCCCTCGACACCACACAAGACTGTTTCTGTTGGTCACAAGAGAAGCTCCTCCTGTGTTTCTTTCTGCTCCTTTCCTGAGGCCAGTCATCAGCCTCAGAAAGTATAATTAAAAGCATAATGATGATTATGGCATCTTTGTGAAGTAAACCAAAGCCATTTACTGTAATTTAGATCATTTCAGACCGAACGCATCACCACACACACGTTCAGTCAGTGCCATTTGTGGAGAAAAGGAAAATGATGAGATAAATGCTGAAGATTATGTAATGTTTTGTGCTTTTTACTCACATTAGTGCCTGATGATAAAAGAGGATGAGAAGTTATAATAGAGTTTATTTTTTTATAAAGCAACCACTATTGTATTATTTGGTTATGTCTATTTAATTTTTTTTTTGTGTGTGTGATAGCAGAAGCTTTTATCAGAACATAAAGCCCTCTCTGTCCTGTATTCTATCAGGAGCGTACCTGGTGCCGTACCTGATCCTGCTGATCCTGATTGGGATCCCTCTGTTTTTCCTGGAGCTGGCTGTGGGACAGAGGATCCGCAGAGGCAGCATCGGAGTCTGGAACTACATTAGCCCTCGACTCGGAGGCATCGGCTTTGCCAGCTGCGTGGTCAGTGCAACCCTGGAACATCGACCCATATTACACTTTTAGTTGTCTCTGAGCATTTTTAACTTTGGCCAGTTTTTATAGTGTAAATCCTGTCTTCTTTTTGAATAAATGGAAAATACTGTTTAGATTATGTATTTTCAGTCTTAAAGTAATCACACTTTCTGCAATAAAATGAGTACCTTTATGCATATATTTTTACCTGATCAGTCAGTTTAACAAGTGAACTTCAGTAGCTAAGTTATAAAATCTATTTGGCTTAATCAAATTTTACTGCATTAAAATATTTGAAATTTTTTTTCAGTAAAACAACCTGTTTTTTTAACTTGGCAGTAACTAGAGCTAGACTAGAGCTGCACGCAATGTCAATGTATGCACAAGAAATTCTGTTTTTGAATTGTATCAGAGCAGGGGTGTCAAACATACGGCCCATGGGCCAAAGGCGGTCCACCAAAGGGTACAATCCGCCCCATAGGGTATTTTCTGGAAGTGTTAAAATTACATAGAAAACATTAACTGCAATTTTTGAATGAATGTATCTGCTCTAATTTGTCCACTGGGGGGTCGTTTTAGTAAAAGTAGTGAACACAACAAAACTCTGAGGCTCAGTAAGACCAAGACCTGCAGCCGAGAGCTCAGTAGCTATGTTATTGCAGCAAAATAGCATTAGCATCAAAGTCCTAATGTGAGTTTGTGAAAACATACAGCTAAAGGATGCCAACATTAACCTTTTTCAGTTGTGTTTGAGACATTGTAAACGTAGTTGTTTGATCTAAAACAAAGGGAAAATGGAGTTGTCTTTATTTAAAGATTTATTATGCTTTTTATTTTATTTTTTTTTAAACTGGTTCCACTTTAGGAGCTGGAAGTGGCCCTTGAACTAAAACCCCTGATTTAGAGGTGCAGTAGAAAACAAACAGAAGAAAGATATAACAGGGTTTCAGATTTATTTTCCTTATTTTCATTACATTAAGTGTAAATGTCCTTTTTTATTGAATACTATGGCCTTTCTGCATTTCAATCTCCCCTATATATCTACCTCATAGATATTACAATACATTTGTAGTATATTTGTGCAGTCTCTAATAACAATAATTGAATGTGCAGGTCTGCTTCTTTGTGGCTCTCTACTACAATGTGATCATCGGCTGGAGTCTGTTCTACTTCTCTCAGTCGTTTCAGCAGCCTCTGCCCTGGCACGAGTGTCCGCTCGTCAAGAACAAGACCAGCACGTGTAAGAACCACCACTATCAGCTGTATTTAAAACACCTTTCAATCTAAGACATGGGGCTGGACCAAAGGGCAAAAACAAACTGTTTTCTTTTATAATTGTATTTGTTTTGTTGTATATTTTTTCCATTATCAGTCCTTGTCACATGACTCTGTGCAGATGTGGTCCCTGAGTGTGAGAAGAGCTCGGCCACCACGTATTACTGGTACAGGCAGGCGCTGGACATCTCCGACAGTATTTCTGAGAGCGGAGGACTCAACTGGAAGATGACTGTGTGTCTGCTGGTGGCGTGGACCATGGTCTGTCTCGCTATGATCAAAGGCATCCAGTCCTCGGGGAAGGTAGAGAGATTTCCTACACTATGAACAAACCTTAGTGACCTGCAATAGATTTAAAATGAACCGAAAGTAGTTTATAATAGTGGAACGTCTGCGTGCATAGACTCGTGCTTCTGTCTGTTGAGTGCAAGGGAACGGCTTCTTTTGAAGTAAGTGACGGCCCAGCGGGCAGTCTCCAGAGAGTTGATAATTTTGTAGATTTTTAAGTTTGATGATTAGATAAAAGTTTGACTAGAATTTCATTTAATCACCAACAAGTTTTTCATCTAAAGTACTTGTCTTTTGCAAATGCTGTCTGTGGAAGCACAACAAAACATTAGCAAAGTCACTAAAGATGAAGGTATAGATGCAGCTCAAATGAAACCACTGTTTTTAATGAAAGTAGTACCAAAAAAATTTTATTGTATTGTTTATTGAGTATTGTAGCTGTGACTAGTTTGAGATGTAACGAGACACAAATCCCACAGGTCTTCTTCACTTTTCAGGTGTGTCTGGTCAAAAAAGGAAAAAAAAAGTGTCCAGTGGGAGTGACTGTAGCTTTTAAAAAAATATTTTTTAAAGAATAAGATTACATTGGACAAAGCTGAATGCATTTAGCTTCTCCTTCCTTTCTCGTTCTTTATGTGCACAAGATGACTTTAATGTTGTTTGTAAAATAAATAAAATGTAAAAAAAAAAAAAAAAGGATTGGTCCCAATAAGCTTCATCCGACATCTTTTGGTCAATATATTTAAATTATTTTATTAAATATTGTTTACCCTATAATTTTTTTTCTTTCGAATTTTTCCATTCTTTTGAAAATGACCGACATAATGCAACTGTACTTTTAAGAGCTCAACGGATGGAGCTGCTACTGGACAACACTGGATTATAAAAGCATCCTACTTAAATTACTTAGACTATTCTATATTAACACTTATTGAGCTTTCCTTTAATGTCTGCTCTTGCTAATTCTTACACATTTGGCACTAACTACGATCAAAAGTCTAACAGGAATGAGTTGGTACTGTACACTCAGGTGGTTTTAACATATTTATATGTAGTTCTAAATTAATTGAACTTACTTTAGAAGTTTACTTAATTGAACATATCTAGTTTTCTAAAGTTGCCGACTGTAGGTAAAATGTGATTAGGTAATTCCCAAATAATTTATGGATAACTGAGAAACACTAAATCTTCACAGAGCTCTGGAGTGAATGTGATCGAGTCCAGCAGCTCTGTTATTCTGGCAGCTCAGCTTCGACAGATTTGTAAAACAGTTGCAGAACCAAAAGGCTGTTCGCTTCCAAAATTTTTGTCAAATCCTCTCTTACATAATTGGCTCCTTTTTTTTTTTTTTTTTTTTTTTTTTTTGTGTGTGTTCGGGGTTTATTGGTATTAAATTACTTCCTCATTTAAAGATGTATCAATAAATCTAGTTTTATTTGTTTCCATAATTTACTCTGGACAATAGCAAGAGGTCATTTTAGTGAAAGTTATTTTGAAATCATTCAGCAATATTTTTGAAACAAATTGATTAAAAAATTAACTTGATCTAGAGATACTTGAGACCGGTTTTGGTCTCTGATTTCAAAACCAAATGTAGCTCAAATGGTTTATTTGTCTTTTGTTCTTGGGATTAAAAAAAAACATCAATTTATATTTTTAGAACAGTTTGTTCTAACTCTGTCTCCTTCACAAACACTGACCTCCATGAGTCTGGACCTGGTCTAAGACTGGACTAACTCTGTCTCCTTCAAACACTGACCTCCATGAGTCTGGACCTGGTCTAAGACTGGACTAACTCTGTCTCCTTCAAACACTGACCTCCATGAGTCTGGACCTGGTCTAAGACTGGACTAACTCTGTCTCCTTCAAACACTGACCTCCATGAGTCTGGACCTGGTCTAAGACTGGACTAACTCTGTCTCCTTCAAACACTGACCTCCATGAGTCTGGACCTGGTCTAAGACTGGACTAACTCTGTCTCCTTCAAACACTGACCTCCATGAGTCTGGACCTGGTCTAAGACTGGACTAACTCTGTCTCCTTCAAACACTGACCTCCATGAGTCTGGACCTGGTCTAAGACTGGACTAACTCTGTCTCCTTCAAACACTGACCTCCATGAGTCTGGACCTGGTCTAAGACTGGACTAACTCTGTCTCCTTCAAACACTGACCTCCATGAGTCTGGACCTGGTCTAAGACTGGACTATCTCTGTCTCCTTCAAACACTGACCTCCATGAGTCTGGACCTGGTCTAAGACTGGACTAACTCTGTCTCCTTCAAACACTGACCTCCATGAGTCTGGACCTGGTCTAAGACTGGACTAACTCTGTCTTCTTCAAACACTGACCTCCATGAGTCTGGACCTGGTCTAAGACTGGACTAACTCTGTCTCCTTCAAACACTGACCTCCATGAGTCTGGACCTGGTCTAAGACTGGACTAACTCTGTCTCCTTCAAACACTGACCTCCATGAGTCTGGACCTGGTCTAAGACTGGACTAACTCTGTCTCCTTCAAACACTGACCTCCATGAGTCTGGACCTGGTCTAAGACTGGACTAACTCTGTCTCCTTCACCAAACACTGACCTCCGTGAGTCTGGACCTGGTCTAAGACTGGACTAACTCTGTCTCCTTCAAACACTGACCTCCATGAGTCTGGACCTGGTCTAAGACTGGACTAACTCTGTCTCCTTCAAACACTGACCTCCATGAGTCTGGACCTGGTCTAAGACTGGACTAACTCTGTCTCCTTCAAACACTGACCTCCATGAGTCTGGACCTGGTCTAAGACTGGACTAACTCTGTCTCCTTCACAAACACTGACCTCCATGAGTCTGGACCTGGTCTAAGACTGGACTAACTCTGTCTCCTTCAAACACTGACCTCCATGAGTCTGGACCTGGTCTAAGACTGGACTAACTCTGTCTCCTTCACAAACACTGACCTCCATGAGTCTGGACCTGGTCTAAGACTGGACTAACTCTGTCTCCTTCACCAAACACTGACCTCCGTGAGTCTGGACCTGGTCTAAGACTGGACTAACTCTGTCTCCTTCAAACACTGACCTCCATGAGTCTGGACCTGGTCTAAGACTGGACTAACTCTGTCTCCTTCAAACACTGACCTCCATGAGTCTGGACCTGGTCCAAGACTGGACTAACTCTGTCTCCTTCAAACACTGACCTCCATGAGTCTGGAGACTGTTTAGATTTTATAACCGTTCACTTTTATCTACGAGTGTATCCTGCACTAGTTCTGATTCTAAATCCGTCTTGACCTGCCATAGTCTTGTTCTTGATGCACTCTGGTCTTGGACATGTCTTAGTCTCGGGCAGTGTGGTGTTGACTACAACACTACAATAATCCAGCAGATACAAATTCATGTGATCTGACTTTAGCTTAGCGACAGTAGCGTGATTGGCCTCCGCACGGATTATCCCAGTGACTAAAGGTCAGCGCTGTCCCTCTTCGTTCAGGTGATCTCACTGTAACTTGTCACATGACTCGTATTAAACGGTTCATTTCCAATGTTCAGAGTCGAGCCAATGCTAATAATGGCTTCCACGTTTTTATATCTTTCAGGAAAAGGCTTTGATGCTGAAGCCGTTTTGATTTGGGTTTATCCATGGTACAGATTTGGGTGCAGCTAGGATTTCATTCATAAGATTTATAACCCCCCCCTCCCTGCTGCAGGTTTGTGAATCTGGGTTGAACTAAATGAGAAGCAGAACTGAGGTTGAATTTCTGCACCAACTGTATTAGCTCTGTACTTTATCTTGATGTTGTTGTGGTGTAAAATACAGATGGAGGGCAGTGATTATACAGAAGAAGCCCGGTTAAAGCAACAATATGAAAAAGCATTGGGCAGTTTTTTTTCTTAAGCAACGCAGTATAAGAGTGCTTATTATCAGTTTATTGAGGAGTGCTGTCAGGTTTGAGCAGAGGGAGGCAGAAGGCAGGGGTCAAAGGTCAGGCTAAGGCAGGGGTCACAGGTCAGGCTAAAGAACGGCTACAGTGACGTCCACACTCTTAAAATGTAGAAATACAGTATCTGTGTTAGACCACATAAATTAATTTTAACAATTCCTATTAGCAGGCTTTAACAACAATAGTTCCTAGTTCATATTTATACATTATAGATAATAAAGTGTCATATTTTAAGCTTAATGTTTTTCAATGTGATAAACATCTGTGCCCATTATCTGTGGGTCAATTAAACTCGTGTTATTTCACATTTTTTATAGAAAGTTAATTTGTCTGAGCCTGTTTTCTGTAAAGCAGAAAACTATCATTTTTACTCGTGTTATAAAATGTACTGACCTCAATGCCCTTGCTCTTGCTCTGTAATATTATAACAGCTGTTAAAATGTGCCAAAAAAAAGCCCCCTAAGCACATTATCAAATAACTGCTGTTTGTGTCTCTTGACTCTTTATTTTTCTCGGCCTCTAAAGCTCTGACCCAAGAATCATCTCAATGTGAGATTTTTTTATGAAGCCCAAAACACCTGGCTTTGCCCTGTATTGATCATAAGGGTAGATGGGGTATTAAAAAATATAATTTAGGGGCCACCCTTCTACAGAGACTGAAGCAGGAGAAGTCAGGTCAGGACAAGGCTGTGGTGTGGGATATTTCAGACTTAACAAGATAAGGTTATAGTTACCCTAGTTACCTAGGTTAATGTAATATAGATGCCATCAAAAATCCCACACTGCACCCTTTTTATGACAGATTTTCAAGAGTTAAAAACAATGTAAACGTTTTCTAGCGGACCTTCCATAAGTAGGCAGAACAGATGGTGCGTTGGTCTTTTATAACTCCTTCATCTCTGTGGCTCTGGTGCTTTTACTTACAGCAGCAAACAAGTGGTTATCAGTGACGTTAGGCCACAGACACCAGGTCGTGAAACAGTGGAAATGAAACTGTCACCTTCTACAAATCACGCCGAACACAATGTAATGGAGTAAAACGGAAGATAAAGTGTGTTATTTCTACAGTGTACAGTTCTACAGTTTCCTTCCATCGTCCTGGTTTTTGTAAGTTTTCCTTCAAAGGCCCCTCGTCTTTGAACTTTACCCAACGCCTCATCCAACAAAAGAATATTAATGCCCCCTACTCGCCTTTTCTTTTTTTCTTTTTTTTTTTTACGTGGGTGGGTGTAAAAAGGAGGTCCAGTCGTCATGGTTACACCCGCGTTTTTTTTTTTTTTTTAATCCAGCTTGATACTTGGCTGGATTGTTAAACGTGTGGCAATGAAAAGGCAGGAGGCAGATGGAGACGAACAGAACAAGGGAGGGGGGGATTTAAAGCAACCGGTGCTACATATGGGACAGACGAACCAGGGCTAAATGAGTTCCCTTGCAAAAAAAAAAACACCATAGTATTAACCTCAAGTGGCACTGTTAAATGTGAAATAATGATTGTGAGCCTCGCCACCGTCTCGTGTCCTGCTCTGAACCGTGTTTAAAGAGCTAATGCTGAGTCAGGCCTGAGATGAACTCCACCAGTGTCTAATTAAATCAGAGCCACCCACAGACTGACTCTGCAAATCTGACCCAGACCTCTCATTAGCTTCATGACGTTGCCTTTCACACAAACATCCTCTCATTTAGTGTTTCTTGTTGTGTTTGTGGCTTTCACTCAGTAAAACATGTCTGTAATCTGCACAGTGTGTCATGCAGTGGACACCTGTTGAGTAAAAAATACACTGACATTTATTGCTGTGTAATTTATTAAAAGGACATTTTATTTCTGACGGTTTGAGGTCTAATGTACAATAGCGGTGAATTCTCTCAAGGCTTTTAATAATACTTGACCACTAGAGGGAGTAGCTAACCCTTTGGTCAAAGCCTAACTCCAAGAATGTGGGAAAGTTTTTTTTTTTTTGGGGGGGGGGGTTAAAAACCTGGAAAGTGTGAGCGTGAAATTGGAGAGAATGGTAGAGCTTACAGAACAAAAAAAGTGCATTTATTTTATTCTAAAACTGTTATCAATCCCAGTCATTTGCAGATCGAGGCTTTTTGGTAATTCAAGATTAATAAAATGTGTTTTTTTTTTATTATAGAAGTGAAACATGTTTATCATCTACATTTGTGTAATGCCTGGGCTGCTGTTAAGTGTTTTGTAAAGATGCACAGAGCCAGAGATGTAGTTCTCCTCTTGTAAAGAGGACTTCTCCCTGTTCTTGACTTCAGTGACCTCCGAACAGCTCCAGGGATGCTCTATATTCCAGGTTATCCTCCCCACATCTGCAGCTCAGGCAAATGTATCCACCTTTTTAGAGGAAAAGAAGAGTGTAAGATTAAATCTGCATTAAACTTTGATTCTACCCTGACTCACTCTTGTACCTGGTTTGGACACATGGCCTGTCTCATGATGCTCAAAGCTCCAGCAATAGCTACAACATCAAAGAAAGCTGCAAAAAGAGGGAGCAGCTGTGCGTTTTTTAGTGAACAGAACTTCGATTTATTATTTTAAATAGAAATTAAACAATGAGCCTTATTTATGAAGCTTTTTAAGCAGGCATTTGTGCATTCACCAGTGTTTCCTGAACTGAAAGGTTCTTCAGGAAGTTCAGGGTTGAAGCAACCCTGAAATAAAGTTGTATAAAATTGTAATTAAACTTCAATAGACTACAATAGACTAGGTCTGATCTTTTGGACCATTTCAAAAATATTTTGATCAAGTCTCAGAAAACTAGTAAGGCCACTGTTCTTTATTTTTCAGGTTGATATTTAATAAAATGAATCCAAACCAGGGAACGCGATGTTCTTCTGTTGCACAATGCTGGTATACAAATATCTCTCTAAGGTCAAAACTCTGTCTAATGAGCCCTCTGTGTGTCCAACAGGATGCAGCACATTAACAGCCAAAAATAAGAGAAAAGTGGATTGTATAAATGTTTTTAAGATGAGGTTAGGGCTCAATTTAAAAACTCATGGTCACTCATCCGTTCAGTTAAATCCTTATGTATCAGCACCTGTTCTCAAAGTAAAAAGCCTCAATCTCAGATTTTGTGTTTCAGCATCATTAGGTTTGTCCTTCACAGAAACACAGACTGCTGCGCTTTTGTGTTTAAATCATGATTTTATTGATTTCTTAAGTATGTATAGGCCTATAGGAAACTGTCTGATTTAGAGATGGGAACTCACAACAGCAACAGAGACTAGAGTTGCCCCCCCCACACACACACACACACACACACACACACAGGGAAAGTAAACTCCAGATGAATCATGTGATCATGACTGTTGCTGGTTCTGTTTCAGGTGATGTACTTCAGCTCTCTGTTCCCCTATGTGGTGCTCATCTGTTTCCTGGTTCGGTCTTTGCTCCTGAAGGGATCAATCGACGGCATCAGACACATGTTCACTCCACAGGTACCGGACCAGACCAGGACAAGACCAGACAGGTACCAGACCGAGACTAACTCGGGTCTAAACCAGGACTTTCCTTGCCCTCTGTTTTCAGCTGGAGATCATGCTGGACCCTAAAGTCTGGCGGGAGGCGGCCACTCAGGTCTTCTTTGCTCTGGGGCTGGGCTTTGGGGGCGTCATCGCTTTCTCCAGTTACAACAAACGGGACAACAACTGCCACTTCGATGCCGTGCTGGTTTCTTTCATCAACTTCTTCACGTCGGTGCTGGCCACGCTCGTCGTGTTCGCCGTGTTGGGGTTCAAGGCCAACATCATGAACGATAAATGTGTCGCACTGTGAGTACATGCTGCAGAATCAGATTTATGTTCATTGACTAAGGTCTGTAAGGTGTTGTATCTTAAAACAAATGATGGTTGTCCAGATACTGATACTAGTACTGAGTCTGGTGTACTGCTCTGAGATGCTCCCATGCTATTTTATTCACTGCATTTTTCATTTTCAGTTCCTCTGTTTCTCTGTGTAGCACTATTTGGAAGAGGGAAAAAAGGGCAAATTAATGCTCTGTTAAAGCTCTAAAATCTGGTAATAGTGAGAATAGTACATACAAATACTCAAGTATGTTTTAGTACAAGTACACATACTTGAAAAATTGGTATCAGGACATAGTGATTATTGCATTAGAAAAAAACAAACTAGCTCAAGTTTAAATAAACCAGAGCAAGTACAAGGCCTGAATCAAATGGGAAAAATGAGAGTAAATGAGAGTTTTGAGAAAAAAAAGGTTGTGTTAATTACTATTACATAGGCTTCTCTTCTTCAAAAATGGCTTTCTTCAGAAATTTAATGTTCTCTAAAAAGTGGAGTAATGGCACAATATGCTCATTTTCAGACTCTTTAAAGACCTTTTGTCAGCAACTTATCTACCTCAATATGTAACGGAAAGCCAGGCTTAACCAGACTCAAATACGTTCAAAAAACCTATAATTTAGAAGACCAACTGCTGAACTTGAATCCATTCTTTCTATTTATTTAATCCTCTTTTTGTCCAGAAACACAAACATTATTGTGTCGCTGCTGGGTAAGGGCATCGAGGAGAGTCTGATCCCTCGCCACATAAACCTGTCTGCTCCGGGTCAGGTCAGCGCCGAGGACTACCACCAGATGATCACCGTGATCCATGGAGTCAAGGAGGAAGAGTTTGACAAACTGAAACTGGAGCCTTGCAGCATCACCAACGAACTCGACAAGGTACACACGAGAAGCACACGACAGAATATGACTTAAGCCTTTCACTGCTGCAAGGATTAGATTAGATAAGGGGTCTCAAACTCAAACTACTTGGGGGCCACAGGAGGCAGAGTCTTGGTGAGGCTGGGCCGGATCAGGTATTCCACAAAAAAAGCTTTGTTAAATCCTCTCAAACATCATTACTAACGGTTCTGGCCCGCCCCAGGAGCCATATACTCCACTGTGATGGTAGGTTGGTTCAGTTCCAGCACAAAAAGGGACCTACCACACACAACGTGGTAACATGCCATTCGTATAAAACTCGCAGGGCACACTAACATTAAACTTTAATATCGTCCTGCGGGCCACAAAATATTGTCTTGCGGGCCTCAGTTGGCCCCCAGGCAGCAAGTTTGAGACCCCTGGATTAGATACTATTGATCCTGAGAGTCACTTATTGAAGCCAGAGCAGGCTTAGTATTTTATTGCCTAATAATCTCCACTTACAACTTGGGTTGTGGGAAATTTTACAAACCATGTCAAGGTAAACAATTAAAAACATTGGTCTGATTTTAAGAAAACAACCAAGTTGACTAAAAAAAGGTTAAAGCAAAAAGATCATAATCATATTTATCTTGTCTTTCTTCTTCGGCTGCTCATTCTCTTTGCGGCTCTTTGCCAGTATCCTGCACTGATCCTCAAAAGCGATCGCAGCTCTGTACTTCTCGTGTAGTGCAGTGATTTCTCGCTGCAAATCCTTGCCTTCCTCTTTGGTTTTAACCAACTGTTGGTTGAGGTCTAAAAACCTGGGCTCCTCTGAAAGGACCTGCAGTCTCATCAATCTGGGAGATATTTTTTTCTTGTGCCTTATCCAGCGACGCCATGAGTTGGCGTCGCTGGATAAGGCGCGAGAAAAAAATGTATATAATATAATACAATAATTTAATTGTGATTAAATGCTGATGCTGTTGTGTGAGGAGATTTGGTGAAAGGTTATGGAAAAGTTAAAGCATAAACCTGTATTTACAGTTACATACTGAATATAAAAAACGAACCTCTGGTCTTGTTCCACTGCAGACCGTACAGGGCACAGGTTTGGCCTTCATCGCCTTCACAGAGGCCATGACCCACTTCCCTGCCTCTCCGTTCTGGTCGGTGATGTTCTTCCTGATGCTGGTGAACTTGGGGCTCGGGAGCATGTTCGGCACCATCGAGGGCATCCTCACTCCGCTCATCGACACGTTTAAAGTCCGCAAAGAGTTCCTCACAGGTCAGACACTCACTCATCACGTGATAAGACCAGAACAGAGCTGCAGGGTTTGAAGAAAACACTAGATATGAGCAAGTAACTATGTTAATATTGCTGTAATTGTATCCTCCTGAGACCAATGACAATAATGTGACAAACCTAATTGTTCTTGCTCATAAGGATTTTGCTGTGTATCCAATATTTAACCCCAAAAAAAGCAGAAATCTCTGTATGCTTTTTCTATATAGTTTTGGCATTTCTACATCAAAGGTTTCATCATTCTGTAATAGTAACAAGCCCAGTCTTAGACCAGGTCCAGACTCATGGAGGTCAGTGTTTTGGTGAAGGAGACAGTTAGTCCAGTCTTAGACCAGGTCCAGACTCATGGAGGTCAGTGTTTGAAGGAGACAGAGTTAGTCCAGACTTAGACCAGGTCCAGACTCACGGAGGTCAGTGTTTGAAGGAGACAGAGTTAGTCCAGACTTAGACCAGGTCCAGACTCACGGAGGTCAGTGTTTGTTGAAGGAAACAGATTTTTTAATGAATATGAAATGGCAGAGGTTTACATTTATTACAAGAACAGATAAATGTAAATTGTGGTTTTGGTTGGTCTTGACTTCTGAGACAAGATTGTGTAAAAATAAGTTCAAGACCATGACTATAAATCTAATTTACAGTATGGAGGAAAAAAGTAAGATCATTCATAATTTAAGCCCCATTTAAAAAAAAAAAAAAAAAAAAAAAAAAAAAAGTTGACTAAAGAATCACATAATTTACATAAAGCCATTCATTCATCTTCCTCTTTATCACAAAATATAAGGATATCTCCAACATCCCCTAAAAGCCCCCCTCTTGTGTTTTCATCAGTGGGCTGCTGTGTGCTGGCCTTCTCCATCGGGCTCCTGTTTGTGCAGCGTTCAGGAAACTACTTTGTGGCGATGTTTGACGACTATTCTGCGACGCTGCCTCTGCTCATTGTCGTCGTTCTGGAGAACATTGCCGTGGCCTGGGTCTACGGCGTCGACAAGTGAGAACCATACTTTTGTCTTTTAAAAACCTGGATAGTTTTTTTTTTGTTTTTTATCTTGGAATGTCAAACTCTACCAATCCATGCCTTTTGCAAATGTTTACCTAATATCAACTCATCAAGCTCTAGACGTCATGTGATTTAGTTCCTACAAAATAAAGTAGTCAAATTTCCCATTTTGTTTTTTTTTACAAAAAACTTTCAAAAATTAAAGTTCCTTGCAGCTCTTTACCTGCAGCTGCTACTCTCTAGAGTCAGTAAAGCAGAAAGAAGTGTTAACATGTTTAAGACTTGTGGGTGTAAAAACGTTAAATAAAGAGTTCTGTTATGATCCCATTGCTCTCTTTTAGCTTTTAGCAACAGCACTTTTCATTATCAACAAAGACATTATCCTCTTTAGCTTTACATTTGGCACTTGTTGACTTGTTGTATAACCTTTGTTTTTTACAAAGTTGTACAAATGTTTTTATTCTCTTGTGCAACAGAATATAAAGACCGTGTGTGTGTGTGTGTTGTACGAAGAGTTTAAAATCTATTGTGTTAATATTTCTATAATACAGCTCAGTGCCAGTTGACTAAAAAAAAGCTAAGCTTGATTGTCTTCTTGCTGTGTATCTTCTTCTGTTAAAGGAAACAGCTAAACTCGGGCTTGTCCTGGACTAGCCCTGATCTTAATGCTTAGGCCACAAGCTAAAATCTCTTAGGTTAGAATCTGAGACTATAAGGCTTTTCCATGAAGTTCATCCGTGTTGTTTCTTGTATGTCTCAGGTTTTTTGAAGACCTGAAGGACATGTTGGGCTTCACTCCGTACCGTTTCTACTTTTACATGTGGAAGTACATCACTCCCATCCTGCTGCTGGTGCTGCTGGGCTCCAGCTTCGTTCAGCTCATCATGACTCCGCCGAGCTACACCGCCTGGATCCAGGACGAGGTCAGTGTCAGCTCATGAAGGAAGAACGGGTAAACAGTAGAGATGGAAGGAATGTATGGCAGATTGTAGTATCCTTGTACATGATACTCATTTTTAGTATGAAAGAGCAGAAGAGAGGTCGCAGAACACTCAGAAACCAACACCCTTTATCTTCAGTTTATTGTGTTTTGTGGTAGAAAAAAATTGGTCCACTAACGCTGCTGTTGGGGGAGAGACTGGGACGGCAAAAAGAAAATCGGGTTGTGGAGCTTTGACCAATGAGCATGTCTTTACATTTTTCCCACCAAGTAATGAGTTTTTTAAACTTTAACTTAACGATTGGGTGAATAACTCAACTCTGGAGAATTTTGATAAACCACTGAATTGTTTACTCCATCTGTACAAGAACAACAGCATCAAATATTTAACCGTTAGTTGACCAATTGGATTTAAAGTAGACATGAAAATGCATAAACTCTACAGTTATTA
Organism: Neodontobutis hainanensis; assembly: GCA_024349245.1. Taxonomy (NCBI): domain Eukaryota; kingdom Metazoa; phylum Chordata; class Actinopteri; order Gobiiformes; family Odontobutidae; genus Neodontobutis; species Neodontobutis hainanensis. The sequence goes on along the minus strand of JALDNG010000001.1, from coordinate 8,910,340 downwards.
GATGCAGACACTTTTTATTCTTGGCTCATCCTGTGATTTTTCTTGTTTGTTCAGGCGGTGGAGCAGACGATGCGGTTCCCCGTCTGGGGCATCATTGTCTGCGTGTCTCTGGTTGTCATGGCGATCCTGCCAGTGCCGGTGGTGTTCGGTCTCCGTTACTGTAACATCATCGAGGACGGCGCGAGCGGCATCTCCACCGTGTCCTACAAAAAGGGCCGGATGATCACGGAGATCCCCCGGCCGGACGACGCCGACGACACCAGCCTCATCCGGGGCAAGACGCCGAGCGAGGCCCCGTCCCCGATGCCCGGGATCTACCGCAAACAGGGCGCCCCGCCGGAGGACGACATGGCTCCAAACGGCCGCTACGGGATCGGGTACCTGATGGCCGCCGTTCCCGACATGCCCGAGTCAGACCTGTAGGTAAAAGCCTTGTGTCTGTAGATAAACGCAGCTGCTCTGTTCGTCGTCTCCGAACCTTATGACCGTTTACCCTGAAAAAAGGTTGTATTAAAACATGTCCGCCTCGAAAACCCGACCCAAAATCTCCTCTAGCTCCGCCCCTTTTGACTGGAGTTGGCAATAATGGTCCTATAAAGAAGGACGAGCATTGTAAAAACACTGACAGTAAAAACAAAATGTATTACTAAGTATTAAATTTCTATTAGTTTTGAGAAGCAGAGAAGTTATTATATTTGGGAAACACTGAAATTACAACAATTGTATTTGAATAGGCCTCCTTTAGGTTGGATAGGAAAATAAAAGTCTGGCCCGGGGGCCAATCACAGCACAAAGTAGGAGTTCATATGGCCCTCACCTTCAGAGAAAAATGTATTGTTCATGGCAGCAAACAGCAGCAGCTTTCTACAAACAGAAAGCTGCAGGTTCAAATTGTCTTAAAACCTGTAACTATAATCTGTTAAAACACAACTAAAACTTGTTCAAATCCCGCTGAAACTTGTACTTGTAGCGACTGACCTTTTTTAAAAATGTGGCCCTGTGTGTTTTCCTTATTAATCTCAAAATGTTAAGTGTTAATGTTAAAACTGACAACTGTGGCCTTATCAATTCATCCTGAACTGATTCAAGAGGAAAACACAGTCACAGAGGCACTTTTGGAAGGATTTACCTGGATCAGCTCTGTTTAGTGTAAAAAAATAAATAAATAAAAAGAAAATAATGGATCAACAGAGGATGTCACCAACTCTTGAGCAATTCATAAATACTTTAAAAACAAGAGCGTGATAATAAAAATGAATCAAAACTAAATTATGATAAATATGTAAATATAAAGTAAAACAAAAAAGATAGACTAAATTTTTAAAAACTATGCACTAAGCTCTGACACAGATGTAAACAATATGGGAAAGTATGATGGCTGCAATAACAAAATTAATTAATCATTTTCCACAACTCGTCACAAAGCATCAACAAGCATTCAACATCCTCCAACTCTTACCACTAGGAATGTCTTCTGTGAATGCTGTTGGCTGTTGCAAGATCAATAAAAAAAACAACTGTTTTAGAGCTCAACTGAGCCACAGCGCCCCCTACAGTTCAGTAAAATGGGGTCAATTTCTTGCAGCCATCTGCCTTTGGGGGATTCTGTTGTGTTTTTATGAACTATTTGCATTACTCCACATAAACCCAACCCTTGGTCTAGAGGTGACTTCGGGTCGGGCTCATGTTGCGTTCAAGTCCTGCTGTAAAAAAACAAAAAACGACAACAAACCAAAACTTCTTGCTGTAGAGTGACTCTGTTCTGAGTTGAGTCGCAGCAAAAAGGAAACACTTCAGTGATCGTCTGTTACAGTTCTCGCTCATCCCGGTCAGGAAACAGGTTTAAAAGAAGGCATCTGGGCTTTGGTTTGATCGTCATCATTACAATCAGGTGTGTCTCATGTTGACAGATTTTAACTGACCATTGCAGAGAAAATGTATAAATTGTTTGGAGTCATTACAGATGTTAGTCTCAGCAACAGCAATATAAAAAGAGGTCTGCAGTTGTTCATTTTCTACGAGTAACGTAGCAGAATTAATACAATGTAATTACTCCAGAGCAGCTGCACAGATGGCACTCGTAGAAAGAACAGACGTACTCCTGAACGATGTTGAGACCAGTCTTCAGACCGTTTTGTTATGGTCTTAAAACTCATTTTTACTTGGTCTAAGATGTCAAGAGCAACCAAGACCACAACAGGGATATTTGTCTGTCCTTGGGATTTCATAATTTTATCTTTAAATTAAATTTATAAAATCTCAATCTGTATCTTCTAGAGCTGTAATCAAGACCAAGACTTTCTATTACAGTTGATCATAGACTGGTCTTGGTCCCGACTCAATAAGCTCTGGTTGTCTTTATTTTTCAAAACCAAAATGTGGTTTAGAAAGAACTGTGAAAGTCTGGACTGAAAACCGCCTCCAAAGACGAAACGTGGCCTGTTCTTTTATCACACACACGCTCCTCCTGAACTGGTCTTTGTCTGGACTCAAGTCTTGGTCTTGACAAAAGACTTTTCCATTTGATCTAAACAGTTTAAGTCCAGATGCCTTCTTTTGATGGCCTGTAGTTCAGTCCGTGATGAGACTAAACGTGTGCCTAAGTCATTTTCTTTTTTTTTTTTATGGAATATGTGAAGGCTGTACATTTGAAAGTATTCTGTAAATAAAATATAAATATCATCGTATTTATCTTGTGTTTTTAAGGTTCGGGACAAATGCTAACTATTCTCTTTCTGTATTTTTTACTAATGTGTGCTTGTTTCTGTGAGGACTCAGTCCTCTTGTAAATATGATTTTTATTTTATTTTTCTTTCCATGAAATGGCTTTTAAATTCAGTGTCTCCTTTTTTTTTCTTTCTTTGAAATTAAAGAGCAAAGATGGTTCAGAAATGTGTTGTGTGGTTTCTGCATCTGTGGCTTACAGAAGGTTTATGGGTTTAGACTGGTTTAAAACTAAACTTAATCTTAGTATTGTTCTGGGTTATGTTTATTTATTTATCAGCTTTGGTTTGGTAATAAAATTTAGCTCTAAGGTTTAGCCCTAATTTTTGTTCTATTTCAAACCTCGTCCAGTCCAGGCTTTATTCTTGGTTTAGTCCTAGATTTAATGTTTACTTTATTATTTTTACTCTTTTGTTTTGTCCTGGTTTAGAGCAGTATTTTAGACACAATATTTCTAGATTTTTTTAGTCCCGGTTTAGTCTGTTTGTAACGGGATCAAGAGGTTAGGAAGGTAAAGCTGGGATTAGCCCAGGGTTTTCAGTTTAAATAAGATCTTTCACTTAAGTCCCACTTGGTCTTACTTTAGTCTTGGTTAAGTCCTGGCTTCAGCTTTGTCATCTCAGGGTTTAGTTCTGGTTAGTCCTGGCTTTAGTCTTAGTTTATTCCTAGTTTTGTGCTGGGTTAGACCTGGTTTACTCTTGGATTTATTTGCTGTTTGAATTTAGTGCTTGCCTTGAATCTGGTATATTCTCATTTTACTCTTGAGTTTTGCATTTAATTTTTTTTTTTTAAACCAAAAACATCACAATACGTTTTTCATCTCCAACATTTATCTTTTTTTAAAAACATTATTTACACCTTGTAACACAAAGACCTAAAGTGTACAAGTTCACATAAAATAATAAATTACAATCATTAGTTAAGCATCTCAATGGCTTTGGTTCCAGTGAAAACATAAAGATCTTTGTGTCCTTCAAACAAACATCAAACTGTCCCTTTTCAAATAAAAATGTCTTTGTCCTAAAAGTTGATCCATGTGGCTTTGAGTAAATGAGGTAAAACTGACTTGAATTTGTTTGTCCCAGTGAGAGTTGATCCCTTTTTAGATGTGCTTTCTGTAAAAAAAAAAAAATAAAAATTGGTAAGTATATACTGTGATTTTTAATGAAGACGACAGGACACTGACCTGTGCTTTAGTTCTGCTGCAGCTGCTCTCTCATTTTGGCAGCGATCCTTTCTCTTCTCTCACAGAGTCTGCTCAGATCTCGCACCTCCTTCGGTAACGAGCTGTTCCAAACCATCAGCAGCGACTCCTCGTCTAAAGACACACAGGGGTTACACTTTGAGTCCCTCGGAAACAGAAAGGCTTATAAGATTGCCAAAAAATGTTTTTATAAATATATATATAATATATTTTTTTTATCCCCTTAAATGCCAGGTTTAGCAATAAAAATGTATTTATATCCCAATGACTGCAAATTAGAAATATATATATATTTTTTTAATTTTTAATTTTTTTATTTTAAATAAATGAACAGAAATCATGTTGCAATGGTAGTATAAAAAAAATATATATATATATATATTTTTGAGTTGATATTAGGTCTGGGACAATATTACAATGACAAGGTTTAACATTCTTGAACAAAAAGAAGGTAAAAAATACTGACACATTTACAATGAGTCTGGTTAACAAACTGCAGAACAAAGCTGCTTTTAATTAAAAGATAAATAAGTTATAAGTAATATGTTTTAAAAAAGCTTTATTGCTTACATGACAGAGTCCTGCTGCTGTAGATTTAAAATTTATTTGGAAGATTTTTTTTAAAAGTATTTTAGGATAAGCAAGCGGGGGAAAAAAGCCTGGAAATGTAAAACTGTCTCCACTGTTACATTGGTAAATATTAAAGCTGACAGCCTCTGTCCAAATAATTTGTAAAAAAAATGTCTGGTGTGGTTGCTCGTTCTTTACGAATGAAAAGTGTGGTTGCTCGTTCTTTACGACACTTGCATTCATCTGTAGAAGAGAAGCTCAAGGGTGTATTAAACGGTCAGCAGAGAGACAAAAGTCCAAATAAAAAATGTTTTAAAGGACAGCTGCGATTTTCTTTTATTGACTACAGCCGAGTACATAATATTTTTTACATTCAGCCTTCTTACCAAAGTTACTCTTGTCCCGAGGAAGTCTTCTGCCCAAAACCAGCACCACGTTTTTCCAGTAAAGTGTCTCTATTAAAATAATAAAAAACAAAAACAGTAATGACTTTGTAAAGGGGGATAATCTGGCGTTGGACTGTTCCTTACCGATAAACACCGAGGACATGCTGCGCACCGAGCTGCACCGCGAACCAATCACCTGCAGAGCCTGGTTCTTGTTCAGCTCCAGTAAGATCACATGACCTCCTCTGGTGCCGATCCACATCGTCGCTGCGCTCTGCACCAACAACGCCTTCACTCGGGCCCAGGACGAGAACCACTCCGAGGGGACGTCCTGCTCCCTGCCTAGGCCTCGAGCTCCACAGTGGTGTCTGAGGAAGAAACAAAAAGAGAGATTTTGAGAGGGTTATGAGAACTCTTCAGTGCCATGTTGGTCCTCTCGTGTTTTACTGAGTCTGAGTCCGAACCTGATAATCTTAGCGCAGTCGATGCAGTCCACCATCTTCTCGTTTCTTTTGTCCCACACTTCCACTGTGGACGTCCCAGCTTTACTCAGATACACACATTTATCGACCACCAAACGGGACACGCAGGCCTCACTGCCCAACGACCGCTGCCTGGAACAAACACGGCATCAGCAAATAACAGCGTGCAGTGAAAGACCTAAGCCTGGGGTGCAGTGGCTCAGTGGTAGAGATGTCATCCTATAACCGGAAGGTTGGCGGTTCGAATCCCGCTCTGCCCTGTTCAAATTGTTGTTGTGTCCTTGGGCAAGACACTTAACCCTCCTTGCCTCCAGTGTCTATAGCACTGGTGTATGAATGTGTGTGACTGTGGAGGTGTGTTTGGTGGTGGTAGGAGAAGGTTGAGTGCCGTGTGTGTGGCGTCTGTCTGCCCCAGGAGTGGATGTGTGTGAATGGGGTGAGTGGAAGCACGATGTAAAGCGCTTCAGGTGCCCGAGAAGGGTGCAAAAAAGCGCTATATAAATGCATGCCATTTAAGCCAACGCCCTTCAGACCAGACTCTGGACAAATCTAATGAGTTTGAATGGGTTAAATGCATAATACAATAGAGCCGGAATCTAAAGTGAACTCAGAAGGACACAAGATGAAAGAAGACTGATGGAAAAGCGAGGTATAAAGGACACCATAGTGAAAGATATTGCCCAAAAACATACTTTAAAAACTAAAGATTCTGGGGAAAACGGACAATTTCCCCGACTAATAGCCTCTCACTTCTTCTTAAATAAAGTTGTTTCTATACGAGAAATAGTTAGTTTTTCTGATAAATGTTCAAATTTGAGCCAGAGTAAGTTCTTGAGCAGGTATGATCATACACTGCTGAAACAAAGGTAGTTTTATGAAAAGTGTTTTAGGCACCAGCCGTATGGAGCTATAATCTATTGAACTAAAAGACAAAAATGTGAAACTGAAAGTAGAAATGTATGACAAAATTTGATATTTGTTTTAAATAGAAGTTGCAAATTTATGACTTTTACGTTTACAATTTCTTAATTTTTTTGTGTTTCCCAATTGATTTTTTCATTTTTTGCACTCCTCTCGCCTGTGACCACGCCCCCCACACAAAACCGGCTCCAAGATTTGGAACTGGAAAATTCTGATCAAAAACTGAAAAAAAAAAACTGAATGTAAAAAGAATAAATCTGCATTTTTCTTTTTTATTAAAACAAATATTAACTTTTGTAATACACTCCTGTAATTTTTAAAATTTCAGATATTTTATTGGGGGTTTCAGATTTTGTTTTCGAATCACCTCTCGGCTGTGGCCACGCCCCCCTCCCCCACGCCAGAACAAGCACAGCAGAACAGTTTCAAAATCTGAAACCCCCCTCCCAAAAAATATTTTTTTGGGGGTTTCGCTCGCTAAGTTTCAGTCGGAGTGGGACTCACTGAAGCGCGAGGCCTGGTTTGGTGTCGATGCTTTTGCAGACGTCGTACTCGGCCGTGAAAGACAGTATCCTGGTCCCACAGCCGGCCCACACCGCTCTGCTGTCCAACACGGACTGTCCCAGACACATCAGGGGAGTGTTTATGTTCCCCAGGTTTAAGGTCTTCACAGGCTGTCCGTTTTCCTCCTGTGAACAGTGGGAAGACTTTAGATTTATAGGATTTGATAAAAGCTAAGCGGTGCTAGTTTTTCCAATTTAAAAGTGAATTAATGAGTAAGGTTTTCTAAGTAGCTAAAGCGGACCTTGAGAACAGAGTCTTCATAAACGGTGAGAACTCCATCTGCTGTTCCCACCAGCAAATAGCTCTTCCTCTGCCTGAAGACAAGAGAAAATATACAGGCAATAGATGTGAATTAAAGACATATGTTATACCTACAACAATCTAATCAACTGATTTATTACTCTTCAATATATTTAACAACCTTAAGGAGTCTACACTTTATTAGACCGAGACAGTGAAGACAGAAAGCTGACTAAGAGACACTGAGCATATGACCTTTGTAACTTAAAACTGGAAGATGATCAGGTACATAATTACATCTCTCATCTCATTATTGCCTTATTTGTATTGTATTTTATTCTATTTGAAGTAAATTGTGATGCTGTATGAGTTACTTACGTGCGTTTTGGATAAACGTGGAAGTACAGAGATGTGACGGCGTCGGTGACACTCTGCAGCTCGTGCCATGTGTCTGTGTCCTGAGCAGTACTGAGCACCACCAGAGAACCAGACTGTGTTCCTGCCACCAGCCAATCACAGGGCTCCTCTGGGATCTGCACCGCCACCAGACACAGGACGGGACTGGAGTCAACCACCTGAAGAAGCAGAGGTACAGTCAGATTAATCCTGCTTCATACCTGTGATGGAAACCTTTGTGATGGAAATAACTTGTTTAGTATGATCTGAAAAACCTATTCTTTTCTAATATAAAGGTGTAAATATGAGAGCATTGTTCATTTTATACTCAGTGTAGTATAAACCACTACATCAGGGACAGAGTCTTATCAGAGTTGTTTGTTTAAAACCCACCTGAGTGGTGACGGTGCCAGTGTCCAGGTCCACGGCGCTGATAGAGCCTTGTCGTTTTGTGCTGCTGCCTCCTCCGAGCCATGCTGTGGGACGGGTCGAGGCGCTGGAGCTCACCGCGAAGCACTCTGCTTTTCTGGGAACGACCAGCTCCTGCATCAGACCCAGCACGTCTCCAGAGCTCAGCCGCTCAAACACCTTGACAAAGCACAACTGTTATTAGAATTTAAGCACATGCACTTTAAAGTTTGTAGTTAGTATACATGTTATTATTTAATAATGCAGCTAAATAATGAATTTTGTGGACTGACCGCCTCTGATTGACATGTCACTGACTTTACAGTGCACTACTTTACTGAGATCTGTCCGACACAAACTGCTTCAATGAAGAACAGTCTGTGCATAAATCAAATCCAAAAGAGCCAGCTTAGTGGCTCACCTGATGAAGGAGGGTGTTTACTGTTGCTAGGTCGGTCTGAGGCGGAAACCTAAAAGCTTGAAACTCTAGGTCCGCTGTGCTCGCTCAGCAATCACTTACAAGCAATCATCAGTTCATAACGCATCTGTTTATTTACAGAGGACCATTGCAGAGGGTGAAGTGAATTACTAAACTATAGGCACAAGACAAAAGTTCTGAATGAAGTCTACTAACAAATTTTTGTCTGTAGTTGACTACACCCAAACAGGTACATAGTAAATACAGCTCTACAATAAAGCTATGAAAGCAGTAATAATGTAATCCTGTTGAACCTGAGCTGAAGTGGGTCGATCCTGAGGTTTTTCTTTGAGACAGTCCTTCATCAGAGACTGGAAACAGGGCCATGGAGGAATGTTGTAGTGTTTGACAGGGTCTGAAACATTACCATTTACATATTTAACTGTACACGTGCCGTAATCTACCAAAAGAAATCATAGCTATTACCAATAAAGTGTAATGTAAAGCACAACTATTTTAAGTAACTTTACTTAATAATAGTGTGTCTAAAATAGCTATCATTAAGCATTTATTAAAGACTCTATGAAACAAATCCAATATTTATTCAGTTAACGTGTCTCAATAGCTCTCAGAAAAACAAAGTCAGAGACACACAATGTTTATGAAAATAATCTCAACGTTTGACCAAGTTTTGACAAGGTCTTACCTGGTAGTTTCCCCTGCACAGCGACTTCCTCGAACTCACTGTGGAACTTCATGCCGTCGGAGATGCGCCCTCCACAGGTCAACAGGTCATAGAGTAAAAGGCCGAACGAGAACACGTCGGCTTTGTGGTCGTAGGTCACATTCCCACGGGCCACTTCAGGGGCTCGGAAACCTGCAGGATGAAACACAATACACTTTATATGATTTTGTAAATAATCAGGGGCAATATATGAACTATATTTAGGTCTCGTTGCTAAAACCATTCAGTTCAAGATGCTTTTCTGTGAGAGAATGTTCCAGAGGCTTGCTTTGTGGTAATTTTGGATAAATTCTCATTATGTATAACACACAGTAAAGATCAGTGAGTCCCAGTGTGAATGGTTGTAGTCCTGACCTGGCGTCCCCTCGGAGCTCCTCACTCCCATGCTGCAGCAGTACTGAGCGATGCCGTAGTCCGTGATCTTGGCAATCATTTCAGAGTCGGTCTTCAGGTTGAACAGAAGGACGTTGTGTGGCTTCAGGTCGCGGTAGATGATCATAGAAGAGTGCAGGTATCTGAAAACACATCATCACACATAAACCAGGGATACTTCCTTTTTTAACCAAGCACAACTTCTTAAGCTTTAACATAATTCTTGCACACTCTCCTACTTTAACATCCCACATTTATGAACAGAGTTGAATAAAACGAAACACTTCAGTCTAACCATGTCATAATTCTTGAATTAAAGAATTTACTTCTATATGACTAAATAATCAAAACTGAACATTTGAATCTTGAAGTAATTATCAAAGTATCAACATCTTATTATCATTGTTTCATCTTTTGGTTTTCTGTTTGGATTTATTTAGTAATCATGTGATACTTTTATCTATAATTTGACAACAATGAAAATGGGTCTTTACACACTTTACACTGGTGGCTTTGAGAAAGACATGTACACATACAGTAGCTTTTAAAACGCTGCGGCACTGCGTAACTTTTATCCACTCGATGGCACAGATCCGTCTACAGAGTGTGTTGTTTGAGGAAACTATCCAAAACTGGCGTGACTGAAAGAAACAAAGATGTCTTCTGAAACGGCCGGGTCATTTTAGTGCATTGTGCACAAATAAAAGTCTGTAGGGTCCAGTGTATCGGCCTGTTTCTGCTCCCTGTGTCTCAGGAGAGGTCTGTCCCAGTGGCAGGAGTTATACATCATTTATATCTGAGTTTTCTGTCCAGCTGAGGGACTGTGTCAGACAACCGTGTGTCTAGGAACCATTACATTTTTAGGAGAATGTTTATATTTTTTATTTAAAGATGCGTGATGCTATTAGCTAAAAGTTACACAGGACTGCTTCAAACTAATTTTAAAAAGTTTAAAAGGTTATTACAGTAGGCTACTAGGAAGTTGTTTTATTGTATTGGTGCATAACAGAAATATCAAAGTTACACTACTGAAATTAAAAACAATAAGCTATAAAAATATACACAGTGAGATAAAGTGTGTCTCAATAAAACTCTACAAGACAACATTTGTTTCTAAAGGAGGTATCTTTACAACATAAAGACCCCTGAGTCTAGTACCTGAGCCCGTCCGACACCTGCAGAGCGATCCTGTGCTGGAGTTTCCGCTGAATGCTGCCCTCGTGTTCAAACAGAGCGTCCAGAGATCCTCGCAGAGCCAGCTCCATCACCAGGACCTGAGGAGCAGAGCCGGCCGCCAGCAGCCCCACCAGACTGGGGTGACGCAGACGACCCAGCACCACCAGCTCCTGACGGGACAGGCACAGGTCAGAGACACGGGAAATACTACGTTTAAACTAGCATTAATATAGTGCAACAGTTTTACTGATGAGGTGGAAGGTCAGTGTTACCTGTCTCAGAAGCCTGTGGACGTAAAGCTCAGAAGCGTGTTTGTTAAAAATCTTCACAGCTACCTCTTCGTTCTTGTACATCCCTCTGTAGACGGTGCCAAAACCTCCATCCCCTGAAAAAAACAACAACTTAGGAGTTGTAACAGCAGCCAAACGAGAATTTAGACAATGCTGAAAGGCCTAAAGATATATTTAATTCATGTTGAGTGGGATAAAATATTATATCTGTCCGCATTTTTCACTGAGTAAAGCCTTATGAGTGGTTTACGTATGGTTTAATATCTAAAGCCACAATATAAATCTGGAAAAAACATGTAGAAGAAATGTAAAAAAGAGAAAAACCCACCAAGGCGGTTCTCCACAGACATGTCCACCTCCAGTGCCTCACTGTCAAGTATGGTCCCTGTTGATTGGTCGCTCAAAACCAGGTCCGGAGCAATCTGTGAGAGTGGCACCGAGCAGCGAGGGTCCTCAGGATTCACCAGCAAGAAATCTGAAAACAAGGATAAAAATCTATTTATTAATCTGTAACTAAACCTGAGACCTTGGCTTTTTATGTAGCCACTTTTTTAGAAGCCCATGTTATGCTGCTTTTACCTGGTGCACCTGCAGCACGTTTCTCTGTACCAACCCGATTTGTTTCAGACATTATATCCCCCACAGTCTTTCAAATCAGTCACTTCTAGTCCGGCTCAAAGACCAAGAGAAAATTTTGAGAAAACTCCTTAAATGCATGTGTAATAAGCACAGTGCACATTTTTTTTGTTATCTCTTCTTAATCTTTTCTCTCAGTGGCTCAGTTTGAGACATTTACTTTTATTGTTATTTAATGTCTCCTGTTTCTTTTCTGTTTTATATGTTTTTTAATTTATGTTGCTTTTATGATGAAAAAAGGCTCACTGAAGCCCCAACTTAATTTTATTCCTCTGCTACTTGACTTACCTTTATATTAGCATAATTATTATCACTCTAAACGAGAAGGGTTCTGGGCATTGTCCTGAAACTAGAAGGGTTAATTACTTCACTGAAAACACATTGTTGATCTTTTTCTAAACTCACCAGAGAGCTGCGTTTATATCCCTCTGAGCTGTAACCTTGTATCAGTGAGTTTATGTTTCACCTTTGAACCCCTCGATGCTACTGTTTCTCCTTTAATATCTAGTAATCGAGGTGTACTGGACGCTGTGGTGACGCACCGTTATCGAAGTACACGAAGAGATCGTCCAGTAGGATCTTCCGCCACTCCTGTCCGTCCTCGAAGCTGTACAGAGCCCACCTCTTCAGCAGAGCCTCTCCGCTGCCGTGCATGTCCGTGTTTAACAAACCAGGAAACCACTCCTCGAGCAGAGAGTCGATGTGGTCCACCACCTGCCCCAGCAGCACACGACCTGCCACACACGGGGGAACAACAGAGAGTTATGGAGGCAGGGAGGTGTGTGAAACAAGTTCGAATATTGGGGTTACTAGAGTTCAAAGTGATTAAAATATTTGTGACAGGCTTTTGCTGCTTCACTTGTGGGAGATCACTGAGTTGTTTTTCTCTTTTCAGGGATGGATTTTCTGATAAAGAGGAAGGTCAGTGTGAAAAGTGTGAGGCTGTTTTTCCTGTTATCTGTCTCAGACGCCTGTAATGCTCAGAGTTTGTTAAAAATCTTCCCTTTTGCCGTACAGAGCACCACTAATGTGACATGACTGAAAACAGGTGATTAAAGACTGCACCTTTCTGTGAAGAGGGCACTGTGATCTTGACGAAGCTGGAGGGGCTTTTGTCCAAAGAGGCAGCTTCCACCAAACAGTAGGCTTCAGGCGACCAGTTCAGATACACTCCTCTTCTCCAGTAAATACGGTTCGGACGAGTCGTTATTTCTGAACACACAACAGAACCAGTTAAATTTAAATTAAATATCTGTGAACAATATCACGTGGAGCAGCACTGATTTAAAGCCACTGTTACCTCGTCCACTGAGCAGCATGGAGGACACTTCCAGGAGGTGCGTGATCTGTCGAGACCAGTAATCCATGGGAAAGTAGGGCATCTCATACAGACGCACGATCACCTCTGAGTTCTCACAGTGAGGCAGTTCGATCACAGGACGGTGTTTAGACAAACTGCAGACAAACAGACAGAAGGCAAATGAGGTAATGTTTGGGTAAGCACTGATGTTGAAGACCTCTACCTGCTGGGCACCAGGAGTTGGTCGTCTCCAAACGGCAGAGCGATCTGAAACTTCTCCAGCAGCTTAAAGAACTGTGTCACATGACTCTTTGGGAAACATTGTGTGTCGAACAGAATCTTTTCCACCGTCGAACGCTGCATCACTCCTTTAGGAAGATCCCGGGAGCCACAGCTCGTCAGTGTCAGCTTCTACATGAGACAGAAAAAACAAACATTCAGGCAGTTACTCTTAAATGACTCCATGTTCACTTGCCTACAATTGACAATTGTTTATATTTCAAGCTGATCTATCAACCACTTTATATAAAGATGTGTTACCTTTGAGAGGATGTTACAAATCCACTGAGGTTTGATAAAGTACAGATTCTGAAGTTGAAGAGCAGGGTCGTCAAAGTGCAGTAAAACTCCTACAAAAGAAGAAAGATTTAGTTTTATTAAGGTAAAAGAGCTCCGATTACATTTAAAAATAGCTTTATTACAGATTCAGGACACATTTCTTACTCACAGGACGTGTGTGTGTGTGTGTGTGTGTGTGAGACTGTTACTGACCGGCTTCACTGAGGAAGTGCACGGCGTGTGGCAGCTCGGTCTCGTCCAGCTGCAGCTGTGCCTCCTGAATGAACTGTACAAGCTCTTGTTGCCTGAGAATCGGGAAATCTGGGGAAACCCTGGTCCTCTCCTGAAAAATATGCCGCGCAAGCTCCACGTAGCTGTCGGGAACCAGCTGCCCCATCACGGGCTGATCCTGGATCTGTTACAGAGACAGACAGGACAGTATTAGTCTCCAAACTCAAGACAGACAAAAATAAATCAAACCACAACCATCACATTTAATGGTTTGGGGTTTAATAAGCAACATCAGTGAACATCTGATTCTATTCCCTCCTGGAAAAGGAAATGCCTTGTCACTTTAAGCTCAGATGGCTTTTATTTAGATCTTTAACACACAAACATTTTCAACTGTCCCAAACTATCCTCATATACAGGGCTGTGACAGTGGTATCTACCACCGCGGACGTAAAGGACCTACTGCTGGCAGTGGCAGAAACTTTAATTAGACATGATGCTGTGTAAACTTAAGGCAAGCCTATATAAAATCACAGTCTCTCAGTTACCCCGACATTTGCACTTGTAAAAGACAAGTCATTATCTGTCCTCCACATCCTTTTTATTTGTAGTTTGTTTTGTGGTCTGACCTTAAAGTTTGTGGCCTCTCTGACGACGGCCTTGCGCAGTTTGGTGAGAGCGTCCGAGTCCTCGCAGACGGACACCATGTGGTAGTCTCTGATGGAAGGGAAGGCCTGGTGGTTCAGCAGCTCCTCTCTGATCTTACACAGACACGACTGTAGCTGCTCCTCGGTGCTGAGGTCGGTGTGAGTCCCCACCAGGACGACAGGAGACAGAGGAGCCACCGTCTGAAGAGAAACACAGAGCTGAATATAAAACATGGACAAGGGTTTGTTTGAGATTATAAGTCTTTTTTTTTTAAACTAGGAGGACGCTTAATAGGACAACAAAACATCACTGTCACTGTCACTCACATGAAAATTGCATTAACACATGATAAGAGTCTTGGGGCGACTGCTTGGAAAGACCGGTCTCCCCGAGTTTTACAGCGAGTTTTGAGGACCATTAGAAGGATTTGACAAGAAGACCGAAGAGCGCGGGACGAGGAGTAAGGGGTCAGCAGGTCAGTGATGTACTGGGGGGCCTGTCCATGCACAGCTCTAAAAGTCAAAACTAAAATTTGACTGCTGACCTTAATGTTGAAGAGCCAGGGCTTCAGAGCGTCCACTTGACTGGCTCCTTTACTGAGGTTGTACACAACGAGGTACAGCGCTCGGGACGTCATGAGGTGAGGGTAAGAGCCGCTGAACTCCTCTCCGCCTGAAGAAGCACAGGGTTTTAGACTTTAAACCAACCCACAGACAGATAATAAATATCTCCTGTAAGAAGTTTTCTAACCTGAAAAGTCCCAAACGTTGAGCACCATTCTCTTCTTGTCCCGTTCCCCGATCGTCCAGTCGCAGACCTCGATGCCGACCGTGGTTCGTTTGGAGTTGAGCTGAGAGCGTTTGACCTTTATCAGCTGCTGGATGAGACTCGTCTTACCGCTGCCAGAGTTTCCAACGACAATGAGCTTCATCCTGTAGAACGGCATGGCCTTCTTTAGCCGCTGCTGCAGGAACCTATCAGAAGAAGAAAAGGTTTTTATAAAGATGTATATTATGCAAGATTTTCATTAAAACAGAATTAATGCTTACACCAGCTTATTGTAGGTCTTTTCATTAAAAAGGTAGCTTTAACTGGAAATTTTTGCTACTATTAATATTGTCATTACCTTCCCACCTTTAAGAAAAGGCTTAAGACATTTTATTTTGACAGAGCTTTATGTTAGGTCTTTGACTTCCTCTGCCTTAGACTAATTGTTCTGTAGCTCTCTGATCTCAGACGTCCACCGGCTGCTCTCCGCTGGCTCGCTCAAGGGCAATTGTTGGTTTAATCTGTAAACTAAATTAAAGAGTATGATCTAAAAACCAAGTGTCATGAGACAACAATGATGTGATTTAGACTAAACTGAAACAAAGTAAAGTAAATCTAAACAATCTGGCTTTTACCTGCTACAAACTCTAAATAGGACGAGAACTCCTTATGCTTTCTTTGTGTATAAACATTTCAACAGTGCAGTAATGGTTTTATTCACATAACAAGCGTCAGGCAGATAATTGCTCTGTTTTCTGTTGGGTTATGAGTTTATTTCAGTCTAATGCACTGTAAGTGTCCAGTCTAAACAACCATTACTGCTAAATGAGACATTCTTTTTACAACATAAAGTAAATACAATAAAGTAATACAGATTCAAGAGTTTGTTCTACAATTGTATTAAACATAGAGCAGCTCTCATTCATGGAGGGGTTGTGTAGGAATTGCTGAGTGTTAGTTTACAAGCAATTGACACATAAAGAATCTTTAATGGTATGATTTAAATATAACCATAAACATAACTACACCTTTATATAACATCCATACTTCTGGGTCAACCTACCTTAAAATATTCTTTGGATGATTTTCCCCAAAAAGGTAAAAGTTGACTTTCTGGGATTTGAACATGAATTTATATTTGAACATCTCCGGTTCATACCTGACGATGTCTTTAGTTTTGCTGCCGATGTGTTTGAGGTCGAGCTGCAGTTTCAGTCCGTCCAGAGGCAGGTCCCACAGTCGGGTCAGTTTACCCATCTCGTCGGGGAACGATCGAAGAGCAGCGTTATGGCTCACATCCAGAGAGGTCAGGCCCTCCAGCAGCCCGATCTCAGGAGGGATCTGAAACAAACGCATGCCATAAAGTCACACAAAACAGAGAAGAACAAGAACATATGACAGTCAGTTTTGAAGGATCTGTCCAATCCCGAACCTTGGTGAGTCTGTTGTCACTCAGGTGCAGTTTCTCCAGTCGGCTCCATTTGTTGATCTCTCCGCTCAGATCCAAAGCCTCAATGGTGTTTTTACTGAACATGAGCTCTCGGAGGTTATTAGACGCCCACAGACCAGGGCCCGGCAGCAGAGAGATACTGTTGCTCCTCAGATCCAGAGAACGTAAACTGAAGAGGCAGAGCAAAGCCAGTCAGTGCAAACAGAGAGCCAGAGTGGACCAGTCACATTCTCAAATACATTTAAGAATTCTGCAATACAAAATTGAAGACATCAACAAACTTTAAATGTCGTTTTAAAAGAACAATTGCTTATTCCCTTTGCAAATCCATTATTTAACACTTTTGTCCCTTCATTTAACCTCTGGGTTTACTTTTACCTAGCTCCTTTTTTGAGCTCAAAGCGGAAAATCCGTGCAAATGGGCTGTTACCTTGAATGAGAACATGGCAGAGGGATATATCTACAACAAACCACATCTACTGGAAATAACCGCTGCTGCTCATTCATTTTTTTTATACTTCTAAGTTTGTCATATCCTTTCCTGTTTTCTGTCATTGTCACAGAAATTTAAAAATATGGATGAAAGTAGTTTAGTGTCCATCTTACTTTGGGAGATTGAGGATGGCTTCTGGAACGTAGCTGAAGTTGTTGTTTGCTAGTTTTAGTGTCGTGACCTTTGGAGGCAGGTGCAACAGTTTAGCTGAGAAAAAAAATAAAAAAAATAACACATTAAACTAATTCCACACAACGGATGTCTTTATTCAAATCCTACTGTGATTTCCTTACAGAGTTTGTTCATGGAGGCGTTGAATATCTCCAGTTTGGGGCAGCCTGTGAGAAAATCTGACGATATACTCTCCACATTGTTTTTACTGACATCGAGCAGCTTTATCTCCGGCAAACACAAAGGAGCGTGCAGATCACTGATGCTGTTCCTGAAGACAGAGAGGACATAATTCTGCATCACATATACAATAATATCAGTAGGTTTAAAATTAAAAGGGGAAATGTTTTTGCTTTTTCTGTTGCTGTACAACTAGTTTTAGAAAGAACTTGCTACACTTTTAACATTATTCATTATCAAAAAAAACACACACACAATTAATGTCAGTAAATGTCAATAATAGACTAAAGTTATATGTACTAATATTTAAATAATAAGCATAGTAATAAAAAGTAATTAATTAATAAAACTGCTTGGGTTGTCATGTGGCTGTTTATACAAGCTGAGGTTAATTACATTTCTACATAAGGTTAAATGTGAGTTCACAACTTCTTTGTGTTCATATGTTTGTTGTCAACTCGCAAAGCATTATGGGTTATTTTGACCCTCACTGTTGGAAAACGTTGAGGGCACTGAACATTCAGAGAGCATCCTCAATGCTTCGATTCTTCGCTCTCAAATTCTCCGTCCCAAAGCTAACACTGCCCCGAGGAGTGAGGAGAGGAGACGGAGGAGGCCTCTGAGAGGAGGCATGAGCGAGGATACACCTTCCTTCGCACAGTTGGACAAGACCCATAAGTGTCTCATGTTTTGTTTATGAAGAAAAGTTGCTCTTTGATGCAATGGTTCATTCATGAATGTTAGAATTAGTTGTATAAATAAAGAGAAAGGTATAAATGTATGCTTCTTTAAAATGTAACACGTGTCTTTACACTGCCTTTAACTTATCTCTGTATAATCTAAATTCTCTTTACATTATCTAACTTAAGATTGTGTCTAATATTCATTCCTCTAACCCTTCCATCAGCAGCTCCTCCAGCTCCTCCATGGCAGGGCCCAGCTGCTCAGGAAACACCTCGATTTTGTTAAAGGAAAGGTTGAGCTGCCTCAGAGAGGGGCAGGTCGTTGCCGCAGGTTCAAAGGTCATCCTGGATCCGACGCAGTTTTGGGAAACGTTAAGTGTGCTCAGTGAAGGCAGAGTGAGCAGCGCAACGGGAAAAGACTTGAGCTGGTTTCCCTGAAGATCCAGACGAGTCAGACTCTTCAGACTCTGGACAAAAGAATCACAAAGTTAACAACGATGATAGGTACTGTCGCTGCTTCTGTTTGACCTAATGCTTAGCCTCATTTCTGCCTTGATCATGTTACTTGCATTTACTCAATACAATTCATTCTGAGCCTCCACTGAAATACCCAGACAACAGTAAACTGAGCATGAGACAATATAAGATTCTGACATCAACAGCTGAAGATGTCTGTTAAAGCCGTTTTGTAAATATGTATTATTAGCACTTTCAGCTCATATTAAAATAATGTAATATTCCTCCATTAGTAGTTTTAAAGTTGTAATGCCTACACTAAACACTTGGTCTTCACCTGACAGAGGTCAAACGGTAACTCGAGCAGACTGTTGTGGCTCAGGTCGAGGCGATACAGGTGCTCGAGCTGATGCTGAACAACGTCGTCGTCCATTAAACACGACAGAGAGTCCAGTTCGTTACCGGACAGGTCCAACAGACGAATCCGCTCCCGGTCTCTGGGGGACGAGGTCTCACTGAACACTGAGAGGGGAAAAAACAAAGTTATTACTTTTGTGGTAGACCCTAACCCTTCAAAGTCTTTATTTCTAAAGATTGCTTTACAAACTGTTTCATGTTTCCTTGTGTAGTAGCTCTGATCAAATTATTCTTAGAGTACGTCAAACTAAAACACAATAGGAGTTACATATCTTGTTGCTTCAAAAGTTTAAACAAAGAGGTTTTAGAGACTGGAGGAGTCAGACCTTTTTGGACAGAGCCAGCTCGGGCATATTTCCTCTGTAACGACTCAGAGTGGTCCGTCTCAGTCACTCCACTCTTTAAAATGAAAATGAAAAAAAATAACAAGATGAAGCTGACTTTTTACTACAAGTCCAAAAGCAAATAAAAAGTTTAATGGGAACTATTGTTGTGTGGTTGGAGGGAGTTTGTCATAGAGCAGGTTACACAAAACCATCTGGGGGGATTCAAAGTGTCACCTCAGCACTGGCGTGTCTTTGTCGTCCTTGTTTCCTCAGCACAGAGCCCCCTCTCAGCTCCTCTGACGAGTTGTTGTGAGGTTTTGGAGACAGAGGTCCTGTCAGTGAATCACTTCCTGTCAAAAGAACAAAACAAGCAAGCTTTAAAAATCTTCTCACCTGAGTCCCTCCACCGCTGCTCCAACCCTGAACCCTCTCCATCCTACACAATTTCATATAATCTCACATTTCTTTTCTTTGTATATTATACGAATTATGTCTTTTAGGTCTGCCTTGTAAAGCATTTTTGCATCGTATGAAAAGTGCAATATAAATTTATCTAAAATATATTTTCCCGTCATTACGGATTATTCTGAGGGTGAACTATTAATAATAATAATAATAATAATAATAATAATAATAATAATAATAATAATTAATAATAGTAATTCCTACTCCTGACCAGTTGGTGGCAAATGTACATATAAATCAGCAATTTTCTTGAATCGTGTCGTCTTTGTCACGCTGCATTCAGTTGTAAAAATGTCCCAGCAGCTGAGTGAGTAGTTTTTTCAAACCGCCAAATAGTTCTGATATTGTTAATAAAAGTTTAAAAAAGAGGACATGATGCAGTGGAGGATGAAGGAGGACAAACAGAGAACACTGAGTTGTTACGGGACAATCAAGCAGCCCAAAGGAAGTGAAGAAGAGGGAGTATTGTGTTCAGGGGGAACAGGAGTTTACGTGGCTGAGGTGGGCAGGTGGAAAAATGTTCTGTAGAAAACATCTGTAGAAAAGCTAACACAATTACAGGACTTGTCAGCGGGTGCTCAACAACAGCGATTGAATTGAGTTCAGTTCATATTTGTTATTTCCTTTATAAGTATTATTAAAGTATGAAAATTTTAAATGTTAGGTAATAATAGAGCCTGTGTACTGGAGCTAATATAAGATGCTGTACTAAAATAACTTTAAATATGTTATATACTGTAAAGCGTTACAATAATAGTCTGGTCACAGAAATGAACGCCTTATGAGCAAAAAAAGCCAAAATATTAAGACACCTTAGGGTTGGAAAAAAAAAAGCCTTCAAAGAACAAAATATCTTAGGAAATCTAGGCATTTCTTTTGTTTGTCTTTGTTTCTCCAAACATAAAACCAAACAGACTCTACCGTCGCTCTCCAGGTCGTCATCTATGGAGAAGAAGCTGAAGCTGGAGTCGTCGCTCTCGTCTGAAATGTAGCCCGAGGTCAGACAGGGATCTGTGTGAGACCTGAGGGGGCCACTGACGCTCTTCAGCCTCTGCAGAGACTGGACGTACCGGGCCAGACGCACACCTCTACCTTCGAAACAGACGAGAGAGTGAGGAATATATTCGTGAATATTTAATCCATTTTCCTGTGCTATTTTGATTAAGGGCTGCAGGCCTAACCATGAGGGTAAATTCGAAGGCAGACATTTAGTAACTAAAGAAATACGTTACATATAAAGCCCACAGTCTCTATGGTACAAGGTAAGGTTACACTTTGCACTAAAGTTTACATTGTTTTGTGGTTAAGTCATTCTATGTTGAAGACATTTTATTGAATATTACCTTCATTCATGTTTTTGTCTGTGTCTTATTTGCCATATTCTTAGAATTTTCTCTAAACTAACCCTTAATCGAACCTGATTTAAATTATTTTAAGAATAATCTTTGATTTCAAGTTTTTACAAACCTGTGCAGGACTACATTGGCTATAACCTCACCTTGCAGAAAAACACAAATTATAAGGACTGTAATGAAATGTTAGACAAGAACCTTTTTGATAGATTCAGTAAAGTAGGAAAAGTTTGTTTTAAATTTAGAACATTAAAGTCCAGATTTACTTAAAACAAATGTGTTTTTGTTGCAGAAAAATCTCTTTCTAGATTTCAAAATGTCTCCTTTATAAACTGTCCTCGGCCTTACACTACAACGTAAGGCTTTGCTTGTTCCTTTAAAGGTTTATGAAAGACATATCTTTTTCTGAAAGAAGCACATGATGCTGTGGGCCCCTCCCTTGTCCTGCTGTTCACGGGACATGTTTGTGATTTGTTTTGTTAATTGTGCTTTTGGCAAATGACGCTAACAAGGCCTTTCTCTGCCCCCGATTTTAAAGTTAAAGCTTAGTAGATCTGGCTGTATTTATTTATCAATTGAATGGATCAAAAAAAATTATAAAACGTATTAAAGCATCTGTTCGTACTGTTGCTTAAGCGAGAGTTGAAACTGTGAGTCCGTCCTTTCTCAACGAGCAGAGCACACAGCCAGGCCGAATCTAACCGTCCAAGTCTGAAGCTCCCGAGACACAGAGAGCTGTTGTTGAGGTCCAGCCCGAGTCGTCCAAGCAGCTGGACGATAGTAGGCCCGTCTCCACGCTTCACGCTCACCGTCAGAGCTCTGCGAAGGTGCTGCTCCTGGGCTCCTCGGCGCAGCAGCAGCTTCACCAGCTCCAGAGGTCCTCCACGCTCACAGACCTGGACACAGCGCAGGAGACACAAGACCAGATGTTTAATGCTCTCCAGCCAGAGGGCAACAACAGTCGACCTGGTCCCATAATCTGTTCAAAATTCAAGCCAGGCCTCTGATTGACAGGGTCTGACTGGTCTGATCTGTTCAGGGTCATTTGAAGTTTCTGTTGCCATTATGATATAAAAAGAGTAAACATCGATGCAGGCTCTTACAGTCGCACAGCACCTCAAGCTTTTTTGCAAAACAACTAAACTTATTTTTTTTTATTTTTCTTAGTTGACCATAACTGTTGTTGACTCATGGCACACACAGCACTGAGCTTCTCTAATCTAACAATGTGACATGGATCAGATGCTAATTCAATTTGCACACGTGACATGTCAAAAACATATGCACTTGCAAAAAATAAAACATGTGACGGAGTAATGTCCTTCCACATACATTCACAGATGACATAAAGCTAAGCGTTTCCACAATAAAAGTGCATTAATTCCATTATTCATCTTGTTCTTAGGGGAGAAGAGGCATGGAGCTGCTCAATCGCGGGGCTAACACTTTCAATTCACTTGATTGTTTTGGAGTGTAGGAGGGAGCTGACCCCTGAAAGAGCCCACGGTAAATACAATGTTAAAGAGAATGTTCAAATTGTGTCTACTGTTTTTGCCCTCTGACCTGGTAGATTAGAGACTCAGGTTTTGTCCTCCTGTTGATGTCAGCCCCCAGTTCGATCAGACACTCGGCCATCATGGTGTCTCCTTCCTCACAGGCCTTTTCCAACATGGCGTTGTGCAGCTCGGAGTCACTCCACATCTTAGACAGAGCCAGGCACACAGACTTACGCAGCTGAGGACACACACAGACGTTAGAACCAATGACATTGTAGAATCTGATTAAACATGGCTCTGCACAGTCTTTAAGAGCGTGGCGTTTTATTAGTTTAAGTCGACAGGAAGAGTGCGCGTGGCCTAGATGTTCAGAGTTATAAAGAATGTCTGGTATGTGCTGCTCGGGTCTTTGTCTGCAGGATGTGTGGAAATGAATCAAACGAATATAAAAAGATAAGCACAGAACAGAAAAATGATTATAGATGCATGACAGGCAAGAACACATTGGGAAATTCAATAATGCTTATTGTTCCTTTAAGACTTTTCTGTTTGGCATTTTGTTAAGAAAAAAATCCCAAAACATAACCCAAACAAAAAAATTATCAAACAAAGAAAAAGGCTAATGCTAGACTGAAGATCTTATTTAAAAATGCTTGACTCCAAAAGTCATTGGCATCTATTAATTGTCCATTATGCTTATTTGCACATTACATATCCTGCTCATTTTATTACATGTATTGTTTTGAAATCATTTTGTATCATTTTGAAATGACTTGTTATTGTTACCTTCCCGTTTTATTTGCTGTAAGACTGAAGAACTGTTCTCTATTTCCTTGTCCTGACAATTAATAAAAACACCACACATAGCTCCAACAGATTCTGAAGGAGCAAAAAGAGAAGTTTGATTCTTACGTCTGAAAAAACACGTACAGGACTGTGGCTTTGGTCCAGAGTCTTGTCTCTGAGCTGATGGAAGATGTGTCGGTCAAAGTCTTGTTTCTGAAGCTGAGCGGCGGCTCCTGAGCAGGCATCCATCATCCGCAGAGCCACCTGAAAACACTGCAGGACACACATGCACCAAACATCAAATATTCATCACGGTCCAGTTTCACAAAATTACTTTACCCTGGTCTTTAAGTTTCTACTTTGGTTGGTCATAAAAGTCACAAAGATTGGGTTTTAGAAACAAAGTGATGCCAAGTATTTTGAGATATTCAGCATGTTAGATGTATTTGATATAAGCCACTGAGTTTATATTAACAAACACCAACCTTGAGCAGCATCTCACTGTCGTCTTTGTACTGCACCAAAGACGCGACAAGAACAGACGCCAAAACAGGTAAAATCATCCGGGACAGCTTTTTCTTTATGACGAGGTAGTTCAGCAGCGTCAGACCCCAGAAGTGTATCTCTGCAAAGTAATAAAAAAAGAAAAAATAAATAAATAAACTATCCCCCTTGCCTTCTACGTCCTATTAAGGCAGCAGTTTATATGTGATTGTGTATTTAATGTATGTAATAGAGATTAAAACATGCACAGCTGTAACACTTTCAGATGCGTCACTGTGCATCTGACGACAGGGTGCTTTTCTTGTCACAACATCTGTTACAGTCAAACTCGTGGCTGAAGCTAATAAAGTTAGTGGTATTTTTTGGGTTTACCTCTGTCCTGTGGGAACATCTGCAGCGTGTGCAGCACCGTGTCGATGGCCCCCTGTTGGCAGAGCAGGTCCACTGCACCTGAGCAGTCGGCCAGAGCAGACAGCACCCTCAAACCTGTTCTCTGGACGGACGGGCTGCTGATGAACTGCACAGAACCACACATGCTTTAAAAAGAGAGTAAAGACCATTTAAAGCTCTCACTCATATTTACTACTATCAACCTATAAAGGGAATACATTTCATAGAGCGAGCGTATTGTCAATGTACAAAGTGTTAACCCTGCGACCAACTGGCCATTGTCCAGTGTGTACGCCGCATCAGGCCCAAAGCTGCTGGGACAGGCTCCGGTCGCCTGTCACCACCAACGGGAATAAGCGGAAGAAGGTAAATGAATTAACTGAGAAGCCCATTGATGTTTCTCCATTTATTAATAGACTGCAATACACAATTGTTTTGCGTAACTACCCTACCATAAACAGAATTTTTGGCAGTTAGCGTAGAGGCCATAAGTGCTGTGTTTATTGTTTTTTTGTGCAGAAGCCAGAAGATGTGTGAGCAGCAGCACCTCTAGTGCCTGTCTGTCAAACTATAGCTCTTCTATATTAGTGAGAGCCTAGAAAATTATTAATTGAAGACCCAGTTTGTGTCAGCATGGTTTGTTTTAATGACTGGTTTGTTGTAATGACTGTTTTAATAAACATTATTTTATCATGTTTTTTCATGGGGTTTTTATGGTTATGAGGCATAAAGAGGAGAATAAACCCTATTTCATGGTCAAACCTTTCAGATGTTTGACTTGCAATTTTGAATTACAGAGCAAGCCACCACATATCTAAGTTGAGATATAAATGTACAGTGTTTCTGCAGCAGCACTGAAGTCACAGCCCTAAATCAAATCCTGGAAGTTATATAGTGTTGTCTTAATTGTAATGTGGATTTCAAAATAGCTGTTGAAGTCTTATTGTGCCCTAGATATGGCTTGCAATAAAGAGAAATACTGTGACTAAAGCTGTTAAAAGGCCAGAAACTAGATTAGAAAATCAGATAGGACGTTGTGTGAAATAAAAATACCAATGGGTCTCCAGTGAATAAACAGGTACAACCACATACTTTACAAACACAGGACATTTCCTCTAACCTTAAACAAACCCGCTCAGTCTTTTTCAGAAATGTTAATTACACACTTCAGTTTTGTGCAGAGCAGCCCAATGTATTATTGCAATTATCTCATTATGCCATGAATGACTCCGTGTATTCTGCAGTATTCATTGTTTCCTGTCGCTTATGTTTCTCGCGTTGGACTTATGCATTTAACACATTCAACACATAAATAAGTATTTCTAGGAAGGGTTGGGAGGTAACAGGAGAAAGAGCCTTTTAATTACAGACAATTACAGATGCCTTGTTTTAAAAGTTTTGTATTTCAGGAAGCTGCTGAAATGGTTTAATGAATGCCTTCTGTTACATAGTGAGGTAGAAATGTAACACAATGATCTTCTAAGGAGAGAATGAGGCCTAATACGTGAAGCTAATGTTGCAATAAGGTGACTCAAAAATTTAGAGATCTATTCTTATCATGTAAATTTGTGAATTGTTAATTTAACCTTTTGTAGCTTGTTAATTGCTTGCTTTGCTAAATGTTCAAACACTGCACTGTTGTCAGATCAGTGATGTTTTATTGTATCTTATCTTGATTAAAAGTCTACCACACAATCTTGGCATAAAAAAATAACACACAATATGGAAAGATTCACAGCATTTAGTGTGTTTACATTCACTTGAACTGTTTTTGTGATTTGTTCCGATTTCAGAAACCGGGATAAAACATCAAGTCATGCATGTGCTACTTTGCAGCTCTGCACTCACTGAGGTTTTTGTCAGTAATAACCGTATTTCTCTGAAGCATTGAAACCCAAATCTGGTCATAACTTTGATGAGGCTCAAATTGATGTTAACACTCATAGGTTAACTGTTGTGTTGTTTTTTTTGCTCGTACCCGGTTGAGGACCTCCAGATACAGAGTGTGGGCGCCCTCCACCACGCACTGGTTCTTGAGCACCTTCAGAGAGACGTCGGCCATGTCGGGATCTGTGACGGAGCTGCCGTTCTCTCGTAAACTCCTGTCTGGGAATCCACACAAACGCATGTCTACTGTACAGTCACAATGACATCTCTGTTTATTATTAATCTAATCAGGGTCATTACAAGAGACAGTCCACAGTAGAACAAGGCATGTCAGGGTTTTTCCTTCGATGACATGGCTCTGAGCCGTTTTAGACACAGCCCGTCATAACATTAATGTGCTGCATCGAAATTAAATGAAAAACCTTAACCACAGATAATGATAGTAATTGAAAAACAACTTGTTCTTTATGTTTTCTGGAATTTATGGAGGATTTTTTCGTCTCCTGTAAACAACCATGGAATAGAGCAATACAAAATATGAAAAATCTAGGGCTGTTTTTCTAGTGAACTTTGTGTTATAAAAGAAAAGAATATGAGCGAGCATATGAGCTCATGTTGTGCCAAACAAGTTGTCAATCTACAGTATATCAATACATGTATACCAAACCGTAACATCCACATGCGTTTACATTTATACGTTGAGAACATCATCATTTAGTCATGGGATTACCTCAATTTTAGGGGCCTTCTTTGTTTTTGTTCATACTCCACCAGCCGCTCATTAATGAGCTTTATATAGAGAGGAATAAATGAACGTTTGAGCCAACTGAGTTTACAAAGTGGAACCATGACCCACCTCCCTGAGTTCAGTAAAACATTCTCATGACAGTACATGAGACATGTCAGACAGGATGTTGTTGGCCTGTCTGAGTCCCCATAATCTTACCTGAAGACAATTGTAAATGTGAGATTTAGATTTGAATGTAAGGTTTACAAACCAACAGCTGATACCGTACCTAAGTATAGCTTCAATGATCACTCTGTAGAAGGTTAACATAATATTTTTACTGACACCAAACAAACGGATGCTCTGAAATACTAGAGACACCTGAATGGAGCCTGAGCGAACACAGTATTTTGGTTTTCCCTCGAGCGGTAAACTTGGACAAGGTGTGAACTCCAGCTGCGATGGTTTAATCGAGCTAATGACTAGTCCACTGTGACACTAGAATTTTTATTTTCCCGGGGCAGCCTCGGTGGCAGACCTGGTAGAGTGTGGACAGACCGGGGTTTGATTGTGGCTCGCGTCATTCCAATGTCATACCTCTCTGTCTCACCCTGTTTCCTGTCTGTCTACTGACAATTAAATAAATTCAAAAAGGCAAAAACAAAAATGATCTTAAAAAAATTGACTTTGCTCCATGTTGACAATGTATATGCCTCTGTCAAACTTTATAAACATGACATCGTCTAAATTAATCTTAAGTCAACAATTATCTAAATAAAAAAAAAAGAAGCAAAGCTCACCAATCCCTGCCCTTAAAGTAATATAGTTTTCTGAAAATTGTGTAAGAAAATGCAGTCTGGCTGTTAATGAAATGAGACGGTACCTGGGCAGAGGAAGACGAGGCTGGCCTTTAGCGCCTCCAGCTGAACGTGTGGCTCAAAGTTATGTGCCTTCATGGTGCAGAGGATCTGACTCATGGCCATGTTCAGCTCATCCAAACTGGCCGTCCTACAGCGCACACAGTGTTTAGAGCAAGTATCGGCACACAAAGATAACCCTAGACACATTCACAAACCAAACAAATGCCGAAAACAGGTCTCTACCAAAAACACCAAACCTTTTAAGTTTGTCTATTTATCTTAAAAAGCAGACTTTCAAAGCCCTTTAATACTTGTAACAACTGGCTCGAGCAAAGAAACGGAGAAAAGGTACATTCATTTATTTAAAAAATGGTCATTAAAGAAGTTAATTTTTTGACTAATTTGTCCACAGCTGCTCACAGGCTGTTGAAAAGAGAGGACTGTGTAATGAATGTTTGTTCTGACCTTCCCTGGAAAAGCAGACTGAGCAGTTTGCAGGCGCTGACGGAGACTTCAGTGGAGGTGGAGTGTCTCTTCATCATTTCCACTAAGTTCACATGGAGCCCACTGGACATTAGCAGCGAACGCATTTTACCTAATTTTACAGAACACATTCACTAAAAACAAAGCCCAACACCAAAAAGTGACAAAAGTCTGATTTACAACAGAAAATGAGAAGACTGTAATCAAAGTGTCAATGGATTTTAGCCAATGGCAAACAAATGACATTAGCGAGTGACTTGATATTTATCTACTCTATATACAGTGGTTTATGGACACCCCAAATATTGCATTAGTAATAAATCTTCAAGACTACTAAATATTAATTTAATGATGTGATAGTTTAATTATTTTTTGTTCCGTTTTAAACACATTCAGGTTATTTGTTGACCTTGATTTAAAAAAAAAAAAAAAAAAAAAAAAAAAAAGGCAAAAGCATCTGGACTCAGTTTTCAAGATGAACATGTTTCGTCTCTAATTCTAAGAGACTTTATCAATTCTGAGTTCAACTGGTACAAGAACTGAGCTTATATTTCTAGAGGGAGGAGTTTCTCCTGAAACCAAACCTGATGGACCAGGTTGATACTGACACTGTTGAAAATATTTGTTAACAATAAACATGATAATATAATTTGTATTTGTTTGTGTCTGTCTAAAGCAGCCACCCCTTTATGAAAACCACAAATATTTCATGATTGTGTGAAAATGTTTCTTCCACATATATATTGACCTTTAGCTTCACCAGGTAAAGAATACTGATAACAAGTCACTGGATGTTGGACAGAACGACAAATAACACCACATAGAGGAGTCAGAGGTATACACTAATAGTTTAAAGACCTGTGCTTCCTCATCAAAGACTGTTAAACAGAGATCTGCATTAGAGGCATTAGGTTATAGACTGATTTTTATGTCTAATTTAGTTTCTATTCATATAAATGAATAGGAATTGACTCGACTATAGTTATGTTTGCAAAGAGGAGACATAGAAATTAGAAATACTGTTTCTAGAAGAGCATATAAAACCAATCACAGTATTTTCATATATGGAGCATAATACTGAGAACTTACTTTTGTGGGTGATGAGCATCGCGATGGCGCTAGTAGCAGCTTGAAACACTTTGGTTGACGAGGAGTGGACCAACATGGCCGCCATTAACTGTCTGTGAACTGGAGTCCTGAAATAAAAAAACGACAGCAAAAGTTTTATATCTGCTGGAGGAAAACCAACAGCACTAAAGCACACAGGTTTATGTGGATTAGAAGCAGTGTGGCACAATAAAAGAAAAACACTTCTGGTAATTTTGCAAATTATATTTAGCTCAGTCTTTTAATTATTCAGACGATGTACTTTCAATTCAGACAAACCTTATGAGTTTTATATTCTTCTAATGTTACATAAACACCAATACATTTTCACTTTCAGGCAACTTGTTTTTGCATTGAAAGTGCAGATCTGTGCCAAGCGTATCTCAAAGAACCTCTTAAATGGTCCTCAAGTAAGGGCGCTGCTATTCGGCGAAATACAGCGAAATACAGCAATATACCACTGTCCACCAGAGGGCAGGCTCCAAAAGCGGAAATATAAGGAGAAACCCAATGGGGACTTTACAAGTGTAAAAATCATGTTTACAGCCTGGTACAAAAGATGGCTCCGGTCTCTAGAGCTAAGTTTTTACTACGTGACAACTCTGCCCTGTCATAACGACAATATTGGTGAAAAGGGGAGCAATGGGCGTATTACATCCATGTTTATTTACAATCTATGATCAGTGCATATACTATGTGTAAGCTCCTTTTGTCCACAGGGTCAATCCCACACAGAGCCAGGAGGCCATCCTCATGTGACCTCAGAACCTTGAATTAAAAATAAAATCCTCTTTCCACCGATTTTCCATATGTTTTCTGGTGTACACATAATTAATATATAAAGGACACTGTTTCCCAGGTTTTCTCTGATTGGCTACCCTGTGTGTTTTTGTGAAATGCTAACGTTTCTCTCAAGTTCAATAGATATTTTTTTCAAGGAAGTAACTAACAGAACATGCAACTTGCAGTCAAGTCAATCAATGAAAAGATCATTAACAATATCTCATTAGAAGCATCAACACCAGGTAAAGTCTTGTGTTGATAGTTGCCTGAAAGATATTTATCTGGATGTAAAAGTTGACCTTTGACATGAAAACACATCGATCTCAGATGGAAGTAAGTGGCTGGTTCATATCTATTCTTTGGAAGTTGCTAATATAACTTCCTGAACATTATGTAATGCTTGTGACAACACTGTGATGTAACTGTAAACCTCTGGTGTTGCTCCTCGTCCGACTGGTTCAGCCCTGCTCCGTGCAGTAACAGGCTGTGAATGGCCCAACTCGCAGCTTCCTGATGCAGCAACAAAGAATAAAAAAATATGACAACAAAGACTATGATCATGCACAAGTATAGTTAAGATTTCCATTGATGGTGACAAAATTTTAATTTCCCAGGTTTTCCAGGACCAGTAGGAATCCTGACCTGATATTCCAAAATATCTTAGACTTAAAACACAATTTTAGGAGGAATATTCAGGGGAAGTCAGACTTTCTGGAGTCACAGTAATAACAAGTAACAAGAAATGTGGGTTTTCAAATTTACAGTACAGGAAAACATCACTGTGATTATTTTAGGAGGTTTCTAAATGAAGCCAGCAGCTGAACATTGTCCTGCGTCCACTACAGAGGACCCTTCTTCTCAGAAATCAGATGTTAGATAAAAATAATAAAGGTTACGCTTAATCAAATGTGCCTGAGGATTTAGTTTATTTGGAGAAAAATACAAATATAATATAATGTCATGAATAAAAACTATGGACAAATTATCTGCATTTCTTTTGTGAGCAGTAATTTTGTAAAGACAGAAACAGTCTCTTTAAAATACAGCAAACTGAATATCTACATGAACTGTCGGGACTCAGGAACTTTTAACTTGTGTAAATCTTAAAGATACTTAGGTTAATATAAGAAAGTTTGTTTTTTGCTCAGGTGTGAGTGGGCTGACCTGCACAGTGGGCTCAGCAGCATGCAGCTCCAGCGCAGTGCAGCAGACCTCCATCCAGCCCAAACCCAGGTCGTCCACTTCCTGTTTCCCTCTGTTCTCCTCCTCCTCACCCTCCTCCAGGCCCTGAGCCGCCACCGCCTTGTTCTGCACGATCGTCGCAGCTGCACACAAAAATAAAGAGGTCCATTTTATCAGACAGACGAACAAAAACAGGTCAGATCAACGCTTATGCAAGAGCTTTGTAATAATTTAATAATGTACTATAATCTAAAGCGACTCAATTTTTGAAATTTTGCTAAGAAAAAAAGTGAATTAGTGACGTCAAAGGCTAATTTTTACTAAATAAATTGTAAATGAAGAGAAGCAAAGGAGCATTATTTAATTTGTCAAAACTGAAAAATAGTCAATAGTGGTTTTAGCTCACACCAGTGTTTATATCAAACATTTACTTTAACAGGTGTTTGTATGGTCTTAGTAAATGGTGCCTGTGTACTTCAATATAATTCCATAACACAACACTGACACTTCACTCACAAACTTCAACAGAATTAATATATTAAGTAAGCACCAGTGTGAAAGTATATCAAACTGCAATAAAACCAGGTTCGTGCAAAAACACAGCTGCCAGAAACCAGCACTGTCTTGTTTTTTTGTTTTCACACAGCAACACGAGCAGCGAGCCGTGACGAAAAGAGACAGAGTCACTAAAGTCTCAGGGCTGGATACTAGAACCACGGTCTGCTCTAAGAACTATTTGTTTGGTTCAGTAACTTTTGGTTTTACCCTACTGTTTTTAAAAGCGGACTATCATGTTCACTGTCGTCATGACACAGATGGCGTGGACACTTTTACTGTAGTTTTACTGTAGTGATGCAAACACACTTTCACAAATGAACCAGACCCTTGTTCGATTTGGTTCAAACAGTGCAGGAGAGAAAGTGCACCGAGTATAGACATGTTTAATCAGTGACTTGTTTTATCATTATTTTTGAGCTAAGTCGACCAAAGCAGCAGCGAAAGTTCTTCTGTTAAAATAATAAATAAATGCACTATACTTTAATATCTGTATGTCTTTGGGGCCTTTTCTGTTGTTTGAACTGTGGCTTTAAGGACAAAAGGGTCATTCCACACACATTATAAACCCTCCTGATTTAGAGTGCTGCTGTAGAAATAAACCCGGCTGCATGCCTCATAGCTCGGGGTGTTTCCATGTTATGTAATAGGAGTGAAATTTAAACACTGTCGATTATCCATGTTTTATTCTTGGTCTATGTTCTTTTCTGTCTACAATGAAACAGACTATTTTGATATTACACACAATATGACTGAAATCTGGTTATACAGCAACTTTATCAGTAGCTGGTGCATGTATAGGTCAATCTGCAAATTTAACGTGTCCCTAGTGAATGAATGTGAATGGTTGTCTGTCACTGTCTGTCTCTAAATGTCAGCCCTGCGACTAACTGGCCACTGTCCAGGACCTGTCTCAGGACCAAAGTTGCTGGGGTAGGCTACAGTCACCCACGACCCCTTACGGGACTAAGCGGTAGAAAATGACCATGATGAGAAAATATATAGTATATGCAGAGTGTCTCTGGAGTAATTCATTTTCTGTGCGTCCACATTGACGTCAGCCATTGTTTTGCCGTCACTAATCCACAGTTGTCCTTTACGGTGTTAAATATAGATTGCCATTGTTTGTGTGTGTGTAGTGTGTCCAGACTCACTGAGGTTGGCCAGAGTCGTCAGAGCAGCGGTCTGCAGCACAGCGTTGTCCGGGAATGTTTCACAGGCTCTGACCGCGGCCCTCTGGACCCCGTTCACCACCAGGATGTTGTAGTAACTCTCTGCAACAACAAAGCACATACAAGTCTAGACTAAAACATAGAGATGGTGGTAATACTTTCATTAGTCATTGACCAATCAGAGTAGAAAACAGGTTAAACCACTCCCTTTCTTCTTTAAGCTTTCTATTTGGATTATGACCTGAATGAAAAGTCAGGACCAGAACCATCTGTCCCTTTTTTCTTCATCCTTAATTCTCACACCAACATTCATGTAGTGTTGAAGTGAAGTCCGAGACCAGAGCGTAACGAGACCGAGAAAAGACCAATAATAGTTTTTTTATTTAATCCCAAGAAAAGATAAACAATTTATGGTCTTGATGTCCAAGAACAAGACAAGACTGAGTAAATATGAGGTGGAGATCATAACGAGACATAATGGTCATAATGGTCTGATCCAGAACAAAACACTACAGAAATACCTTTGTTATTCCGTCATTACAACCATAAACCTTCTCTTTGCTCTTCCTCATCCTTCCCCATTCTTTGACCAATATATTCACTGTACCTCCTCTGAACATCTCCAAACCATCTCAGTCTGGCCCCTCTCTAACCTTTTCTCTTAAACGTATGACCTGGGCTGCCCTATTATTATTTCATATTTTTTGCTAAAGTCTTGTCAGAATGTTGAGTCAGGAGCCCAGCAGCAACTGTGCAGTGTGTGACTGACACTTTTGACAAACTGACATGTAGTGATGGAGGGGTTATGGTTTTGAACACATTTAAAGTCTCACCTGATGTGAACTTCTCGATCAGGCAGCAGGCCACTTCCTGTATCTCCTCCTCTTCTGGAAACGCATCCATCACAGAGATGGCCAAACTGTAGCATCGAACGCTGCCCGACATAAGTATCTCCACATTACTGTCTAAAAAACAGATTAAAAGCATGTATTTCCTTGTTTTGTTGTAGTTTTACTCTTGTCTTAAATCCACTTAAACACAAATGTAACTCCAGTTCTTTGCAATTGCCATTTATACATTTGTTTTAGTTTGTTATCTTTGATTTTAGTGTAAGATTGGTAGGATTCTTAGGGTCAATAGACTTAAAGTGCATCATTTTCTTTTTAGACAATTGACCCAATTCATTGTTTATAATAATAGAGCAGAGGAGCAGCTGTAATATACAATGTCCTGTAGCATTTGTAGACTTCAAAGGCAGTGACTGAGTTAACATTATTTCCACAGATTGTACATTAACCATGATCACTCTCGTCGGTCAGAAGACATACAGTAAATATTGCTGGTTTGTCCAAAAAATAAACAAAAGGCTTTACTGCCTCTAAACTTCAGAAAAATCAGCCTTTGAACATAAAACAAGCCCATTTAAAGCCTGTTTTTAAATCTCTTTTAAAAACACACTTTTTTAATTGGCCACACACACTATCAGACTTTGTTGTTTTTTATGTATAGTATTTTATTTTAATATTTTACCGTTTTTATTTACTTTGAATTACGTTTTAAGTCTGTCATGGAAATAGTATATTACTGCTGAAAACAAGACAAAGACATCTAATCACTGTCAGGGACTCTGTCCTGTACACTTAGAGGCATATACACATAAACTTATTCACATCTATGACACATCAATGCATAACCCTGGAGCTGAGAGGCGGGCATAACATACACTAATAAAAACTTCATGTGCTCTAAACTTATTAAGCAAATCACCAAGTACCATTGTTGCATGTGTCTGGTTGGTTTCATTCTTGCAGGGATACATTTTCCATGACAAAGTCCTTTTTATAATGAGTTCAGGTTTAATGTTTATGTCTCTTACAGCTGTCTTTTTTGTCTTTAATGACAAAGCACAGCACTTTGGCTGGACCAGTCTTGTGTTTTTTAAATAAAATTGGATTTTATTCTTTCATAACTTGTAACACACCAATATGGACAGGTACTGTTGCGGCCAACCAACAAAGATGTAGCTTTAAACCACCTGCTGCCACAACGCCTCAGCAGCGCCTGCTTGTTTCACTGCAGAGCGTCAAAAGGAGCTCTCATCTGGACTGCTGCTATTTTACTGCCTCAAGGAACACTGGACATTGTGCACAACTGAGCCCCGAAACCCCAGAGCAGCTGTTGCTAAAGTGTAGCTGAGATTAGCACTGTAGATAACTCCAGAACTTTGTTGTTCTCAGCAGTAATTGTTAATGTAAGCTTCGCTGATATATTTGCCAGTTACTGCAGTTCCTCAGATACACAAGGGTTATGTCTGAAGTGCTTGTTGAATGGTAATTGGACAAAAAAAGATGAACTCATCACACTGCAGAACTCTGAATTACAATGTATTTGGAAGACAGTTCAATCGCAATAGGGTTTTGTTTTGCTCTAATGGCAACAACCTTAATGTCCAAAATGTAAAAAGAGACCTCCCATTTGAGAAGTCTTTTCAAATATAAATTTACTATTTAATTATACGTCATAGAAATTCCCCAAAATAGATCCTCAGAATAAAAAAAATAAAAAGCCTATAATTTTATGTGTTTCTTCTTTAGTGTTACTTAACCTAATCAGGATTCTTCACAAAAACCCCTGCACTTTCATAATTACTTAATTAATAAAAGCAGGAAATGTACAAAGAATTTAATTAAATTATCCAACACAACTTTATACTTGAGTAAAAATATGTCAGTTTCTGTTTTAGTGGAATTTCCCCATAAAAAAAGAAAACTCCCCATTTTGTTCAAAAAACTCTATGACAACTGCTTGAGAAGTAATTAGATTTCCTTCAAGGCTTATAAAACATTTTAATAATATATTCTCATCTTTGAACCAGGAATAACTAAAGCGAGCCAAGCAGAAGAGCGTGAACTAGAACCAGAGGGACACACCAGTCAAACCTCGATGCACATTAATAAAACAAGAAAAGAATCTACAGGAAAAAAGACCACGGACCATCTTCCAAATTAACTCTGTCCAGTACGTTACAGTGCAGTGCTTCTGTGCAGCTAAAGTGGATCATAACTTTACTTTATAAAACACTTACTGAGATCAGCCAAAAGGAGCAGCACCTTCAGGCCTTGGAGCAGCAGCTCTGGGCTGTCAGGAAACCTCTGAAGGGCCAAAAACACC
Source organism: Neodontobutis hainanensis (assembly GCA_024349245.1). NCBI lineage: Eukaryota > Metazoa > Chordata > Actinopteri > Gobiiformes > Odontobutidae > Neodontobutis > Neodontobutis hainanensis. The sequence goes on along the minus strand of JALDNG010000001.1, from coordinate 8,874,207 downwards.
GCCTCGTGGTCCTGCTTCTCCACAAACTCCAGGAGAAGATCCTCTCTCTCTACAAACAGATACAGAGACAGATGAATAAAATTCATGAAGTATAAGAAGTCTGGAGAGAAAGCTAGTCCACCGTAGCTTACAATGCATTCATGAGTTCATCGAAAGGAAAAATTGTTGCATTTGGAGAGCGTTTTTTCTTGTGTTTATAACTTGAAAGGTTGAAGCCTTGACGTTACTACTGGAGTAAATAAGCCGAGTGTGTTGGCATTTAACATTACAAACAAGTCACTGTTAACTTCTTTAACAAAGGCTTAATGGAGCCTAATCAAATTGAATACAAATCCCACATGAATGCAGCATTACTTTTTGATTCTTGCATTTAAACTTGAACAAAGAAAGAACTCCCGTCTTAATCGAGCTGTGAGTGTAGTACTGTGCTGTGCATGTGAAGGTGGTGACTGGTAAAAACACGTACCTGTTTTCAGGAGAAACTGAAGCGCAGTACAGCCCTGTATCTGCACTTCTTCACTGTTGAGAAACGTCTTCATGGCCTGTACCACCAGGTCAAACACATCCTCCTCACCCTCCTGCAGCACCAACAGAGGCATCACATCTACACAGGCGACACAAAACTGTTAGAAACCTGACCTGGAAAAACTGGAACTGGAAAAAAGGACAGTTTTTGGAGGTATAGACAGACATTAAATTTGTTAATAATTAATCCATTTGTGTAATCAATATAAACACTGCATGTTCTCCGTTTTTAAGCTCAATGCAGCTCAGACTTACAACAAACCCATAACATCATCAACACAGGCCATAGACCAACTACACTAACTAAAATATTACCCAAATATAAGTGCAGCAACAACAGCAGCAATATTTCCCCATTCATCATTAACATGCAAATTAACAATCACAAAATTAGACACTTTAGACACAAAAAAAACCTAAAAGTGTCCTGTGTGTTTAATAAACGTAATATTCTACTGATGCACTATTACTCGCATAATCACAAATCGCAAAGAACTTCTTGTAAAAATAATGCCTAATAATCCAGGGGTGCATTAGTGGGCCACGGGCCAAACATATTTGTTTTTGCATGTACCTGAAATAAATACTTCTCTATATTTGACAAGGTAGCGCCTAATTAGAGCCCTGCAAACTCAACCTGTTTGACCAAAACTTGTGTTGTTTTAAAAATCATTGTTGGGGACATATAAAGTGAAAAAAGGGCACACATGCACAAACCTACATGAATTGTCTTATTTTTTAATCTTTGAAGTTAATGTGAGAACCAGGAGTGAGGGCCCCAGGTTGTTTCTGGGATATATAAACCTAATGACTCCTCTGTAATGCAGTAGGCCATGACCAATGTATGCTCAACCATTAATGCAGAGTAAATCAATCAGTTTTGACCAACCATCATCTTTGACCTAACCATGCAGACACTGAATTTGTAGCATCACTAACAGATCTACGTTACACTTCACAGTTAAATGCACTGAAATGTACATAATCCAATTATCCTCGGTCACACACCAACTCAAACATCAGATATCAGGACTAGATAATCGAACTTCATGGAAAGACCCAAGTAAAAATAATCAATATAATCCTATTCTTAGGCTTTTTAAAAAGGTACATGTTATGATGAAGTCAGTCACACAGTCTCCTCTGTGCGGGTCTTTGGGGTCCGCTGACTGTTATTCACGCGTTTAACAAGAAATAAATAATCTGCAGATGCACATACGCGAGTGAGTGTTCAGAAAAAGACATGGTATTTTTTGTAAGCTTTATTCATTTATATTTATAAAAATATTTTCTTTGTTTACGGTTACTTTGATGTTCAAGCTGACCGTTGATTGATGCCATACTTCCAGCATATTTACCTTATTATGTTCATTATTATGAACTAAAATAAAAGTTTAAAAACAGAAACAGCTGCTGCTAATAAACGATAGCTTTTAGGGGTGTGACGGGACAGGAGCCGACTTAAAAAAACGAAAAGTACATTTAGCATGTATTCTTTTAAAGTAAAGAAGTAAACTATATTTATAGAGGCTTTCACAGATAATAAATCACAACATGCTTTACTAAGTGCAACAATTTAAATAAAAGAACAATAAAACACAGATAAAATCATAGATAAAATAATAAACATAAAACAATAAAATAATAAAAGCACAATCAACTAAAAGCTTGTCTAAATAACAGAATCGACCTCACACAGCAACAGGGGCAGGGACTTCCGGAGTCTGGGGGCGACTGTTTGGAAGGACAGGTCCCCCCGAGTTTTAAAGCGGGTTTTGGGGATCATCAGGAGATTTTGACCTGAGGACCGGAGAGTGCAGGAGGGTCAACAGCTGATGTGCTGGGGGCCGGTCAAATGTGTAAAATCTGTCTATTCATCACAACGAGACACACTTCACTGTCACACAGTTTTATGTTTTTCCTTTTGCTTCTTGTTTTTGTTTGAGTGAAGATTATCTATGGTTTAATCCGCTGAATCCACCCGCACTGTTCCGCTCCAGTGGAAACAAGGCTTCTGTGTCAGCCTATTAATGTGTTTGCTACCCAAAACTAAACACATTTCTCTCAAAAATATCCCATCTTTGTCAGCCTTATGTGTCTTTTAATGGGCTTTAACACCTCCAGCTTTTGATCCAGACTTTCCTGCTAAGTCTGAACAGCTGCACTTCGGTCCGGGAAAACTAGTTGCATCCTTTTGAACCAAATGCAAGCCACAACTGATTTTATGCAGTGTATATTAATTTTAGTACCCCAAATCATCCCAAAAAACAAAGCATAAAACAGGCAAATGTTTTCAGTTTTGGTCAGAGTCAACATCATAGACCAATGTTTTATAAATAAAATATTGCATTTATAGTATTCAAGCAGAACACATCACATTAAATATTAAGTCCCGAAAATGAGTAAACTGGTAGCTATAACCTGGGAAGAGGACTTGTACCTGATCTGAGCAGAAGAGCCAGAGTTCGCAGTCCCACCATCGTCACTTTGGGGTCCGCGCTGAACTGGGACAACACTTTCAAGACATGCCTATAAAACACATCAGACAGAAAGAAGCTGAAGCTGTAAATAATATTATGGACTGAAAACAAAAACAAACAAAGGATCCAGTTTGGGAGGATCAGTAAAGTTGTTCTTTTCACTCACTGGTGCACTCCCAACACCTCCCAGTCTGTGGCGTCCTGAAGAGGAGCGGTCAGCTGGTCCAGGGTTTTGGGACATATCTCAATCAGACGACACAGAAACGACCAACCGTTCTGCAGCAACAACACACATCTTTTTCAACATCTCCAGAAAACGTCTCTGATAATATAAGGCTAAAGCACTGCTGCCCTTTATCAATAGCGATAAAACATCATGAGGAAACATGAAAGAAAAAGTGGAAATGATTAAAAACACTACTTATTGGGAATTTATTGGTACAAAACCAAAATTATTTTTATCCCAATATCAACAGTGACACTTTTTATATCAAGATAATTGGCCAGTAATAGCTTTAAATAACACTGTGACAACAAAATAATTATCAGACAGTTTAAACGCTTAAATTTACTTCTGAGTTTATGTGAGAAAGTGTAGTTAAGGTCAGTGTTGTGGCCAAGCATCATGCTACAGTTTCACCTCTGATAAGCTAAGGTCACAAGACGAGCACAGAAACATTCACAAACATGTAAAAACACAAGACAGAGAGAGAAAAGAAACAGAGGAAACAGCCCCTCTGGTTGTAAAGTGGAAGGATAAAATACTCCAGAGTAATTAATTGTGTCTGGTATTGCTTTAATCTAAACGGTTCAATGGCTTCAATAAAACACATACAGACTTATTAACAGTTAATAAAAACACAAATTACTTATAAAAATGAGACTGACACTGCTATATTTTCTGTGTTTGCAACATTAATGAATTCAAATCTCTAGAGAAATATAACAGAACAACGTGAGATGCAGATAAATACTGGTGATACATTCATGCAGTGATTATTGAGGCAATGAGATAAACTGAGCTCTAAACTTTAGTTCTGTTGTCTTTTAACATCTGTCCTGGGACTACAGATGAAAAAAGCCTGTTGGCTAAATCTGGCATAATTACAGTTTGTCTGTCTGTCAATATACACTGTCTCTGAAATAAATTAATTGGGTTCGGTTTTACTTAAAATAAAGTAACGTGTCTCCATCATGTTGTTGGGGTTTGGGAGCATGAGGGAAAGAGTTTTTGGCTTCTGCAGCTTTAATGTTTCAGGAAGTGCTCATTTATTTTTTATATAGAGTACTTTAAACTTAAGACCATTTTTTAAATGTCAAGAACAACCAAGACCACATACAGTATATTTGTATGTTTCTGAGAATGAATATAACAACTAAAATATTATTTTATATGCAATTAAAAATCTTTAAGTTCTAACTCTGTCTCCTTCAAACACTGACCTCCATGAGTCTGGACCTGGTCTAAGACTGGACTAACTCTGTCTCCTTCAAACACTGACCTCCACGAATCTAGACCTGGTCTAAGACTGGACTAACTCTGTCTCCTTCAAACACTGACCTCCATTCGTCTTGACCTGGTCTAAGACTGGACTAACTCTGTCTCCTTCAAACACTGACCTCCACGAATCTAGACCTGGTCTAAGACTGGACTAACTTTGTCTCCTTCAAACACTGACCTCCACGAGTCTTGACCTGGTCTAAGACTGGACTAACTCTGTCTCCTTCACAAACACTGACCTCCATGAGTCTGGACCTGGTCTAAGACTGGACTAACTCTGTCTCCTTCAAACACTGACCTCCATGAGTCTGGACCTGGTCTAAGACTGGACTAACTCTGTCTCCTTCAAACACTGACCTCCATGAGTCTGGACCTGGTCTAAGACTGGACTAACTCTGTCTCCTTCAAACACTGACCTCCATGAGTCTGGACCTGGTCTAAGACTGGACTAACTCTGTCCCCTTCAAACACTGACCTCCATGAGTCTGGACCTGGTCTAAGACTGGACTAACTCTGTCTCCTTCAAACACTGACCTCCATGAGTCTGGACCTGGTCTAAGACTGGACTAACTCTGTCTCCTTCAAACACTGACCTCCATGAGTCTGGACCTGGTCTAAGACTGGACTAACTCTGTCTCCTTCAAACACTGACCTCCACGAATCTAGACCTGGTCTAAGACTGGACTAACTCTGTCTCCTTCAAACACTGACCTCCACGAGTCTTGACCTGGTCTAAGACTGGACTAACTCTGTCTCCTTCACAAACACTGACCTCCATGAGTCTGGACCTGGTCTAAGACTGGACTAACTCTGTCTCCTTCAAACACTGACCTCCATGAGTCTGGACCTGGTCTAAGACTGGACTAACTCTGTCTCCTTCAAACACTGACCTCCATGAGTCTGGACCTGGTCTAAGACTGGACTAACTCTGTCCCCTTCAAACACTGACCTCCATGAGTCTGGACCTGGTCTAAGACTGGACTAACTCTGTCTCCTTCAAACACTGACCTCCATGAGTCTGGACCTGGTCTAAGACTGGACTAACTCTGTCTCCTTCAAACACTGACCTCCATGAGTCTGGACCTGGTCTAAGACTGGACTAACTCTGTCTCCTTCAAACACTGACCTCCACGAGTCTGGACCTGGTCTAAGACTGGACTAACTCTGTCTCCTTCAAACACTGACCCATCTTTGAGAATGGACTGTTTAGAATCTTAAACCTTTCATTGTATCTATTACATTGTATTGTTCACTGGTTTTGGTCTGGTCTAGGACAATGTGGTCTCGACTATAACCTTTTGTCTTTAGACTAACTGAATGCTCCTCAAAACATTCACAGGAGGACAGAGTGCTGATGCTGTCCTGTGGATGGCCTGAAGCCTAGTGCTGTCTGAGCTTATGTCACCTGCTGGACTCCTTTGTTGCTGAGGTTTGTTGACAACACTGTCACAAGAGGGTTGTGTACATCTTTATCTTGAAACAGCTCCGCGGCTGCACAACAAAACATTAAGAAACAGGTTATTCACAACAGCCATCGAGTAACAACAATGCACCTGCTTTTCCGGTCGAGAGAATAAAAAATCTCAATAAAAACTATAACACACAAGGCTGAACCTTTGAGTCAAGTGTCATGTGATTATGTCAGTTTATACAGCTTTGGTCAGAGGTTATTGAGGATAAACCTTCAGTTTCATTCCTGTGGTGGAAAAGTAAAAGTAAATTGCGTGACATGTGCAAATGTTTCATCAGCAGTAATGGCTAACTCTGTTTCTTATGCTGCAGTCTCTTGGGGATAGTATCAGAAAAAAAGCACCTTGAAAAACTTCATAGTAAAGATACAGTAGCTACAGAAGACTTTTCCCTATATATCTCACTCCAGAAGCTCTGTGTATTTCTTCTATGACTCCCCCTTTTCAAACACCCCTGTTGTCTGTGCTCCCCTATGAACTGGTCGTCTCTGCACAACCAGCTGCAACATCCACTCGGACATAATAATCTATAAAGGTCTCCTCAGTCATTTGTTACAAACTACAAACGCCTCTAACACCAGCTCTGCTCATTATACTCTCCGGCCTGGAACCTGCTTTGGTTTCATTTGTTCCTTGTCAGTTTAACCTTGCTCTGTGAATGTTCTTTGACAAAGAAAAAAGTATATATATTATATATATTATATTTTTGTGCAGCTCTAATTCACATGTATGTTCTAACTATCTGTAAATTTCAGATTGAGCATGTATTTTTTGTACTTGTTCACTGTTGCTTTGTCCTGTCAGGTTTAAAAATAATAAAATGTGCATTAGTCATGGTTTAAATAAAATGTTTTAATTAAAAAGAGTGTTATATAATTATATAACACATAGCAGTGCTTTATAAGGTGTCATACTACTTCCTTTGCAATAATTAACAATAATGTTATCCTTTCAAACTCACTTTGAAAAACTTTAAAAAATCAAGTGCTTTATTTCAGGTTCAGTTTGCCCTTGAGATTTAAGTTTAGTGAAGCCTATATTTCAGTGGAAAATTGGAAATAGCTTTAATTTGCCTTTATGTAAAGCACCTGAACAGTAAAGTGAGCAAGTTAAACATCACCACTGCTTTATGAAGGACTTGTGCTTGTAATTATTTTGGTTTTATACAAGCTCAAAGTACTGCCCTAAGCTGTAGTTAACAATAAAATGGATTGACACTGGACAGATTTTTATGGACAGCAGCACGTTTCAAATATAGAAAAAAATAAATAAAACTAAATAAAATTTGTCTTACAATATTCTGTGTGTGCCAGAAAAAGTAAGTCCTGGATGATTTGAATTAAAGTCCCAGGATGTCTATCTTCTTGTGGGGTTTTCAATCGGACCAAAAGTTTTTTCAGCCTCTCCTCCAGCTCCTCTTTGTCAGCCATAGTCCTTGTAGCTTAGTTATGGAGTGAAAAGAAGACAACTCCAAGAAGAGCATTTAGGTCAATTAATCCGGTCAGAATCAGAGCACTGGTCCCGGTGAGGCAGATGCAACGTGAAAAAGATGATTAAAAAAAGACTCGCAGTATTACAAAACATTACTAAATATTTGCAGCGTACGTGACATTAAGCTACAGTAAAGTAAAGTAAAAAGGGGAAGCTGTGTTTTTAGCGTAGTTTCATTTCGGACGTTGACATCACCGTCTAAAAGTGCTGTCCGACTTTCACTCGACATGTTCCTCCTTTTTGTTGTAACTAACTTCTGTGGTAGAGATCCAGCGGGTTTTTCTCAGGGAGGCGTGTTTCCTCTTCCCCACGCTCACAATATATGAGTACAGGCAGAAAAAGTTCTCATTTGTTAAAGAGGAAATGGAGGAAAAAATAAACACGAGGGCTAGACGGCTGTCAGGCGGATTCATTCACACCGGGGTTGTGACGAAGTACGCACCCTGTTAAGATGAGCGTATACCTTTTGTTATAAACATCAAAACCTGCAAAAACCTAAAACTAAAATTGCATTATAAAGCATAAACATAGCAAATATAAGGTAATGGGTAAAATATATTGGCTCTAAAACGCTAGAAAGCCTCTGGCAAAACTAGTAATGCTAAGATGGACAGGGAGGCAGAACTCTTCAGTACACCGTCCACCACCAACCTCCCGAACTGCTACTAGCTAAACGTAGCTAAAACATTGGTCGTGAAAGTTAAGCTCTTTCCGAAATGAGCGTTTATTTGTCGGGTTTAATTATCTTTAGATGTCGTTATTAGTCGTTTCCGCCCCGCTGTCAGAATTGTCAAAACCGCCCGGACAAGCTGCTTGAACTGATTTGTCGTCTTTGTGCCCCCGCCATATTTGTAGTTCTACATCTTTCCAAGTGGCTGGGGCGGGACGTTGTCATGGTAAAGTAGCTTAGACTCTGGTTTAATCCATGTAAAAATACAAAATCTGTTTTAGTTTAATTTTCTGTTTTTTTATTTTATTTTTTTAATTACCCCTTTATTATCCCAGTAGGGAATAATACCTGATACCTTGCAACCATCTATCCAGGTTTTTTCTGGCATTAGTCCTGTACAAAATGTGGTCTATAAATAAATTTTGTTGTTTATGTAACATTGTTAGTTTATAATAAAAGAAACTACAATGATAAGTATTTGAAATACAGGCATGAGATGAATTTACAGGACCAATTGTTATTTAAACAACAGAGAAACACAGAGTTCAAGTCTGACTAGTGCAAGAAATCTGTATAAAATTAAATAAAAAAGTGAGAGAAGAAAGTGTGCGTAGGCAGAGGGAAGTAAGAAAACGTGTCCTTTAATTGTTCAATTGTATGATGACGTTGGGGGAAATACCTGGTGGTTCTGGACTGAATGCTAGTCTGAAACCTCTTGATGAGGGTGTGTGGGGTATTTGAGGATAATAGATAATGGTTAACCTCCCAGACTTTTATTATCCTGCTTTGTATTTCATTTTGATTCACCATAATGAGGTTGCAGCCCACTTTAGCAGTAGACACTGACGTCAGGCGATAATGAAACTGATCTATTATTTCTGTGACTCATTCTTTTGACTGTGCTTTTTTACTCTCAACCCAAATATTACTTAATATACATTATAATATAAATATAAAATGTGGTAGTCATGTGTTTTATTACATGTATTTACCTGATACACTGAAAATTATTATTGCAATAGACATTTCATTATTTGATGTTTGCCTTACACATAGTCATGTCTAATATAAGCTGTTTTTTTAAGGTTTCTTTTAAGTCGTGTTAAAACATTGAATTGTCAGCCTTTGTTAAGGACATATCTGCCTTTAAAACAGACTTGTGAGATTACTGTCATTAAAAATCACAGTGGATAAATATTGAAGTCCAGACCACAACAAACTCATCAGCTGCACTCACCACCAGAGGGCAGCAGTGAGCATCAGCCCCACACTTGGTCTAACAGCCTCCTGCTCCAGAGCTCATGTCTCAGACTCCCATCGGTCACAGACAGGACTCTGCTGCAGGTACGAGTCACGTGATGATGGTCCTAGTCCTGGTTTTGGTTTTGCTCTCTCTCAGGACTTCCCAGACCAGGGCCCCACAGATGGGCCCCTGTCCCGCTCTGTGCAGATGCAGGGCTGAAGACGGGACGCTGCAGAGGGTCGACTGTGTGGATGTGGGTCTGACTGAAGTACCCTGTGACCTGAGCAGCAACACCTCCAGACTGTGAGTTCTTATTTGTTTATCTAAAGTGCTGTTTTATCTCTGCGTCTTCTTCAGATGTGTTAAAAACATTTAGTGTAAGTTTCAAAGGCTTGTGTCTTTGTCCTGAGTTTGTCAGAGCCACAATGTAAAGTGGGTATGTCAACGTTTGAGCCTCAGTGGGGAAATATGTAAGACTTTAATTGTTGTCAGAAACTGTGGTTAAGAGAACATTTCATACATTAAACAGTACATTTGGTATTTCTCTTGTTTCTTCTTTCTACACTTTTCACCTCCAGGAGATATGAGCTTATATAAAAATCTATACATTTGGAAAGTTCAGCCAAAAACTGAATAAATATTTTGTGAAAGCTTGTAACAACTTATTAAAATTAGATTTAAGTTTTGTTTAGTTTGTTGAGAACTGTTCTCACTCTTTGGAAAACAAGCTCCAAAACAAAACACTAAACTGTTATAAAGAGCACTCTCACTGTTCAGAGATTTGTTTTAAGAGATGCTTTTCTCAGTCCGAAAAATGTTATTAAATAAAAATAAAAGAATCAGCCAAAGCAAATGAGAAAAACTACTCAACTCAAATATAATATTATTTGATTCTTATTTCTGACTTCTGTTTATAGCTCACCAGGGCCTTGTCTATCATTGTAAATACCCATTTTATAATTTACGTTTATAAGCCCTCTATTATGTACATAACCATTTGCAAAATACTAACTTATTTATTTATGCAACTTGCTTCTATTGCACTTCTAGTTAGACCTAAACTGCATTTTGTTGCATTGTAGTGTGTAATAACTATAAAGTTGAATCTAATCTAAAATAAACTGCTCTTACTCTTACTCTGCTCTTACGGAAATGAAAATGCTAATTCTTCATGATGCTAAAATCTTACTAGTTCAAGCTCAGATTTATTAACACATTTACAGTCACAGCCCCCAAAAAAACAGATCAACAATAAGGAATTAGAAAGTAATCTCTTAATGTTACTGATTATTAGGGTTTTTCATAATTAATTATTTTACAGTGTAAATAGTTCATTAACATAGATTATTCTGAAGTGTTTCCATTGCATGTAATACACTTTTATAATATTATTAGACATTAGTCATTATTCATCTTTAATTTAAATGTGAAGCTATAAAACATCTCTTTTATAAACAACATATTTTTTTCTGAACCATTTAAACAATAATCCTCTGATACCGTTTAAACTATAGTATAACGTTATAATGTTATGTTATTACATTATATTTGTTTGTTATAGTTCTCTTGTTTCTGTCAGTCAGCATTTTATATTCAAATTTACAAAAACTAAAAATCAGATATAATATATAAGAATGAAACCATGAATAAAACCTTTTAATTAAAAACAACTGTGATACATTTGTGTCAAAGTGTTAAAATATAAATGAGTGAGTACAACTTTTGAAGAATTGCCTGCTTTCTTTGTTTTTTGCTGTTTTTACTCATCTCTTATCTTGTTATTTAAGGCTCAGTGAGCTCTAAACTTCATTTAATTAAGCTGGTCCTTTTTTCTTATTGTGTTCTTTTTACCAACAATAAATCGACACATAGAAAAAGAGAAAATAAAAGCCCGCTCTGCATCCCTGTCACCTCCACTACTGCTGGGAATTATAAAAGAGCTGGAAAAGCTGCTCCTTTTTGTAATTATATTTCACTCCTTATAGTTTTTTTGTTATTTACAAATTATTAACAAACCTTAATTAGTTGCTAATTAATAATAAATAAATAGGTATTTTTGTGAGAAATTCAGAAGTCCTGACTTATTGCTTGTTCTTGTGAAAGCGCTCTCTGTGTGATGACTGTTGTTTCACAGATCGACGGCAGAGACGGAAACTCAATTCAGGTCTTGTTTTTTAAACTTTTATAAGCTTGAGTTACACTGTTTTTAAGCCGCGGTGTACCTCCAAGTGTAATTATATTGGACACACATGTCACTGAATGAAAAGCTCTCTTTTGGACAAAAGACACATCTCTTTTCATATTTATGCACATTACTTTGACTGAAGGAGAGACCTGCCCTATACTGGATATTGGATTCAAACAAATACTGTACAAGTGTTAAAAAAGGGCTGTCAAACTCATATTTTTTATCTAATTTTGTCTTTCTCCTTCCATTTTTTTGTATTTGTGACATTTTATGAATTTAATCACTTTCTTGTCAGTGTAGAACAAAAACACACACAACATAGACACACAAAAACAACACATTTACAGTTCATCAGGTCGAAAAAGATAAGAAATACAGTAAATAAAACAAAATAAAAGGTAAAAAGTATGATAAATTTCTACTTTATTGTTCCAAGCAGCATTTGAAATCAGACTTAGTTTTCTTGTATTTAATGGTGTTTAAGTGTTTGCTCCAGGTCGTCCTGTACCTGTTCATGTTGGAGTTATTTTTGAGCCAGAGCTGGAACAAATGGAAGTGTTTTGTCGTGAATGTTTCCACATGGACACACTTTTACAGTGGAAGAATGTTACTCTGTTTGTGTCTGAGATGCACAGCTGCTCGTTCTGTTGTTCTTACATATAAGTTACAGTATGTGTCTTTGTCCATCAGCGATCTGAGCACGAACCAGGTGTCTGTGCTGTCGGCCCACACCTTCACTCGCCTCCACAAACTCAAAGAACTGTGAGTAAATACCACTCACTGTGCATTTATCCTATGCTCCTAATGTAGTGCTGCACTATATGTATATATATATATATATATATATATATATATATACATATATACATTTTTTAAATTCAGTCAATAAAATAATTATTTACTCTTTGCCTCAGAATCATGGTCCAAACACGTTAAATACAAACTGTGGTGCGTTCAGGTATCAGTGTGCCAGATTTTATATGTTAATACATTTGTGAACGGTGTTTATAGTTTTGATGGCACCAGTATTTTACAGCCGAAGCTCAATGACACTCACACAATGACCTAAGCACCAATCATCTTCCTCATTTGGTGATTGACAGGTGTGAAGGCCCGCCTCTTAAATCCTCTGCTGTAGGGTCTAAATGTGTTCAACCCAGAGACTTGGATTTGATTGAAACAGAGACTTACAGAGCTACAGAGAACTACTGTACTTCTGAGAGAGAAGAAGAAGAAGTGACAGGAAGAGCAGGAGATTTTCAGATAAATACTTCAACAATATTTGCTCCATTTAGGATCATTTCACACATTTAACATTATTTAAAAACATTATTTCTGCCTCGGTCTTTAGTTGAGTGATAAAACCTGGCATTTTTTTTATGTAAATACTGTTCTCAAATTGTTATTTTATTATTCTAATGGTAATATGTATTTATTGGCTGTTTAAGCTTTAGTTTGAACACGATTTATTACAAGACAAGGCAATACATAGTGGTTTATTAAATTAAGTGAATATTCAAGCCATTATTATTATTTGTTATTATTCAGTCCACGTCCATTTAAATCTCAGCAGGAGTTCATGGCAACAGAGCATTATTGAGGCTGTCCTGTACATTTATTTTAAACCTGAAGTATGGAATAAGAAAGAACTAAACCTAAAAGAAACATTCAACCTAAACTGTTTAATGGTCACTGTGAGAGTAATGCACAGGGTGTTTGCACTGAGCAGAAAAAAATTATAAAGTTACTTTTTTGGCCATTAGTAAGAAAATTATTTTATATTTTAGCAATATTACCCGGATCTAACTTGAAATATACTGATCTTTGTTTCTTCTTCCTGTAGAGCTGTGAACATATGGATATCTGTGTGTCCTTTAAATAAAATGTAAAGGAGGTGTGTCTGTGCAGGCGTCTGGCAGGAAACAGTTTGAAGAAAATCTCCACAGAGGCTTTTTCAGGACTAACCGACCTCAGAGCCTTGTATGTGACTCTCTCATTAAAACCACAGAGTGAACTTTATCCTTTTGTTTGTTTGTTTTTTAAGAGGGACTTCTCTTCTGTTACAGATCGCTGCAGAACAATCGTCTGAAAACTGTTCCTTCTGACGGTCTCGGGAAACTCAGGACCCTACAGTCGCTGTGAGTCATTCACTTTAAATACATGGTTTTAATTTAGTATTTTATTATGAAGCTATGTTACAAAACATAATAGGGCTCCAGACGTTTCTCATCTCTGTCGCAAAAAAAAACAAACAACCATAAACATTTTCAGTTTACATACATGTTTTATTCTTAAATGCACAAAGTTCTGCGAAGGTCATCTTGAAAAGGGCGCTCCCACAGGCACAGATGAAAATTTAGTTTAGTTTTTTCAAATTCTTACTGCAAATTTCCTTGATTTCTTTTGTATTTCAAAAATCACATGCATTTAACACAATGCTTTGTAAGTGATTTTTCACACTCCCTAACAAGTTTTACTGAAGATAATAGAACTTAAAGATCAATTAAAATTCTTAAAGGAACCAGATGGAATGGAACCAGATTTGTTTAACTACAGTTTTTAATAAGTCTGTGTTGGTTTCAGGTGTCTCGGAGCAAACAGGATTGACTGTGTGCCCGCCTCCTCCTTTAGGAACCTCTCATCTCTGCGTTACCTGTGGCTGGACGATAACACTCTGGGGCAGGTCCCGGTGGTCGCTCTGATGGATTTACCCAGACTTCAGGCTCTGACTCTGGCTCTAAACAACATCAGTCACGTCCCGAACAGGGCCTTCTCCAGCCTCTCAAACCTGCTCGTACTGTGAGTAACTGTTGTTCTGAGGACAGAGCTTATGACAGGGCACTGTGAACTGTAATCCCCTCCTCTACAGTTTTTATCGACTATTGGACATTCCCTGACGCTGTGTTCACTGTTGTCATGACAACATGACATGTCTCAGTCTAAAACCTGTTCAAATCCATCTAAAACCTGTTCAAATCCAACTTAAACCTGTTCAAATCCAACGTAAACCTGGTTAAATACAATTAAAACCTGTGAGTGAATTACTTTTACATTTACTGTGGTGAATGTAAATGTGGTATTTTAATTTTATGTTTGTATGTACCTTTAAATTGTGCCTTCAAATATTATATAGTTTAATTCAAACAAAAAAAAAACATTTTGCACTTATGGTTTTGTGAACCTGTGGTTTAGGGCCAGAAACAATGCCCTTAAATATTGAAAAGGTAATGGCATTACAAATAGAATGTTACGTGTTTTATTGAGTGAGAATGTGTTCAGTGTTTTGCAATAAAGAGAGGAAGGGTTTTATTTAACATTCTTTACATGATGCTGAGCAAAAAAACCAATGATGAGCACGCCCTATCTACAGCTATGCCCCAAATTTCTAAAAGAAACTCAATGGTAAGTAAAAAATTACATTTAGCAGACGCTTTTGTCCAAAGCAGTTTATATTAAGCTTCCATACACCAGTGCTACAGCTGGCACACCACTTGTTGGTTAAGTATCTTGCTCAAGGACACAATGACAGTGTCTGTGGAAAGCGGGAATTGACCCACCAACCTTCCGGTTATAGGAAGACTGCTCTACAACAGGCCCTATCTCCACCAGGATAGCAGCCATTTAGGTTTAAAAATGTATGTCCTCCCAAAAGTTGCCCTTGTATTTTAACAAGCTCGTCCTAGGGCTTTCCTCCAACAGGCTCCAAACTAGGTCAAATTGATCTCTAAATATCTGGCCCCAAAAGGTATTAAAATAATTGTTATTAGTTTTAGGGTGTTGCCGTGGCGAGCCAGTTAAGAGAAGACTGTTTTGGTGAGCATTTAAAGTCCTGTGACTTACCAAAAAAAAAAAAAAAAAATTAGTTTGAAAAAGCCAAGTTTAATTTGCTACAGAGAGCTGGATTATGAGCAAAAATGTCCAGTGGACCACACCATGTTACCAACAAGAGGGCGGCCATTTTGAATCAAAGTTTTCAGTCAGACCTTTTTACAACTTAGTAGATTTATTTCTCAGATTTGAGACATACAAAAGTGTGTTAGAGCCATGCTTAGTGATGCACAGGACACTGATGCGTGGCCCTTTATCACTGCTTGCAGTTTGAATTTTAGTTTTGTTAATTTGTTTTCTGATTTGTTATTTTGTTCTTCAGCCATCGTACCTTAGGTACAGTGTTGATTTAAACACTGGACACTGGACAGGACACTTTAAACATACTGTGGTCTGTTTTAATTCTCTTCTCTGATTGGTTGACTGAAAATGATTATCACATTTAAAACCCTCCTCCTTTTTGGAAACATAGCACCTGCTGTTTAACCTGATTGAAAAAGTAATGGCCTTATTCCCTGGACAATGTAAACCTTTTTGGCCAACTTATTGGCTGCTGTGTTTAATTACACTTCCTTTTAAAGCTGTTTAGTGCACACCTCCGCCCCCCTTGATTGTACAAAGGAAGCAACAAACATCAGCTGATTGCTTAATATTTATTCAATAACAATAATGTCATCACCTGAGGCTTCCTAAAGACGTCCGCGTTGCCAGCATCAGGTCCGAGTGAGACTGATCCCAGATGTGGCCTTGCGTTGGTGTAAGTCCGCTGGTATCTCTCTAGAAATGAACTTTCACTAAAGCACTTGCCACACTGGTCACACAAGGCTTTTCTCCAGTGTGAGTCTGCATGTGTTTCTTTAGACTTACTCTTTGTCTAAACCTCTTCTCACACCGCTGGTGCAGCTTTAAAGCCCCTCGTTGTTTAAAGCTGTGGCCACACTGGTCACAAAGGGAAGGGTTCACTGTAAACCCTCTGATGCACTTTCATTTTTGCTGATGATCTGAAGCTCTTGCTGCACTGTTCACACCGGTGAGGTTTTTTAAGGTTTAGGCCATTTTTACGTAAATTTCCTTTGGAGAGCTCTGTGAAGGTTCTCAATCATCCAGGTCATCTTCAAGGTAAAGCCATTTTGTCTCCAATTCCAAGAGACTTTATCAATTCTGAGATAAACTGGTAAGAGAGCTGAGCTTTATCTCTAGAAGGAGGAGTTTCCCCTTAAACCAAACCTGATTGGACTCGGCTGTTCTGGTCTTACTGTCGTTGGCCATGAAAGGGAAGTGTGACTCCTGATGTGAGAGTCCTTAAAAGCTCAGCAGAGTCGTCAGTGACACTCTATTCAGGTGCTGTGTTTGTTGTTCTAAGGCGAGGCTCTTTAGTTTTAGGTTTAAGAACACTGTTGTAAATACTAGGCAACATTAATCTGAGGCCACCTTCTCTGTTCAACGAGGGCTTTTCCATTTTCACAAAAATGGCTTCTTTCACCCCTCTCTCAAACCATCTGACCTCTCTGGACAAAATTTGGACATTGCTGTCCTCAAAGGATGTCCTTTCTCTTTGAGGTGGAGGTGGACAGACTCAGGTCCTCTAGGATTGTCTCTTCTGTGCTGATACATCCTCTTGTGAAGCTGTTGTTTAGTTTCACCGACATAACTGTCACTGCACTCTTCACTGAACTGTATAAACCACATTACTCTGTTTGTGGGGATCTTGTCTTTAGGATGGACTAGTTTTTGACGCAGTGTGTTCCCTGGTTTAAAGTGGACTGGAATGTTGTGTTTGTAGAAAATCCTTTTCTAAAAAGTTTTTCAGATAAACCAGACACATAAGGGATAACTACACTTTTGTCCCTGGTTCTTGTCTGTTTGGTGTCTGTGTCCTCTTGGTTTTGTTGAAAGTCCATGAAAGTGGTATCCACAGTCTCTCAGAGATTTACGGATGTGTGGTTCTTCTTTCCGTTTACCTTCTGAGATTGTGGGCACCTCTTGTGCTCTGTGCTGAAGAGTCCTGATGACTCCAGCTTGTGCTTTAGTGGGGGGTGGGGGGTAAAATCAAACAGCAAGTATTGTTCCGTGTGTGTAGGCTTCCTATAAACTTCTACTTGGAGAGTCCTGTCCTCTCAAATAACCACTGCACAGTCTAAGAAAGCCAGGCAGTTCTTTAGTTGTAGCTGTTGTTGTGCTCTTTAAAAAACAAATATGAGCTTAATTTAGAAGAAAACTGAGGAGCATTACAGTATTTTCTTTTTTTAGTTTTAGTTGGATTTGAACAGGTTTAGTTGGATTTAAACAGATTTAACATGGATTTAAACAGTTTTTAGTTGGATTTGAACTGGTTTTACAATTAAAGCTGTTTGTATAAAGCCACTATGACCGAGACCAAGACCAAGACAGTGCGAGTCCAGGTCGAGACGAGACCGAGTCAAGCCCAGAGCCAGGGAACAATACACTGTAATAGGTCAGTGTTAGTCCAGTCTTAGACCAGGTCCAGACTCATGGAGGTCAGTGTTTGAAGGAGACAGAGTTAGTCCAGTCTTAGACCAGGTCCAGACTCATGGAGGTCAGTGTTTGAAGGAGACAGAGTTAGTCCAGTCTTAGACCAGGTCCAGACTCATGGAGGTCAGTGTTTGAAGGAGACAGAGTTAGTCCAGACTTAGACCAGGTCCAGACTCATGGAGGTCAGTGTTTGAAGGAGACGGAGTTAGTCCAGTCTTAGACCAGGTCCAGACTCATGGAGGTCAGTGTTTGAAGAAGACAGAGTTAGTCCAGTCTTAGACCAGGTCCAGACTCATGGAGGTCAGTGTTTGGTGAAGGAGACAGAGTTAGTCCAGTCTTAGACCAGGTCCAGACTCATGGAGGTCAGAGTTTGAAGGAGACAGAGTTAGTCCAGTCTTAGACCAGGTCCAGACTCATGGAGGTCAGTGTTTGAAGGAGACAGAGTTAGTCCAGTCTTAGACCAGGTCCAGACTCATGGAGGTCAGTGTTTGGTGAAGGAGACAGAGTTAGTCCAGTCTTAGACCAGGTCCAGACTCACGGAGGTCAGTGTTTGGTGAAGGAGACAGAGTTAGTCCAGTCTTAGACCAGGTCCAGACTCACGGAGGTCAGTGTTTGTGAAGGAGACAGAGTTAGTCCAGTCTTAGACCAGGTCCAGACTCATGGAGGTCAGTGTTTGAAGGAGACAGAGTTAGTCCAGTCTTAGACCAGGTCCAGACTCATGGAGGTCAGTGTTTGAAGGAGACAGAGTTAGTCCAGTCTTAGACCAGGTCCAGACTCATGGAGGTCAGTGTTTGGTGAAGGAGACAGAGTTAGTCCAGTCTTAGACCAGGTCCAGACTCATGGAGGTCAGTGTTTGGTGAAGGAGACAGAGTTAGTCCAGACTTAGACCAGGACCAAGAGTGATTCCTCGTTCTGTAAAAATGATTGTGTTGATCTGCTTACTTTATTTATTTTTTTAGACACCTCCAGTACAACCAGATCCGGTCTCTGGGTCCCACCTGTTTCTACGGACTTCACGACCTCGAGACATTGTAAGTTTAATCTAAACCTTGTGAATGAATCTAAAAGTGTTGTATTCTCAGCCGTCGTGTGTGAAGTCTGTGAGAATAAAGCGACCGCAGACAGATCTATGTGTCACAGATCTACGATAATGGCCCAATTCAGATAAATGCCTCTAAATCCAACGGCTTCTATCGAGTTAAATCGAGCCCAAGACTTTTGTAATTACTGTAGTGTGTCGTTTACTGAGGGAGGCTTTGAGGCTGAGCAGCAGGAGATGGAGGGCCACACACCGAGAGCCCTTTGAACTGCACACAGACACAGATTTACTGTAAAGACCAATAAAACTAGGACTAAACCAGGAACAAAACCAGGACTAGACCAGGATTTAAGGTAAAGCCAGGCCTGAACCAAAACTATCGAATCACAGTCAAACCAGTGTTAAACCATGACGTAGCATTGACCAAATCAGGAATAAACATGTCTTAGATACAATCAACGTTAAAAAGAATGATTAAATGAAACCTAAGTCAAGACTAAAACAAAGAATACCTGATTTTGGTTAAGTTTGAATTTTTGTTACGAAAAATAAAAGCAGTAAAGTCCCGGGGCTGTTTTCGGGACCTTGAGTGAAGGAGGGTCTGAGACTTAAACCATGAACAGAACTAATGAAGGCTTGAAACTGGGACCGGCACTAAATCTTCTATCTTCTTTATTTTCATATTTCGTTTTAATGTAGACCAAATCTTATATTTACTTTATATTTAGCTTTTTTTCATTTTAATTTAAACTAGTAACTATTAAGAGCAGACCTGTTATTTATTAATTGTTGCGTTTGTGTTTCAGTTTATTGCAGCACTTTGTAAATTTTTGTTGACAACAGGAATAAAATAAATTTGATTGTTCTGGAAGAAAGAGGTACGGAGCCCCTCTGGTCTCACTATGTAAAAAAAAAATATATATGTAACGTGGCCACGACTTAGTTACATATATATATTTTTTTTACATAGTGAGACCAGAGGGGCTCCGTAAAAGAGTGCTAAAAATGACAGACTGTTAAATATTTAGGTTTTCACACTGTAAACACACACAGTTTTGAATGACAAAATAAGATTTTATTAGTTCGTGGAGCAGGCTGTTGCAGGAATCCAGGCGAGAATGAAGGCGTAGATGATTAATTCTGTCGGCCTGATCGAAATTAAGAGTCATGCTGAAGACATTTTCACACCAAATAAATGCCATTAAACTCCAGGAGACAAACAAAGCATAAAATTAGGCCTGAATAAGGAATTAATCACATGAACAAAATCAAAGTTAACGACTAAATTAAAACAAGACTTAACGGGTTCTAAACCAGAGCGAAACCTGGACTACATCAGACATAAAGTTAAAGAAAATCCTGGACAAATGAAGGGTTAAATCTGAGAATGAAACACTGCTAAACTTGATTTAAATAAGGAATCAACCAGGGATAAAAAGAATATCCCAAAGAACAAGCTGCAGCAGCTTAAATATTTTAGATTTCTGTGTCTGTGTTTTTCTTTTTTCGGCAGAGACCTGAGCTTCAACAGACTCCACAGTTTTCCTTCCTCCATCAGGTTTCTGTATGGACTCAGACAAATGTGAGACTGGAACATTTCTCTTTTTACAGTCGGCTCAGACTCTTTAAAAATGTGTGCTGTTTTTCTGTTTGTGAAATAACTAATCTAAACATTAGTCACTTACTTTATGTCACAGTGTGAAAAAACATGTTTTTGTTCAAATGATTATTACCAATTAAGTATAAAAATATAATTTTGTTTTAAATGCAATACAAATAATTTCCAAATGCTTCAAGGCCACCTGCTTTTTGCAAATATATAATATTTAGTAAATAGGTTTTTTTATAACTTAAAAAAACAAATATCTTTTTTTGTTTTTATATTTTTTTTATTTTTAATTAAAAATCAATTGAATAAATAAAACACTATTATATTTATGTATATATATATATATATATATATATATATATATATATTGTGGAGTTGCAAAGAAACTTAAAAATATATTCTTTGTTGTAAACAGAAGGACTTCAATCAGAAGCAAAAAAATACAATACAATACCATTTTTTAAAAATGGTATTAGATTAAAAATGATTAATATTTTTTGATGAAACAGGAATATTTTTTTGGAGAAGTGCTGTGGCTGAAATGTTTTTTTCTTTATTAAAATGATTGTACAATTAATGAATTTAATCTCTCTGCATTTATTTTGTCATTAAACTGTACATTTTGTAAAAAAAAAAAAAAAACACCAATAAATCTCTATCTTTTATAACTCTAATAATAATCTAAACAAACAACAAAATTAGTTTTGCTGCGACAGGTTCAAGTGTTGAATGTTTGTTTTTTTTTTCTGCAGAAACCTCCAAAACAACAGGATCACTTTTGTTCCAGAAAACATCTTCAGAGGAAACCCTTCTCTGGAGACTGTGTGAGTAATATTTTTAAAAGAAATGTGGAGCTTAAATATATAAAATATGATTATTATTATTATTAGAATTTCTTGCTGATATTTTTATGGAGGTAAACTATTGACAGTTTATATGTGATGTCTCATGTGATATTGTCTCGACAGAAACCTTTTGAAGAACCCTCTTTTTGTCGTTGGAAAGCCGGACTTCACAGGACTCTCAGAACCTCAGACTCTGTTCAGACCTGGTCTCTTCGTCGGAGAGTTGTCTTCCCGGTCTCAGGCAGCGGCGAGCCTCGATCCAGGACAGGACTGTTTCTGTGAGTGTCAGAGGCGTTCACAGACTCTTCACTCTCCGGGTCTAAGCTGGGTTCTCCCTGTGTCTGTGTCCAGGTCCGACCCTCTGCTGCCTGATGGTTCCACTCCTCTTCATCGTCTCCATCCTCATTTCGGTTCCACTTCTGCTCAACACCTTCTTCAAAGTTTTCCATCCTCTCAGTTCAGGCCAGTCTCAGAGAGTTTAGGTCCGAACATAAAAACCTTTTCAGTTTGGCATCATTGTTTTTTTGCTTAAGAAATATATACACATTATAATTTCCCATAAATAACAAAAATACAGCAGAGTTCTTCTCTAAACCTAAAATATTACTTTTATATTTAAACATTTAATAAGCACACCGAGTTACATTATGTAGTTATTCTCTAGTTCATTTAACACTAGAATGACCATATCTCTCATTGTTTTATATCGACAGTAAACACAAAATCCACTCATTGAAAACAATATCTAATACCTCGTAGCTCTTCATACAAACTGTGGCCTCCTTTACTGTCCCCAGGGTCAAAAATGTCATTGGTAAATGATTTTTTTTGTATAAAGTTCCACGTCTGGAATAATCTGCTACTTTCTATTTGCTCAATAACCTCACCTCATTTGTTCAAAAACACCATACTGCCTTTATTTCTTTGAATGAACTGTATTTGTATTTTATTATAACCATTTCAAACATTTACAGATGTAGTCTGTGGTAGAGACGCTGCATCAAAGTTAATAAACCTTTAAATACACTTATGTATTTTAGTATTACCTAAACTATCCATTTAAAGTCCCATCATTTTATTTTAAAGATCCTAATAAAGTTATCTGACAAGATGCAGCTAGACTTTTCTTTTATAACAATATCTAGTATTTCATTTGTAAAGTATAAATCCATTTATGTCCCATTATAATAGATTATTAGATTACTGGATGTTATGTTCACTTTCCTTCTTTGTGTCGGAACCGTTTCTTTCTTTTCTTTAAATGAACATCTTTTATTGCACTGCTGCACGTGTTAAATATGTTTGAGGACCATTTATGTAAATGTAAACCAATTAAAAACACACACACAGACGACTCCAGACACGTTTTTCTCTTTTTACGAAATAATTTATTAACATTTAACTTGAAAATACAAAAAAAAAAAGAACCACCAGAAGGACTTCACTCTCCTCCCTTTGTACTAATAATACTCTTTAATCATTATAGAAGTAAATTCTGACAAATAAAAATAGGACAAATTGCACATAAAGTGTTTTTTTTTCTGACTCCGTGTTTATCTCAGTCTCAGCTCTGCAGTCTCTCTCTCGCTCGAGTCTCACAAAACACCAAGAGGACAACGTGTGGAAAAAAATACTGGCAGCAGCCGAACCCAGCCACAGAAAAAAAAAAAAAAAAAAGTCCAATTTTTCCTTAAATTTTCCTCTTTTTGTTTTTGAACCATAATCATGGAAAACACCACTAAAGAGGGATCCTTTAAAAATGAACACAGGTCCGTCCAAATCGGAACCTTTTCTTTTTCTTTTGGAGGGGAATTATTAAAATACAAGTTAAATAAAAAAAAAAAAAAAAAAAAAAAAAAAAGGAGGGAAAAGGGGGGGTTAAAAAAAGGGGGAGGACAAATGATAAAAATAAGACAAGGCAACAGTGTCAGCAGCAGCACTCAGCAGGAGCCATACTTACGTACATGATGCATTCGGAGACATTACCGGTCGTCGCAGATGTCGTTTCCTCTGGGCTTACCTCGTTTCAGTGAAAAGAGCTAAAGCCACTGTGTTGTGTTTGATATGTTTAAGTGTGTCTTTAAATGAAGGCATTGTGGAGGGAAAATGGCGGGTTTATTCGGTGGGTGTTTTTGTCACTGCTCGTCTCCTTGCGATCGACTCAGACTCACGCCCAGCTCCTGACACTTGTCGACGAGTTTCCGCAGACGTTCGGTTTTACCTCCCTCCGCGGCTTCAAACAGCAAACGCTACAGCAGAAATATAAAAAAAGGGGATGGAGAGGGGGGAATAAAAAAAAAAAAAAAAAAGAGGAAAGGATGTAACATGAGGAAAATGGTTGAAGGCAAAACTACGACACAAAGAAATGTATGTTTGATTAGCACAGAGCTGTAGAAGATGAGAAGAACAGTACTAACAGTAGTATGAGCACTACTAACGTGAGTACTCCAGATACTAACTGAACAGAAAATCTATTTGTTCTTGGTTAAACTAAGAGGGTAAGCGTTTGCACTGGGCTGGTTTGCAGCAGAGGGTGATGCAGGATGAGAATCAGCTCCTCCACATCCGAGGACATGGTCAGCTGGAAAAGGCTGTCCCCTTCAGGTTGGAGGAGAGTGGAGGAGTTTAGGCATCTCAGTGAGGGAAGGACGAAGGTAAGGATAGACAGACGGTCGATTGATCGATGGACCGTTCTGTTGTGGCAGCGAGAAGGAGCTGCAGGCGCTCGAGATGAATTTCCTCCGCAGTTTGGCTGGGCGCTCCCTTGGAGACAGACTGAGGAGCTCAGAGTAGAGCCACTGCTTCACCACATCAAGAGAAACCAGCTGATGTTCAGCCATTAGTTCCTTATGCCTCCTGGATGCCTCCGGGGTGCCTCCTGGGGAGATGTTGGAGGCAGTATGTCTCTCGGCTGGCCTGGGAATGCCTCGGTTTTCCCTCAGAGGAACTGGAGGAAGTGTCTGGAGGTGTTTCTGTTTTGAGATCGTCCCGGACAGTTTCTTCCCCTCTGCCCTTTGGACTCATTAACAAGCTTTCCCACCTGAGACTAACGCTGCTTGTATTAACTTAACACACTTAATGACACATCTGTCACTTTATTACTTTATAAATGTGTGTAGCTTAACACATTTGAAACAAACGCAATTTTCTGGAATGCAATTAGTCAAGTCCCAATGATATAAGATGTGTCCTGACGAGACGCAGGGATGTTTGTTGTATTTTTAAAGCAGTACACATAAGACACCTGGACATTTAGCTCTACCTCTGACACTTTACTGTGGGACACACTTCTTAAGTTCTACAGCTCTGAGTGAGTTACATGTGTTGGAGCAGTGAGTGTTAATGTGAATTACATCTTTCCACAGAGCAGCACACAGTGGAAGGTTCTGCAGAGCCTGCTGATACAGACGCCTCACCTACGAAGAGACGAGCCATAAAACACAGGGGGAGGGGGGTAAAAAAATAACAAAAATAAACACCAAACGGCGGAGCATTGAGTCAGTTTAAGGACAGAAAAACAGGAGCGAGAAGACAAGTCAGAGGATTTGAAATAAATAAAAACCACACCAAAAACATGAACAGAAGCTAAACCAGCCGCCACACATTAGAGGCTCGTGTGGACGGACACAAGACGCCTGTGAAGAGATAAAATAATGACAGGCATCAGTCAGAAACACAGCTCAGGCTCCAGGGAACCGTCCGCTACAGGTCGACTGAGGGACTGCTGACAAAAGGCAGTTTATGTTCAGTTTTATGGAGAATAATGAGCACAAAATCACAGCTCAGGGTTTGTTCAAGGTTTGGGTTTTCCTTTCATTGTCATATTTTCATAAAAGGGTATTCTATTAATAAGGGTTACTATTCTTCTCAGTAATGTTTTATCTACAGCACTTTTTTCAAATAGGCCCCGACTGTAAACCGGTAAAATAAGATGTATTTTGCAACTGAATTACCCATTTTCTGGTTCATTATGTAGTTTACATCAGTGTCGTTTTTTTCAGAAGCAAGGCGTGATTGGCTGAACTCCCGCTGTGGGCTGATTGTTCTCATCTATTAATCTCCTTCATTATTAAATCTAGTTGACATCTCAAGGTCTTATTTTTTCACAGATGATTCTTGTTACAATAAAATATAGAGATTAAACTACATACAAGAGTAAAATAATATTGGGTAATGCCAGTTTTCTTTGTTCTGACTGAACCGACACAAGTTATTTTTTTCCATATTTAATTAAGCCATTGAATGGAAATGCAAGAAGCACTTTATGATTCCAACTGACTTTACATTTTTGCCGTTTTTAGTTATTTTTATTATGATCTGGTTCCAAGACATGTCTCTTAATCTATGCGTTTTTATGTCTCACTGTTTTTTTTTAACAAGTTCATAAGTGGGACAAGAAAGTATATCTTATGTGTTTTTTTTTTAGGTACAAAGCACTAGTCTAACCCAGGTCTAAACCAGGTGTTCAGGTCCAATTAGAGAACATTTATTTTATTAAAATAATAGAACTCTCCATTTGTCCAAATCAGAAACTATTAACAGTCGACCTCTAGAGTCATTAACTCTCCCTTAAATCAACCTAAACCCGCCCCACAGGCTCTAACTCACCTCGGATTTCTCCTTTAGCTGCTTCTCCACAGCTATTGCTCTGCCAAAAAGCACAGGGACACACACCGTCAGCTTCTTTTTGAACAAAACTACAGCTCCATTTAACCGACTAAATGAATCCGATCAGGTGTTTTTCAGTGTCTCTCGGTTTGTTCGAACTCACATTTTCCAGTTGGCCAGACACTTGGGGGCGTTACTGCTCAACATCCGGGACTGAAACTTCATTGGCTCAATGTTTCCCTCCTGCCATTCCTGATGCAGCAACCTGAGCATCGACAGAGACACTCACAGCCATGACTCACAGCGGCTCAACACAACACCAGCAGCAGCAGCAACAGCAACAACAACAACACCACCACCAACAACAACAGTCCCGGGACAAAGGCGCCCAGGACTGTCTTTGTATTATTTATTCAAACGACTGAATAGTTACCATCTTGAAACATAATGTAGGTTTGTTCCTTAATGTGAGTTGTTACCTCAGGCCCAGCTCTGTGTTGTTGGGCATCATGTACCGGAGTCGCTCCAGGACAAGTCCATGCTGGGACGGAGGCAGACAGTTCAGGTAAAAAGATGCCACCTGAAAAAAAATGAATATAACAATACATTAATGTTTAATAAGAGTACAGCTGTTTTTTAAGCTGCTGTCACACTGTTATTTTTGTCGAGCACACAATAATTTGTGACGCTTGTTGTGTCTGTGTTGTGGAACTGGTCACTTCTGTAACAGATCCTGAAGCTGACTCTAAACTCGACTAAAGCCATCGTCTGAGCTGGGTCTCCACAAAGCCTCAGAAACTTTCTGACTCTTTTCACTGTATATTAAATTCATTCATTATATGTATTGCAGTGTTTCCCACAGACCTGCAGTAAGGGGTGTTAATGATGTCAACAGGTGTGTGTGTGGAGGGGGGTTAAAATAGTGTGTTGTAGGACTATTTGAGATGCATTGAGCTTATTTTTTGATAAAGAGCTTACGCTGCGTATTGCTCACACCACAAGAACATGTGCTCAGTGTTTGTTTTATTTAAAGTTGATTAATGCAAATGACCCGCAAGTCATTTAGATTTTAAACAATGCAACAGGATTACTGTAGAAATAGGCTCAAACAAGGCTGGTATCAATAAACAACTGGTTCAGCTGAAGCTGGATCAGAAAAAGGGTGCGAGCTGAAGAAAGTAACTTTTGTGAGGGCGCTAATGTTTTGCTAATGCTTTAGGTTCTCTCCTCCGTCTGTTTTGTGTCACTGCAGAGTGCGAAGAAACTAAAGAAGAGAAACTAAAGAAGAGGCGCTGGTTTTCTGCAGAGTTCTAGTATTGGCTACAGCTATTGCCAATGTATCTCAACTTCCTCTGGAGAATAATCGCTGAAGTTCCACTCAGAAAAATCTCAGATCAAGAGAAGTGGTCTCCTCTCTGCAGCAGAGCTCTGCTGACTGATCAGCACAAGGCAGAGTCTGAGGCCTTCACAGAGAAGCCAGCAAAAAAAAACACCAAATGTTAAATTATATTTAAGTTTATTTGGTAAACGTTTCCTTAATGTGTGGGAGACACTGGTATTGTCTGTATGTGTGTAAATTTATTTGTCATGTCATCTATGTTGTCCAACTTTTGGGGAATGACCAATCTCAATCCTCTCATTGAACCGGCAATTAACTATCATATCTTCAATCTTATTGGACAAGGACAGTGCAAGATGCAACAAATACAAGCTCCTATAAGATTTACTGTTAAAATGGCAGCAGGAACCAATATTTAATCAATCAAGAACCCTCAGAGACAGTAAAGTCTTGTTCTCTGTACTGTTGTGTTCTCCACTGTAAACAGACATTGTGATTCTAATTAGAGCTAAAAGAGCACTTTACAACCACATAAATCCCGAGACAACTGTGCTGTCAGTGTGTGTAGACGGTGGGGACAATGGTTCTTTTGCACAAATCAACTGGTCAAATTGTAGGTGACTGATTTCAGCAGAACAGGTGATTTTAAGTGAACGGTCACATATAGTTAAAATACACATATAAGAATCTTAAGTCTGTGGCTCACGTCAGAAATTCAGGACAATCCTAGGGAACTCTGCTGATCTCTTGTCTCTCACCTTGTTGTGGAACCTGAAGCAGCTCCAGAACTCGGCCGGGTTAAAGGGCACCTCGAGCCGCGATGGGACGGTGCTCAGACAGCGCTGCACCAGGTCTGAGATCAGTTTGGACGAGCCTCGGGTTTGTTGGCCGCTTACGAATGACAGGTAGCTGCAAAACCAACAAAAACAAAACAAAAAAACAGGGAGGGAGTAGATGTCAAGACAAAAGATATAAAACTGTTGTTAATATGTTTAGTTTAAATAATATTGGAAAAAAAGAAAATGGAGGTGGCACTGACTCCATCCAGAGTTTGTGAAGCTCGTCCAGCTGCAGAGGGGACCCCAGCGCTCGCTCAAACGCTTCCACCGTGTCCTCCACCGAACCATGGAGCCACTGCCACCGACTGGAAACAAACACACAATACTGTGGATACAGGAGAAATAATGACACTGAACTAGACTTAACTGTCACTTACGGCCTCAATATTAGCTTGGTTTTCCTTCGTTAGGATGTCGTTGATCAATGCACTATGCTTTTAATTAATCTAGCTCTGACCCTAAGATCACAGACATGCTTTTGGGCAGATAACTCCAAGCTTTTGTCTTTAACCTCATTTATCGTTTTTTTGTTTTGTTTAGAATGATGGCTCTCTAATTTCAAAATGCTTCACTAAAGCTGCTCCAACAGTAATATTTCAGCAAAACAACATGAAACCTATTTAAGATTTAGGTTAAATACAACTGTTGGACTGTTTATTGCACATGTAATGTTAAAAAGCAATAAAGAAATGGAAATTCAAGGCAGGTAAATAGTCTTTATGAGCTCCATATGTTCATGATTAAACTTACAAAAATTCTATTTTTGTCTGTGGACCCTAAGTAAGTATAATAAACAGTATTTTAGCAGCTATGCAATGTTTTTACCAATGTCTTTTTATAGGATAGATGCATTGAACGTATTAGTTTGCTAATTGAGACATTAAGAGGAATACTGAATGTTGAAAGGGAATAAAAGAGAGAGTGATTCAAGTAAATAGTCTAAAAAAACAGTTCTAAAACAAAAACAAACAGTGTCTAGAGTAAGTTTTTATGTGTCGTTTGCCGTGTTTGTCTTAGGTCTGAGCTAAAACACAACCCGGGTACAGACCAGTGAATGAGGTGGAGGTAGGACGTCTGCAAACTGAGCTGCTCCTGAAGCTCCTTTTTAATGATGGGACCCTTCAGCAGCTCCTCGGAGGGAAAGCCCAGGATCAGTCTGAAGAAACAAGGAGAACAAATCGTATACATCCAACAACCGCTCATGTGCTCAAGCTATATTGACTCCTAAAGCATGTTTGACTTTAGTCCAGTGTGAGCGGTCTGAGAGTGCTCAGGCATGTGCAGCAATAAAAATCATTTATTCAACTAAGACAAAGGACAATTAAACAAGTTACATAGCATAGTTACATAGCTGAGGTTGCAAAAGAAAGTGAAGGATTTGGTTTATTTTAAGTAAAAGGTAGACGTACCGTAAAACATCCACAGGTTTCCTTTGACTGTCTTCGTCTTCACAGAGCGACAGAATAAAGCCCCGGAACAGAGGGACTATGGCACTAGACTTGTCCTGGAGGGAAAATGTGCACAATGCAAAATGGATTTAAGAGAGGAAAGTATAATGTCGATCTTATCGACCAACAATAAAGACAATTAAGTTGTAAACGCCCTCAGTGTTATTCTTCTTTAGCCCTTGTTGGATCATAATCTCATTGTTTACCATCCAAATTATTCTATTTTAATTTACTGTAATACCGCAGTTTATTTACTTAAGCTCATGTTTGTGTTGCTCATACATTTTTGATCAAAGTCTTTTTGTAAAATATATGTTTGAAACTTTATGAATCCCTAGAATATTCTTTGTTAATTAAATTTTCACAAAATGAACAAAAGTGATCAGTGAAGATTCAGAAGATGTCATCACAATTTCTTATTGTTGCAGGAGCCATTTTGTTTAGCTTGAAGTCAAGATGTAGAACACTATATAGGGCAGAGATGGCGTGCTTGAGTCTTGGACCCAGACTCAAGTCGAGTCTTCAGCTCATTTTTGCATGACGCATGACTCAAAGGTAAGCCTCAATGACTCGACTAGGACTTGCTTTTTTATTATGACTGACTCAAACTTGGACTTGTTTATTCTCGGACACAAAGACTCGGCTCGACTCGGACTTGAGCACAAAAGACTCGCCAGTCACGTCTTGTAAGACCGTACAAGACTTTAAGACCGTACAAGACTTGCAAGAATGTCCCCAAAGTGATCATTAACAATTATTTAATATACTTCTTGAATTTAAATACCTTTAGTTGAGAGTTACTATAATGTCCCACCTGGGCCATGAGGAACTTGCAGGAATGGTAGAAGACCTCAGCGTTATTGGGACACTCGGCCAGAGCGTGGAGCCACATGCTGACGGCGGCGCTGGGGTCTCCTTTGGCGATGTGCACCTCTGCCAATGCGTCGCGAAGGACACAGGACTCAGGACACAGCTGCAGCAGGGCCTCACACAACAGGACGCCCTCATCAAACCTGCGTGTGTGGGTGGGACAGAACCAGTGGAAAGGAATGATGCACAGAGAAATAAGACTATTATATACATTAGAGATGATTTCTTAACTTACTCTCAGTTTATAGGATGTTGAACACCCCTTAATTTCAGAGTCTTAATTTTTATCCTCACTTCTTCCTTTTTAATGCTATTAGGCTCGGTTTTTTTAGGGATTTAACGGTATTTTCGATATCACAATATTGTTGCGGACTTTGCCTTTGGCACAGATTCAAAACAGCCAAAATGTAGGATACTGGTGTTGTGAGAAGAGAAAGTTGAGCAGAGAATGAATTAAGAAGAAAAAGTCCAGACAGGCCAAAAGACAGCCCCCACTACCTCAGAACAACTCAATAAAATCACAAGATATCAGTGGAAATACAGCTAAAGCCTTTTCTGTAGCAGACAACAACGGATTCAGAGTGAGTGAATGAGATGAGACAATGTATAATATCTCTGATTGGGTGAATAATACACACACTGTACATGTAACACTGATAAAGGTGTCAATGAGCCTTAGAGACAGCTTCTATCTGTCCAGAGAGGTCTCTTTAGGGCTTGTGGTCTCATTTTAATTATTGAACAGACAGATGATTGTACACCACTGCACTAGAGGTTAAACAAAAACCGGGAAACGTGCAGCAGCTCTGACCTCTCCAGGACTTTGTGCAGGTTGATGAGGTTGGTGTGCAGCGGTAAACAGGCCACAGTCCTCTCACTCGACGAGAGAGACTCATCGCTGCAGTGAGTGATGGCATCTGGAGTGAAAACGTTACATAAATTAAAGATGAAGAGGAAATATGCTGCATAATATCTAAAAATCAAACTCCTCTTCGTCTTTGCTCTCTATCATCTGCTACAGTAAGATTTTGTTCCCCGACCTTGAAACAGAGCCATGAGGATGTCGAGCGGCGTGCTGATGTCCTGCTGGGTTTTCCAGGGCAAAAGGAAGCTCTCTCTGCGGACGAGGCGGGACGGTCCCGAGTCGGCGGGGTTGTATAGAGAGGACGGGAGCCGCTCGAACTCAGTCAGGTGGATGTAACAGAGCCAGACCAGAGCTCGGTCTCCAGGGGTCAAGTGGTCCGCCACACTTCGGTCAAACTCAGACTTTAACGAGCTCTGAAGGAAAAGACACACAAGATGTTAACTTCAAACTGTTCTGACAAGGCCTTTTAACCAGATAGCGCCTGGGCTGGCCTCTCTGCACTGGCTTCCTGTCAGCTACAGAATTCATTTTAAGATTTTATTTAATGTTTTTAAATGTCTAAACAGAACAGGGCCTTTGCTGCAGCTGCTCCGAGGCTCTGGAACAGTCTACCTCTCAATATAAGAGCGGCCATGTTCCTCCGCATTTTCAAAATACTGAATAAAAACACTTTGCACTGGCTTTTAACACATCTTCAGCTGGACTATCCATTTTTATTTGCTTTAATATTTGGATTTCTTTTATTGTTTTAACTTTTTATGTCTTGTTCGATTTACCATGAGACTGTAAAGCACTTTGGGCAGTAATGATTGTTTTAAATATGTAAAATTGACATTGATATTGATATTCCTTGCCACATTAAAACACAGAACATGCTCTTCAAACTACAAAATATATATTTTTTCCAAATCTTACTTTTTTTTTTAAATTAGAATAAACAGTAATAAATAATAATGATGCTCTAATCCAAATGTAAAGGTTTTTGATGTCTAAGGTATGTAGTTCCTAATAATAATAATAATAATAATAATAATAATTATAATAATAATAATAGACTTGCACGTTAACTAAATTTTACTCTTTTAAACAGAGCCTGTGCTTTTATTTCCCTCTTTGATGTTCATTGTGTAACCAACAATTTACATTTATTAATTTAGCTGACGCTTTTATCCAAAGCCAAAGCTGTGAGAATGAATCCTAAGATTATATTCTCCAGTGTTACAGCTGGAATACCACTGGAGGCATGAGGGTTAAGTGAACACAACAACAGTATCAACTGTGGGGCGAGCAGGAATCGAACCACCGACCTTCCGGTTAAGGGACAACTGCTCTACCACTGAGCCACTGTACCCCCGTTTTAGATGAACAAGGATCTAAAACAACCAGAGCTAAATCAAGACTGAACCAGGTTTAAATCAAAGACAAGCTAGATCTAAACCTCTCAATAAACCAAGTACTATCCCTGAGCCACTGCGCGCCCAACTAACCAACTTTACCATGTAACAGGAAGCACGGCTAAACATCAATGAGCTGTTTAAAAAGCTTCACCTGACTTAACTGACTTTTAACTGAACAGGCATCTTCCAAAAGAATAAAAAAAAACTCACAAGAAAACACACCTTCGAATCAATTTAACTACTCTCCTCTCAGTGTCACCTGTAAAATGGTGAGTGCGCTCTCCGTCCGCCCCGAAAACATGTTGAGGTGGACTCTGTAGAGCAGCGCCTCCATGAGCTGAAAGGACAGCTTCTCTGTGACGCCTGCAGACGCCTCGTTCAACAGATACTGAAGCAGACGCTCGGCCACGTAGTCCTTCCCCTCGAACGAGCTCTCCAGGTTCAGATACTGGAGATCAAAGAAATCAGTGGATATGAATATGAGTGTGGCCATAGGAGAGAATAATTAAGAAGGAAAGATTGTTGGTACGAACACTAAATGCTTTAAAGGGATGTTACTTCTTGAAGGAAGTACTGATCTGTTAAAATAGACTTACACTCCACCAGACGCAGTAATCTGGTGCGTGCTCCACGGCCATCTCACACATCTCCTGCACCTCTGCTCTGCTTCCTCTTCGGGAAAACAGCGACAGGTAGTGGCTCCACACTTCGGGATTATCACAGTTGTTCTCCAGTGCTCGAGACAAAGTGTTCAAGGCTGCTTCTAAACACTCGGCTGGAGATCTGCAGAAAGGAAAAACACCAGATTGCTGTCATATTCAAAGAGGCACAGCTTCAATGGGACGAGTTATAGCAGGAGTAACGGCTCTCACGTGTCGGGTTGGTTGAGGTATTTAAAGGCGAGTTTGATCCACAGCTGAGTGTCACAGGGACTTTCCAAAACACTGGTCTCCAGGTTTGAGATGTCGTCGGTTTCGCTGATGAAGTAACGTTTGTCCTCTGAGGTCACACACACGTCCAGCGCTGACAGACTCGGACCTGTGCTGTTGTCTAGAGGAGATACGGAGAATAAAAAGCAAGAAATGTTATGAACGTTTCTCAACAAGGCAGAGCAATCGTCCTGCTTTCAGGGAGGAATTTTATCAAGGTCTATTGCGGGAAATAACTGAGGTAAGAATCTCTGTGTACGAGAATTAAAATAATAAAGGGTGGTTAGGTGTGTCTACATTCATTGTTTTAGACTTGTGTTGAATTTTGCCCTAAAAAGCAATATTTTCTTTCAAAGCAGCAGCCGAAAATGAAGCAGTTTATATTGGATGTCTTTTTGTTTTAGCCTTTTCTGTTTCCATAGACCAGCTCCAGTAACATTTACTCACACATTTCTTGTTAAAAGCACTTTGTTAACTTGCAGAACGTGGCTAATTTGGAAATCAAGCCTACAATGCTACCTTTTCTTCCGATTTATAATGTCAATTTCTTGCAACTTTAGTAAACTAAGGCAACAGAAGTGATTGTTGGGGATTATTTGTGTCTTTAGCATCTGCTGAGTCTTTCTGTACATTATTCGAGCTGCTTTGGACACAAGAACAGAAGTCAGAGACAATTGTTACTGTTCAATTCCATTTTGTGCTGTAGCTACCGATGTCCTTAAAAATCAAGTATAATAATTTACACACGGTAAGGAAAATGCACAAATAGAAAAAGACAACCCATCCTCTCACCGGTTTTCCCCAGAGTTAGGCTTTCATCCATTGTCTCGTCGTCACTGTTGTCCTCGGCATCCACATTGGACGGCGCTGTCGGCTTTGGTTTCCACATCCTCAGGTCTTTACAAGTCGTGAAAGGAGGCACTGAAAA
This sequence comes from Neodontobutis hainanensis, assembly GCA_024349245.1. NCBI lineage: Eukaryota > Metazoa > Chordata > Actinopteri > Gobiiformes > Odontobutidae > Neodontobutis > Neodontobutis hainanensis. The sequence goes on along the minus strand of JALDNG010000001.1, from coordinate 8,839,603 downwards.
AGGAAGTAGACATCAAACATCTGAGTTTGGGAAGGTTTTTCTTAAAAGAGGCGTCATTAAAACCGAACTAACCGTGACGCTTGCTCTCGTTCACTTTGCTCACGAGGAGGACAGCCTTTTGATCAATACCCATTCGATTATTGGGACCAAACAGCTTCTTGATGTACTTTTCTGCAAAAAAAAACAAAGACAAAAGTTTAAAATGAACAGCTGTAGATAATCCCTTCATTAGTTGAGTATCCGTTTGAACCTACAGCAGTGTTACAAAAGGCATAAGATATATAACAAACAATGCTCCTCCAGTTGCATGTTATAGACATTATAATTAGGAAAAGAAATTGTGACGCGATGTCCAGAGCTCTACTGTCCTGTCTCACTGACTTTTCCTACAAGCCATTACTATCAGGAGTTAAAACCCACCTGTGGCGCCGCCGATGTCTTTGTCGGAGCTTTTCTCTGAGCAGCCGATCAGAGACAGGTCGTATGACAGGACGTCCTGAAACAGCTGGCTCCCGGTGAGAGTGATGTTCCTCATGTGCTGCCTGTGACCCAGAGGAGAGTCGCATTAGTCCCATAAACAGCAGCTGAACGTGAGGCATTTCAAACACTGACCATTTACAGCCGTCGTCGTTGCAAGTTCCCGTCAGGTCGAACCGACAGAAACACTTTTTGGGGTCGATGGTGTTGCTGTACGTCACTGAGCTCAAAGACAGCTTCTCCTTTGTTCGGTAATAAGGACTGAACCTGGAGGAAAAAAATTTAAAAAGCAGGCAAGTTAGACATTTATAATTAACCTTGATCACAATAAAAAAAACTTTCTATAAATAAACTGCACCAACTTTCACCAGCATTTACTTTAAGGCAATCTGTTAATAATCTGACACTGGAACACACTCTGAAATTCACTTTTCATTTCTACGTTTTGTAAAAAGGTGCAGTTGCCTTAATCAAGTGAGTTGCTTAATGCATGTTACCTGTAGGATTTAAAGACCAGCAGAGGGCTGTGATAAGATCCATAGGGAACAGGTTTCAGATCTGAGCCTCCCATTTGGACTGGAGTAGAATCTAGCTCGAGTTCAGCCACCTGAACGAGAAAGAAAACAAAAAAAACAACACTATTAAAATAAAGATATAAGACTGAATAATGGCTCCTTTTAATCCTTGCACATTTGTATTACTATTGCCTCTAACCTTTAATTTTTAACTAACCTCATGTATTTATTTATTTACTATGTTCTTATGAAGGAGATGAGGGCTGCTGGACACTTTCCCTTGTGGAAATTAATAAAGTAATATATTATCTTATTTGTAGTTCATATGAGTCACTTTTCTGTTTGATTTTCCTTGTTATATAAATAAATAATTAAATTGTAATTTGAAAATATGTCAGGCAGAACGAAACTAAAGTAATTTTTACATTAAAGTTCTTATCTTTACCCTCATGGGCCCTCTGCATTGGCTTCCTATTTGTTTTAGATTTGATTCTAAGATTTTAAATCATTGAATGGGCTTCTCTGTAAAAACATTAAGGTCGTGTCTAATAATAATAATAATAATAATAATAATAATAATTATGTGTCTAAGAATTCACTTTGATTTTTGAGCTTTTAACCCAATGCGAGAATCTGGTGGTTCTTTGTAGTGTTTTGTGCATTTTCTATATTATCCCTTTATTATTTGTGCAGCAGCAACACCAGGGGGCGCCCAACATGTTTTTGATGTTTTTGACATTTACATATCGTTTGATCCACTCATCTGGTTTAGTTTTTAATATTCTTTATTTTTTTTATAAAAACTAGAAAGAGTATTACTAAATATATTGCATTTGTAATTTAATTGTTGTATGCAGCACTTTGAATAACGTTTGTCAAAAGTGCTTTGGACTGGAAGTATTTTACCTGTGTAATTGGTGACGTCTCTAGATTCTCGGCTGCCTTCTCCAGCTCTGTCTGCAGCAGTTCTCCGAGCTGTGGCTGCTGCTGGTACTTCTGCTTTAGGGAGTCCACGTCTAGGCCTGCGAACATCTCGGACGGTTCGGTCGGGCTAGGCGTGGTCCTGGCTTGTTTGGGAGTGCTGCAGTCTTTTGCTGGAGTCGATGTGAGCTGCTCCAGGTTTGGTCTCGTGGAGCTGGTTGATTGGCGGAAGGAGTTGCGGCGGTTTCCTCGACTTGCAGCAGCGGCCGGGGCGGATTCAGATTCGTCCGTTTCAGGGATGTCCTCGTCGTCTAGGGTGAGTTTGTCCTGTGTGAGGTCGTGGAGCGATGGCTGGGAAACTGGGAACGGGGAGACGGGGGGAGGCTGGGTCTGTGATTCCCGAGGAGTGGATGATTGTAGAGGGGAGTCAGAGGGTGGTTCTATCGACAAGCCTTTGTTCCGTAAAGCCTGAGCCTCTTTTAGCTTTTGGATTTTGAGAGCGTACTCTGATTCGAGCTGCTGGAGGCGTTGCTTCTGGGCGATTAACTCGGCAAAGTGACGCTCCGCTCCGTCCAAACGCTGCACCTTATTATTAGGCTGAAAAAACAGAAAGTGATCATTACAAAGAAAACATGATTGGTAAAGTAATACAAATAATGTGGGCTGCTACACATTGCACTGCCAAAGCAAAAGAAACTCAATGAGAATGCTCCAGCTTTTAAATGCTCTTCTGTGGTCCCTCACATAACAGCATAATGTGCAATTTTGTGTCAGAGAACTCGTATTGAGCGTATATATTTATAACGTGTGTGTATGGACAAAGATATTTTTGTAAATGGAGAAAGAAAATACATAATACGTTTGTAAAAATGTATTCATGTGCGTGGTGCTCAGGCCTTAATTGTACTTAAACAATAAATGTCTTGTAACGTAAAACCAACTTATATCTAAATCTATCTAAAACTAGTGACAAGCCCAAAGCAGCGAGTGCCATCTGACTCTAAACATTAGCCATTAAAAGACAATAACGTTAACAACAGCCTGAACTCAACTGGGATACCTCTTTGCCCATCATTGTGATAAAAATAAATAAATAAATAAAATGTATTATGTATTTTTTAAGCCTTCTTAAAAAGTATAGTACATTGTTTGGAAAGCCTTTTTGTTTGTTGAGGCAGTAACCTTTAACTTAAACTACTAAACTTAAACCTATACTTTTCTAACTTTTTAAACATAGAATCAGGTAAACCTTGCATAATACAAAGTTAAATGCTAATGTTGCTAATGTTTACTGTAGCGAAAGTTTCATTAGTGTCACACTCTCTTCTAGCAACTGCAATGTCTAAGTGGAAAATTGTACAAAAAAATTTTGGATGTTAAATTTCATTAAGCAGTCTGTAATCTTCCAAAAATGTCAACAGTGTTTAGCTCAAAATGATACTTACTTAGCAACAAATGCTTAACGTTTATTAAAATTGTCCAAATTGCAATTATTCAAAGTGATAATGCTTGCATCAAAAGGCGATAATGACAAATTATTTCATCTACAATTTTAAATTATAATCTTATATCAAGTACTCATTTATTTAATGGTATTGTTCACTTGTATCTGTTGTTTTTGAATAATAGAACATGGTCAAATATATTTTTGATCACTATTTGTCCTAATATGAAGAAATACTAATGTTAGACGACTCCAGCCCACACAAACCAAAAACTTGGTCATAACTATGACAAGAGTTGATCAAAACAAAACCAAGAAACTGAATCAATATTTGAACATGACCACGAGACATTTGACCTTACAGTCAGAAAGAACTGCTCCACATGAACAAATTTGAATTTGTGTGAACACTTACCAAGGACAGGTTTGAGTCATGCTTTCGTTTCGATCCTTTGCCAACAGCCATCTGGACCTGAGCCAGCTCCTGCTCCAGCTTCACCGTCACAGCCTTCTTTAGGGAAACTCTGTGTTCAACACGATGCACCTACAACACCAATAATAGATTTTAGGGACAGAGATAAATGGAAAAACTGTCAGTCATACTTCAAGCAGTGAATTTAAAATTAATTACACTTTTCAGTTCACACATACTTGTTCCTGTAACTTCTTGAGCAGCGTCCTGTTTGCATTGGCGATCTTCTCCGAGGCTTGCAGCTGCTCCCTCAGCCTGAACACTTTGGCCTCGGCCGCCTTCAGAGACTCCTTCTTCTTCAGCTCCTGTTGAAGCAGGTGTCTCAGCACGGCCTCGTCCTTCTTCAGCAGCTCTCTGTGTGACAGGAACAGGCCGAGTGTTAAAGCGCTCTGCCAACACGACAGCACCATCTGCTCTGGACAAGCCTGAGCATCCAACTGCATTTAATGAATGAATGTACAATGCAATAGACCATAACCATTATTTTGGGAAGAGACACAAAAGTTTTATAAAATTTATTTTAAGGGAATTTCTTAGGAGCTGAGCTGTAAGGCAAAGCTCTCGATTTACCAGTCGATCTACGTTCCTACTCTCACCTATGGTCATGAGCTTTGGGTCATGACCGAAAGAACAAGATCCCGGATACAGGCGGCCGAAATGAGCTTTCTCCGCAGAGTGGCGGGGCGCTCCCTTAGAGATAGGGTGAGGAGCTCGGTCACTCGGGAGGAGCTCAAAGTAGAGCCGCTGCTCCTTCACATCGAGAGGAGCCAGCTGAGGTGGCTCGGGCATCTGTTTCGGATGCCTCCCGGACGCCTCCCTAGGGAGGTGTTCCGGGCATGTCCCACCGGGAGGAGACCTCGGGGAAGACCTAGGACACGCTGGAGGGACTATGTCTCTCGGCTGGCCTGGGAACGCCTCGGTATCCCCCCGGAAGAGCTGGAGGAAGTGTCTGGGGAGAGGGAAGTCTGGGCTTCTCTGCTTAGACTGCTGCCCCCGCGACCCGGCCCCGGATAAGCGGTAGAAGATGGATGGATGGATGGATGGATTTTAAGGGAATTTAGAAATCCTATATAGATATAGTCATATACTACTGCATTGCGCTAAACAAATTTTTGTTAATGCTCAGCTTTCTGAACTTAAAATTTATAGAGAGGCCAATTTATGATACATTTACAATGACCCATTTTTGAATGTGAATAAATGCTTGCTTCTAGGGAAAGAAAACCACACAATTTATAAGCCTTATTATAAAAAAAGTATATACTGTCCAATTAACAGACAATTGGAGATAAACTTGAATACAAATGTTACAATATTCGATACAAAAATATGCAATACACAATGCAAACAGCGCAAAAAAACATTTTTTTTTGCACAAATGTGTGCATTAGTGCAGTTCAGTCTGAGTTTAACAGAACAGTTCCCACTAAAGACATAATTTTGATAATATTTCCATTTATCTATAATCCCAAAAATTCAAAAGATATGGCGCTATTATTGTAGCCAAACTATTTGCAAATGAGTTCTTTGCGCAGACTGGCACGCAGGCTGGACACGGGTTTGTAACTCTCACACGGCAGGACAGTAGCTAAAGTCATGCGAGTAAAGACAGTAGAGCTGCAATAAAAGACGCGTGTGTATTTTAAAAGACATGCTTTCACTCTTTAGTGTGCATTTGCATGTAGACACGTTTGCAAATTACTTTCACACTTGTGGATTGTCATTTACATTTGCACACATGATTACACACACAAACAAACGCACAGGATTCATTTTATGCATTCACAAACTTCTACAGACCCACACAACTCTCTGCACGCATTTGCAAAACGTTTGGCTACAATAGCCCCATAGAGATACAGCCTTTCAGCTATTATCAACAGTAGACCATTTAAATCCTCAGTTGTTCCTATAATAGCAGTCTCTTTCTTTCTTATCCAACAGGTTCTCTACTTTTACATACACAGCCTACAAGAAACACAAGGTGAGTTCACAGCAGCAGACAGGACTACAAATGTCCTGTGGCTGAATACTGAGCTTATATCATGTTTTTGTTAAAGGGCTCTTTAATATACTGGTCCGAGGCAGTGGCAGACCTGGGACTGTGCTTCCAGGAGAAGGCTGGCTGTGATAAGATTTGGGCGATAATCTGTTAGGTAAAGGGACTTGTGTCTGATCAATCTGTTGATGCATTTTCACTTATTTTGTGTTGCTCAGTGAGATTTTTCACAGTTACATTTCTTATATTTTTGAGTTGACCCGTCAGTACGATCATTACATGTAAAGGCTTAGCAATCTGTCCAGTTTTCAAGAGATATATATATTTTCATACAAGAAATAAATGATAAAAAAAAAGATGTGGTACAACATTTTTGCGTCATTTCGAAACTACACACATCTGAAATCGTCATTTACATCAACACTTCAACACACATACTCAGTTATGATCCCTACTTCTTGAGACGTCACGGACAATTACACACCAGTTATTAAACTTGCACTAACTTAACAAACTTCTTATCCAACCACTTGAGATAAAAAAAAATAAAATGTAATCATGCCTCTCAAAACATGACAGACTGTATAAAGCTGTGGAGTTGGTCTTAGCACAGACTTCTCTCACTATCTCTTATCCTTAGGTCTGTATAAAGTTTAATTTGCTTGTCTGATTAAAAACAAAGCCCTGACTCTTAAACAACACTCAAAGGCTGGTTATTAACATATTGAAGCATGAGAAAAGGGTATAAGTAACATTTTGTCAAAATTGAGACTAAATATAAAATTAGGGCTCTTGCTCTTTTTACAACCATAACAATTAAACTTAACAATCTAGTCTAATCTAGTCTAATCTAGTCTAATCTAGTCTAAGTTTTTAATTAAAAAATTGAAAAAATGATTTCCATTTTTTTATTGTTTGCTGTAAATTGATGTTTTCTTTACTTTTTTTTTTAATCAAATAAAATAATTAATGGTAATAGTTAATAATAAAATAGTGCATATAGCTGGGATAATTAAAATTGGCATAAAAGATTGGCGCCAAAAAGACACATCTGACTTTTTTCTCAAATATAAAAAAAAAATGTTGAAAGTTGTAAATTTTTTGTACGTTATTCAGAATTGTTACTTTAAGTGTGTGTTTGAGTATTTTATTATTTAGGACTAAATTTTATTCACAGAGTAAAGTTTATCTTCATGTAAAGTTGGTGCAATGTCACTTTGTCCTCAGCCCTCAATATTTTAGTTTGTGTCTGAACTTAAAAAACCTTTGTACATATTGTTTACCTGTTATTATCTTAAATAAAGTTCCTGTTTTGCAATAGTTCTTATAAAGCCTGACAATTCTCAATATACATATTCTTCTTCTTAAGCCTGTGTGTTTTAGATTAAGCTTAGGTTTAATTTAAAAAGCTCTGGACAATTATCTGTTTGGTGGCAAAGCTGAAACCCACCTGTGTTTGTTCAGTTTCTGGTCTGCTTCAGCCAGCTTCAACTCGACCGAGGTCTTTGCCTGAAAGTCCGCCGATGAATCAGAGTATACCGGAGATGCAGAAGTCCGCCATATGTGACTGTTCAACATCTTTTGCTTCTCCCGGCTGCAAGAAAACAGATTTTATTTTACATTTCATCTTTTTCACATTTCTAATAACATATACACACAAACTGGATTTAATATAAAACACATGTATTGAATTGGCATAACATTATTTAACTGATATCAAAGTGCCTTACTTGGCGATCTCCTCTTTGAGTAGACGATACTCAGCCTTTTTTGCTTCAGGAAGAGCCTCTGGAGTTCTCATTGGATTGTTCTCCTTCTCAGACCCAGACGCTCCTTTTGGTTTTGCCGCCTGAAAATATCAGAGATCAGCTTTTAAAGACAGCGCTTGAATATGTAGTGAGTATTTCTTCCAATGTATCATGCACTGGTTTTGGCCATGACAGTAAAATAATAAATGACTAAATGCTGCCCACACCTCAACTGTTCTTCTGGCTTCTTTGATCATAAACTCCAGTCCTCCGAACACAGTCTGCGTCGAGCTGCAGGCGTCCGTGTCCGAGTCGCTGTCGTCTGAATCGTTGAGAGAAACCACCACCGACTTGTGCCTGGGCAGCTGCAACAACATACAAATTAGACAGTAACAGACACAAAACTCAAACTAGAGCTGCCCTGAAGTGTTATAACTCAAACTAGAGCTGCCTCAAAGAGTCATAACTCAAACCAGAGCTTCCTTAAGGTGTCATAACGCAAACCAGAGCAGCTTCGAAGTGTTATAACTCAAACTAGAGCTGCCTCAAAGTATTATAACTCAAACTAGAGATGCCTCAAAGTGGTATAACTCAAACTAGAGCTGCCTCAAAGTGTTATAACTCAAACTAGAGCTGCCTCAAAGTGTTATAACTCAAACTAGAGCTGCCTCAAAGTGTTATAACTCAAATTAGAGCTGCCTCAAAGTGTTATAACTCAAACTAGACCTGCCTCAAAGTGTTATAACTCAAACTAGAGCCGCCTCAAAGGGTCATAACTCAAACCAGAGCTGCCTTAAGGTCTCATAACTCAAACCAGAGCTGCCTTAAGGTGTCATAACTCAAACCAGAGCTGTTTTGAAGTGTTATAACTCAAACTAGAGCTGCCTCAAAGGGTCATAACTCAAACCAGAGCTACCTCAAAGTGTTATAACTCAAACTAGAGCTGCCTAAAAGTGTCATAATCAATTTAGAGGAATAGTGTGTATTTTATCTGCCTAGCCTTTTTTATATTTTTTGAATTCTCACCACTAGTGGAGCTCTGGGGGCGTGGTGACCTCTGCTGAACTTGTTGTTTCTTGTTGGTGGGACAGCGTTGAGGTTAACCGTGCTCAGGTTTCCTCTCGGCGGTGGCTGAACAGTAGTGGGTTGGCTGCTCGGAGACGGAGGACCACTGGATGACTTCTCCTACAAAGAGATTATAAAAAAGTAATGAACAACTGCTCAAACAAAGAAATGTCATAAATCCAGCTTTTTAGTCTGTCTAGTGCTGTTCTTTTGTCTCACCCCTACAGCGACCACTCTCTTGTTGGCCATCGACATGAGGCAGGTTTCTCTCAGCAGCATCTCCTCCTCCTCTTCCTCGTCTGCGAAAGGCGGTTTTGGAGGCGGCTCCAGTTCGTCGGGCGGAGGAGGGAGAGGAGGCGGCGGTGGAGGAACACAGGTCAGGAACGTCTGGACCAAGTCCTTTGAGAGTAACAAGAGAAGAGATATTTTAGGGTTATGTATATTCAGTGCTAAACAAGTACATAACACTTAATATAATCCGGGCAAACAGGTACATTTTAACATTGTATTGTAAACGGCTTTTCATTCATTAGTAATAAGTAATAGGAATAGACAAAACAGGATAAATAAGAGCTTTTCCAGGTTAAATTTTAGACAGTGTAAGACCTTTTTAATGGTGTTTACAATGAATGGCGCTTTAATGCCAAATTCACACTCATACTGGGATGACAATGGATCATATTGAAAAAAATCTATTCTAATTTAATACTCAACATCAGGGGCGCAAAAAGGGAGCATGCGCCATATGCGGCGCATAGGGGTGCAGCACCTTGGGGGCGCCAAAGCGATGGTAAAAAAAAAAAAATAAAATAAAAAAATAAACTTTTATTATTATTTTTTTTTAAGTATTTCCTAAATGTAGCTTAGCTGCTTTGTGTGTTTCTAAATCGTTTCAGTATTTCCTCAATACTATATATCATTTTAGAGGACTAACAGGCTACAGTAGGCGCCTCATTAGATTCCTTAAATAGAATTAATGTAATATCCCGAATGGGCGTAGCTGGTGGGGGCGCCGTGAGCGCGCTCAGCGAGCAGGTACGTACAGTTGTCATGAGAAGATGGACAAAGCAAAAAAAGAAAGATGGAAAAGGAGATGGCGTGTCAAGGTATGTGACAACATCTAAACAAGTGGATGGTAAATTTTAACAGGTGTCTGTGTTTGGAGGCTTGCAATATTCATGTTAACAGACTAACTAGCGCGTTTACTAACACTGGGAATGTAGCCGCCAAATGGGGTTTAAATGAAGGCTATCATAATCTGCAAAATTAAGGTTATCGAGCTAAAAACTGGAAAATACAAGACAGCATGCCATGTACAATAAATAACAATAATTTGGAAAACAACTAATCCACACTGGATAGTACATAGCGTCTCGAGGGGGATTCGTTCCTGGTTCCCCGTGTGAAAAGTTCTGTCTTTACCTTTCTTTATTGGTATCTGATCATAACGTTAATACTTGTCAATTTGTGACAGATTTTTTTTTTATTTGCTAACCTTGTTAATAATACCAAATTTTTAATGGTAGGCCTACAGTTCTGATATACTTTAAAATAAACCTTTATTATTTACAGCCTATACATAATGATGTCCGGCTCACGTAAAAAAAAGGGGGGGGGGGGCCACATTTGTAGCTGCATACCCCTCTAGCACTGGGTAGTTGCGCCCCTGCTCAACATAATGTTATTTGAGCTGATATTTCACTCAAAGCTGACAACATTGCACATTTTAGGGTCTCATTTAAAAGCAAGGGTTAAATGTGAGTTAAATAAATAAAGAAACCACAAATCCACTTGTTTTTTTTTATGTGCAATTCAAAAACATTTAGATGATTCTTTTTTCAGTGGGACACACTCGTGTTTATGCTGCAGTCGAGTGCAGCATAAACACGAGTGTGTCCCAGTCACTGTTATAATTACAAATTTGTTACCAATCACACGACCTGGGGCAGATATAACTTGTAATAATTAAACAAGAAACAGTGAGACAAAGACCGTACCATTCCAAACTGAGCAGCCTCTGTCATATAAAGGGACTGAGAGAAGCCTCCAAACTCATTGGCAGCAAAGGGGTTGTGTGTCGGAGAAGGAACTGAAGAGGAGAAAATATACAGAAATGATAAGCCACCGTTTTGAAGAATATTTGTTAAGGCTGAACTGATGTGTTCGAGTGGGCTGGTTGTACCTGGGGAGCCAGCCTCGCTGTCCGTCTCCATCGCCACCTCATCGTAGTTGTCGTACTGATAGAGGTTCCCTGAGGTGTCCAGACCTGCTTTGCCTGTGGATTTTCTGTGTTCTCGATCCCTGGACTGAAACATAAAATAGAGAAAAAAAACATTCAGTCTAAATATAATCCAACTAAGTGGTTACAATCTATTAAAAATATGGAAAGATCATAGTCACAGTCACAACATAGAATAAGGGCTGCACTATTTTATGAAAATACATAATATCTTTGCAGAAAACAGAGATAATATGAGCTGCAACCTTTAAATGACAGTTCAAAGTTTAATTAAACTCTGCAGTAGTTTTAGTTTTTTTATCCACTTTACTTTTCCAGCTTTATGTTGACCCTGTCCCAACTTTTCTGATACATTTACCGCCAAAAATTTTTTATGCAACAGTAAAATTATTTTACATTTCAGCAAATAATTTTTTGCTTAAATTTGTGAATATATGTTTAATATATTATAAAAATGTTGTTTTATGAGATTTACAATTCATTACATTATTTCTTTTCCCCCACTGTCAACCTTTTGGAATTGGGTTTGTAAACGTCCACAATATTGAAGACTGTTGGATTTGAACAAGTTTTAGTTGAATTTGACCAGGTTTTAGTTGGATTTGACCAGGTTTTAGTTGGATTTAATTAGGTATTAGATGAATTTGAACTGGTTTTAGATGGACGCATTAATCTTTACTGAATGTCAATTATGTATTTATTTATCCCCAAAACTAGTTTAACCCTGTCATCTTACTTTGCTGTGTGTGAGCGCCTTGCCCCCGACTAGCTTCATGAAGCGGTTGTACTGCTCGTCTTGGTTGGACAGGTCTCGTATTCTGCGGATCTCATCTTCTCGTTTCCTCCGCTCCTCTTCCTCCTGCCGCCGTTTCTCCTCCTGCTCCCGTTGTTGTTTCAGCTTCCACGTTCGCAGCTGCTGCTTCCTGAACGCCTGCTTTGCTGAGGCTTGGGGGGGGGAATAACCGTTAGGAAATGTCAGTAGGGTAAAATAAATAAGCTAACAAACTGACCAGAATATTTTTTAAATGGAACAAAAAAACCTAATTGAATTGAACCAATTAACACTTTATTTTACACTAATTTACTAGTGGGCAAAATTATTATAAAACTTAGCTGTTGTTTTCCATTGCTCTTGTTAAATTGTTCATTAAAATACCCATAAAACAAATGAAATATCTACTAATATAGTCACCATTAAGCTTTATAAATAAAAACAGAATAGGTTTTAGTTGTATTTGAACAGGTTTTAGTTAGATTTGAACAAGTTTCAGGTAGATTTTGTATAAACAGAGAAAGAAAAATACAACTAAAGAGAGGATGGCAGCTGTGACAGAGAGCATTATGAGATGTTAAGTGACGTGACAGATGTGTGGAGTTGTTGTTTGTTTGACAGCAGCCCTTGTGCTTTCTCACCTGGACTGATTTTCTTGTTGCTGTGTGGTTTGCCCTGCGTCCTGCCTCTCGCTGCTGGGGTCTTAGGTCCAGGTTTGGGACCAGGTTTGGGACTAGGTTTGGGACTAGGTTTGGGACTAGGTTTAGGAGTCTGTTTAGGACTCGGTTTGGGGCTTGGTTTAGGGCTCGGCTTAGTTCTATCTCTCTCTGCGGTGCTCACTCTGTCCCGATCCCTCTCTGCAGACCTCGGCACCGGTTTGGGTCTCTCTCGGACTCTCTCTTGAGGTTTAGACCTGGTCCTGCTGCGCTCCAGAGAGGCCGCGCGGGCAGCAGAGGAGGCAGACCGCGTGGTGACCCTCTGGTGGTTCGGAGCGGCTGTGGGACTGGGTCCAGAGTTAGAGGTTTTATCCTGGACCGGTTTTGTGATGCGGTCCTTGCTCTTCTTCATCACCTGCTGTTCTTTTTGGTGCCACTTTTTGCTCGCTGACTGCAGAGCCAAAAGACGCAGCTGGAGTTCAGACAGCTCCTCTTCTTCCACCTTTGGCTCAGGCTGGAACAAAAACAAAAAGCAAATAAATGTCTATATACAACAAAATAAGAGTATTGTGTTTATGCCACCTGTACAGGCGGCTGTGGATGAGCTGCTGTAGTGCAGTGTTTTTAGTGAGTTCAGTTCTGTGCAGCTCTAAAGCTCCTTCCTTTTCTGGCTCTGCCAAAATATAGTGCTTACTGCCGCTCTAAAATGAGACGACTTTTATTTTTAAATGGGTACAGGAAGAGTTACGTTAACATAAACATAATCTTTACATTGCTTCAAAGGCACTTGTTTAGGTTGTTTACAGCAGCGTGCTCCAGTGAGTGACTGCTTTGTTCTACAGTTCTCTCTCTATGAGGTCCTCTCCGACACAAACGTGGGTAATGTGAATTTACTTGTAACTCCTCAGTCTGCTCCACAGAACAGAGGGCGGTCCTCTTATACCTGGGCATTGCTGCTCAGTGTCTATTTTGAATAAAAATGAATAAAAGGTTTATCATCAAGATTAATTTTACCGCAAAGAAATATAATTTTATATTTGGCACAGCCCTAAATACAAGTAACTACCACCTTTAACTAACAAATATCCTGTGGGACAATCTCATAACATCCCCTGCATAATTGGCGATGCTTTCATCACAAAATTATCAGATGATAGCTTTTTTTACATTTGGCTGCACCACACCATTATTAAAATCTCTGACTGGACAGATCTGGCATGTTTAAGTGTGTCACATGTTTGTTTGTCACATGGAGGAATATTAAGTTACTGCAGTTCAAAGATATGGCTAATGCTTTTGTCCATGGCACATCATTTTCAATATATAATCAGCCTGGACCAGTGTTGGAAGTCTCAGAGTCTCTTTGACTGTACCTTATCTGGAGAGTTCATGGAGTCGTCACTCGAGACTGAAGACTCCCTCTGATCTTTAACAGATGTTTTGGTTTTTGGTGCGTCACTGCTACAGCAGACACAGGTCACTTTCCCAGCCTCCGAAATCTTCTCCGTTTTTGTTTCTTCTTGAGGTTTTTTCTCATTTTCAGATCCACTGCTGCAGCAAATGCATGTCTTCTCTTTTGTTTTGGCAGGTTTTTGTTCCATTTCTGCTCCTTCTTCTGGTGTTTTTACTTCTTCACCTGGTAAAACAGACAATAAAACTTCCATTCGGAACTGTAGTTTCACACATAAGATGGATATTTAAGTTTGATGGCTGGAAGAAAAAAAAAAGAATCACAGGTTTGAGAAAAAGAATATGCTGTAAAAAAATAAATCAGAAAATGACAAGTCCAGATGTTTTCTATTCCATAAATTGTGTGTGTAACGTATTTAACTGAACAGAATTATAATTTCTTCTAATGGCAAAGTAACCAAATGTAAACTACTAATTAATAGGGTTCGACAAAATACTTATTGTTTTTGAACCTTCTTTTTATTTATCTATTTTTTGAGGTGGACAAATTTTAACAAACCATAAACACTGTGATCATTTTAGCTATTTTTTCTTTTTTCTTTTTAGTGTCATTACTTTTTTTTCTTTGGGTCTTTAAAAATTTTAAAACATATGTCATGCTCCAGACCCTTACCTTTTTCCAAAATAAGAGTTTTTCATAAAATTGTGACTGACTCTCAAAAATATTTAGAATTTTTGGAAAACCCCTCAAAAACTTTTGAATACCAACCCAATTTTCCTTTGACAACCAATGCTCTAGGTAATATATTTAAAGCATTTTATATGTATCACGTTAATGACCTGTATTTTTTTAAGTACCACTTTTCCAGACTCCTGTTGCCCTTGTTCCAACTTTTTTGAGTGTGTAAAAAATTACAATTAGTTTTCATAAAAAAGGTAAAATATAGAGTTTAACACCTGATCTCTGAGAGATAACTACAGTTACTTACAAATGATAAATCCAATCACCAACCACGTGTATGCTCTTTGAAATGCTTTCTATGGAAACCCTATCAGATGGTACTGTGGAACTGACTAAAATATGGTTTTATGAGATTTCAAAGTGATAGAATTCTGTTTTAATAAAAAAAAAAAAAAATTACTATATCTTTTTTGAAATTGAGTTTGTACTGTTCCTCTGTGTTTACCTTGTGGCTTCAATCATAATTTCCTTTTGGGTTAATAAAGTTTATCTAATCCTAATTATGATTTGCAGGCTCCGGACTCACCCTCTTTCTCGTTATCAGTGACTTCGGCCTGTTCCGCCCACTTTTTCTTCAGCTCGTCCAGATTTGCTTGGACTTTTGGTCGAAGTGGCTTGATGTTAAATGCCTGAAACACTTTCTTTTCCGCCGTTTCCTCTGAATTCCCCGGACTCTGACCACTGGCCTGTTCGGGTTTTGTTTGTTCTTCAACACTGACACAGGCGCTACGGTTTTGGTGCACCTCTCTCGAAGGGGACAGGTTTGGCTCCAGAGCCATCGTCTCCTCTTTGCAGATGCACTCCAGTTCAAGCTGAATCTGTTTATACCTCGACAGCAAGTCCTCGAACGACTCTTCAACACTGTTTTCGGATTTGGCAGCATTATAAAGGGGAATCCCTTTTCTGGATTGATTTCTTCCCATTGGCTTCTCTGTAAGGGAAATTGTTAGGGACAAAGTAACACTAAATAATATATTCTGGATTAAATAAGAGCTAACGTGTCACACTGTCCCTGTTCTATTAACTTGAATTAAAAAGTGCTCAGCTCAATTTTTCTATTGTGTGTCTCTCCATTAAAAGCAAAGAATGTGGAAGAATAAGCTTTGTCATTATATTATCACTTTTCCATAAACTTCTAGTTTCAAATTGACTTTTATCAGTGTGTGAGCCAATATAGTTTGACACTTATAGTTGTACAGTCACAAGTTAGATTAGTGTTTGAAAAAGGAACAGTTCCCTATAAAATAACAGTGAAACTGTAATTAATGTATGACCCATAAGTTATTTAAAAAGAACACTTTTGCCCACATCTATGACAAGATAACTAGTTTCTGTTTCTGAATAGAACCAAATCAATCAGAAAGAAAGTCCTAACATAGCCTAGTTTATTATTAGGGCAACAAGTAGGTGAAACATCTAGTATCTCAAATACCCAAAATAGTATACATGTTTTTAGATCTATACCATAAATATCAATCACACAGCCCATGTATCTGACAGATTAAATGTATAGCCGCCCCACAAAGACATGTTGATGGTCAATACCTTAAGATCAATCATGTTATAAGTAACTTTAGCAATGATTATATTAAAATTATGTCTGTTATTTGTAATTCTTGTTGATCTGAGGCTAGTAAATGTTAAAAAATAAAATAGATTTATTTCAGTAGAAAAGTCTAGGACTGTCCAACTCTGACAGCTGACAAATGGTTGAACTATGTTGATGCTTTAATATTCAGACTAAATGTAAAAAGTTAATCAACTGATGATATACACGTTCACAAAAGTATTATTTAGGAATGTTTGTGACGAAAATTAAAAAAAAACACCCTTGCTATATGACTCTTTTGAATACTCATTTTTCAAGATGGCCTACAGTTACAACTGAGTTAGTCCGTATTTTTTTTAACGTTTAGGGGCACACCAACTATATATTGGTACATGACCAAAAAATATATATCTTACGCTGTTATTTTACCCCTTTGTGAAGAAAACAGGCTGAGTAATTTTAATTTTAATCTGTCCCTTGGTGTTTGATATTATGAATTACCAGTTATTTCCAAAACAGCGAAAGGATACGTTTTTTCAATGGAGACTCTTTCTTGTTGCCGTGAATCTCCGCAGGCCCATAACGACTGACGGGTCCCCTGTTGTTGTTCCCTCCCCGCTTCCAGTCCACTCGGCCGTGTCTAAACCGTCCCAGCGCTCCGTGACTCCGCTCCCAGAAGTTGGAGCGTGGGGCCGGCTCTCCGTGAGCCGGCGGTGGTAGGGGTAAGGGCAACGGCGGAGGAGAGACAGGCCGGTCAGGTCCGCTAGGCCCGCACTGCTGCCTGTGGCTCAAGGGAAAAGGCCCGTGGACATGAGGACCGTGGTTGAAGGGCATCATCAGGCGAAAATCTTGCGTAGGCATGCCCATTAGCGGCGGTATGTTTCCCCGTCTAGTCCGGGGCAGTCGGTTACCATCCCCCCGCGCGAACGGCACATTCTCCTCTGTTTCATCATCGCAGATTTCCCCGTCTTCGAGCTCCTCTTCCTCTCTAGGGGAACTACTCGCCGATTTTAAATCCATCTTTTTAATAAGCTACAAACAAATCGTCGTGAATCAGTAGCTGTTTGTAAAAAATCATCGAGCCGTTAACCTGAAATTCATGGTGACGCTTTTCCGGACATAAACTCATCCAGCTCTGACTTAGCAGTGGAATGCTATTAGCTAACTCATCCGCTTCTGTTGCTTAGTATCGCGAGAAAACACACTGTGACCCCGAGACTTCCTTAGACTTCCGCTGTAATCCATATAAGGACAGGTGAATTCCCCATTCTGAAACAAAATAATATTAATAAAAAACTTTTAGTAAGTTTTTGTAGGCTATTGTTGTTTTGCATGTATATGTGATTAGGAGTGTTTTGTATTGTCCATAATAGAGCAAATGTAACAAAGTAGTTTATCTAGTTAAATCAGTCTAAAATATAGAGCATTTATTTTGGAGCATTTATTTTGAATTCTATCTCTTTATCAGTAGAATAATGAATACTATTTAGAACTTAACTTTTTTTAAATAACAGGCCATACACTGGACAATTGTAATAGTTTACAAAGTTTATAAATTACTGACTTCTCTTTTGATGTATCAAGGCTGCAAAAATTGATTTTTTAAAACACATTTATAATACCAAGATAATACAAGCTGTTGCTTATTGTAGTGCTAGTGGCAGTACAATAAGCTGTTGCTTATTGTACTGCCACTAGCACTCATTTCTCACTAAACAGCTGCAGTATATTCAGAATGCTGCTGCTCAGGTTCTAACTAAAACCAGGAAGTACAACCATCAAATCTGTGCACAGGTTTACTGTTGCTCAGAGAATAGATTTTAAAACAGCACTGCTGGTTTACAAGTCTACATTCCGCCTACATTCAGTAAATACAACTCAAAGTGTTTTTGTCTTTTATTTCTGTAAAGCACTTTGAGTTACCCTTGTATGAATTGTGCTGTATAAATAAAATTACCTTGCCTTCTCCAATACTGTATAGTCTGCTTTAGCCTACTGAAAATCTTTTTGGTACAGAATGTCACTTGTGTTATTACTCATTTAAGAGCTTATAATTGTGCTATATCACATGTGCTCTGAATGTTTGCTGCCTGTCACTCTGCAAAAAAAAAGACAAAAAATTTTGATACCCTTTTTTTTTTTTTTTTTTAATGGTCTTCTTGGCTACATATACAGCTCTGGAAAAAAATAAGAGACCACTGCAAAATTATCAGTTTCTCTGGTTTTATTATTTATAGATATCTGTTGGTAAAATTAACATTTTATTTTTTTTCTATAAACTACTTACAACATTTTTCCCAAATTTCAAATAAAAAATAATGTATTTTAGAACATTTATTTGCCAAAAGCAACAACTGGTCAAAATAACAAAAACGATGAAGTGTTGTCAGACTTGGAATAATGGAAAAAAAATCATTCTATGTCTGTGCCAAAATAGTGTTCAGTAGGAGCGTTAGTAATAATAATGAATGTAAGCAGAAGACATAGTTCCATTAAAAAGCAGACATTTATCTCTTTTAATCTACACTATACAACTGACAATTTACGACACTGGGATTATTTTGGCTGAAAATGCAAACTTAAAACATGGTTTCATTTTTTTTTATTTTCTGGGAGAGAAAACTCCCCCCCAGCTCCATAGCTACAGTAAGAAGTCGCAGATTGGAGAAGAGAATAACAGTTAGATTGTCTAATCAGACAAACCTAATTCAAATCCCCTGCAAACAGATAAAGTCTGGTGCTGCTTAAACAGACTTGAAACTTGCAGTGTTCAATGTCAGGTTTTTGGGAAACAAATCTTTTTTAATTAATAATTTTCTAATTTCAAATAAGCTTGATTTTATGTTTTTAACTGAAACATGGTTAGACAGCAAGACTGGAAATGCTGTCCTTATTGAATCCACCCCATCAAATTTCACTTTTTTATCCAAAATGCGGGAAAACAAAAAGGGTGGTGGTGTATGTGCTATTCTTAGGGATAATATTCTTATCCAGAAACTTGGGGAGTTTTCATCATTTGAGTATGTGTCATTCAAAATGGAGTTGAGGTTTTCTCCATCTATTTTATATGTTGTTCTTTACAAACCACCCCAACAATCTCATGATTTTATTGATGAGTTACTGAAATGCTTTCGGTTATCTGCACAGAATTTGAACAAATAGTCATATCAGGTGATTTTAATGTGCATGTTGATAATGTTTGTGACAATAATCCCAAGAACTTTCTACCATTCTTGATACTTTTGCTCTTTGTCAACATGTTAATGAGCCGACCCATAACAGAGGTCACACTCTGGACCTGGTCATTACAAAGGGTGTTCATATTTCAGATGTCACTGTGATTGATGTTGCTCTGTCTGATCATTCTTGTGTCTTTTTCCATCTGTCCATGATTCCAAAAGTTGCTGCTGGACCTACAGTTGTTCAGAAGAGGCACATTAATGATAACACCAGGACACAATTTATGGAGGCAATCAGGTTTGAAAATGCCTCATCAGGTCAAGTTAATGATTTGTTGAATTGTAATACTTCAGGTGTTTTAAATGTTATGGACTCCATTGCTCCTGTTAAGGTTAAAGTGATGAGGAAGAGGCAGAAGGCTTTCTCCAACTGAACAGAAACAAGACTGAACTAATCATCTTTGGACCACAGAAACAAAGAGAATGTCAGCAATCACAACGAGTCTCTTTCTCTAAAATCTAAAAACCATGTTAGAAATCTAGGGGTCATCATGGACTCAGAATTAAATTTCCAGAGTCACATTAAGTCAGTTACATCATCTGCATTTTATCACCTTAAAAACATTTCCAGACTCAAAGAGATAATGTCTCAACCAGAGTAACTTATTCATGCTTTTATCTCCAGCAGGTTAGATTACTGCCTACTGATTAACGGCCTGCTCACTAGTCTCTCAAAACGATGGTTACGACAGCTGCAGCTAATTCAGAACGCTGCTGCTCGGGTTCTAACTAACACCAGGAAGTACGACCACATCAGTCCAGTTTTAAAATCTCTGCACTGACTTCCTGTTGCTCAGAGAATAGACTTTAAAACAGCACTTCTGGTTTACAAGTCTCTAAATGGTTTAGCACCAGAATATATTTCTGAAATGCTAGTAGCTTATGAGCCTCCTCGGACTCTGAGAACATCTGGGACAGGCCTTCTTCTCGTGCCCAGAGTTAGAACTAAACAGGGTGAAGCAGCGTTTAAGTTTCATGCAGCAAAAACCTGGAACAGCCTCCCAGATGAAGTAAAACAAGCCTCAACTTTAAGAATGTTCAAGGGGAGGTTAAAAACCTTCCTCTTTAGCTTCGCCTACACTCCAACGTTTTTTTTATCTGCACTCTTCTTTTAAAATCTACAAACTATCACTGATTTATTTATTTTTACTACATCACGTTCATTAATGCAGATATGTGATTTCTAATATAATATATTAATTCTTGTAAGAAGTTGCCCTCCATTACTTTAAAACAAAACGACAGTGGGGCCCCTCATTACCTTACGCCTGTGGTGTTATTATGTTCTCTTTCACTGTGTATTTTTAATTTTGCTTTATTATCTTGAATACATGTCTGTGAAGGTTCTCAGTCATGCAGGACATCTTGAAGAAAAGGTTTGAGTAACATCATCTGGACTAAGTTTTCAAGGTGAAGACGTTTCGTCTCTAACGCTACGTCTTCACCTTTAAAACTTAGTCCAGATGCTGTTACTCAAACCTTTTCTTCATTATCTTGAAGATATATTTGGTTTATAATGGTGGCTTTTATTTGTAATTAGAAAAGTATCGTGACGTTAAATAATAGGTGGCCTGACTGCGCTTGCGCACTGTGGCTTTTCCACCGGAAGCTGAGTTGTCAGCTTTGTTGTGGAAGTTGACAGTTCACGTGAGGCGAGTCGTCATCAGAGCGAGCTGCCAACATGGCGTCGGACCCTCTTCTCCAGGTATAAAAAACACCACACTGTGACCTTTTTACCTTACCACTCTCATCAAATCTGCTTCAACTCCTTTATCAACCTCCAGAAAGTAATGTTTATCAGCCGTAAACTTAGCGTACCGAACCTAGCGACTCTTTTAGGTGAGTTAGCACAGGTTAGCTTTAGCCACTGTCAGCTGCTTACAACGACATCACCCCACAGTAAAACACACCTCCTTTCACTTTTCTTTACACCTGCTTTATTTTAACTTTTTTTCTTTAAATTTACAGCATCAATTCCTCATTAACTGCGGAAATCCAAAGTCATCAATAGGTTTTCTCCAGAGGTCGTTTGTTGACTTTGGCCTAAGTTTTGCAGACTGTGTCCAACTGTCAACGCGTTATTTCCTGTAAACAATCTTCTATACAATTACTTCTGTAATAAACGCTCTTTTAGTGCTATTATTACACATAAAACCGTTGTATTCTTCACAAATGACTGCTAAAATAGAGTGAATATTTAGTAATTGTTCTGATGTTTTTCAAATGCTAACCGTAGCTGTGTAATAACCACAGTCTAAGTGCATAAATGAGTATTAGTTATTTTTTTGGTTTATGTCTAGTTTTATAGATGCAAAATACAAAAAATAGAAAATACTTTGATCTCAATCTAAGTTAACATGCTTTTTTTTAGCTTAACTTTTAGTTATAAAGTACAGTAGAAACAAACACTTTCTGACGTTATAGTGCAACCAAAAGAAAGTTAGTTTATCATATTGTTTTTGCAGTGTTTTCCAAACTTTACTTTAGAAAACCCATATTTCAAAAGACCAAATGATTCTAGACCCAATTCTGCTGTCTGTTTTAATTCTGGTAATTTTTGTGTTTTTTGAATTTTCTCAGAGTTTTCTGTATGTCTAATGCCACTTCATTGTTTTAAAGCTATTTGTTTAACCATAATATAGCTGTAGATAATTGCACTGTCTGTTGTGTCCCACAGATTATATTTGAACATGAAGGAGTGTTTATTCAACCAAACAGTGATGAAGACGGCTTGGACCAAGACTTGCTTATTTCTGGTTCACTTCGACTCGTTGACAAGGTAAAACATTCTTCTGGGGTCATAAAATAATTATGACTTTCACGGATTACAGTGCGTGCTCCAGGAAGTGCTCTGTTGATTCACTTACAATACCTCAATAAACAGATATCTTTTATGGCTTTGTCTTATGCATAAAAATGTCTGTATCCCAGTAGAGAAGTAGTAGAACTGACATTAAAACCACTTTGCAGCATTTAAAACACTGCAGTGCTTCAGTCCCTATTTAAATGTCAAATAAAACATGAGTGTATATGTATTTAACAAACAAACAAATGTGCATATTCAGAGGAGATTATTGTATGTACGTTGCAAAGAAAGAACCTACACTGCCTTCACTGAGCAGCTTGTTCTGAAGGATAAATAAGGAACTGAATAAAAAGCATGGTTAAAAGAATTAAAAAGAAATCTTCAGTAACACATGCGCTTGCACTGATTTGATTATAGTTTTATCAAGTCTTGTTAGTTGTATGTTTTCCATGGCCCTGTTTTTTGCGGCAAACACAACAACAAAGCCTGCATCTGTGCTCCTGTCTGCTTCTCCAAACTGTGCTGTGCTGACATTTACCTGCTGTAGCTGCTGTTGGAAAGCACATACCCATCTCTGAACATCCTTTACTCAATATTGTTCTTTCCTTTAAAAAAATTTAAAAAATACAGCTTCATATGTTTTCTACATTTATTTTAGGAGACTTTCCTTTTACTTGTGCTGTCAGTGTTTAATGTGACAGTGAATGCAGTTGTTTTAATCCACAAAGTGAAAATAACCTGCAGGTGATTGTATTGTACTTTCATTACAATTGATCCAACTGTATTTGCTTTAAATAGAGAGGAAGTTCTAAGTATTAAAAAGAATTTGTTGTCTATGTTGCAAAGGAAAAAAAAAATCCGTAAATGTTAAATATATATAAAGCTTTCTTGGTTCTCTCTTGGAGTTTGAAGATATTCTGACAAGCAATCGCTGACTTTATAGTATACAGAATGTTTTATTAGGTTTGGTTTATAAAAGAAACAGATACTTTTCTAAACAGTTTATTAGAATCTCTCTCTCTCTCTCTCTCTATATATATATATATATATATATATATATATATATATATATATATATATATATATATATATATATATATATATATATATATATATATATATATATATATATATATATATATATATATATATATATATATTTTTTTTTTTATTTTGTATTTTTCATTACTTGGACAATAAATACTTTTTATTTCTTCTCGTTCTTCCACTCTATTTCATTTAGAAAACCGCGAATAATTCAATTGAACTTTCATTACATGTGTTCCAACTTCATTCTATTTCTATTTATGTGCATTTGACTCTTTTGTTTTGGTTGGTTGTGCTTCTTCTCTAAACAAAACTTAATAATATAAAATGGGAAATATAATGTAAGTTAAAAGTTAAATTTAATACATTTTCTTCAAAGGCTGTTGCTTGTTTAACTGAATATATATATTTTTTCCAGGACGGGGAAATCCTTGTGGAGTACAGACCTCTGGAAGATACCGTCGACCCGTCAAACATGCTCTGTGCTGGAAAGGTCTGTCCTCATTTTAGCAGTAACTATAGCTACTCATTAGTTTATTTTTTGTAGAAAATGTTGACAAATGATATCAGATGACATTAGTGTCATCTGATATCTAAGATTTTCACGGATTACAGTGCAAGCTCCGGAAAGTGCTCTGTTGATTTACTCACAATACATCAATTAACTAATATTTTTCTTTGTCTTCTACTTAAATACGAGTATCTCAGTAAATTAGTAGTAGAATTGACATTTTAAACACTAAAGTACTAAAAATGATCTCTCCCATTGGACAACACTGATGGCTGCTGATAAAACAGAGAAAGTGTATACTCGGCTCTGGATACATCTTTTTACAGCGAAACGGCACAAAAAAGGAAAACATTAACAGAGAAAAAAAAATATACTGGGGTAAATATTTGCTTCAATCACAGAATTTTTAACAAGGAGGAGATAATTGTCTTTCTGATGCTAAAGTCAGAGCTAAAAGTTCAAAGTCAACTCTAAACTTCAGTTTGGTGTAATGTATTTGTATTTTTTGGAGGAAAGATTGGTTCGGTCCCTATGCTCTTTTTTAGGGAGAGACAGGGACAAGAATACAAAATCAGGGAGTGGAGCTTTAAGTTTCTGCCCATGCTTAAAGACATTAAAATTCATATCTGCTCATATAAATACAGCAGGAATGATTAGTGTTGTACTTTTCTGCTCTCTAGGACTCAAGTTCGGTGGTGGAGTGGGCCCAGTGTCCAAGAGAGAAATCCCATCAGCTGCTAGAGTCTCAACAGAGCTATGAGACCGAGTGGGACATGGTCAATGCCGTGAGCTTCAAGAAGAGGCCCTGCTCAAACGGAGAAGGTAGGATTTCAAACATTCAGTCACATTCAGTTAAACACATAGGACAACCGACGCAAAAGGAGCTTTTTCCTGTTACTAAAATGGTTCAGGGTGTAACTATATATTCTATTCTTGTCCTAATTCTTTGTTGTCACTTACTTAAGTGCAACCTCATTCAGAAAACTGAAAATTGTAAATCTCTTGTGAATTTTCGTTTATTTGTTGTACTCAGGCTTATTGAACCACAGTCATGAGAGGAGCCGGTGGGCCTTCAGCTTCAGTCTCAGAGACCTACGCTCTGTCACCGTGAAGGAAGAGGGCTGGTCTTTTCTAGTTTTGAAGTTAAAAGACTCCTCGTCGACTTTGCCCACGCTCCACTTCCATCAGGGCGGCAGCAGAGAGTTTCTTGACGCAGTGAGGAGATACGCACTGCTGAGCGAGTGAGTGAACTACAGTCTCATTTGTCTCACTTTTACAGCTTGTACTAAACCAACCTGAGCTGTACGACATTTATGCCCCATTTTCTATTTATATATATTATATATTAAATATTTCTATTTATATTTATAAGAGAGGAGGCCTTTAGAAATGCTCACAGCTGTAAGCCCTTTCTGGCTACACTCATATATGTTTTATTTAATACAACAGAGTCAATTATGTGTTAATAAATATTATATAAAGCTGAAAACACAGAATATTGAAGTTAGTTTCTGTGTTGAGTGTTTCTCTTTGCAACAAATCGGAGAACCCAACAAAACTTTAGCCTGTCCACACCTCAACATAACTAGGAGTTTACTCATAAAACATGGTCACCATACAACAATCATAGTGCCCCTCAGTAGGGATGGGAATGAATAATATGTTATCAATCAAAATGCCATTGAGAATTCAGCTTATTGATCTGTTTCTTATTGATTAAGTGGGAAAAATAGTAGTACTATATGCTTTTTTGGCAACAAAGCAAGTGGTTTTATTTGTTTGAACGTTTTCACTTGAGTATGTTAAATAACCTAAACAATTGAAAATTCTATATAGTAAGTAACAAAACAGAATAATAAGAATGAAAGAAACCTATTAAAGTCTGTGTTTGTTATCATCTAAAAAGAATATTGATAGATAATACAGTGTTTTTGTAGAATATGCCTGTTATTTATATGACGCCAGTGACATTTAACATTACATTACATTTACATTTATTCATTTAGCAGACTCTTTTATACAAAGTGACTTGCATTGTTCTACAGTAATTACCAGTGTAATTTTACCAGCCACTGGTGGGTTAAGTGTCTTGCCCAAGGACACAACGACAGTCTTAACTGTGGGGAGAGTGAGACTCGAACCGCCTACCTTCCGGTTGAAGGACGACTGCTCTACCCACTGAGCTACTGCCGCCATTAGCTGGTTGTAAATGGAGGAAAAATTGTGTCTCAGTCCACCTCCTATGTTCAAAGAGGGTTGTTTTAATTTCACAAAGATGACTTCCTTCACTCTAACCACCTGTCCTTGCTCAATGAGGTTTGAACAATGCAGACTCAGGTCCGTTTGATGACACTTGTGGGAACTCTTGTAGAATTTCCAGTGCTGCTGTAACATGTGAACGATGACAGGATATCGACCCGAGGCTCTCTCTGTGGCAGTGAGAAAGACATAGTGAGCATAGTCCAAGAGCACGTACTTGTTCAGTTTTGTTGCTTACATGTTCAGACGATAAATCCTGCAGACAGCCTTTAGACTTGTGTTGTGTTGATGCACAGATCTGGAGAAAGTCTGGCAGTTTTCAGAAACATGTTTATTAGTTTCACATTTCTCCTGCTGACAGAGCCTTGTTAGAAATGTGCATAAAAACTCGCGAGAAATGCTGACAAACCTCTTTTTAAGGAACACACTGCAGTTTCTTTATCAAACTAAACTAGAATATTAAAGTCAGTTTTCCTTCACGGATTATTATTTTCAAAAGGTTTTTCAAAAGTAATTTATATGCTAATGTTTGATATTTACATACAGCTCCTTTCAGTGAAAATATTCTCAAACCTCACCTTCACAACAAAACCCTTGTGTGTGTGTCTCGAGCTGTGGCTGTTTTTCTTTTTTTTTCTCTCGGTGCAGATAACTGTTATTAAAGTTCTTATCGCTGCCTTTTCATAATGAAATCGTCTCCATTAAGTGCTGGGCGTGTTCAGAGAAACAGAAACAGGCTTTCTTTTATGAGACTGTGTTCAGGTCTGAGCTGATAAACCATGAATGAAGTCAAAGATGTTACTGTTAAATGTCCAGGTAACGACAGTGACTCATTCTCAAAACATGGCTCTTACATATTACTTTCATTATTGTTTCGAGAGAACATTTTAAAGTCCTTCAAACCGCAGAAATACGATAAACAAAGTGTAGCAAGAAAAAAGGAGCCATACAAAATGTAAAACAATGTAATCATGTAAACTTGACTGATATCCGTTTTTTTTTCCTTCCTTCGTTCGCTCTTTTTTATTTGTTTTATTGTCCGTCACTTCCTGCATTTGGTTCAAACATCTCAACTATTTCCTAAAGCTCTTTTTCACAAACAAACCAGAAATGATCATTTATAGATCATTTCAATCCACTTTTCAATCATAGGAGGATCAGAAAGCCCTGCATGCAGGTCGTTATTCTAAATACATATTTAAAGTTGCCAGATTGAAATTCAGTTTTACCTAAAATAAAAGCAGTAAGCAGCAAGTCAAAAGGGATTTTATTTCAGGTGTTTAACTTCATTTTTTATTTTTTTTATCAGAATTTTTTTAATTGAAAAGAAAACAAAAGAGACAAACGACAAAAAAAAAACAACCCCATTAACCCTCTAATCTTGTCACTGCCAGTCACCTTCTCCACTGCAACTACAGCCTCTACAAAGCCGGAAATGCCTGTATAAGGGGCCCAAGAGAGATTGGTCCAGAGAGTACCTGTTGTTGTTGTTTTTTTTTTTTTTTGGATATGACATCCTGCAGCCACTGTGTATGTAATGGTGGGGAGGTCCTTCCTCCTGAGCAGTATTGCCCTGCGCTAGGAGGGGAGGCAAAGGCACTAGAACAGCTGCCTGCAGTGCTCATGTACCCATGACAATGTACCCGACCCAATGTAATGTAATAAAAAACATCCTCCAGCAGGCACCCAAGCAGGGTCAGGACCAGATAATGTGAACCTGAACCAAAGCATCCCAAAGTAGTGCTGTATACTTTTTGAAGAAACTTCAGACATCTTTTGACCTGACCTGTACTGTACTGCTCCTGTGGAAATGGGGCTTCTATGTGATCCTAGCTTCACTAGTTTCAATTATAGGGTCTTTTTCTCTTCCCTCAGCCCAAATATATATACAACTATATTTCTACTTCACTCTGGACAGAAACCCAGGCTAACCATCCAGTTAAATAAATAAAATTAATATATATAATATAAATAAATCCAGTCCTTATATTTTTGTCTAAATCTCTGTTTCCTGCAGATCGGTGGATGATGAGTCCTGTCTCCTGGTGAGCACTCCCAACAAAGCTTTGTCACAGTCGTTTGAAAACCTCCTGGACGACAACAACTACAGCCTCGTCAATGTAAGAAGCCAATAACATTCACAGAAATACAACTTCAACTTAATAACCTCATGAACTTGTGTGTTTTGTTTTTTTTTTGTTTTTTTTGTTGGTCACAGAAGCTGAAGAAGGATCCATACGTGACGACTCTGGGAGGCTTCTCTAAAGTCACTAACTACTTGTTTGATGCGTTACGGGGCTCAGAGGAGCAGTCGCAGCGCCCCCCGGAGGAAGTGGCAGATCTGCTCGGAGAGGTCATCCCAGGACTAGACATTAACCAACAAGAAGAGCCTGGCTTTGAGGTCATCACCAGAGTAAGAGCAAATATTAGTCTATAAAATCCCAAAGCTACAGACAGATGTTGTGGTTTTCTTCCCTTTTTTTGCATTTGTCTCAGCTCCTGAATAGTCAGTTCGTCAGAGCAGAAAACTGTTCGAATCCAGGGCTAAGAGGGATCTTCCTGTGATTTCCTACAGATCGATTTAGGGACGAGGCCTCAGGTCACGAGGAAAGACCCTGTGTCTGCAGACGACTGGCTCAAACACCAGGATCCACAAGGACGCATGGTGAATGTCCTGCATCTCAAACAGGCCATCTTCAAAGGAGTACGTTCACTTATCACCACTTGTATCCAAATAATCCTTTTCAAATCCTTATGATTGTGATTAATTTTTATCTTTTTGAATGTTTAGGGTTTAAGTCATGCTGTCCGAAAAGAGGCCTGGAAGTTTCTGTTAGGATATTTTCCGTGGGACAGTACAGCGGAGGAGAGGAAAGCTCTGCAGAGAAACAAAACGTACAACCTCTCACATTTGTGTTTCATGTTAATTGCACTATAACCTTGATCTTTTTTGTTCACATTTTATATATAACAGATACAAAAGATTAGACTCATCTATTTTAAATTTATTCATTCATTCATTCATGAATGAACTGCTAGATGTTAATAAGAAACAATATAATGCATTATCTAATATATAACGTATAACATAAAATAAAGATAACAGTGAAGTGTAAACATATTGTCAGAGGCTTTAGTAGGTTGTCTTTCTCGTTGAAAGCGATGAATACTTCAGGATGAAGCTGCAGTGGAAGTCCGTCAGTGAAGAACAGGAGAGAAGAAACTCCCGCCTCAGAGACAATCGCAGTCTGATCGGTGAGACTTGTTGAATTGTCTCGTTACTCTATAAATAGATTTTCTCCATTCTCAAAAAGACTTCATCTGTATTACAAAATTACATATATTATTTTTGACTTTTCTGAGCATTCCCGGGTACTGGCGGTGTTCCCCAAACTTTTTCAGGGCACTGACTGCAGTCTGTTAAATAGGGGTCGTTTGTGTTTTGGATATTTCTAGTGCCATATAAAGCTTTTTTTTATCATAATTGAAGTGTTGTTGACTTTCACAAATCTTTTTCAGATAATTTTTTTTTGCTCTAGTGTACTGTTTATTATTTACACCATCTGTTCGACTGTTTTCAGAGAAGGACGTAAACCGGACAGACAGAACAAACCGTTTTTATGAAGGCATTGATAATCCAGGTCTAGTGCTGCTCAACGACATCCTCATGACCTACTGCATGTTCGACTTTGACCTCGGTGAGACTCTCTTTTCATTTCTTTATTACTTAATGAGCTGTGAATCAGGTTGTGTTTGGATGAGAATGAAATTTTATTTTTTTTCGTCTCTCTCAGGTTATGTTCAGGGCATGAGCGACCTTCTGTCTCCGATCCTCTACGTGATGGAGAACGAAGTGGATGCCTTCTGGTGCTTTGTGTATTACATGGACCAAATGGTGAGTCATTTATTGCTACAAGGCTGTGGAACTTTTAAGTAAAGATGGCTGGTTCTTTTCCATCATACTGGGCTAAAACTGAACGTAAATACAGTAGGTGTTTAACAGATCACAGCTGGTCCGTGACCCATGTGGATCATGTCCCACGACTCTGGACACACTTGACCCACGGATTATACTTTATTATGATTTATTTTTATCTTATTTTATCAACTATCGCAAAGTGAAAGAGTCAAGCAGTCATGTGTTCACCTGACAGCAACAATGGCTTGCGGAGGAGCGGAAGAACTTCAAAAGTCTCTTTCATCATTTCAATCGCATGTTCTATCGGTCGTTTGGAGTGGAAAATGAAGTGTGCATTTACGTTGCATTGTACGGCGGGTAAATCTAAAATAGTTCACAATATAAAATAATATCTTGTTTTATCATTAAAATGACAAACATGCTTGTTCAATATCGGCTTGTTTGTAATGGGGTAGTTTCCGCATTTATTACTGCTTC
The DNA here is from genome assembly GCA_024349245.1 of Neodontobutis hainanensis. NCBI lineage: Eukaryota > Metazoa > Chordata > Actinopteri > Gobiiformes > Odontobutidae > Neodontobutis > Neodontobutis hainanensis. The sequence goes on along the minus strand of JALDNG010000001.1, from coordinate 8,809,336 downwards.
ATTCTCTCATAATTCAGTACATCATCACAGACGCTGATCATACGCCTGCTTTGCAAAAGCCGAGAAAAGGGCACAAAACAAGAATCTTGTTTAATATGTCTCTGGCTATAAGTGCAAGAAGTTTCTCCCCTTTTTTGCTAATCTAAAAAATTATCCGGTCCATGACTCAAAAACGTAATGTGATCCTAACTGTGATTTTTGTAATCTGTTGCACCACTAAATTGAAAATATGTTAAAAAAAATGTTTTTAAATAAAATGTTATTTAGCTTAATTTAACAAAGAGACTAGGAAAATGAATGTGTGTGGCCTGTGACAAATAGTCCAAGCAGGAATTTAATAAGTTGTATTGATAAATGCTAATTTTTATTTAAATTAGATATTAGTTTGAACTTATGCAAAACAGTTCAAACAAATACAACTATTGCAGAAGTTTTATGTTTTCCTTAGGGATGAAGCCTTAAAGTATTTTCTTAAACTACTGAACTGTGAAATAAGCTGAAATTATTATTATTATTATTATTATTATTATTATTATTATTTATTTTGCATTTGCAGCACCAGAACTTTGAGGAACATATGCAGGGGATGAAATCGCAGCTGGATCAGCTCGGTGCTCTGTTGCGACTGCTCGACGTTACTTTCTATAACTACCTCGGTACGAAACATATACCACTTGTACAACAAAAAGTAGAAAAGATGGACTAAGATTTTTCGCACAAGGCACTCTATTTGACCTCTGTCTGTTTCTTTCTTCCCTTTGCTGCAGAGCCCACAGATCCAGGATTCCTCTACTTCTGTTTCCGGTGGCTGCTCATCAGGTTCAAAAGAGAGCTCAGTTTTCAGGACGTCCTGCGGCTCTGGGAGGTCAGTTATAGGCAACAGATAATTTAATCGTTTTTATCAGTTAGGTATAAAAATTCTGGGTGTGAACAATTTCAAATCATTCTGCAACAGATTATTTGTTGCATGAAAAACTTAAATTACACTAAATGTTGTCTTTGTGATAAACCTCTCCTGTTTGTGTGCGTGTGCGTGCGTGCATGCATGCGTGTGTGTGTATCGGTGTGTGTGCGTGTGTGTTGGTGTCTTTCAGGTGATGTGGACAGACCTGCCGTGTCAAAACTTCCACCTGCTTGTTTGCTGTGCCATCCTCGACTCAGAGAAACACAAAATTATGGAGGAAAACTACGGCTTCAACGAAATTCTCAAAGTGAGTGCTTATCTAAGAAGAGTGTGGTCCTGAAACTACTTTATTCACTGCTGATCTGATTTTGTCTCTGTAGCACATTAATGAACTATCAATGAAGCTGGACATTGAGGAGATTCTTCAGAAAGCAGAAGGCATCTGTCTCCAGATAAAGTGCTGCAAGGTCAGATCCAGACTTCAGGTTAAAATGAAAAAATGCATTCAAACATAGTGAAATAATCAAACATGTTGATGTTTCCTCCAGGACCTGCCTCATTCTGTGAGTTCAATTCTGGGTTTTAACTCTGAAGCGTCTGGTTGTGATGAATCAGACTGGTCTCACTCCATGAGGACCTCGCAGCGACAGGACGCCTGCTCGAACGGACACGGACATTTGAGAGAAACGTGCAGCGCAGTGGCCTTTATATCATAGTGACCTCAGAGACACCAGAGACTCGCTCGAACAGTCGTCTGAGGAAAAGAGACGAATGTACAAAGGATTTGATGCAGAATCTTATTTTTGTAATTTCTTGTACCATTTTGTCTTCATGGAGTAGTCATTACTTCTTTTCTGCGGAGATTTTATAAGACGAGTGTCGTATTGTAAACATAGACAATAGAAGGACAGTGGGTAAACAGGAAGTGAAGGTTGGCTCCAACAAGTTTGGCTCTCTTTAAAATGCAAACACAAAATCTTATTCCTGTTCAAATTCACTTAAAGCCTGTTCAAAATCATTTAAAACCTTCTCAATTCCAACAAAAACCTGTTTAAATCTGACTAATACATGTTCAAATCTAAACAAATCTTGTTCAATTCCAACTAAAACCAGCCATGCTGAAAATTGTGTGTTTCTATTGGTTGTAAAGCAGAGAGACTTGAACATACTCTGCAACAGGGATAAAATCAAGAATATACAGCTGCTTAACTATTATTTTATCACTTTCTCATTTGTTCCAACTCCATAAATTTATTCGGCTGACTTCCACATCTTCCCCAAATCTATTATTATTACAGTTTAATTGTCAACATTCTTCTACTGTCTATATTTATAACGATACTGTAAACGCTCCTTTAAGTATGTTTTCAGTCTTATTTCTTTTGCCCAACCTTTAAAAAACAATTGTGAGATTTGGTCTGGGGCATTTAAAAAAAAGATGCTGGTAAATTTTTCTCCCAAGCAGCAAAATCTCGTCCAATTTTTTCCCTCATGGTGACAGCCGTTTAGTCTTGGTTTAAAAAAAGCTGGCTTTTATTATTTTTTTGTTTTTTTCTTAAAGACAAGTGACACTTTGCTGAATCTGCTGCTGAGTCATAGATCAAGCTTTTTGTAACTTCCATTCAGTATTAATCAGATAAACTAAGGGATGGTTATGTGCTGTGTCGCTAATATGATTATTAAAGTGACAGTGCTTGTGGTTTTTGAAGTAAGGTTACATTTGGTGCTGTCTGTGTGGATTAAGTGTTGGAGAAGCAGTGTACAGCTACACAAACCATATCTAGTGTCAGAGAAAAAGCAAATAAATATCCCCTCAGTGTGTAAGTAAATTCACTTCAACATGAAACATAGACAAATCCATCTGAATCCTGGTCAAATCCAACTAAAACCTGGTCAGATTTAACCAAAACCTGGTCAAACCCACCTTAAACTAGTTTTAAATTCAGTACAGTAAATAGTTCTCAACACAACCCCAGTTTGGAAAAGCGGACAGGAGCAATTCCACAAATTCCAGAAACTATTTACAAGTACCACATTCAACACTACTTCAAAACCCATAGAATATATACTTTAATATCCTGGTGCTTAATTGCAATTGCTTTATTTCCTCGTAACGATGCTTTTGAACTAAACCTGGAGTTATTTCTAAAGAGATGTTATTTTTTTTTTTGCTTTTCAGCCAAAACCACACGTTTTGTTATTTGCGGCTTTACATTTAGCCTTACCTTCATATCAATATATAGGCATATATTCGGGTTGAGGAAAAAACACATTATTTTTTTAAAAACTGAGGAAAATGGCAGTCACTGAACCTAACTATTATTGCCATATATTTTCTGTATATTCAAGCTTTTATTTTTTAAAGATCCTTTTGTGTTGCTGTGTCGGTGATGAACAGCGTTTCTATCGGACAATGTGCTGTGATATTTAAACATCCTGGTCAATAAAGTTTATGATTTTGTCAATAAGTTAATTGCTATGTTAAATTATTTGCTCAACGGAAATGAAAAATATAACAAGACCTGTTGTTTTACTGAGTCAGGTTCGAGAAATGTACAGACTAAAGTCTAAAGATACAATTATTACCTTTTTCTCTTTTACATTGATCCTTTGTTGTCAGGATGTGGAGCTGTTGGCAGTGGGACTGAGACCATACTAAACTGGGTGTTTCTCACACGTCAACTTGGATATTGTATTTATTCAATCATGTTCTTTGCATTTATAGGTTAGGGTTTTGCAGGAAATTCTTTTGGGTGTGTGTGTGTTTTATTTGTTTTTTTGGAAGATAAATCATTTTTAACTGAACGCTGTACCAAACACTGCCTGTGACATCATCGGAAGAACTGTTTCCAATAACAGACCTAGCACCTGATGCCCTCTTCATCAGATCTGGAATCTAGTTTGGATTTGGAACAACAGCGAGCAGCCAGTGGACGTCTAAGATCAGTGAGCTACAGGACAGAACAACTGCAATAAGTCTCTACAATCAATCAGTCTGTGTAAGATGACGTCTGAATCAATTCATTTGCTTTTTCATTTATTTGAAAATGCAACAACATCTTAAGCTCCCCTCAATGAGGTTTAATTAAATAAAGTTATAGTAATGGTTAACTGCATTTTGTGCAAATAAGTGCACCTGCACATCCTGCAATGATAAATAACTAACAAAGGGACTGGGACAGACATGTTACTGAATATTTGTAAAACTAAAACTAACTACGTAATCAACTCCACTCGGAATATATTTTAACCAAATTTTAACAATAGTCATCTATGTGTATCTATCTGTATCTTGTTCTTTTTGATCAGCCCTGACTAAAAAGCGGAGCTCGGAGTAGAGCCGCTGCTCCTCCACATGAGAGGAGCAGCTGAGGCTCGGGCATTTGTTCCGGATGCCACGTGGACGCCTCCCTGGGGAGATCTTCTGGGCATCTACCTAGAGAAGACTAAAAAAGTTAAACTTGGAGGAAGACAAAGGATGGATGCATTGACTCTCAAAAGCATTAAAAAAAACAATGTAGGTCAAAATTTAAACTGGACCAAGGAATTCTTCAAAAATATCTGTCACCTACTCACAGTGTGATTAAAACTCTAAGCTCAAATATATACATATGCTTTTATTATGCAATTATACAAATGTTGATGGTCAATCCAGAACTGGGCTTGTTTTCTGATAACAAAATAAATATCTCTGTCTGTTCCCAGTGTGGTCCTGAGTACAACACAACAAATTTATAAACCATGACTAGGATTGATTTCCAAGCAGTGATTTGTTTCATTCATAAATTAATGTTAAAATGTCACTGTCCCATGATTCCCTGCTCCATCCCTTCCACTGTACGTCTTTTCTAAATGTCACATCCCTGCTTTAAACCTCCTGATGGACGTCAGCGGTGTTCGTCTCTGGCCTCCTCGTTCGTCTCCGTTACCGTTTGAAGAGACACCTTTGTGCGTAAGAGGTAGGTATCACCTGGATCTGCTCATAAAGTGGCTCCACAGTTACAACAAAGCAGCAGCGGGCTTCCAGAGCGTCCGGCCGCGCTTTCATTTCCGCCGCGTCAGGAAATTGGCCCTGCTCTGAACTGATAGCACCCTACCTTCAGCCTGGAGTTATCAGCCGTGGATCTGCGAGGGGTTTGGTAAAGCGGGGAGCGAGCTGTCAGTCACTCAGATCCAACGGCAAACCCAAGAAACACAGTCTGAAATTAGGAGAGACAGTTTTAAACAAAATATAGTTGCATCAAGATCACTTCTAAAATCCTGACTCCCAGATAAATTTATACAGGAAGGCTTCAGTGACTGTCTTGAAATACAGAAGTGTAATTCCACTAAAGGCCACTAGTTTCTGGCTCCAATCCCTCCAAAAAACATTAAAAATTAACCAAATTAAATCTAGTCATATTGTATTATGATCGAGTAAACTGTTGAATGTAATGTATAGTAAAAATCCAACATAAACAACAATCAACAATTACTGGGACGTGAACAGCCAATAGTATTCAGCCTGGAGGAAAAAGGGCCAGGTGTTGCAGACAAAATTGGTTATGTAAATTTTTTTAGGTCTAAGACAATAATTCTGTCGGCTAACAACGAGGGTAAGAGTTATTTAAAGACTTTTTTCAAATTGTTTCACAAAATATAATTAAACAAAGTTCTAGTTGGACGTTGGTCTTCTTCTTTTCTTTATAATACTTCTTAAACCCAAATAATCATTTAAAATCTAAAAATATGGCAGGTGATTAATGTCATGTTAAAGTGTCTCCTGTGATCCAAAACATAAAAAAGGTTTTGGCCAAGAATGAACAGTTTAGTTGTAATGCATGTTTATGTTTATTTTGTTAAAAGTATAATTTAAGAAGTGCAAATATATGAGTAGCATTTCTTTATTTTATCAGTACTTTTTAATGATTGAACAGGTTCAAACTGAACAGACTTGAGTCAAATCTGTTGTTGTGTACCTCTCATGCCCCTCCCTCTTTGTTGCTCTTTGTATTTAACCACAGCTTCTCTCTGGCCACTCTCACTCTCCCTCCTCTTCCTCACAGCTCTTTCTTTTTCTCTTTTCCATCTGGGACCGTCCCACAGCCTCACCCTGGAGCCCTGGTACACCTACACGCACTGGTTCCCCATGGCGTCGTCCCATTTGAGGAAGGACGCCCCGGAGCCAGTGCCTAGAATGCAGCCTGCCATGATGCTCTTCTCCAGCAAATACTGGGCCCGGAGAGGCATGTCCCTGGACTCGGCCATGTTTGACCAGCAGCAGCAGCGCCACACGGGGGGCCAGATGGTGAGAGACCACAATTTAATCTATACATGTTCACGGTCAAATTTAGGTTTTTGTAAATGTGGTTCTATTGGATCTTTCTGGAGCTAAATCCTTCCCTGGAATAGATAGTCCTGGTTTGGAAAAGACGACAGGAGTAAACTTTGACCCTCAGGATGGTTCATAATGGCTGGTCTTTGATGTAATTCTAGAAAATAAGAGAAATGCTGTTTTGCGAGTGGGAAATTTGATAAAATGACAGAAGGTTACCCAGTTTCTTAATATCTTTGTTATTCCACTAGAAACCAGGCTCTAAAACGTCTGGTTGAAATTCAGGTTTATTAGTGTAAATATACAGTAGATGCTTTTTTTAAAGTTTTGTCCAGGAAACTACTTCAGTGTTGATTTAAAGTGTCCTTTACAACTCATTCACATATTTAATTTTGACCTAAGAATGTCCTTCCTGACGCCAACCTCTCCATTTACCCCACCATGGTAATGGCACAAGATTTATGACCTTTTTTACCTGGAGTTTCTCCTCAGGGGTCTCCTGCACCAAAGGCAGATGTATTAACACCTTCACTGAGGAGGAGCTTCGGTGGTGCATACAGGATGTTTCCACTATATTTGCTGCTGAGAAAGGCTCTGTATTTTGTTTCAGACACGGAGCACAGTGAGGAGCTTGTCCTGGGACTGATCAGGTCTTTGGTTGTGAAAATGAGGAACAGAATAAAAATCAGTCTTGTCAAAATAATGTCATGTAAATGTAACACACATTTGCACTTTTTTGCCGTGTTAGAAGCCCTTTTTTTAGTTTGCTCTAACAGTTTTATTCTGGTCTCATAAGCGACATACAGAACACAAAGCCTGTTTTATTGCTCCTGTCTGCTTCTCCAAACTGTGCGGAAAAAGTTTTTTTTTACTAAATACTGGACTGTCCTTTAAATTGTAATGGTTGCAGATGAAAAATAATGCATCATGTTCTGTATAGTTCTCATGATCAGTCTTTGTTTAGGGACTGGACATAAGTCACAAAACCATTAAATCAATTGGATGATTTTATTTTTTTTATAAAATAATGAAAGTTTAATTTTTAAAGTTCTCAAACATAGAGGTCTTTGAATTTTAAACTGGTTACCACACTTTTAATTCCACTCTACCATTGCCTGTTCCTTGCTTGTCTTGGTATTGATTTGATCTTGGTTTATTTAGAATACAACACTACAATGGGTAAAAACTAAGTGACATTTTAAATTGACACATTTCAAATTAAAGCCGCTTATGAGCCCTACTTAGAATGATTGTTTAATCAAAAGATCTCTCGTCTGAGTCACAGTGGTCTTGTGATTATAAATGAAGACCTGAAAAGACCACAACAGGTTTATTTGTTCTCTTCATAAACTTGTTTATTAAAACAAATCTCACAGCAAACTAACAGTGAATATTTCCCATTTTCTATGTTGATGCCTGGTTGATCAGAGATAATGCCGGTCTGTGGAGTCTGTTATGAACTTATCCGTCAGCGCTCGTACGTGCAGCAGCTGTGAGCCCCTCGTATCTCCAGCGTGACATTTCCTCTTTAGCGCTGAACAAACACAGAGTCAAACAGACGACAGCCAGTGTTTCTGATGTGTGTGTGTTTAAAGTCACAGCTGTCGCTCTTTTTCCACTGAATTATTGGTCACTTGCAAATTTTAATAAACTGGTATTTATTCACAGAAGTTAAATATTTGGTAACATTTAGTCAGGCGGCAGAAATGAAACAGGCTGAAGCTAAATTTTATATGTATTTATCAACAAGACTTTTACTTTATCTACTATTTCTGTTGAATCTATAATTTGTGTCCATTGGTATCCAACTCAAATCCAAAGCCATTTCTTCTGGACAAGATCACACTAAAAGTGGACTGAGACCAAGTAAACTCTCCAACGCATTGTCCAAATAAAAACAGTGTTGGGTCTCTGTATGTAGAAATAAGAGCTGCAGAGAAATGGTATACATTATGTTTGAGAACACTTTCCACAGTGAGCAGCACAATCAGTTCTGTGGTTTTATAAATATATGCAAAAAGAAAACTAATTTATAATTTATTATATAATTGATTTTGGATACTAAGAATTACAGCTCTGAAACAAAAAAAAATAAGGGAAACCCCCTTATTAAAAAAAATTAAACAAAACGATAAATCAAATCTATAATATTAAAGAAATACTATAACCCATAATGTTATGTATAGTATAAATAAGAAAATGGTATCAACCAGAAAAAGAGTGTCTGGCATTAATCTAAATAAAGATTAGATGAAGATTATTATTATTATTATTATTATTATTATTATTATTATTATTATTATTATTATTATTATTATTATTATTATAAAAATAAAGTATACAAAAGACAGTTGGAACAAGATTGATGTGTATGTTTTTCTTTTCTCTTTTATTATTATTATTATTATTATTATTATAACAATTATTTATATGTATTTTTATTATCATTATTATATTTTTCTTATTGTTTATTTATTATTTATATTATTGTTATTATTATATATTTGTAGTTTTTTCCATGGTGTTATTCTTTCTTCATTCTTATTATTCATTTGTGAAGCTGACAGTTTAATCATAAATGTTATTGTAATGTTAAACCCTGTCATAAATTCGTAGTCATCTCAAGGCAGAATGTTGGTCCCATTTTTGTTTCATTGGTTTAATTTTTCTAGATCAAGCCTTAAGAAACAATCATTCAATCGGCAAATAAATTGATTTTACAGTGTGGTAATGAATTGTTTAATTTTGTGTGTATTGTGTTTGTTTCAGTCGAGGCGTCCGTCCTTCTGTCCCATCAACGAGAAGCAGGACAAAGAGACTGAGCCAGACGCGGGGCGAACGGCTGTGGTTTTTTCTCTGAAGAACGAGGTCGGGGGGCTGGTCCGGGCTCTGAGGATCTTTCAGGTCTTAATAATAATAATAATAATAATAATAATAATAATAATAATAATATAAAAATACATACACTACATACACAAGACAAATTAACTAACAAAAAGGAGGGTATAACAGGTTGTAACATTTCTTAAAAAGGTGAGTCTTAATAATGCTTTTAAAGATGTTCTCCACAATTTGACTGGCTGTTAGCATCACTAGCTACATATGGGTTAAACCTTGACCGACATGTTTTGTGCTTGCCTTCACCAACTCTACAGCCTCCATCATGAGTTCACATGAGAAAAATATTGGCCTATGAATTAAACTGTCCTTCTTCTCCAGGAGCGCAGAGTGAACCTGAACCACATTGAGTCTCGAGTTTCAAAGCGCGTCCTAAACGAGGTGGAGATCTTTGCCGACTGTAGCTGCAGTAAAAAGGAGTTCAACGAGCTGCTGCAGCATCTGAAGGACCATGTGAACATCATCTCCTACAACACACCCATCAATGCCTGGTCCTCAGAGGCAGGTGAGGAGGAAAGAAAAAAAGACAAAATGTCACTTGTAAACAACCATAACTTAACTCACAAAATCCACGCCCCTGAAACTGGACGTGGAAGACTTTTGTGTTGAAAGTAATCTCTTCTGGTGATGCTGCAGATGGAGAGGATGTGCCCTGGTTTCCGATGAAGATCTCAGAGTTGGACCAATGCTCTCACAGAGTTTTGATGTATGGCTCTGAGCTGGACGCTGACCATCCTGTGAGTTTCAACTTTGGCCAATAGGGGGCAAGAAATGTTTACAGAAAGAGCTAAAGGCTTTATAAAATGTTTTTTTTTCCCACCAAATGTCACTTTTTCTCTATTACAGGGCTTTAAGGACAACATTTATCGACAGAGGAGGAAATATTTTGTGGAAGTTGCCATGAGTTATAAGTTGTAAGTACAATGTCCACATTTTTTTTATGTTTGGGTTCTGTCCACAACAAGCAACTCATTTTAATTAATTCATTTTAACTCTGGTTACTGTAAATATATGGGGGGAAAATGCATTAGAGAGAATTTCACTTTTCTTATCATGCAACTTTACCTGAAAAGATATTAGATTAATTTACAGTACAATGGCAAAAATGGTAATGTTACTTCACATGGTCAATTCAAATGATTGTTATGAACTTCATTTTCATCATATATGTATTTTATAAAATATCCAGTGTCTTTATGGACACACACAAGGCAATCGCAGAAGCAAATCTTTTATTTTGAATACAGTTCTTGTTTTTTAATTTGCTTATCTCTGTTAAGTGTAGTTACACTAGTTAGTTTACAGCTGAATCCGTCTAGTGGTGAAGAATTACGCAGTGCTGCTTGATAATCATTCTTTAAACTCTTTAAACTATAGACCCTTTCACAAGTGACGTGAACACAGGAACAAACAAAAAACAGTAAACAACATGTTTTTAAATGACAAAAAAATGACTGATTGTAGTATCTGTGGTTGGACAAATCAACATTTAGCTAAAACCACACAGATCTGGTAGTACCGTAGGTTTCCTTTAGCCAAAGTTAAAGTAGAATGCACAATCTTTGAATAACCCCAAAGCAAACATTGACAAACTATTGTAGTCAGCCATACTTGACTTAAGTTCACATAGTGTATATAAAAAGACAGTGGCTGTTCTCTTACCGGACATTAAACACTAATTTGCCCAAACCACCTTGTTTCATAAACAATTTGCAATTTTTGAGCTAATGCAGTCCGTTAAGATGTATTTGTTTAATATTTGTAGCTAATGTTGTTTACAAAAGGCTCTCTTGTCTGATCTATACAAATGAGTTATTTAAATTAATTTGTTTGTCCCTTTCCAATACCTGGCAGTGTATATCTGCAGTGCAGTCAATATTTCCATCACTGAAGATGTACGTTGTATCAAACACTGTTAAAATAAATATATACAGCTTCTATAAATATCTGTACACGTTCTGATTTCTGTTCAGTTTCTCCACTTATCTTTTTACCTGTTGTCTTTGTCAGTGGTGAGATCATCCCTCGAATCGAGTACACGGCTGAGGAGATAAAAACCTGGGGCGTGGTCTTCAGAGAGCTCAGTAAACTCTACCCGACTCACGCCTGTCGAGAGTATCTGAAAAACTGGCCTCTTCTCACCAAACACTGCGGCTACAGAGAGGACAACATCCCGCAGCTGGAGGACGTCTCACGCTTCCTCCGAGGTTCACTCCATCACCTCCCGCTGCTGATGCTTTAGTGTCTGGACTCTATCTTGTGCTAACCCTCTTTGTTTCAGAGCGTTCAGGATTCACGGTGCGGCCAGTGGCAGGTTACCTCTCTCCTCGGGATTTTCTGGCCGGTTTGGCGTACAGAGTCTTCAACTGCACTCAGTACATTCGCCACAGCACCGACCCGCTCTACACACCAGAGCCGTGAGTCCGGTTTACGTCCCATACATTTCATTTACTGAACCATGATCTGCCGACTCTGGTCATCTTCAGACCTGACATTAACCTGAGTCCACATTAGATCAGACGTCTCTTTCTGGACACAGCTCAGAGGAAACACAAGCCTCTTCAGATCCATTCTCTTCACCAAGATCTGAATACATCCAGATACATCTTTAACTCAAAATGTGTCTTCATATTTGATCAGAACACATTCACACCTTGCATTAAGACTGGCCTCATTAGACCCAATGATTATAACGCACATTATAAAGTCAGGTCTAAAGGGGGATTCTGTTTTAAAAACCTGATTCCCAAAAAGTTGGGACACTGTACAAGTTGTGAATAAAAACAGAATGCAATAATGTGGAAGTCTCAATATTTTATTCAGAATAAAACATAGATGACATATCAAATGTTTAAACTGAGAAAATGTGGCATTTTAAGGGAAAATTATTTTAAATTTTATGGCATCAACACATCTCAAAAAAGTTGGGACAAGGCCATGTTTACCTCTGTGTGGCATCCCCTCTTCTTTTTATAACAGTTTGCAAACGTCTGGGACTAAGGAGACAAGCTGCTCAAGTTTAGGAATGTTGTCCCATTCTTGTCTAATACAGGCTTCTAGTTGCTCAACTGTCTCAGGTCTTCCTCTTTATGATGCACCAAATGTTTTTGTGGGTGAAAGATCTGGTCATGTCAGAACTGGATCCTTCTTCTTCGCAGCCATTATGTTGTAACTGATGCAGTATGTGTCTGGCATTGTCTTGTTGGAAAATGCAAGGTCTTCCCTGAAAGAGACGACGTCTGGATGGGAGCATATGTTGTTCTAGAACTTGGATATACCTTTCAGCTTTGATGGTGCCTTTCCAGATGTGTAAGCTGCCCATGCCACATGCACTCATGCCCCCATCCCATCAGAGATGCTTCTGAACTGAGCTCATAACAATTTGGGTTGTCCTTGTCCTCTTTAGTCCAGATAACATGGCATCGCAGTTTTGATTTGTCTGACCACAGAACAGTTTTCCACTTTGCCACAGTCCATTTTAAATGAGCCTTGGCTCCAGAGAAAACACCTGTGCTTCTGGATCATGTTTAGATATGTCTTCTTTTTTGACCTATAAAGTTTTAGTCGGCAACGACGAATGGCCCAGTGGATTGTGTTCATCGACAATGTTTTCTGGAAGTGTTCCTGAGCCCATGTTGTGATTTCCATTACAGTAGCTTTCCTGTTTGTGATGCAGTGTTGTCTTGGGAAATCCAAACTGGGCCAATATCTGTCATTACATTTCAAAATGTCTCTTTCAACATTTGATATGTTATCTATGTTCTATGTGAATAAAATATAAGTTTATTCATTCATTACTTTTTTATTCACAATTTGTACAGTGTTCCAGCTTTTTTCGAATCGCGTTTGTATCTTAAGAGTGTAATGTAATATAAAGTATGTCTGTGTGTATTCATCTTTTTTCCTCCAGAGATACGTGCCATGAGCTGCTGGGCCACGTCCCGCTGCTCGCCGACCCAAAGTTTGCTCAGTTTTCTCAAGAGATCGGTCTGGCCTCTTTAGGAGCTTCAGATGAAGACATCCAAAAACTGGCCACTGTAAGTTTAACATCCAACGCTGTGATAAAATCTATTATGTAACATTAACCAAGAGTTTTTTTTAACTTTTCCTAATTTTTTCAGTGTTACTTCTTCACGATCGAGTTCGGTTTGTGTAAACAGGACGGGCAGCTGCGAGCATATGGCGCTGGGTTGTTGTCCTCTATCGGAGAACTACGGGTAAAACTACTATTACATTTGAAAAAGTCTGTCTTGGAGATTTATTTACTGTTGGAATGTTATTGGTCTGAATGAGAAGACTAAATACACATATCCTGTTTCCACAGCACGCTCTGTCGGAGAAGGCCTGTGTGAAGACGTTCGACCCAAAGACGACCTGTTATCAGGAGTGTCTCATCACCACGTTTCAGGACGTTTACTTTGTGTCGGAGAGTTTTGAGGAGGCCAAGGAGAAGATGAGGTAAAGCGGGAATTGAACGTCAGTCTCATCTCTTTATATTGTATAGAAAAGCCTCTTTTATATGTAAACTCTATTTTATAAATCCACAATCTGAGCTTCACATAAACTTTTTAGTGATTTGCGTACACTTGTCATTTCTCATTCAAACTAGATTTCTCAACAATATATATTTTTTTGGGCCCTAACCCACCAGTTGAGAATGCCTGCCCTAAAATATATGGGACCATTTTAATGGCTGTAGTCTGTGTCAAAAATGCACTAGTGTACTGTTTAAAAAGTCGCAACCTGTAACAAAAAAATGAAGATGTGGAGCACAGAAATAATCTAACCATTAAAATACACAGGTATGACAAAATAAACAGGACATTACTGTATTGCCTACCAGTCATGTCTCTATTAATAATGGAATAAATTTACTGTAAAACTTGAGCTACATATACAAGCGTAAAAAGCATTAAGTTATGTTAGTTCCTTTTTTGGTTATTTTTTTGGTTCTGTTTTTGTTATCATTTTTTTTGTTTTACATTGTGGCTGCTTTCTTATATTCCATTCAGAATTTGCACTATTAATATAAATGTAATTTTCTGCCTATGCACATTAAAAGCACTTGCTTTTCCACATTAGCTTGTATCTGTCTCTTCTCTTGTTTCTTCAGGGAGTTCGCCAAAACAATAAAGCGTCCATTTTCCGTTTACTACAACCCGTACACTCAGAGCATCGACCTCCTCAAAGACACACAGAGCATCGAGAACGTGGTCCAGGACCTGCGCAGCGACCTCACCACCGTCTGCGACGCTCTGGGCAAAATGAACACCTACATGGGAATATAAACCTCTCCCTGTGCTCTCAAACATTAGCCACAATGCTTCTATGTCAAATGTAAATAGTTCACAAGAAAAGAACAATGAATCTGTTTATTTTTAATGAGGAGATTGTCACTATCTCGGTTTGCTTTTGTTGCTGTCAGTCTCTCGGTGTTGTTCCCAAAATAATTAAATGTATTCACAACAGTGTTTTGGTTTAAATGAAGCGCTGTCCTTGAACAGATCATACAGTCTTAACAGCCGCTCCTCTGTTTGGAAAAGATCATAAAACTTTCATACAACACTTAAAAGACAGTCGAAGAAGAGGAGCAGGACTGAAGAGGCAGTGACTGACAGAAGTCTCATGTTCTACGGCTTCATTGTGCGTTTTAAATAGATGACGTCAGTCCACTTTTTTCTACTGAAACCACTCTCTAACCCCTTAAATTAAAGCCATATGTGTTATTGATGTCCATGAGATCAAGACCCTCACATATTCAAAGAAATAGAAAGAAGTCACACTCAAAATAAACCGGCTTTTTTGTTTTTGGACAACAACTCTAAGTGGAATCAGTTAGTGAATGGTTTTATGTTCTGAATGTTTGTCCATCCATCCATCTTCTACCGGGGCCGGGTCGCAGGGGCAGCAGTCTAAGCAGAGATGCTCCGACTTCCCGCTTCCCAGACACTTCCTCTGGCTCAGGGGGAAACCAAGGCAATCCCAGGCCAGCCGAGAGACATAGTCCCTCCACCATGTCCCGGAACACCTCCCTGGGGAGGCGTCCAGGAGGCATCCAAAACAGATGCCCAAGCCACCTCTCAATGTGGTGGAGCAGCGGCTCTATTTTGAGCTCCTCTCGAAAAAGCTCATTTCGGCCACCTGTATACGGGATCTTGACCCAAAGCTCATGACCATAGGTGAGAGTAGGAACGTAGATTGACCGGTATATTGAGAACTTTGCCTTACAGCTCAGCTCTTTTTCCACAACAGACCGGTACATATATCGCATTACTCCCTCCTTCCCTCAATCATGAACAAGACACCAAGATACTTGAACTCCTCCACTTGAGGCAGGAGCTCTCCACCAACCTGAATGTTTGTTATTCTACATATTTTTTTTTTGTTAGACAAAAAGAGAAGGAACGTGAAAGTGACTCTGACATAGCTCACAAAAAACGATCCCATGTTTTGATCAAAATACCAGAAATTCTGATTAGTTGTTTGCAGTCTTGCTTGTTGTGGGCAGAGCTGTTGTCAGCGGCAAAGTTACTAAAAGGTCGACCTGCTCAGAGCTGCTAATAATTTACAGCCAATCAAATGTGGGACATAGGCTAAATGTTGAAAATGCTGCACAGTCCCTAACAAAGCATCTGGTCACCCTCACCAAAACTGAAATCTGAATGTGCTTTTTTCCCAGCAGTGGTCAGTTTGCAAATGCATCAGGTATTTGATGTGTTTTATTTTTTCAACTATTTGCTAAATTGATTGAAACAGAAACAGAGCTTTTCTTGGAAATGTGCAGACGATGAAAACATGTTACTGTTGTGATTCTGTATAGTGCAGACGAAACCATAGGCATCTAAAGTGTACAGTATGATGGAATAAAACATATTTAGTTGTTGTTGTGTGCTGCTCATTGCCTTTTGTAAATTGTCACTTATTCATTAAACCATAAACAAATAAAAGCAGAGCAGTAAGTACAGCAGAGAACAAAAGTTAAACTGGTGGTATAATATATCCAGTGAGTTTATTGTTAGAGATTTTCAAAGAATACACATTTTGTCAGAAAAAAGATGTGGCAGAAATGGCATTTAAAGACTGCCATGTATAGTGTGAACTCATTGGTCAAAGGTGTGAGGAGTGAGAGAAGGCAAAATATGTAAATAAATCTGTTTTTCATGCGGCTGGATTTGCATCTCTGTTCTACAAACAAATACAGTGCCACATCAGTGTAAACTCCAGGGACTGACAGGTTTTAACAGTGAGAAACAGTTCGACAGGGTCTACAGAGAGGCTTCAGACGAAAGACGAACAGGGACATCTTTCACCAAACGGTCAGCTAATTGTTTTATTTTAAAAACAAATCAAAGAGTAATTTGCTTAAAACACTGTTGTAGCATCACATTATCTTTGTTGTAGCTGCTCAGAATAATTTCTCATTTAAAAGCACCAAATATTCTTGCTGCCACAACAAAATCTCATGTGGACGAAGATTGTTAATTGACTCATTCTGAAGCATTATTAAAATGAATGGGTCTGAATATAGCCTCAGAGTTAAAGAAATAAAACTGAATATATTTAGTACTTTAATCACTTCAATTGTCTGAACTCAACGCTCCTAATCAGATTAACAACTCTCATTTTGGTCCTTTTGATAACCTCTAAACCTACATACAGATTAAATATGTAACCTCCAGTCAACTCTCATTTCTTATTTCTCTTTTTATTCATAGGAAACAATGGTAAACCACACCACCACTTCTGCCTCTTTTTCATCTTCATCTCAGACAAATTTCAGTAAGAACACTGTGGTAAATGTTATTTCACCCCACACTGTATTTAGCATCACTGACACCAGCTTCACAGAGATCATCAGCCACTGTTACATCGAATCCGGTTCCATGGTGTGGCTCGGACTCAAGATTTTTATTTTAGCCACAGGTTTACCTTCCAACGTGGCTCTGATGTGGCTGCTCTTGAAAAACGGGAGATCCATGTCGCCGTCTCAAGTCTTAGGCCTCAACATTTCCATCATGGACGTCCTGTACTGCGTTGCTTTGCCGTTTGACATTTATGCAAATTTTCACAAAATGTCTTCACTCACTCATGACCTTCGCACAGCCCTGTCCGCCCTGAACATCTTCAGCTGCCCGTTGCTTTTAACTTTTATGTGTTTGGAGCGCTACATCGCCACCACTTTACCTCTGGAGTATTTACAACTCAGGAAGTGGGAAAACCGTATCGTTCTGTGTGTTCTTGCCTGGATTGTAACTCTCGTCGAAGGGCTTTTGTTGTACTTTTTTCAAACATTTAAAATGGTGTTGTCCTTAGTCGTCACTATTACCATCTTATTTCTGATAATGCTCTCGTGTTTGGTTGGTATTGTGTGGGTTTTGTGTAAAAGCGGACCTGGAGATCGAGCAAATGGCACCGATTTGCTAAAGAAACGAGCGCTAAGCAACATCCTGATGGTGATGGTGCCATCTGTCGTGGCATATTCTCCGCTCGTAGCCGTGGTGCCGTATTTGGCAGTGATAATATCCAAAGGCACGCAGGAGTACAGCGCAGAGCAGTGCACCGTGATTCAGATCTTGTTGATGTTTCCGAACTTGGGCCTCTACATCGGACCCATGTTTTACCTGTCGAGACTTAGGCAAATAAGCTGCTGCAAGAAGGAAATGGAACGTCAATAGAAATTTGTCAAGTCGATATACTGGAGTGTAGTTTGTTGTGGAGGATTTTTTTCCGTATTTGGTGAAAAAATGGAAGCTAGGCAATTAGGCATGACAGGGGCAACAGCGGCTATTGACCCGACAGTTTGTAGTTTGGTCTTTGGTCTTTCCGTTCACGCTGTGAGACACTGCTGGTGTGTGTTCATGGATGAATTAATGCTTGATATCTATAAAAAATGTGCAATTGTGTATAAGCTCCACAACTTCCCAGAGAATGGCACTAGATGGCAAAGAAAAAAGTTTTTTCATTGTGTTGTTTGGCATACTTCATCTGCATGATGTGTGTAAGGACCCACTCTTGGGTCCTGCCACATGTTGAAAATGAAGGATACCTTTACCTGCCTTTTGCCAATATTATCTGTGGTGTCCTCCAGCTGGTCTTTTACACAGTGCAATGACTAGAGCATTAATCATATTATATATATATTTTTTTACTTCAACTAAACTATGCCAATATTGTAGTGTAAATACTGTATTGTAACAGAATGAAATTGTTTAAAAGTGTTTTGCTGAAATTTCTTGATTTCTAAATGATAATTTTCCAAATAATAAAATATATTAAATGTAATGTATTTTTATGTATTTTATTTAATACATTTGTTTTGTCAAAAATAAAGATGTAAAGTCCAATTTTTTTCATCCCAATGATACAAAGATACATTCAGTGTGTATTGTATGCCTTCTATCATTTAACTTTACTTTTAAATCATTCATTGGATTAAATACATAACTTAATTAAATTTAGTAAATTCAACTAAACAACTAAAAGTATGTATTTAATGTATATACTCATAATGTGCTTCCTTAATGTTGTAAATAAATAATAAATAAATTACCTCCAGTATCCTCTACGCTGGGGTCTGCTGGGGCTGGGCAGCAGACACCAAGACATGAAGAGACTCAACAAGCTCTGTCCTGGGCTGCCCACTGGACTCACCTGAGGAAGTGGTTGAGACAAGGGTGTTGGCCAAGCTGACATCCTCCAGAGACAACAGCACTCCCTGCATCAGACCGAGAGGAGGCGCTGAGCAGCTCCTTCAGCGGCAGACTGAGACACCCTCAGAGCAGGAAGACTTTAGGTCCCGCCTGCTGCAGTTAGACTTTATAACTCACATGTAACAACGACCTAGTCCCTTTTTTTCCCTCTTTACTAGCTTTTTGCCCTGTTTTTGCTTTATTGTATTTAGTAAAATTCCTTCATATTTTATTTTATTTAAAATGCTGCTAACATTGTAAATACATTTTTTATTCAACTACATGCTCACCTTTCTTTCACTTTTTGCACTTTACCTCTAAGAGCTGCTGTACAAGATAATATCTCCTCTGTGGGATTAATAAAGTCGCATCTCATCTTATCTAAAAAAATAAAATAAATAAATGACAAAGATAAATAGTGTAGTATTCAGAGTACTGTTGGGTTATTTGTATTTTACCAAAGAAGATATTACAAATTTTAATTAAAATATTACAGGAAGTTGTCACATATCTCTCCAGTTTTTAAGTCTCTGCTGCTCAGAGAATAGACTTAAAGAGAGCGCTGCTGGTGTCAAGTCTCTTATAGTTTTGGACCAGAATGCATCCCTGACATCCTAATGCTTTATAAAAGACAACTTGGACTCTGAGAAATTAGACGAGTCTCAACTCTGAGTCCAAGCTCTGCCTATACTTTTACTCTTTTATCTTCACTCTGTCTTCTAATTATTTATTTTTAATTTGTCCTTTACATCTGGTTAAATAGTGTATGAATTGTGCTACATAAATAAAATTACCTTACTTAATAAAATTGTTCAAGAATATTTTTTATTTGACAAAACAGTTATCAATGCATTCAGTGGAAGTCTACAATCCTGTTTCCTTTTTATTAGTTTGCCTTAAAAAATTTGTAAAAATGACAAAATGCACCTGTCTCTAATGACAACAAAAGGCTAAGGTGTTAAAATTGACATTTAAGCTAAACAACTGAATTAAAAAAGAAAACCTGGTGTGTGTCAAGCTTGATTCAACCCTGGAGAAGACTTCAGCAGTGCATCATTTAATCAATATCACATTGTCATAAGGCTGCTGGATGCTTTCATTATCCTGGGGCTGAAAAATGAGGCGTCCTTTAATGTCTGTATCTTCCCTGTAGGACGAGGGCCGACTGTGGGACCAAAGGAAAATGGTGAATTAGGTTTGGATTTAGGATCGATACGTGCCAAATGCTCAGGACCCTCAATCAGTTTTCTGTGTCCTGCAGCAAAAGGAAGAGCGGAGCCATTGTCTCGGGTTTAATGAAGTCCACACGGGTCTGTCTCACACACAATGAGCATCAGAGACGTGTTGCTGGAGTCAAACAGGAGGAGAGGTGCTTTTACTGAGAAGAACCAACAGGGGGAGCCCAAAGACAGAGGAAAGAGCACAAAGAAAATGGAAATAAGTCAGTGCTACAAGATAAGTGACATTTAAAAAATGACTTTAAATTTTTGAGTTAACAAGTGACACATTAAATAACTGAGTACATTTTACAGCTATGTTTCAAAATAAAAATCATAGAATATGTTTCTTAAATTCAAATGAAATAAATTAAGTTAGCATTGAAATTGAGAAAAATACTGTAGATTTAGGGTTCTTATTTAAAAATTAATAAATATCTGACAAAAGTTAATAAAATTAAGGAATATTAACAAGCCTTTGAAATTAATAAAATTTGAAAAGTAAACAAGGTAAATTTAAATTCTCACAGTTTCTTTGAAGCACCAGATATATATATTGGTATTCATATAGCACCTTTCCAGCTAGTAGGCACTTAAAACGCTTTACCAGTGTTACAGTTGACACCACTGGAGGCAAGGTGGGTTAAGTGTCTTGCCCAAGGACACAACAAGCGGAGATCGAACCACCCACGCGCCGGTCGAAGGACGGCCGCTCTACCACTGAACTACTGATACTTGATTCATTAACTTCACAAATAAATCAAGAAATGGGGTTTATTCATGTTAAACATTATCTTAAAGAACTTGAGTAGATTTAACACCACATATTAAGTTGTAGTCACTAAAATGGTGTGAATAGATTTATATTACATAAAAGCTAATGTAATAAAATACAAAAATAACTTTTGTACAATTTGACAAAAAATAAAAAATACAGTAACGGGAAGGGATTGAGTTGAAATGAGAATATCCAACCATCTCAAAGCATGTGCATCAGTTTCATTTGCGTTGTATCTGAAGAAGAACTGCCATGTTTTCTTGACCTTTTCATCTGAGCTCCAGACAGTGCTCCTAAGGTTTTCTAATTAGAGAATGACATCATCTCATGAATCCAATAAGAACCTTTTGGAAGATTTTCCGGTAAATTAGCCGACAGACAATGAGACCTATAAATATCTAAACATTAACTACAAGCAAAAAAAAAAGTGATATACAATTAGCTTAATTAAACTACTGTATATGTTGACAAATTCTGAATTATTTTCATGAACCAACAAACAAAGCCCGCTATAGTTTAATAAGTGGGAATTTAAACTTTGACTGACAGAGCTGCAGTGGAACTAACAGGTTTAATGTCACCGGTCCCGGTTCGATCTGAAGTTGGACAGCGAGGAGAGTCTTTAAAGTCTCCTGGGACAAAGGCTACGTTAATGAATCTGTCGACTCTTTAACACTTTACAGCAGCTGTCCGACACGAGGTCCTGTTACAGAGAGAGGAATGTGATCAAATGTGGCACAAATGTAATCTGTCTACCCAAAAAATGGACCAAATGTGGTTTGTTAAAGATCCATTACAGTCAATCTAGTTTTATTAATACATCCATGTTTCTAGATTATCAACTCATTTAGCTATAGCATTGAATAAAATATAAAAACAGGCAATAGATTTTAGATTTTGTGTTTTGTCCTTTTCTCACATAAAGCTTATTAACACAAACAAAATATTACTGTGATGTTACAAACTAGCGTTGCTTAGGTGTAAAATAATCTAGACTTTATATTTTGCATAAAATATATCCAAGGTATTTCTTAAAGTATCCTGCAGCCAGGTATTACAGTGTGTTATGAGAGAAAAACACCTGACACAAAAGAAGCAAAAGTAATGTTTGCTTGAAAAAGAGTGTATTAATTATCTTCAGACTATAATCTATCAAGTTATTGGAAGTGTGAGGCTCTTTATTTGTGGTTATGCTAGGTTCGGCAGAAGTGGTAGAAGCAGCAGTTGTTTTATTGATAATAATAGAAAGCAGGTTGTTTGTTTGCAGGTTTCTTTCTCAAGGAAAATAATATTTAGCGCCATTATGAGTAGAGGTGACCATATTTCCAGACTTCTAAACTGGGACACTTAACCTTTTTTCTAGTAACCCACTGGCAGAAGAAAAATAATGTCTGTTTTCTGTTTTAAAACAATGATTGTTTTATCAGCAGAGAACACAAAACAAGAATTAGTGCATTTGAACAAACTAAAGGACTCAAAAGTTTCAAAAAAAACATGGCACTTTGAAAAGATTTTTAGTAACAAAAAGTGTTTTAAGGATTGCTGCAGTGATTGATATTTCTTAAAATAGTGACAATAGGGGCAGGGTCTGTTCAAAACTGGGTCATTTTGGTGTTTTTACAAATATTTGTTAGGACCTGGGACCAGGGAGGGTGAAAGTAGGACAGTCCCTGTTAAATAGGGACACATGGTCACCCTAACAATGACACTCCTCCTGGAGACAAATACAGCTGCAGAACAACTGAGAAGAGAAAAAATAAATGAAACAACACCTGTAGCCAAGAGCTCAGTGATGCAGCAGTGAAGGTGTGTATGTTTATATGTATTTAATATGGGACAGTGCACATGAGTCAACAGTACATTAGTTTGTTATGGAAATATGATTTAGCCACAAGGGCTCATTCTCATCTGTAGTCCGAGGGCAGGTGTATGGTAAAGAAGAAGTACAAATAAAAGACACATGGACAAGACATCACAGTTAGTCATATATTAGAGCAGGTTAGTAAATATAAAAACTCAGAACATCAAGCACAGATTTCAAGACAAAAAACAGACGCAGGGAAGCACACTTTCTCCAAAAAGACAAAAACAAGACAATAAAATCTGATATAGCAGTTAGTTTAGGTCGTGAGTGCAGTTTGGAACCAACAGCCACTGTTTGATGGATTTACTGAACACCTTCAGTTTTCCAAAAGTGTGAGGCTGAACTGAAAAGGCAGACTGACCAAAATAACTTTTTTTAAAATGGTATTTTACAGTCTTCCTTGAGGCACATAAGTATCAATCTGAATCTTCTACTGTTAGCCATGTTATTGCTGCAAAGTAGCATTAGCACCAAGAACATATTGCGAGGGTGAGTTTGTGAAAACATACAGCTGAAGGTTTTTGCCAACATTAGCCTTTTTTAGTTGTGATTGATGAGACACTGGCATTATTAATGTAATTGTATTTCTTTGCAGTAAAAAAAAGTAAAAAAGTGTAGTTTTTGTTATAATTTTACTGGTTCTGTCCACAGATCATACTGGGCTGAATGTGGCCCCTGGACTACAACGCCAGAGCATGCAGAAGAACAAAACATGTATTTGTCTTTTCAGCTCAACATTCTGACTGTGACACCATGTCCCAGCATCCCTTATTGACCACATCCATTAGTATTCACACGGAAACATCGCTGCTCAATCAAAACGGTGCCATCACGTACAGCCTGCCCGTGTTTCATTTACATTCCTTTAAGAATTGCCCTCAGCTGTCGTTAGTGAAGTAATTCTAGCTTCTAAACGACACCACGTCACATAAATACTGGTGTAACAGCTTGTTTACGGCCGTCATTTTCCTCTGAGCTGTCGGGAAATGAGTTGAGGATCAGTAGTATCCTGCCAGACTGATTTATTTACTCACCGCTCACTGTTGGCAGAGAACGTGTGAGAGGCACAGCAACCGGGGAATAAAACTTGATCAAATCCCTCCCTGAATCCAGAAATAGCCCTGTCTTTCCCTCTGTGTGTGTGTAGTGTGTGTGTGTGTGTGTGTGCGTGTATGTGTGTGTGTGTGTGTGTGTGTGTGTGTAGTGTGTGTGTGTGTGTGTAGTGTGTGTGTGTGTGTGTGTGTGCGTGTGTGTAGTGTGTGTGTGTGTGTGTGTAGTGTGTGTGTGTGTGTGTGTGTGTGTGTGTGTGTGTGTAGTGTGTGTGTGTGTGTGTGTGCGTGTATGTGTGTGTGTGTGTGTAGTGTGTGTGCATGTGTGTGTGTAGTGTGTGTGTGTGTGTGTGTGTGTGTGTGTGCGTGCGTGTATGTGTGTGTGTAGTGTGTGTGTGTGTGTGTGTGTGTGTGTGTGCGTGTATGTGTGTGTGTGTGTGTGTGTGTGTGTGTGTGTGTGTGTGTGTGTGTGTGTGTGTGTGTGTGTGTGTGTGTGTGTGTGTGTGTGTGTGTGTATGTGTGTGTGTAGTGTGTGTGTGTGTGTGTGTGTGTGTGTGTGTGTATGTGTGTGTGTAGTGTGTGTGTGTGTGTGTGTGTGTATGTGTGTGTGTGTAGTGTGTGTGTGTGTGTGTGTGTGTGTGTGTATGTGTGTGTGTAGTGTGTGTGAGTGTGTGTGTGTGTGTGTGTGTGTGTGTGTGTGTGTGTGTGTGTGTAGTGTGTGTGTGTGTGTGTGTATGTGTGTGTGTGTGTGTGTGTGTGTGTGTGTGTGTGTGTGTGTGTGTGTGTGTGTGTGTAGTGTGTGTGTGTGTGTGTGTGTGTGTGTGTGCGTGCGTGTATGTGTGTGTGTAGTGTGTGTGTGTGTGTGTGTGTGTGTGTGTGTGTGTGTGTGTGTGTGAGAGAGAGTGTGTTAGAATCACAGACAGCAGCGTCCAATGTTTGCTTCAGAGTTGTTTCCCATCGACAGTGGGAAAATCATACACAATACACAGATTTGATGGATTCATTCAGTTTCTGCTAATCTGTCTAAAACTGGACAAGCTACGATAGGTTTTGGTATTTTTCTTTAATTTTCTTATTGCTTCTTAACATTTGTTGAACATCCTCAGCAATTAAATTTCTGAAAAGCCTAGATAACATCTTAAGGGTTTTTATTTTCACAGACAGTTCCTATTAGAATATGCTGTATATTTACAAAACATCCCAAAACAACAAATAAAAATCAAGCCATTTTTATATTTTATATTGTAGAGACTTATTTTTTAATTTTTTTTAATAAGATAAATGTCAAGCACAAACACTTACTAAATGTTAAAAAATATGTGTAGGCTCAAAAATCCAGTTCCTGTTGGGCTTTGTGGCACAATAATACTTTATAGATACACACATAAAGTAGTCATTTCTCTCAAAAAGTAAAGCCTTTAAAAGAACATTTTATTTCCTGTTTTCTGAATGTGAGTCAATGGGAGCCAACCTTCACCTCATTGGATGCTTACTGTCTGGAAGATGTCTTGTTTTGAAGAAGTTTGTTGCCTGGCAGACAGCAGTCCCGAGGGAAAAGTCGGTAAAACCTCAAAAAACAGAATTACACAGACGGATTCTGGTTTGGGCGGAGGGAAGCTTACATTTACATGATTTCCAAAAACCACACACGAAGCTGGACTAAAACTGCTTTTATGTGATCACATGATGGAGATAGTGTTGCTATGGAAACCGCTTGGGACTCCTTGCGGTGTGACAGCTGCGCGTGAGGTAGGTCTCAAAGGATAAAGAGGAACGCTACTGCTGCACGAGGAGCGTCGAGGTACTGAGAGTGAAAGACACAGCTTCTGGTTTGGAAAAAATAAAAGCCTTTTTTAAAAGACTCCTTTGTACAGAGGTCCTTCTTTCTCAGTGGGTTTTGGGTAAACATCTGGAGGATGTTTTGTGTGATTTATAACCTGACTGTCCAGAAGCAGCAGATCAACAGACATCAACACATCACACATCTCACGTGAATCCAGCTGCTGTGTAAGGGACAGGTGCTCCATCTGTAACCCACCAGTGTTGCTTGGTCTTGAGTCTCAACCAGCATTTATCATCACACCCACCTACCCCTTTACAAGTCTGTGGGGGTGCATGGATAAACATTGGCTTTATTTAAAATACATTAGTGAAGACGCTGTGAGAGTCTGAGCGTGTGCCGTAGAGAGTGGTTTGTGAAGGAGCGAAGAGGAGACTTCGGACAAAAGAGGGTCTGCTAGGGCTGAAAACCCAGTCTATTGCAATGTGTTTGTTAAATATCAGACTTAAATATAGTAATAAAAAGTAATATTTCACTATAAATTATATTTAAACTGAAGTCATAAACACACTGGGAGACACCACAATCTTAGTTCAGGCTCCACCTGGTTACTTTGACATGTTGCCTAACTTAGGTATAATTGAGCAGAGGCATTGCAATGGGAAATGCAAACCAGCTGCTCCCAGAAAGTTGTAAGACGAGATAAAAAATTCCTTTAATTATTATTATCAGTGATAATGTTTTCTTCCCTCCTTCAAAAAAAAAAAAAAAAGTAAAAAAATTAACAAAATTACTATTCATCAAGCAGTTTTATTTTGAAGTCATATCCGGTCTCCTATCGCTTCTCTCTCTGAGCACCGTTAACTTGATGCCATCTTGGCTCGTCTCCGTTCAGTCCGCGGTGGCTCTCCAACTCGGAGCGGCGTGTCTCATCCGCGAAGTTTGGGCGTTTTCCCACCGCTCTTCTTCACTTTCCTCACAGGAAACAGACCCCGGGGTGTGTCTTCAGGAGCTTATCGTCCACATTTACTCCCCTTTTACCCACGGTTTACCTTTATTTTGGATCGAAACCGGGGAAAAGCGAGGACTGCGCGTGAAGCCGAGAGGAGTTTCCAAACGATCGGTGAACTCCGCGAAGCAGCAGCAGCAGCGTCCATGCACATTTCCACACAGGTGAGTCAAACCGGCAATGCATCCCTTCTTTTATCACCTTCTCTTATACTTTAGCCTCTTTATTAGATTCCCATGTGCTGACTTTTGCAGTAACTGAAGAAATAAGCACATATCACGAGCCAAATGGACGCAATTTACATCCTCAGGTGTCACTGCTTAAAATGGTAAAGACGTGTTTGTTTCTCACCTTTTCTACATAAATTCCTTAAAATGTAATTAAAAAGCCATGCACGTGTAACATATAGGCTTCTTAACAAATAGCATTCCCCTTATTTGGTTACACTTTCAAAATAGTTCATTCAATTGGTAAAAACAGATGTACACGCACAGGTGCGTAGCAAGCATTTCAAAAGTGGGGGGATTGATAAGACGGACGAAACGAAACTTTGATAAAAACTGATGTAATAACCTGAATTATTATTACATTACATTATTACATTAAAAGGCATCTGGACTTAATTTTCAAGGTGAAAACATTTCATTTCTTAAAAATATTTTGTCAATTTGACCTTGATCATAATCCTAAATATCACATGTATTTTACACTTATTAGTCCTTACAGTACTTTTGTTTCTTAAAGCTCCACTACTGTGCCTGGCCAGACTCCACTCAGACCTAAAAGCAGCTGAGGGACCTCTCTCCTGCTTCTCTTTTGTTAAAAAAAAAATAAAACTAGACCCATTTTTCATCCACATTACACCACTGCGACTTTAGCGACAAGACGCTACATGATTGAATTGACAGTATTTATCTGTGTTTTACGTTGCCTCCTATTTCTCTGTTAATCCTTTTCTTTTTTGAGCTGTTTCTTTGTTAAAAGACATACTCAGCTAAAAATATTTATATATTACACTTCCTTGAACATCACATGACCAGCCGGTGTAGACCAATGGGAGCGCTCCTGAGTAACTTATAAAATCCTTTATAATAAAAATTAGATCAGATCTTAAAATCACTAATGATTATAAAACATCAGGTATGTTTAAGTGAAAAACAAAGTCAGACTTTGAGATGCTTTTCAGCTCGCACAAAAAACACAAAAGTTTGTATTTGGCGAAGTCCCTGCTGCTTTGTTGTCGGTCCAAAAAGTTTATTTTAAAGCAGACATTTGCCATTGCATCTTCTTTTTGTGTAATGACTGTAGCGTCAGCAGCTTATCTATTTAATAGTTTTGACAGTACTGCAGGCCAGTATTTGCATTTTGAGCTGAAATTTATTTAGTCCTGGTTATTTATTTTTTATCCATCCATCCATTCATCAGAACAGTGAACAAAAATCCATTAAGCTTATAAGAACAGGGATCCAACATCCATCTAGTTAGTGCTAAGTTTTAATTTAGAATTAATTTGTTTAATTCAGGAAGTCTTGGTTTATTTATAATAAAGACTCCAGAGTTGTGCATCTGAATTGTGCTTTTGTGGTATGTATCTTGTGTGTTTTTGCTGATTTGCAGAAACATAGCTGCAGTGAAGCGTTTGATTATATTTGGAGCCAGAAGAACCCAGCGGCCTCTGAGCACAAACCTCCTGTATTCTCTCAAACAGAAACAAGTAGTCTCGTGGTTTACGGTGCATCCTAAACCCGGCTGATTGTTCTCACACTGACGCAATACAGCGGCTCCACCTGTCGGCTTTTACCCTCACCTGTCTCTGTCTTTAGGAGCTCCACAATGAGACTCCGGGAAAAAAGCAAAGCAGTAAAGACATATCCTGAACCGGAGCGTTTGAAGTGGTGTGGATCTCAGTGGGAAGGAAAAACGTCATGTTTTTGTCGTTTGCTGCTGGCTGTTTGTGTTTTGGTGTTGGTTTATTCCTCATGAGCCGTGGAAACAAGTCTGGTCATGCTTCTGAAGAGCGTTTGAGTGTCTCTGCAGGTGCTCAGAAGTCAGTCTGCTGCAATTATAGCTCCAATAGGATTACACAGGAGAGGATTGTAAGGGATTGTAGTATGTGTGTTATCATAGGAGTTGTACAAAAGCACTAATATCCACCGGCTTTCCTCAGAGTGGCTGCCAGACATTAAAGTTTGTGGTTTTCCTTTGAATCTGGCCAATGAGGCACTTTAATCATGAGTAACGCTAAGTGTTTTGTGGATTTAACCATTTTGTTATCATTGTTACCCAATGAACACTATCTCAGCTAAACATGCTAATGAGGATTTTGGAGAAATAAAGTCTACCTGAGGGCATTCCTCTATTTATAAACCTTTTTTATAAATGTTTGAATATTTGTATTGCAGTTAATACAACATCTCTTTATTCGTGCTGCAAGTTTATATAAAATAATGTATCTAAAACATACAGTTGGTTTGTCTTGCCTTTAAACCAGGTTTAATTATTTGATTAGTCCTGATTTAGTCAAAAGTTTTATTTCAGAGGCGATTAAAACATGCAACAAACGATGGCTGCTTCATACCCAACTGAAAGCCTTGTTTCCACTGGGATCGGTTCGGTCGGTTCTAGTTTGTTTTCGTTACCAAAAGGGGTCCAAAGCTTCTTCAAAGAGCGTGCCATACCACTTTGTGGACTTTGTTAGGAGTGTAGTTTAACATTGAAGTCAGCTGATTGAACGAGAGATAATCCTCACTCGAGCAAAAACGAGAAGTAAAAGGAAAAACATTAATAGAGATGTAATCAAATAGATTACACCTCATTTTTGTAAAGAAAAGTCCTAGTTAGACCCTCCTTCCTTCAGAAATAACCAATCACAGTTTAGGAGAGTGTCCCTGTGGCTCATATGTTCAAGCATCAACCATGTAAAGGTGTGGTCGGAATCAGGCTGAAGTACTAAAAGAGCTATAGAGCCCATCTTTAAAGAGGTTGGTTCGTGGTTTTGAACACAGCCCAGGACTAAAACCAGGAATAAATCCTAGTTAATTCTTAATTTCTTCCTAGTTTTGTCCTAGTTTACTAAACTTACTGATTTGGTTTTGGTTAAACCCACAATTAAGTCTGTGATAATCCTCCTGACTCAGATGAACACTCCTTCTTCTTTCACTCCAGCTCTTGTTTCCTGAGTGAAAGCTGCGAGTATGTGTCTCTCGTGTCGTTCTTGTGCGTCTCTTGTGCGAACAGCCGTTGAGCAGATTTCAGTGACAGTCTCATGTAGCACCTGTCAGCAGCAGCAGCAGGTGAAGAGGAGCAGACACAGCTGAATTATTACTGAAGACTAAAAATAGACTTGTGTCCTGAGCCCCATCACCCACTGACTCAAACACTCACTCGCTATAACAACACATGCAGAATATTTATACCCAGCTATTCCCAGTTATTATATAATCTAATAGTGCTGTCTTCATTGTCCTACTTCGTTAGGCTAACACACGCTGGACCAAATATTGATAAATTATTGGACAATTTGTTTAAAAACAGGTGATTAAGCAGTTATTGTTATTTGTGGCTAGGCATGGGACAGTATTAGATTCTGACAGTTTGACGACCTTGAGGAAAAATGTCACGGTATCACAGTATTGCAGATACTTTAAATGGTTTTAATCTCCTGGTAAATTAGACAAAGTCAAATATTTGTGTTGTTATGTAGTGCAACAGCATATTCAGATACAATTCTTCCAAATACAGGAACTTAATCACTTTTGGGTCTTTTGTGTTCAGCTCATTTACATGAAAGGATGTTCAGCTTGTTACTCGCTGATGGCATTAATAAAGGAAACCCTCAGGAATTTGTTTTATGTATAATCTGTTTCAGCAGCTGATTTAATTCCTTTAGCTTACTTAGTCACCTCCTCAGCTCCTGGAGATTGTCACATGAATTGTCACATGAACAAAACTAAGAATCATTCTTTTCTCTCAGCCCTGGTTTGGGAATTCTTGCAGCTTGTTCTTGACACCTCATCTGGACAGAATGTTTTTCTTGCGTTCGACAGTGTGATTGGTCAGAAATTGGAAATGGCTGTGGTTAATGCTGAAAAGCGAGGAGTTCTGCGCTTGAATTTCTCATAAAGTATGAAAATTCCTGATCAGAACTAACTTTGTTCTTGTTCTTTCCATTTCAAGAAAACAAACATTTCTCTGTTTTTAAAAAGTATGTACCAGGCCTCCTCCTGCTGCTGCTGCTCCACTGCCACAGTTGGTTGGTCGTCACCTGTTCTTGACTTGGTCGTCCACATTCTGAGGTGTGCCAGATTTTTGTCCACTGTTTTTCAAAATCTGATCAGAAATGGTACGTGCTATCTGGTTTGGTGGCGTGTTCAGACAGATCAGAAATATAAAAACAAAATCACCGGCAGAAAAGATTCTCTGTCCCTGAAGTTGATGAAAGAACATTAGTCACACAGGCAAATAAAATTATTAAAGCCCCTCTCACATTCTGCAAATGTTTCCTTCAGGAAGACGCTATAGAGCCGTACGACAGAAAGCAATCGGTACAAGCTTCCATGGCCCTTTTAAACAAACATTAACCTCAGGTTTATTTCTTTTTATTTTTCACTTCTTTTATATAGTGTTATACGTTTTATTAGTTTACTAATACTTTTATGCCTTTTTTATGTACATTTATGTTACCCTGTTTATCCTGGGTTATGCAGCTTCTTTTTCTTCATGTAATTTGTTTAAAATTGTGGCTGTATTTGCACAATTATATTTGCACATAATCATAAATCCAGTTCATGCATTTCTGCAGAGAAGGCAAGCTACTTATGGCTATGGCTATGTATGCGCTGCCTGTTGGCATCTTACATTTTACCCAGTGTTATGCTTCTACGGTCCTGTCTGCCTCTCGTGTGCTTATAAATATTTATCAAATAAAAGTTTAACAGTATAGTGTCATGTTATGTCTGTCCAAGTCTCTCTGCTTTACAAAAACTAAAGCCCATTCACTTTTATCCAATCAGAACTCTTTAAATACACTGCTTCCTCTTTGTGTCCACTGGCTTTAATAATGATCTAAGACATAGTGACAGTGGAAAAAAGGAGGGACTAAATGGACTAAAACTTACCTAGAATTACACCGCCAATGTCTTCCGCTCAATCAAGGAAGTAGAAATACTGCGGCCAGGGTATCATGACGTGAACTGATAACAAGATACAACACTTAGAACATTAGCACAGACATGTCACTACAAAAGGAGAACATCATATACAGGATCCGTTCTACAGGGATCCCCGGATTTAAGTGAGCAGCTCTTTTCCTGCCAAGTCTTTACTGCGGTCGTTTTCATGTCACCCCGACCGTTTCAACTCCTCCAGAGTTTATACGCCCGTCAATCATCGCAGCCACACTTCCACTGCGTCAGGTAAAAAAGACCTCTGCTTTGGCTCTTTTTTTCTGTTGCAGGTTTGTAATGTATTTTTAGAACAAATGAGCTGTCAGCTAATGTAAAGGCTGTGTTTTACATTGAAGCAGAACAGTGTCCCGTCACTGTCCTCTGGGCTTTGTGTTAAACATTTAAATTAACATGACATTATAGTAAAACCAGTCATCACAGTTAATACTTGAGGAACTTAAACACAGTAGTACAGGAAGGCTAATTTATTGTATGAATAAGTACCACCCCCTCTTCGCGTTTTCCCAAATCCTTCAGTGGACATTCGTGGTATTGCAGTAAAAAATGATTTTGCCCAGACTTTCTCATTATACTTTAAACGAAGGTATGCAAGAATAACTGTTTAATAACCCATTAGCTATTGGAATAGAATGATCTATGAAAAAACAGACCTTACAACATCATCTAGGCTTTATTGTGCTGTATTTTAATAGATTTCAGCCCATAGGTCTTTGTCCAATCACAGCTCACTCCTAAAAACAAAGTCCTCCCGTTGATTGACACTGATGACAATGGATACAGATAAAACAGAGAGTATATTCAGCTCAGGATATGTTCTTTTAGATCAAAACAGTGAGATATGAAACAAACAAACAAATAAATAAATAAATAAATAAATAGAGAAAGAATCAAAGTAAAATGCAAGCTGTTTAATAAGGCGGAGATAATTACAGATCACTCTGGTCTGACACTGAACTCAGAGCTAAAAGTTTCTGGTCAGCTCTAAACTTCTGTTTGGTGTAATGCATTAGTATTTTGCTGAGGAAAAATTGGAGGTTTTACTTTTTGGTAAAAAAAAAAAAAAAAAGAAAAGTAAGGATGGATTAATGGCACTTGTATTGTTATCAGCAAATATGTTATTTTTGTTACAGTGTTATTTTTATTCATTGAGAAAAATTTGCTGTAGAACCAATATATTTTGTTGATTAGTTTATTTGTGTCTGACATTGTAGTGCACCTGAAAGCAGAAAAGAGAGAGAAAAGAAAAATGGTTTAAAAATTGCAATGCATGCAATAGGAAAGTAATGCAGGAGGAATCATTCAATACCACTAGTTCAATAACTCATATAAAACCCAGTAAATACCAACAACAAGCGAGTGTTAGGGGCATATTTATAAAATAAAAAGCTAAAAAGCTAAAAAAAAATGCCTAATTCATGCGTTTGTTAATTTTAATCATAATTTCAGTTTAAATGTACAAGATCTTGAAACGGTGAAAGTTTATAGTTTAAAGTTTTGTTGAAAGAATTTTAGTTTGTTTTTACTACGATAGTATAATTTAAACATGTAGCCATATGTTTAAATAGTGTATATTTAACTGGAGCCGGAAAGTTTTACAAAACTATAAAAAAATACAATTTTTCAAAGCATTTGTCTGAGAAATAGACGGTTTGAAGCAGAAATCAAGTTAATTAGATTTGATACAAAAATCCCACGTGTTTTTTTTCCTGCAGTGTTAATGTGTCCTCATTAATCTGAGACAAAGAGGTGCTTTTCTCTTTTCAAACGTCCGTCTTTCATTTCCTGCATATTTTCCATCACCTAAATGTAACTCTGAGAGGCTGATTTTCAAAAAAGCGGCATTATCCAAAAGTATAATCACTGACTTCGGTGGAAACGAGGGAATGTAGTTTGAGGGTAATTGTCTTAATTAAAGTCAGTAAATTATAGTCTTTCACGAGGAAACCACAGCCATAGTGAACACCTGATTGACGAGAATTAACGAAACGCAGTGTGGTAATTAAACGCTGCCAGTCATTTTTAGTCTTAGTCTTGTCCTGAAGTGTCTATAACATCTCTCTCACAGACTCACTAGTACTGAGAGCTGACAGTGTAAGAGATAAGGAAGGAAAATAATTCATCATGACGTTCACATTCGTCTTTTCTCTTGATGTCTGATTATTGTGACCATTATTAAAGTTAAATCAATTCATCTTCAATTAAAAAGCACCTCTGACAAACGACTACAGCTCAAAGTGCTTTTTGACAGGTTTTAACAAAGAAAGTATTGAGCCACACTTACACAGCAATATTTCATTACTGACATTTTACAAAAAGTGTTTTATAAGTTTGGCATAATAGTTTTACATAATGTCTGTGAAGGTTCTCAGTCATCCAGGTCATCTTGAAGAAAAGGTTAAAGCAAAAGCATCTGGACTCAGTTTTTAAGGTGAAGACATTTCGTCTCTAATTCCAAGAGACTTTATCATTTCTGAGATCAACTGGTAAGAGAGCGGAACTTTACCTCTAGAGAGTTTGACCTGAAATTTAACCTGATTGGACCAGTCTGTTCTGGTCTCATAGTCATTACTTAAAAGGACAGTATGACTCCTGATGTGGGGGTCGTTAAAGCTCATGCTCTTCCTTCACCCCTCTCTCAAACCATCTGGCCTCTCTGGACAAAACTAGGACATTGCTGTCCTCAAAGGAATGTCCTTTCTCTTTGAGGTGGAGGTGGACTGCAGACTCAGGTCCTCCAGGATTGTCTCTTCTGTGCTGATACATCCTTTTGTGAAGAGGTTTTGTTTTTCCGATATAACTGTCTCTACACTCTTGAACAACATAGACAACATTCCAGTCCACTTCAAAACTGGTCAACCCACAAACATGTTCATGGAGACCCGATACGATTGATATTAGGTGAGCTTTGATAAAGAGCTGCTGTTGTATTGCTACTGTAGAGTTTTATTTATTAAAATTAAAATGCATAAAAAACACAAAACATGGTTTGTTAAATGAAGGAAGAGCTGAGAAGGTATCATTGCAAACAAATCAAGATATAGAGAATATTGACTTATCCCTCATCATTTCAAGTTCAAGTTCAGCTTAATAAGCAGAGAAAATAAAATATTTTAAAGACAAATATTTGAATATACTCTTTATCTGCATGCATTTAGTCTCTGCAGTAAGATATTATAGGCTGGATGTTAGATGAATTATCATTACTCCACACGACCCCCAATAACGGGTCATGGGACTCTGTAGGGGCCAGTGTTTGGGCCGGTTTCTGCTCCTTCTGTTTTAGGCTTGTCCCGGGACTGGAGAGTTGTCAGTGAGATAGACAAGATTCTACTGAAGAACCATTTAAGAACCATCAAAAAAAAAAGTTAAACGTTACACATGACTGTTTTAATTAAACTACAAAATATAGCAGACAATAAACTGAGGCAATGAATCAAAGCCAGGTGCACTGGTGTTGGCCAAAGTTTCTCAAAATTAACAAACTAAAGACAAAACAGGGACTAGACTGAGAAATAAAATGTAAGACATAAGAACTAGTCAAATGTTTTCAAAAACGTGCTTAGGGACAAATGCATGTACAAATGTTTTTAGGGCAAGTAATTGTAGAAAACTCAATTTTAACGCTTACAACGTTAGAAAATGTTACGTTGGATTGACATTTTAGAGTTTGAAGGAATAAGGATTATCTCTTGTATGACAGTCACTCATCATTAAACTTTCAGCCCTACTTCTCTAAAAGTCTGAAGTCATTTTCCCTGGAGTCGCTTTGTCTTATTCATTTAAACCTTGTTTTTTTGGTTATCTTTATTCAGGGTTAGTCTGAAAACATTAAATTATTGAATTCATATCACACTTTTACTGTCACCTTGCAGCTGGACTGTACAAACTCAGTGTTCAGTTACCATAAGCACCTCTGATGTCCACACAGGCCCCTCTAACAGGAAACAGGATCCATCTTCCCACGCTAATGAGGAAAACCACACTCCGGGATTTAGCAGCAAGCCCACATCAAATCATCTACAAAGGACAGTTATTTATGGGCGGGACACATTAATAATACATTAAAGAGAGCCAACGCTTCCCGAAAAAGAAGCCACACAAAGGATTCACATTCAGCTCTGACCTTTTGGACTTAAAGGGACAGTGCAGGGTAGAGCTGGGCGATATGCACACAAATGTCTTCATAAAAATTGCACATGTGGAAAATGTGTTTAATACAAAGAACATAACTCAAATCTTCAAGAACTACTGAAAACAAAAAGCAAATAAATAGTAAATGGCATGCATTTACTGTATATAGCGCTTTTTTGCACCCTTCTCAGGCACCCAAAGTGCTTTTATGTCATGCTTCCATTCACCCCATTCACACACATTTACACCTGGGGCAGACAGCTTCTCCGACCACCACGAAAACACACCTCTACAGTCACACACATTCATGCAGCAGTGCTACGGACACTGAAAAATGTAGATATGTCTACAAACAACAAAATAAGTGTATTGTGTTTATACCACTTGTACAAGTTTATCTCCAACAGAGGTCTGCGGATGAGCTGCTGTAGTGCAGTGTTTTAGTGAGTTTAGGTCTGTGCAGCTCTAACGCTCTGTTCTTTTCTGGCTCTGCCAAAAAAAGGTGCTTACTGCCACTGTAAAATGACACGGCCTTTATTTTGAAATAGTGAAAAAAAGTAACCATCTTTACATTTCTTCGGCGGCAATAGTTTAGATTAGTTGTGGCCGTTCACAGCAGCGTGCTCCAGCGAGTGACCTTTGTTCTACAGTGCTGTCTCTCTGAGGTCCTCTCCGACACAAACGCGTGTAATGTGAACAGAACTGTCACAGAATTAAAAAAACTAAATGAACTCTTCACTAAACTCAGTGGAACAAACAGCTGCTCTTTGGTTTGGCAAAAAAAAGGGTCCCTCTGTCCGGGCCAAACTGAACTAAGCTCCGGTTCATTAGTGAGTGTTTGGTGACAGTTCAGCCTTTTGGATAAACAATTAAACAGACGACAAGGGGCATTTGGAGGCGGGAGGTTTAAAAATACATAAGACACACAGATGAAGTTGTTTATGTTCTATATAACAGTTTTTATATCTAACCTGTGGCAGATAGGTTAGGTTTGATGCCATAAATGTACTCTTACCTTCTCTCTGGGTTTTCTCTTTGTACAAAAACATGGTACTATTGCCAACCCAATTAATTGTTTGCTCCTCACGCTGACGGGCATATTGCCTCCAGGGGAACTTTCAATAGTCACCTAAATCTTTAAATTTTCCATTTCCACATTTTATATATTTGATATGTGGCTGAATGGAAGAATGTTTAGGATAAAAAAAAGATAGATTTTGGGTTATTTACAGGCTTTGTCCGAAATGTCAAGCTTTGTGGCTGTTCTCCGAAATGCAGGCATGTTGAACACAATCTGCCCCGCACAACCCTACTTCAAAAACCCTGAAATATTCCTTTAACACTAAAAATGACCAGTTTTTGACTCAAATATCTTGTTGAGACACAGACTGTCTCCTTTTAGTAAAAACACAGGCTTTTAAATGCATTATTAGGCCAGAAAATAAAGGCCTAATACATTTTACATTTTATCATAAACACTCCCTTCCTCTCACAACCTCTCTGACCGCGACTGCTAAAACACCATCCAGCCTCTCGTTTCCCTTCAGCCTCATCCTTCAAGAACCACAGAGATCACTTTAAGCCTTCGTCTGTCTCCCGGTGACCTTTGCTGTCTTTGCCGTTCGTGCTTCGCCTTCCCCGATGTTGGCACGATGAGAGCTCTA
Organism: Neodontobutis hainanensis; assembly: GCA_024349245.1. Lineage (NCBI taxonomy): Eukaryota > Metazoa > Chordata > Actinopteri > Gobiiformes > Odontobutidae > Neodontobutis > Neodontobutis hainanensis. Next base: position 8,771,853 of record JALDNG010000001.1, on the reverse strand, counting down.
CAGATGGATGTTTATAATGGCTCAGTCCCATCTCGAAAAGAAACAAGACTCCGGGGATCGCTATGCATCTTTTAGTGTTATGCTAATGGATGCCAGGCCTCTCCACCACAGAGCAGCGTCTGTGTGCACTCCACTGCTCCGTCTCCACAACTCAACGTGTACAAGTCTTATTTTTATTAATATTTTATATTTGAGTATAATTCCAAAAACAGACAAAAAATGTACCGTTTCTGTGACAGAACAGAGCTTTTTTTAGAGCTACAATAGTGACATTAATCTTAGAATAAAATAATAAGTCCAAGCTAAACCAATAGACTTCTCAAACTAATTATGAATCAACGCCAGATCTTTTTAATTTTTTTTTAATAGAAGCGTTTCTATATTATGGTGTAATAGATTGTTTCTTTTCTTGTTTTAAATATTCCCTGGCTGTGTCTCTGTAGACCCTGCATTTGTTTTTGTTTCTTACTGTCTCAGCCGGGCGTGGTTGTCAACCCTGAGAGCTGTGTGAGGGACGTTTGGTCTTAGTGCCGCTTTGAAAACTCCTCATATTTGTTGACGTGACTTGGTTTCAAATGTTTCATTACATCTGTGGAGTTCTACGTTTTTGGTTGCTTTCCTTCCCGAGGGATTTCTTTGTGAGAAATATTACACACAAGTTTCCTTTCCTGTTCAGGAAACCTCATCAATCGGTCGGAAGGCTATATTTGCTCAGAACTAACAGTGAAAGTCTAACTTGTTAACGTTTTTGTTTTTCAATCAATATTGGGGTTATTTGTACAATTATTTTCTCCCTGCTTTATTACATTTCCACAATGAGCTTAACAAACTCATGTTTCTTATGGCCAGGCCTTTATGATGTAAGAAATTAGTTGAATTTTTATAATTGATGTGAAAACTTTTGGTGCCATGACTGTGTCTTAGTTTTGTTCTGCATTAGCTCCAGTGCAAACTGTTTTTCTTTTTAGTAAAGCGAAAAAGAAACTATAAAGCAGACGTGTTGAGTCTCAAAGAAGAAACCTCTTCAAAGGGGGCCCTGAGGGCTGTGGCCCATGGACCCCCACCTTCCTAGATCCAGCCCTGCAGAATGTTCTTGTTCAGAACTACACCTACTCAGAAGTTAACACAGCCTCGAGGGAAATATAGCTGCTTTTCTCACTTGCAAATGCGATTTAATGTTGTATATTGATCACATTTTGTCAGCCTCGTATTTATGCACCTCTGAACATCCACATATAACTGTCTTCCCTCTGATCTGGTCTGTGTCTTGTTCTCCATGTGTTAATGTGAGACGTGACTGTGTCAACTTGATTTGATATTGTCATAAAAGGAAATGCTTTACTCACTGAGTGTTTTGACTCCCCTTTTCTTTCCTTTTTCTTCATGCAGCACTGGAAATATTTCACAGTAAATGCTTTAACAAAATTGTCTTCAAAACAAGTCACTGATAAAGCATCTGAAAAGTCAACATGGCTTTGAAATCTGTGTATGATTCATAAATCAGTTTGTTTTGGGTAAATAGACATGTATTTACTACATTTAATTAAAGCTTAATATCAACTTACTGCCTTTTGATGTATTTGGAATTGTAGGAATACAGTGCTTGATGCATGAATAGTTTTGTCATTCAAATCTTTCTGATTATTTCCTTTTTTTGTAAATTCAATGAATCCCTGCATTTTTTTCTAACCATAACCAAGTGCATTTCCCGCTTAAACTCAACTTTTTAATATTTATGATGTAGTTATAGTGTAGAAGATATTTTTTTATAAAACACCCACATATTTGAGAAAAAAAAAATATTTTTTTCTACATTTTGCAAAGACTCACAATATAAGCGGAAAATAAGTGAGCTAAGGTTTATATACCAGTTTTGTCTTGTTATATTTTGATCTGAGTCTGTGATTGACCTCTGAAAAAAACCTTCAGAGAGAGTCTCATCTGAAAATACGAGGAGCTGGATGAAGAGTCTTTGTGTCTGTGGTTCAGCGGAGACTCCCCGTGGTCGGCCCTCGTCAGCTGTGAGGGTTATGATAGACTAATCAGCGCTTTCCTATTCAAGTCATGGAAAGAGTCTATTGATTAAATCCATCAAATATTTGGTGATTCGTGGTTCATCTGTCGCAGCCGAGCAGCAATAGGATTAGAGAGACTTAAGTTTTCTTCTTCATCAAACATTAGCTTGTAATGAAGACCTAAAATGGCTAATGCTTAAAGTACAAGCTGATTCTATCCTCACTTCATCCCAGTTTATTCTCATGTTTCAAAAATAACATGTAGCTCACAAATGGATCTGCTCTGTGTTTGTTTTTTGTCTGAAGTGATGTTTGATTGAGTTTCTGTGAGATCTCAAGTCTGTGGTAATGCCGCTACGGTGCTCTTTTATGTCCCAACTTTATCTGCTGAACAAGACTGGTAACACATTGATGCTTAAAATACGAGCGGACATTTGTTTTTGTATAGCCCATTATTAGAGCTGCACCGCGATATTATCAACTGCAATATCCGTGTGTAAAGAATGACTGAAAGAATCACAATAACGCTTTACTCCTCCATTTTAGAGACTTTTACTTTTTAATGTCAAAATCATACAAGATTTTCCAGACAAAGCTTTAAATTAAACTGTGGTGCATCCAAATAAAAAAGGTTTAGTTTAGACCTGTTAAATCCTAGTTTAGTCCTAGTGTAGGCCTGTGTCGATCTGTTTAATCCTGGTTTAGTCCTATTGTAGACCTGTGTAGACCTGTTAAATCCTAGTTTAGTCCTAGTGTAGACCTGCGTAGACCTGTTTAATCCTGGTTTAGTCCTATTGTAGACCTGTGTAGACCTGTTTAATCCTGGTTTAGTCCTATTGTAGACCTGTGTAGACCTGTTTAATCCTGGTTTAGTCCTATTGTAGACCTGTTTAATCCTGGTTTAGTCCTATTGTAGACCTGTTTAATCCTGGTTTAGTCCTAGTGTAGACCTGCGTAGACCTGTTTAATCCTGGTTTAGTCCTAGTGTAGACCTGCGTAGACCTGTTTAATCCTGGTTTAGTCCTAGTGTAGACCTGCGTAGACCTGTTTAATCCTGGTTTAGTCCTAGTGTAGACCTGCGTAGACCTGTTTAATCCTGGTTTAGTCCTAGTGTAGACCTGCGTAGACCTGTTTAATCCTGGTTTAGTCCTAGTGTAGACCTGCGTAGACCTGTTTAATCCTGGTTTAGTCCTAGTATAGACCTGGTTTAGTACTAGTATAATCTTTGACACAAATTAGCTCCTGCTTTGACGAGGGGAAGTTAGTCTACAGTCTTATATTTTCTTTTGCCTACATAAAAGAGCATCCAAAAATTGCAGGTAATATTGTTATCGCAATATTTAAGTTAGTTATTGTATATAGCACATTCGGATATCATGCAGCCCTACCCAGGCTTTACAGACTAGACCAGCCAGAATCCATTCAGCATGGTATTCAACTGGTCAGTGTGGACTTTAGTGTGGGAGACTGGCCCCAAGTCTGGACAGTCTCAGCAGTGGTGTAATAGTCCAGTGGCAGGGCTGAGGGTGTGGGTTGGGGGTTGGATGAGTGTTATGTCAGGCCGCATGTATGTCTCAAGACACGATAGTTTCAAGAAAGACAAAAAGGAGCTGAATCTTACTAAATCAGAATAATAATGATATAGTAAATCTAAAATGTGTGAATGTGTGGATAGAGCTACAACCAGAAAAAGCACAGAGACTGAAAAGCTCATATCTTTCTCACATTTTTAGGTTGCCCAGTGGTTAGCCTTAGCGCAGTTACCTCACATTCAGGACTAGGTGAGTTTTCTTTCGTTTTTGCTGTTGGAAAACATGTAAAGCAGGATGATTATTAGAGTCGTGGCTCAAATGTTGACGAGCTGCTCCCAACAGTTTAAACCAGTGGCATTTGATGAATGGTTTAAATACAAAAAAGTAATTTTCCTACAGGGACAATTTGTAGAAACATAAAGTTCATGGAAATGCACCTAGTTTGCATGTTTCTTCAACATTATTTCAGACTTTACATTTGGTTTGATGCAAATACAACACATGAGCACTTGCATATAAGCAGAGGTGGGTCGTATTGAGTTACATTTACATTGAGTAACTCTTTAGTAGTTTTACTGCAGCACGTTGAATATTAAGGATGTCTGGACTGCTGTTCCAGTCCAGGTTTAGACTAGTTTTTAACCCACCATAGCGCTGTGTCACTTTCAGATATTTTTGTTTTGGTTTGCTTATTATTGTGTAATTTTTCTTTGGTTATTTTATTTTATATATATTCATGACTTCTGCAAATGTTCTTCTGTTCTTTTACTTAGTTTTATTAGGCTACGCTCTACCAGTTACCTTATTTTATTTAAGTATTTTACCATTTATTCGACACATTCTATGTTTTTGCCAACGAGATGAAGAAAGAAGAAATCAGTTTAGATCAAAATAAATCAGATTATGTTGAATGCCATTGTCTGAGTTCTCTCTGTATATATATATATATATATATATACACACACACACACACACACACACACACACACACACACACACACACACACACACACATATATATATATACAGAGAGAACTCAGACAAAGGCATTACATTTTTTAATACCAATTTCCTTCCATTGAACTAAACCAGAGCATCACGTAGGTCATATGACTACCTTTCCTTGTGTTATTTATTGTCTTGAGCATTTTTCAACGTCATTACGGACATTATTTGTACTGCTCTGTTGCTAGCATAAGCGCAGTGGTCAGATATTTTTTGTAGTATTTTCTTCTTTGAGCTGTGATTGGCTGAGATCTACACATACAAAGACATCCCTCTCATATTAAAAAGAGAGGAAAAAGGTGAAAGCCAGACAGAGAGGAATAAAAAGGACTTTATATTGTGTAAAGAACAATTACATTGAAATCTTGCATATATATTATACAGTCATAGGACTTGCTTCAAATAAAGATTCAATACTTTCTCCAGAAAAACAGGAAAAAGTCATTTCAAATCCGGGCCTCCTCTTGGATAAAAAAAGAAAACGCGTGAATTTAACAGCCCAGCTCCTTCATACTGATGACCCTTTAATACAGTTATGAGGCTAAGAAAATGTGGGAACGACTTGAATTTAAAGACTTGAATAGTTTTGTTCTCTCTGCAATGACACTCAAAAAGACAAAGGAGATTATAGCATTGGCTTCAATTCTTTTCCGAGTTCAGGACGAGGCCAAGGGTAATTTGTGTGAAGACGCTGCTCGTGGGAATAATACAGACCACAGCACAGTTCAGAGCAGGACATTATGCACAGCCTCGGGACTAAACGCTCCACACTGTCCCCGAAACTAAGGTGGAGGAGGTTTATTAAGTTTTTCAGCTTTAGGGAACTTTTAGAGCCATCATTGTGTGAGGAGACTATACTTAAGCATCAAAAAAAAGGACTAAAAAAAAAAAAAACCAGGACTAGACAAAACATAACTAGGACTAGAAACTGTGTTGTAGTACTCGAGCCTTAAAACTATTTTGTAAAGGCACTGGTCTTGTCTTGATCACGATCCCTAAAAGCATTGTGCTTGTCTCGGATGTCAAGACCAACCAACACCACAAATATTAACATAATATTATCATAAACATATCTGTCTGTCCTCGGGACTGAATGAGAACCTCAATCTTTTTATTTTGAATAAAAAATCTGCTTCACCGGACACTGACCTCCATGAGTCTGGACCTGGTCTAAGACTGGACTAACTCTGTCTCCTTCAAACACTGACCTCATGAGTCTGGACCTGGTCTAAGACTGGACTAACTCTGTCTCCTTCAAACACTGACCTCATGAGTCTGGACCTGGTCTAAGACTGGACTAACTCTGTCTCCTTCAAACACTGACCTCCATGAGTCTGGACCTGGTCTAAGACTGGACTAACTCTGTCTCCTTCAAACACTGACCTCCATGAGTCTGGACCTGGTCTAAGACTGGACTAACTCTGTCTCCTTCAAAGACTGACCTCTGTGAGTCTGGACCTGGTCTAAGTCTGGACTCACTCTGTCTCCTTCAAACACTGACCTCCATGAGTCTGGACCTGGTCTAAGACTGGACTAACTCTCTCTCCTTCAAACACTGACCTCCAAGAGTCTGGACCTGGTCTAAGTCTGGACTAACTCTGTCTCCTTCACCAAAGATTGATTTAAATGCAATATTAAAACAGTATACTCTGTCTATTTTTGTTCATTCACTCATTGGTACTGTTTATGTTGCTGAAGTTTGGCGTAGTCTTGTGTTTCTATTCACGTTCACTTTCCAGGTCACAGTCCCCCATCGGTCTGTTGGTCATGAAGCACTCACAGATCCATAGACAAACCCAGGTTTGGTTTCCCGCTTCATTATCCTATTGATCCAGACTGAAATTGTTAGGTTTTGTGAAGTTTACTCAATGGGTAATAAACCCCAAAACTAATGATACTAAATTATAATGTGACTAAACTTGGACTGAACCCAGGATTAAACTAAATCAGAACTGTAAGACTAAATCAGAACCAAAAACAAATCTCAACCCAACCAAGGACCAAGCCTAATCTAACACTATGTACTGACAGACAACTGTAATCCCAGAACAAAACCTAAAATAAACTCAATTGAGATCTGATCCCAGGACTAAATTAAGACTAAGCCATGACATACAGAATTGTTTGTGCATTCTGTTAATCTCGGTTACATGTTCATTCTTTACTAAACCTTTCTTGCACTTACTTTGGGAAAACATTTAAAAATCTTAATTGAAAGCTAAATAACTGTTTAACACTGTGTTCTTTTCTGTGCTAGCATATTTTTTGGGAACATGTCCTAATTTCATGGCTTTTAAATTAGCCTTGTGCTAATTTGGGCTGTTACGGTCACAAAATAATAATGGGTTTTATTATAAATCAGGACTAAACTAAAACTCTCTCTCATTTGGTTCAGTTTAGCCATTGGCTCTAAATAAAGTAGCTGCTGTTAACATATTTTCAGAGCCGCCCTCGACTTGAACAGATGTAATCTCACATTTGTTGTAGTTGACTATTAATAGCTGAAGTGAATACAGATCTCACACTCGGCTGTTTATTTTTAGCAGACGCTTGTGTTTGGGATTAACTCGGAGCAAATTAAACTGGATCAAAATGTAATCTTCCCCTTTTGAAATTGACAGCAGATAATTATCACATACATTTCTTTGGCCCAGCGACAGATTGAAAGAACAATAACAGATCATCATTCGGCACGGTTTTGGTTAAAAACAGTCACATTTCTATAAACAGATTTTATTTTTATGTTTTGAATTATTGTGCAGGAATAATTAATTGGAGATGGTAAAAATACAAATCCTGGTCGGGGATAGGTCTCTCACTGTTGTTTGTGCTTACGGGCCAAATGGCAGTGCAGAGTACCTGGCCTTCTTGGAGTGTCTGGGAGGGGTTGCTGGATGTTCTACAGTGACACCTGGAGGGGCGTGATTAAGAGGAACAGTTCCCCGGATCTGAACCTGAGCACTGTTATTGGACATCTGTGCTACTCACAGTATTTTCATGACCTCCGGCAGTATGTCGGAGGTCATCTGAGCTGTCAGCGGAGCTGTCAACTGATCACCACCTGGTGGTGATTTGGATCCAATGGCAGACCCAAACTTACTGTGAGGGTTGGCTCGTGAGACTCCTGAGGCAGCTGATGGGTACAGGCAGGCCAAGCGGGCTGCAGCCCGGGTGGTTGTGGAGGCTAAAACTTGGGTCTGGGAGGAGTTTGGTGAGGCCATAGAGAAAGACAATTAATCGGCCTTGAAGAATTTCTGGCAAACAGTCCGGCGCCTCAGGAGGGGGACGCAGTGCCCTGCCAACACTGTGGAGTTGGGAATCTCCTGACCTCAACTGGGGACATTGTTGGGCAGTGGAAGGAATACTTCTAGGATCTCCTCAACCCCACCGACATGTCTTCCACTGAGGAAGCTGAGGCCCGAGGGCTCAGAGATGGACTGGGGAGAGGGAAGTCTGGGCGTCTCTGCTTAGACTGCTGCCCCAGCGACCCGGCCCCAGATAAGCGGTAGAAGATGGATGGATGGATGGACTAATATTTTTTCAGTACATACTACATAATTTATCATAAGACCCATTACACAATTATGTTATTAATGATAAAAACAAGTTTTTATCACAATTTTTTAAACATTTTTATGCATTTAATCTGTTATTTATTATTAATTAGCTACATGAGCTTATTAACGTTTAAATTATTTATGTGAGGACCAGATGGAATTCACAATGAACCATATTTGGCCTGTGGACCTCAGGATGGAAAAGATACTCGCCAGAATTGCAATGTGCCAAACCACATAAAATAATTCTCTCCACCAATCGTACTCGATTGATGGAGGAACAGAGGAACTTCTCCTGCTTTTCTTTTATTAAAAAGAAACGTTTCTCTTTTTCTTCTTTGTGCTGTTTCTCTATAAAAAGATGTATCGAGCGCTGAATCTACACTTTCTTTGTTTTATCTGTAGCTGTTACTTCAGTGTCAACCAATGAGATATTTTTTTTCCTAAAGAGATCTGTGATTGGCCAAAGCCAGGACCAAAAATTCTCATCAATCAGTCCTTGATAATAAAGCCTACGTCTTACGGTCTTGTTTTTTTTCCACAGAGAATTCCTGTTACAATTTAATATTAGGTGATTTAAAAGTTTTTCTTTCAAGCATAAAACAAATTGAAAGCTCCCTGTTTAAGTTTGGAGTCTTTTTCTAAACTGGATTGGAATTTAATTTTTACTAATGCTTGTTTAACGTTGATATTGTGCAGGTCCACCCTCCTGTACTGACAGTAAGTCACTCGAGGCAAGGGTGTGCGTTTATTCCGCGGTCGCCCTGGAGAACAATGTATTCTCTCTTGGGCCCTGCTAAACCCTTTTCTAAAAGGACTGAGTCTCCTGAAGTTGTGTGTAGTTCTTCAAACTGTTTAGTCTGAGGTTTGTCTCTAAAGTGGGACACAGAGAGTGCAAGTGGATTACCCTGAACGCTAACTTTGATAAACAGCCCACGGTCTGTGTCTGTCGTAGTGGTTGGTTCCATACTCCAGAAAAAGAAAGCTATTCTCATCCCCTTTTGTTTTGTAGCAAGTAAAAGCCAGGTTCAACAAGCATTTATTTTCACCATGCTTTGAGTTTTTTTCCCATCGGAGTTATCTAGCGACTAGTGAGATGTAAAAATGGGCTGTAAATATGTTGACACCATATTATTATAAAGTGTACATGAGAAAACAAAATACGAACTTGACCAAATTCAAACCCAGGGCTTTTCAGTGTCTGTACTCTTGCCTTGTTTTTTGTAATTTTCCAATCATTAATGACGTACCTTTTCCCCAAAACAGTCTAAGTCCCAACAGAAGATTGTGTAGGATCTAAATATGAACGGACCATAACCATAAACATAATCAGAATATAATCTGTAATCCTCTATGCTATAAACTGCCTCCTCTGCCACAATAAAAGGCCAGAGACGTGAGCGAAGGACAATAATCCCCTCATTCACTGATGAAACTATAATCTTAACCCAGAATAAAACCGTGTTTTTTGCAAAGGTGAAAGCTTAGGTCAAATGTCACGACCTTTATCATCTCGTAACAAGACGACCATCGACGGGAATTAGACCCAAACCCGTGTGTGACAAACAGGAAGTACGGGTTTAGAGATTTTATTGGAATCACAAAGTACTCTCCACGAACAGGGCTCACAGATTATAACAGTCTAGACTCAGACAATCAGTATTGCATCTAGGGATTTTTATGTATTTGTTTTTGTTAATGACACTAATTTGACTGTGGCTTTTTATTTATTTATTTTATTTATATATTTATTTATTTATTTTACTGCAAATCCATACATTTTTTTACATTATTGTTTTCCTAATTTTTTATGTCTCTAAAACTAAACTGAAGTCAACTTGTCTTTAAATGTGGTTGTGTGTGTTTTTATGCTAAGAAACTTATTAGCAAAAGATTTTTGTCATTGTTTACAGATATACACAATCAAATTGTCCTTTTCTAGATAAGGAAATACCTAAAGGACTAATACTGTGATGTTCAGAAAGTGCTGTCTACCTTGATAATGGGTATCATCCCATGCCAATTTCAGAAAATGAAATTCCAAAAGCAGGCAGTAGAAGAAAAACACACATTTGACAAATTAAACAGTTTGACCTAATCTAGCAGAGCTCACAAACACTATTATTAATGAGCTGAAGGGGCTCTTAGGCTGTAGTCGACTGAGAAGCACTTGGACAGTTTCTTATTATTTCCCTGTTGAAGGACTTTCTCAGGTCACTTTTCATTAACCTCGGTGTAACTGCGGAGGAATGCTTCGTTTCAGAAAACCTCTGTTTGTTCATAAAGCCGGAGGTGAGTGTCCACGGCGGTGTATATTTACCTCCACCTCTGAGACGGGTCATCCATTAAGACCAGTGCTGCGGACCACAGAAGCCTATTGTGATAAATGACTCTCGCCGTAAAAGCTGCCGCGGTGTAATTTACTCTGACCCCGTTTGAACAACCTTTTTAGCAGCAGAGCAGTCTTCAGTGTACAACAGAACCACAGCCCTCTCCTGGTTACACCTAAAGTCTGTAGCCTACTTCAGAAAAACACACAAACCTGCGCTTTTGACAGATCTGGGTCTCCAAAATGTATCTCAAAAATGTTTCAACTTTTGGCTTTTCGTGATCTGAATATTCACACGGCTGTTTTCCATCTGGTCCATTTATGACTTTCTAAATGTCATCTATTATTCATCCTATACTTTTACATGTTCTACAATAGTAAATATTAATTTCTAATGAGGAATACAGTCATGTAAAATGGGCTGTTTTACGTTAATTGTTATGTCTGCCTTTCATTGCTATTTTGTTTGTGTTGTTTGGCAGAACAAATCTGTTTTGGCTAAAGTTATACCTAACTTTTTGGTAACACTTATTATTATGTTCTGCTTTATTAACTTCCACAGCCTTAACTGCGGTATATGAGTTTAAGATGACTGTTGCATCATGTGTAAACCATGCAGTATGTAAAAAACAGGACTCCAACTTTGTTCTCTTGATGCACTGCCAGCTTGTCCATGCATCCTGTAATGCATACATGCAGTAGATCAGACCTGTATCTGCTTTTTCCAAAGCTAAACATATGGTGTCCAAACTGTGCCTCTTAATGCAAAAAATACAAAGAAAAATGATTGGGTTTGAGTAGGCCTATACAAAGTACTTTTGGTTATCTATGGTCAAAACAATATAGAAAACTGAAAAACCAAAGTTCTTAGAAATGTGGAACTGTGAGGTGCATATCTATCGACTTACAAGGTTTAAAAAACGTGAGTAAACAAAATGTGTTACTCAGATCCAGAAATGTATTGTGCGGTCAATGGGGAAGAAGTCTCACAACATCTGGAGAAAAGCTGTGTTTTGTAGCCTTCTGTCTGTGGGACGAGTGTGAACGGTTCCTGTGTAGCCTTCTGTCTGAGGGAGGGGTGTGAACGGTTCCTGTGTAGCCTTCTGTCTTAGGGAGGGGTGTGAACGGTTCTTGTGTAGCCTTCTGTCTGAGGGAGGGGTGTGAACGGTTCCTGTGTAGCCTTCTGTCTGAGGGAGGAGTGTGAACAGTTACTTTGGAACCTTGTGTCTGAGGGAGGCGTGTGAACGGTTCCTGTTGAGCCTTGTGCCTGAAGGTTTTGGTTTTACACTGAGCGAAAGCATAAAAGTGCTTGGTAATTCTAATTCAATGTGACATAAAGGCACTGAGTAGCTATTGTCCAAATTACTGACTGTTGAAGATAGTGCTATTGTAAATCTGGCTGTCTTAAACTTCATTGTGTTTCCTTGTGAAACTGTCTGGACGTGTGAAGACTTTGTTTACGCTGTGCCCTGTGGATCCCAGCAGCAGAGCGCTGGTGTTATGAAGCAGGACCGCTGCAGTCACAATATTGATACAGAGCAACACTTTTGAAGGCGTTCGATACCAGCGATCGTTTCCTGTTGCACAGAGTTGATGAACCTCAGGGAAAGTGATGAATGATAGACCGGTACGGACAGAAGATAGAGACACAGCAAAAGCCTGACAGAAGATATAGACGAGCCAAGGATAAATACAGGGATTAATGAGGAGTAAACCAGGTCTTAACCAAGACAAACCAGGACTAAACTTGAAAAAAATCAAGGATTAAGCTTGTACTTGGAGTTAAAGATGAAATAAAGATTAAACCAAGACCAAATTTAAATGATAATTAAAAAAGATGTTCAATCTAGGGCTTAATTTAGGACTTAACACTACTAAACCGTAATCAAAGATTTGACTAATACATGTGTGTTATGTAATTAACCCATAATTTATAACTAGGATTTAAAAACTGGACTAAAACCAAGTCTAAACACAGTATTAAAATGTAAATCAGGACTAAACCATGAGCAAAAAATACTAACACCGGGGACCTAAACCTAGACTCAGGACTAAACCATAACATGGAAAAAAAATAAAAACCAGGAAAAACCATTAACAAAACTAAATTTTTATCTAAAATTAACCCAGGGACTACACTGGGACTACATTTTGCATTAAATATTGATCACATCTAAACTTTGGATTTTGTGAACCAGGGTTCAAATGAGGACTTTTTAAAGTCAAAACCCAAGACTAACATTAGAACATTAAAAACATAGTACCAGGACTGAAATGAGTGCTATTACATTTGGGACTTTTCCAAAACTAAATCATGACCAAATGTCGACTAAACAGGGAATGAACAGAATGAACCAAAAGAATTCTAAACCAAGGACCAAATGAGTGGCTAAACATCTTAAAATCAAGGACCAAGCCAAGACTAGTTTAACATGGTTTAATTAAACTTCAGTTAAACTATGACTTAAGAGGAGTAAACCCGAGGTAAACCGGGGCTAAAACCTGGGCTCACACCTGGACTACTACAACAGTACTAAACCTGGACTTAAGTCAATACAACATCATTAAATTAAAGCCCTAAACCCAAATCATCATAAATCATGACTTACCGAGGACAACACCAGGACATAGCCTAGATCTAATTCAGAAAATGCCAAAACATTGCATTTTTATTTTTTATCACATTTATCTAAGCATAGCCTCTCTGTAAATCATTATGTTTCCATTAAACTGAGGAAGACAGAGCCCATCGTCTCTGTATTGATTCCTCACTGAAGTCTCCATCTGTCATATTAATCCAAACTCCCTTTAAAGAGACTTTGTGACGCTCCGAGACTCCCGAAGGTCAGAGGTCAACAGCCGCTCTTAGAAAACCACATTTCCTTGATAGGATTATTACACACGGCTCGGCGACTGATTATTATGACTAATAAATGCTTTGGTGTAATAAAAGCAGAGATATACAGTGTTTATTGTGATAGGGTATGAGTCATATGGGTTTTGTCTAAAAACAATTTATTTATTTCTTTTTTGTGGTGCAGAATCTAAATATAGCTCTTCTCCACAGACTCACTGCGTTTGTAAAACCAGATTTGTGTTACACTCAAAGGAATTTACTAACTCAGGAGGAGAAAATTGGTACTAGATCTGGACTAAACCAGGATTTAACTAGTGCTAAACCAGGACTAGAGCAGGTTTAGACCAAGACTAAAACAATATCTACTCAAGGCTAAACCAAGGCCTAAACCAATAAATTAAATGAAGACTTAATACAGGATTAAGTCAGCTCTAAACCTGTGTAAAAACAGGATTAACATAGGACTATTAAACTTAAGTCTTCCTAGACTAGTTCTGGACTAAAATGGGTACTATAAAGAGAATAACACAGGTCTAACCAAAGAATACAAAGTCCAGGACTAAATCCGGACCAGTTTGGGAGCAAAAACATCAGTAAATTAAAACTCAACCAAGCTTTAAATGTCAATAATCTGAGTCTAAACCCAGGCATAAACCAGGGCTAAACTCTGGACTACACTAAAAAACAGGGTCAACTCAGGACTTAACCAGAACTGAACACAACTAAACAGTTATAATGAGTTAGTTTCACTTTGTCAGGACCAAGTCAAGACTAAGACCAAGACCAGCGTAAGATGCACAGTAGTAGAGGCAAAGGAACAGAAAGTCCAAGTCCAGTCTTAGAGTCATCAAGGTCAGTGTTTGGTGAAGGATAAAATGATTTTATTTTATTTGTTTTTTTTATTTAATCCCAAGAAAAGACCAATATCCCAATTGTGATCTTGGTTGTTACCATGACATCCAAAACAGACACAAGTTCAAGATCCTGACAAGACCAAGACCTTTATAAAATAGTCTAAGACCAGTCTCGAGGACTACAACAACACTAAAACATAGCTCTAAACCACCAAAGGTTTTCAATTGGATTGTTTGGAAGTGGACAGAGCTGTTGTATTGTGGCAACACTAAACCAGTCAGTGTATATTTTTTAATAATTCCCCTGCTCCACACAATAAAGCATCCTACACCTGAACCTATACCTTAAGAACCACTGAATATATCCTTCACTTTTTTGCTGTTGGAGCCTCGTGCTGGAGCCGCTGTGTGCCTGCTGCTGATTCATCAGATCTCGCTGCAGATTCTCAGGTACACACAGAAATAAATGACTCGGGGCTGTGTTCTTCTCGGAGCAGACTTTGCTGTTGTTGTCGACTGGAGCGTGTTGTTGTTGTGAAGCCGCTCCCCTCGGTTTGACTCGGCCCACATTATTCCTCAGTCCGATAATGTCAGATGACTTAATGGGGTCTTAATAAAGTCTCAAGCTGCGTTTGAAATCTAATCCAATCTTTGAGAAGTTACATAGGAGGTTACTGATGGATTGTTTTTTTCTACTGCTTGTAATTACATTTTTAAATACAGTGTATTTATTAAATATTATAGTTTAAAAAATAAATGCAAAAAACTCACTGGACTAAATCTAGTATGAAACCAGAATAAACTGAGACTAAGCCATGACTTGGACTAAATCAGAACTAGCCCTGGGACTATAACCGGTTTCAAGGTATTAATATATGATAAGATATCTCAAAATTAAACCCACTGATACTATGATTTTACATGATTGTGATATGAGCTGATGTGCCAAGAGCAAAAAGAGCCAAAAAGACACAAAGCGCTTCTTTAACAGAAATCTTTAATTATTAATGTTGTATTCATTAAAACTGGTTAAAGTTAAAACAAAGTCATCTTGATGTAGTTTTCAAGGTGAAGACATTTCATTCCTCAACCAAGGAACTTTGTCAATTCTGAGTTCAACTGGTAAGAAAGCTGAGGTTATATCTGTCACAAGAAACTTAACCCCCATCGGGAATCACGCTGTCCTTTAAAATTAACAACAGTGTTCCTCGGATAAGGAATGAAACGTCTTCACCTTGAAAACCACGTCCAGATGCCTTTGTTTTAACCTTTTCTTCAGCATGTCCCTGATGAGAATGGAACCGCTCATTACACACAGCAGTATCTCCAGTGTAATGAGCGCAAAAGTGAGTTTAAAGCCCTGTCTGAAGGAAATTCACACTATTTGGAAGAAATAGAAAGAAAAAAATATTGTTTTGTTTCTTTGACTAAAAAAAATAAAATAAATAAATGTTGATACATTTGACTCTTATAACAACAACAGCAGCCTTTGCCAATGTTCCATTTACCTAAAACTAAAAGAATTTTAAGTTGAAACAAAATGGTCAATTTGTCAGAATCTCATTGAACCCGCATAAGGACTAAAAACAGCGTTAAACCAGCCTTAACTGTTAAATCAGCACCGCACTAAGACCATGCGTAGCTAAATTCAGACAAAAGAAAGACAAAATATAGGGCTTAAACCACAACTTCACCCTTTAACTTAGGGTTTTTGGTATTTATTTTTTTATTTATGTAGAAAAACATGTACAATAGCCTCCATGTGCATTGTAAATATAATTGGTTCTCAATTGACCTACCTGGCAAAATGAAGAATAAATAAATAAATCTCTGTGGGGACTAACTCTGAACAGCTAAGCTGCTTTGAAACAGGTTAAGATCCAGGTATAAAGGACAAAAACTTAGTGAACAATCAGGAACGAGAAATGAGAGGAGTGAGATGAGGAGGTGGAAAGCAAAAGAGCATAAACCAGGACTACAATCAGGACCACACCAAGGACTACTAAACCCATGACTGAGCCAGGATTTAACTAGCGCTTTTTAGCTAGCTAGTTTTTACATGAAACATTAATTACACTCTTTTTACAAAATGGAACAAGAGCTGGATTGGGGTCTCTCTTTATTACTTCACTGCTACTTTTCACCAGCGACAAAAGCAGCTCCTTATGAAACCAACGGAGCCTGAACAGTAACAGAAGAGCCTCTCAATTTACTCAGAACAAAATCCATTTTAGAAAGTCGTCCCTGAGTGGCACAAAAAGCCTCTGAAATTTCTGCCCTGGACTCATTTGGATTTGAAAAGACGAGTCTGAGAGCCGAGACACAAAAGAGAAGCAGAAATACAGACTTAATACGTGAACAAGAGACAAGACTGTTTGATTTGATGAAAAATCTGAGCTGAAAAAAGAGAGATTGTTTTCATTGTATGAGATGAGACATTATAATATTATCTTGAATTTTATTTCAGGACGGAGGTGGGCTTTTTATTACGGTCATATGAAACTATCATATGAAAGTATTTCACATAAAATAAACCAGATGTAACGCTCTGTGCAACAAACATCCCCATTAGAGTCTTGAGAACAGTTAATCCAGTGTTTCGGCAGGCTACACATTAATATAAGGCTGGTCGGCCCGGTTTATTTCTGCTTTCCTTATTTGAAGATACAAATACACTCAAAGCCACTAATAAAAAAATAAATAGGTTATTTACTCTTGTAATTTTCCCAAATTCAATATTCCAAGTGTGACAATATTATGAATGCAAATATACACATTTTCATGACCAAAATTATTTTGAATACAGTATTTTTAATAAAGTGGATTGGATTTTTTTTATATTTGGGAACTACAGAAGCCACAATTAGCACCCTTTCCCTATTTGTAATTATCCAGCCATAAATTCTTTTCATTATTAATTATTAAAGGCAGTGTTTTGTATTTTCAGGAGATGTTAGACGAGGAGTACGTTATAAATAACACTGAAGCAGTTGTTGTTTGGCTCCGGGGTTTGGTTTGAGTCCAGGTTAGAGTCTGTTCTTTGGCATTGAGCCTTTTCTCTTGGGACATGTCCTCGTCAATGGGACAGTCTATTCTCACTGCAGTGATCAATGCCAATTCAACATTGATCACTGCATTGATGGACCTCGCTGTTACCGGGGCGACCGGCTAACAGCATCAGGTCAAACAGACAAACATTTGACATTTAGATTGAGTTTAGACCCTCTGAGGCTTCTGTAGTTTGGGTAATGACTCTCTAAAGCTCCTGCAGTTTGAGTTTTGTCCCTCTGAAGCTGCTGTAGTTGGAGTTTTGACCCTGTGAATTTGCAGCAGCTGTGAGTACTCAAAGTCTCTCCCCTTTTTTGTTTCCTACAGCCTATCTCTGCATTCCTATTTCCTTCTGTGCTCTATGTCCTTGTTTATTGTAAAACGCTTGAGCTCCCGCCTCGATGTAGACATCCATATATTGGATTTTTGTGTTGTCCTCTGGAGAGGATACAGTTACCAGCTTACTTCAAATTACACGATTCCTCTTGAATGTTATAGAAAACACAGAAACATTGCTGTTTTGGTCTCTTGTAGTTTTCAAATAATAACACAATAATCATATGGTCTTTATTTGACTTATTTACTCTAATGTGGAACTCAATATCTATGAATGTCTATGTAATCATGGTTAGCTGCAGCTGGTCAGGCTGGGTTGTAAATACTAATAAAATATAATAACATATAGCTGGTCCTTGTCTGAGCAGCAGCAGCGTCTGGGACTCAACCAGACGCAAGACGCATTAAATCAGGCTCTGTTTTGTGTAAATGATCATGTTTTCCCTGGGTTTTAATAACTTAGGCTCGTGTCGTTTCCCAGTCGTCGGACAGTCTGGGCTCTTTAGTGATTGATGCAGACTTAATTAAAATAATTTATCAAAGTGAAGCCATCTGGACTCAGTGTCTGCAGTAATCATCTCTGAGTGGGAGGAGGCTGAGCGCTGACCTCTATATTCCTCGGTGAAACTCAAGAGCACAAACAACATTAAACAAAGTCCGATAGAGTAGTTTACTTTTCTATTGGCTTCTGGCTGACTTCCTGTTACAAAGATAGTAGTAGGGTACATGGATAGTAAGGGTGTGTATTGGCAAGCACCTGGGGATACGCATCACAATACACACGCCATAATACAATATATTTCTAAATATCCTGGTACTTTATTGTACTCCACAAGGCCAGCAGTGTATTCAATATTAAATTAAATTATCAAAATAGTGAGAAGTGAAACTTTATCTCCCATTTGTTTTTAACTAAATTGTCAACAAACTTTTTTTTTTTTTTTTTTTTTTTTTTTTTTTTTAATTTCAATTCAGTTGTAAATTGAATCAAAAAATTCACAATAAAATATTGCGATATTTAACAGAATCAATCTTCTCTTACACCTAGTTGATTGACTGGAGGTATGAGTAGAAGCATGTGTTTTCAATGATTTTTAAACCCGACAGATTCAGGATATTAGCCACTAATGTTATAGTGGTTGACCTGAAAATATAACCCCTCGTTTTTATTGGTAGCCATCACTTCTTTGTTCATATCATTGTCGACCAATGAGAGTGCTCTCTTTTCAGGAACAAGCATGTGATTGGCCAAAACCCAATATGTGTTGATCACTCTCTGTTAAAAGCCTTGAAAATAAAGACTAGATGAGGTCTTAAGGTCCTGTTACAATCTGCTGTTAGGTGAATAAACTGTTTTTTCTCACATGCAAAAAAAGTTTGTAAAAAATTATAATAAATTGTGGAACTTGTTCTTCTTTCATGGATTTTAGCAACCTTTAGCTTGTTATAAAACTTTTACTTTTTAATAAATAAATGTGGTGGACATAGTCCTATTTGTACAAGACATCTCTAACAAATATGGTGGCCGCTATCCAGGGGTCACACAGAAAGGGGTCTGCGCCCTCTACTGGCTAAAGGTTGTGAGTGTGCTGTAACGACACAAAAGCCTCCAGGGTGTCTTAATGCCTTCCTGTCAATACGTTAAATTAACTGAGGCTACTGAATGGTCATTACAGTTGTTACACGCCCTTATTTATATTACATATCCTAATCATTCTGTAGGACACATTATTGTCATTATGTTAATTGATAACATTGAATTAATGGCTTTTGTTGAGATCAATTCCAGCGCTGACTCCTGCTTAAAGACAAAGAAGTGGATAAATATCAGCAGTACATTCATGTGAGACAGAGATAATTATGTTGTGACACTGAACTTAGACTACAAGTTTAAGGTCAGTTATAAACTGCAGTTTCACCTTTTTAATAAGTTAAATGCAGAAAAGGCTCCTAAGCTGTTGATGGGGGTTGGTGGCAGGGACAGCAGAACATTTTGCGTAAAACATGGTCAGCTTTTCTACGGATCACATGGGCAAAAGGTGACAGTAACCTCTCCTTTTGCTGTACTGCTCCTAGAATGTAAATGGGACTCAAGTGTTTCTCTGTGTTATATTCTTATACAAAATTTGTTTTATAGCACGAGAACTCACAACAGTTTATGACATGTCCTGCTGCTAAACTCAAGGTGTACATTTCTGCCAAAAAGGAAATTAGTTTTATTTGCCCGCCTGATGTTGTGCCATCTTTATCCATGGTTTAGACTTTAATATCTTCTCAAATGTATCGTGGCTGCTCTGTAAAATAAGGAGTCTTTGGCTAAGTTACTCATAAGAGATTATAATATTCCCTTTAATATAAGCTGACTTCCTGTGAGTCAGACTTTAAAGCCTGTTGTTTTCCTCGTCTAGCTTTATTAAACGAGACATTTGTTGGTGTTTATTCCCAAAATGGCTGCTCTGTTTGTTGTTTTCATATCTGGAGTTTCTAATGAGAAAATAAGCCCAGCTGAGGTTATAACTGCACTGAACAAACCTATTCTCTGCTCAAATAAACACAAGCATGGACTGTGTGTGTGTGTGTGTGTGTGTGTGTGTGTGTGTGTGTGTGTGTGTGTGTGTGTGTGTGTGTGAGTACGTCGTTGTACCCATTACTTCAGGATCTGCCCACACCTGCTGAGAGAAGCTATTTGACCACACTCCCCGAGAAGCAGCTGTTCCTGCTCGGCCTCATGGGAACTCAGCGGCTATAGTCAGCAAGTTACACTGAGCAGTTGTCTTCAGAGCGAGAGCACACAGAGCGGTAACAGCTCGCTGGATGTTCACGCAGGATTTTTGTTACATAACGAGAGAAAGAAGTTACATTAATGACCTGAGTTCACCTAAAAACATTTGTATTTTATGACTATTTTGTGGTTTAATAAGCTGTCAGAAAGGAGGGGCTAGGAGTTAGACTTAAATGTAATGCCCAAAACACATGAGAAGCTAAACTAATGAGCAAACCAAAAAATGACATCAAGGAAACGAACAAACAAAAATGATGTTGAACAAACAAATGATACTAAATGAACAAAAAATATATATTCCAAACAAAAGGTTAGTTTGCTGATTTTCAGTGCTTGTTTTTTGATTCATTGGTTACAGTAAACATTACTAAGAACAAAGATTTTTTAGTTTAGAGGAAAGAATGATGTTACACAATATAAAACCTTTAAATTAAGTTAGATTAAGTTTTGATATCAAAAAGATGGTTTTAGATAAGGGTAAATAATAATTAATTGTCTTTTTGAAATATATTGACCTTATTTCTGTCAGTCATCTGCCCCAGAGCAGCTGTGACTACAGACGTACCTTGGTATCTTTCCATAACCTTATAGAAGCTGTTGCCACACACAGTAAACAGCCAAGTGAAAAACAAAGTTTGTGCCACCAGAAGCTGTACAGTGAACAGAAAGTTTGATTTGTACGAGTGTAGTGAGAGTAGAGCATGTACCGACACAGATGGCATTTCTCCAGACTCTGAGCTTAGGTATCTTTTTTTCTTCTCAGCTCCAAGTGTCTCTCTTTCTTTCTCTCAGGGCTGCGTTTATTCCTGTCGCTCATAAATCAGGCTGCCGTTGGCCTGCGGTCCATCCATCTTTCCGGTGTCCATTAGGCTCATAGAGCGTGATGCTCCGGGTCACAGCAGAGCGGGACTTCTCTGATGCGCTGCCAGCAGAGATAAAACCCAGGTGTAAATGATCCCCGAGAGGAACAAGGCGGGGTTCATCCACAGGAAGGAAGCAGCGCACCTTACACATGCTCTATGAGTTTAAAGGCAGTTTACAGTGAGATGGACCAGCACTGCAGCACTGCAGCACTGCAGCTGCTGCAGCTGCTGCAGCAAACCTGTCTCATGTTGTGGGTCTAACTTTACATACTTGGGTTAGAATTATTTTTATTAATGTAGAGCCTCCTTTTGTTTTTCTTTAACCTAGACTCTTCATGTTGTGGGACATTCTTAATGTGAAATGTTTGTGAACAAGCCTGAACCTGCAGAAGAAAAAAACTCCTCCAAACAGAAAGCATTAGGTCACTTTTAGCTGATGTTATAAAGCACTCTTTTTGTACTTGTACTAAAATATCCTGAAGTAAACCCTAGAATGAACTCGGTTGTACTGTTCTAGACTCTCGTATGTGCACTTTTTTTGGGATGCACATCTGATGCATACAAATATTTCTCCTCTTCCTGAATTTTGCTTCCTGTTCAGTTGTTTAGCCTTAGTTTTTGAGTATTTTCAGTTATTATTCAGTGACACTACATTTGAGAGAGGACATATTAAAACTCCCTGTTGTCTGATAATGCTGCCTATTTTTAGTTTCTTTCTACAAATCAGTGCAAGGTGTTTAGTAAAAGTTTCTGTTTATTGTTGGTGGTGTCTGATGCCAGTCATAAGTGCTATTAAAAATGGTTATTTATGCATTTATTTTTTGTGCTGCTGCTTTGTTTGTTGCTTCATTTTGTGTTTGTTGCAGTAGTTTTGGTCTTGACTTGTTCTCCATTTCCCTTGATCTCAGTAAACTGTGGTCTTGGAGAAGTCTTGTTCTTTGTTAGTGTTAGTCTTTGTTGTATATTGTAATAAAAGTTAGGGGTCCGATTTCTGTATGACCCTCATTGCCCAATAAAACATGTCTAACCCTGTGTCTCTCTTCTGTCCCATTCAGGTGGTGCGTTAGGGGTTTCACACGTCTAACCCTGTGTCTCTCTTCTGTCCCGTTCAGGTGGTGCGTTCTGGGTTTCACACGTCTAACCCTGTGTCTCTCTTCTGTCCCGTTCAGGTGGTGCGTTCTGGGTTTCACACGTCTAACCCTGTGTCTCTCTTCTGTCCCGTTCAGGTGGTGCGTTCTGGGTTTCACACGTCTAACCCTGTGTCTCTCTTCTGTCCCGTTCAGGTGGTGCGTTCTGGGTTTCACACGCCTAACCCTGTGTCTCTCTTCTGTCCCGCTTCAGGTGGTGCGTTCTGGGTTTCACACGTCTAACCCTGTGTCTCTCTTCTGTCCCGTTCAGGTGGTGCGTTCGGGGTTTCACACGTCTAACCCTGTGTCTCTCTTCTGTCCCGTTCAGGTGGTGCGTTCGGGGTTTCACACGTCTAACCCTGTGTCTCTCTTCTGTCCCGTTCAGGTGGTGCGTTCTGGGTTTCACACGTCTAACCCTGTGTCTCTCTTCTGTCCCGTTCAGGTGGTGCGTTCGGGGCCGCGCGGGGATGAGCCTGGGGGACTGTAGGCCGCTGGACACAGCTTGCAGCCGCAGGAGGCTGCTCATGAAGCAGCCCTGTTCGCTCTACTGCTCCCTGTGGTTCGTCCTGCTGCTCGGAGCCGGGTCTCTGCTGCTCCTCGCTCGGCTTCAGGAACTGCCCGACGTTATCCACCAAGACACGACAGGTCAGACAAACTATTTAAACGGGACAAAGCCTGGTTTAAAGGTTAAACTCCATCCAAGTGCAAAGTAAACATTTTCATTCATCAAGTAATCTTTGAATAGTACAAACAAAAGCAACAGTCCTTTGCTTCTCTTGCTTCTCTGTAAAGATAGTAAAATTTATTGTTCCCGAAGGGATATTTGTAAATTCTCAATGCCGCTTCCTCCTCCACTCTCTCATCTCCGTTTTCCCGTCCGATGAGCAAACATGGGCCAAATGTTTGCAGCAATTATCACATAATCTGAAAACTATCAATTTACTAATACACATTTACTAATTACATTAATACACACTTAACACAATAACAAATACAATTTAAGCAGGAAATTAACATATATTACTTTATATTTAATAATGACTTTAGTTTTATTACAGTGCATTAAATTATAATTTAAACATAGATGGATTTTTTTTTATATAAAACTGGCAAATATTTTTTACTCAGTTTTGTTACCTCAATATTTTTTACATTCAAATAATAATGATATCTCCAATTTAACCACACAAAAACAAATACTTTTCAAATTTAAATCCCTGCTTAAATTCTACATCAGCAACAAGATGACATATTTCTTTAAAGAGTGTGCTAACCTTAAACACGTGCTAAACCGGTGCCTTGCTGCTCAGTGACAGACCTGTCTAAATCAAACAAAAACTGGCCAAAGTTTATTATCAAGATCGACATAAAATTGTGTTGTAACATAAAATTCACTGTTTGGCACAGCGGTATATTTGTAGCTCCTTCTGGTTTGGGTTAGTGTGCCTCTAAAGCCACACACACTCTCATAATGCATAGTTAATATAGTTAATATAGTTAATATATATATATTGTCTTGTCCTTCTATTGTTGCATCATCTCATCTCAACTCTGTTTGACCTCTGTCTGACCTCTGTTACTGCTCCTCTTTGTGGGATAAAGATGGGATGGCTTTACATTTCTCAAGTGGGCGTGTTGAGTCAAAAGAACAGAAGAACAATAATATTTTGGAAAGAAATAAAATCCTCCGTCTAGAATTATGGGTTTGTCTTTAGTTTTCTGCTTCAGTCTTTCCTCTTCTATATGAGTTTCATTAGTCATTGGTGATTGCATTACACTGTGTAAATGTGATTTACAATTTTTTTAAAAAATGAAATGAAGTAACAGCAGGAGGTAAATCTCATTATTTGTCCCCCTTCCCCCCACTAACGTGAGCTCCAGCCAGGGTTGAGTTATACTTCCACATATGGGCTTGTGTAAAAGCTGACTCATCAAGCACAGTTTTTTTTCAGCGTCACATCGGTTTTAAGTGAAAAAAAGATTTCCGACAAAATTTGGAAACTGCAGTGGCTATGAATGTGTGTAAATATAAGATTCTTTCTCAACTTTAAACATGTCTTTTATTGCAGAACTATATTTTATTGCTGGAATATTCTCTACAAAACAGTGGGATGGAGTCTAACAGGCAGCAGACTGTTTTGTCTGTTGTGGGGTTGATGCTGTGATTCTCTGTGAGTCTCTCCAGAGCCAGAGCTATTTCCAGACTCTGAGTTTACACAGCTGCTTTGTGTCTCATCGCTCTGTCTCTGAATCTTTTATAGCTTTCCAGGCCCCCCAAAAAAGTGATTTTTAAAAGGAGGAGATATCACTATTTTGGGAAAAATAGATCAGAATATGTTTTTATGTTACTGATTTTGACATTCAAACAAATATGTGAGATTTTGGAGCAATACTTTGGTTTTTCTGGTCTTCTTCTCAAACAAGAAATAAACCAGGAAGCCAGTAAACCCAGCAAGTCTCTTTTGTTTTTAAAACCACATGAACAGTCCGGGTCTGGTCTTAATCCCCTTTCCGACCAAACTCATGAAGAGCATGTTTTATGTTTTGAATGGCTCTAGTTTCCTTGTGTTACAGTAATTTAAATAATGCCTTGTGCATTTGAAGTTTCAGCCTAAACCTGTGGAAACCTGGTTCTGACAGAAAAAACCTGTGGAAACTCAAAATAAAACTCGAGATAAAACCTTCAGTTTAACATTACAAGCATGAAGCGCGAGGTCAGAGGTCGCAGAGACAAGCAGCTCCCTGTCAGAATAATGAGCGGGGTTATCCTCCCGGGACAGCGACCCCAGCAGAAGGGTAAAGCGCTGCAGTCGACAGAATCCATCATCTGTCCATTTTACAACAGTTACGAGAGATAAGAGAGAAAATAGAGGATTTAATGTGGAAGAGTGGACAGGCATAAATAATCCATACTGACCTGCTTTAGTGGAAAAAAAGCTTCTTTGGCATTGTACTTTTTTTGTCATTGGTAAACTTAAAGATTATTATCACTGATGACTGATTTGATTTTAACTTAATTTACTCCAAACATTAAAACAATAGTTTCTTATAAACCCAGTGTTAGTTTGAACACTTATTCAGATGTGTCTGGTTTAAGTGGGTTAGACAGAGCTGGGCTGGGGAGCGTCAAACTGGACCATAGTCCTGGGAAAGGGGGGCTCTGTAGCAGACTTCTTCTTTATTCGAGGAAGTTGAAGGAGGCCAGCGTCCTAAGAGCGAAGGGTACGAGCTGGAGTATACCGGGTAATAAGGTCAGATAGGTAAGAGGGCGCGCGTCCACAAAGGATTTTATATGTTATCAAGAGAACTTTGAAATCAGCTCTAACATGAGGAAGCCAGTGTAATGAAGCCAGGACCGGAGTAATGTGATCGAACTTCCTGGTCTTTGTTTTTTGGACCATTTGTAGTCTGTGAGTACTTTTCCTCGGCAGTCCAGAGAATAATGCATTACAGTAGTCCAGCCTGGATGTGACAAATGCATGAATGAGAATTTCAGCATCAGCTAAAGAGAGGCAGGAGAGAATTTTTGAGATATTCCTCAAGTGAAAAAAGCCCAGTTTAGTGACCTCACTAATGTGCTGCTGCAGAGATAGTGTGGGGTCAAAAATGACACCGAGGTTCCTCACAGTTTTGCCGTGCTCCAACACACAGTTGTTGATTGAGACGGTAAGATTGTTGAACTTGTGCCGATGACTGGCAGGACCAATTAACAAGAGCTCTGTTTTATCCGCGTTCAAATGGAGGAAGTTTTAAGACATCCATGTTTTAATTGAAACGAGGCAGGCCTCTAGACGCATGATGTCAGTAGTATTATTCACTTTTATTGTTAGATACAGAGTGTATCATCAGCATAACAGTGGAAGTTCACTCCATAACTTCTGATGATTTGTCCCAATGGAGTAACATATAGTGAAAAAAGTATGGGACCAAGCACAGACCTTTGTGGCACACCGAATTTCACTGGTGCCGTGGAGGAGAAGGATTTATTAAAAGAGATAAAATCACAGATAAGATTCTAAACAAGCAAGAGCAGAGCCAAAGATGCCAAAAACATCTTTGGCTGTTGATTAGCACTGCATGATCTCTAGCGTATCAAATGTGGCACTCCCAACAGCCGCCAGGGGACTTTTCCTGCTTTCTTTTATTAAAAAAGGTAAACTTGGACCAATCTTTACTCCACAAAATACTAATACATCAAGTTTAGAGCTGACTGTGAACTTAGAGCTCTGAGTTCAGTGTCAGAACAATGTGATCCTGTAAATATCCCTGTCTCGTTAAAACGTTTATTCTTGTTTCACTTTGCTTTTCTTTTATCTATTTATGTTCATCGCATATTGTTTCTCTGTTTAAAGACCTATTTAGTGCTATAGTCACTTTCTCTGTAGCATCTGTGTAAATAGATTTGGTATAAATTTATACAATATGCTTTTCACACATCTCTCTTTAAGTTTCCACAAAAATAGGAAAAGGGTTTTATTTTTTTGCTGCCAAATCACCATTCATCTTTTTTATAAATGGTAATTAGGAGGAGTTTATGCAGCCTAGAAGCTTAAATCTGGGCAAAAAGCATGTTTATATAAAATTGTTCCTGGTACTTGGTGTCCCAAATGTGATGTTTCTGTTGAGTGAACTATTGGTTATTATTACAATAACGTTTATTTGGTATTGTCCATTGTTTAAAAAACTAATCCCCATCATTTCAATCTTTCATTGTTGATGTGCTCTGAGAAATAAACTTAATTACACTCCAGAAATTACGAGTCAAAACCAGTTAAACTCATTAATTCAACACAAAGCAATTTCCATTTTAACATTTAATTACAGCTTCATTGTGATTCTGCTGTTGTCTGTCAGCCTTTCCCTCCTTTTGCTCCTTTTGTCTGAGTCTCATTTTCTCCGTCTGTTCATTAACTCTAAGCATGTGGCGTTGTGTAAATGTCCGGAGTCTGGATCTGCAGCAGCTCAATGCAAAAGACACACAACAGAGCTATAAACCAGGATCTACGACACAAGGAAACCGATAGAGACTTTAAACAGTGGACATTATTACCATGTCACGCCTGGTTTTTATTTTTTATTACGTAGGTTATCCTCAGTGAGTGATGCTTTATTTTATTTTTTTATTTGTTTGGGACAATGCAGTCAAACATAGTTCCAAATATAAAAGCTGCAACTGATGTGCTGCTTATAAAGTTTATAGCTAATTCTAATTTACAACTCCTGTCCCAAAGGCTCAAAGCTGCTGGGATAGGCCCAGGCCACCCGTGACTAAGCAGAAGAAAATAAATGAATGAATGAACTCCTTTTTTCCTAAAATACAATATACATATAATACATTTCCACAATATAAGAAAATTAGAACAAGTTTGGTTTGTCTTTAGCCACAACTTTTCAGATGTGATCTTAGTTTCAGATGGAAGTGAATTCCAGAGGTTACAGAAAAGTGTCTGTCTGAAGGTTGTCCTGCATTTTGGTATTTTGCAGTTTTGGTTTGTGGCTCTTCTGGTTTTTCTGTTGCTGTGGCACGGGGCTAAATTATTAATGCACTTCAAAATTAATTTGTGAAAACATACTACCAAAAACTACAAAAGCTTTCAAAGCTTTGGTAGTAGCTTAATGGGTAGAGCGGCCGTCCTTAAACTGACGGGTGAGCGGTTCGATCCCCGCTCAAAACATCCCACAACATCCCCCTCACCCCCACATACTGTCGTTGTGTCCTTGGGCAAGACACTTAGCCTACATTGCCTCCAGTTAAGTTCTCTAACACTGGTAAATAGTTGAATGTATGTAAAGCGCTTTGAGTGCCTACTACAGTAGGTGGAAAAGCACTATATAAAAATAAAGATTATTATTATAATAAATGATATTATAAGGCTGTGACAGTGATGGCAGCAGATTGGTTTTAAACCATGATTTTTATTTCTTGATGGTAAAGTGAACCAATTTGTTTTGTTGCAGACAGAGTTGCTTGAACCCAAACTGTCCTGCAGCATGAGATGTGTAATGACCACAGCATGTACAGCAGAACTGCCTGATTTAATGTAAAATGTCTGATTAGTTTAAAACAGTTAACATTGCTTTGGATGGTTTTTGAGATAATTTTTATATGTTCATCAAATTTAAGTTGGGTACTTATTTAAATTCTGTTACAGAATGATTTATTTTTTATTTTGAATAAATAAATTAGAATGTTGAATAAATTCACTTTAAATCTTTCTTTTAGGTCACAACACATGGAAACTGTATTTGTACGATTGTCTGACATCCCACATACATGCTTCTCTAAACCCTGTCTGTAGCAGGTTGTGATCTATTTTGGGCTCGTTCCCAGGGGAAGGCACAGGGCTGGGGTCGGGCTGAGCTGACAACTGTTGAGGCATTGTTCTAAATATAAGTCTGAGATGTTACAGAAAATGGCAAATGTGCTATTTATTGATATTTAGTGTAGATATTAGTGTGTTTTTCATATTTCTTTGGTGTAATTTAGTTGTTTTTTATACCTTTTGTAACATCAGATTTGCACTGAGGCACAATGTGTGTTTTATCGTCTGTAATATTTCTGTTGGATGATATACTCTCGATCCTGCAAAGCAATACTGCCAAAAGAAATGCACTGTCCTTTGCTGGATCCTGGATTTTTGGAGTATTATGTACATGACAAACATGCTTTCTAAACAATGAAGCAAAGAATATAAGTGGATAATGTACTAGATGAAGTCAAAACCAAAACAGATGGCTAATTTGCATAAATAACCACAAACACAGCCTTTTTAAACACGCTCTATTCTTACTTTTGTGCATTTACTGCTTCTCTTGACTTAATATGTTTTTCATTTCCTTTAACCATGAGCTGTATTTGTGTTGGATTTACAGCATAGTACAGTCTTTTTCTACAGACCACTTATAACTCCACAGGCCTGACGATGACAAAGTACAGGACTTCTTCTTTCACTTTAACGAGGGAGCCAACTTAAACTGGTAAATAATGTGTTTCTAGATGTCGAACTGACTCCCTGTTTTCCATAAAGTTGATGAGAAAGGTACACAATGCTCAGAAATGACTTAGCATGATGGTTATAATTGGTTGAGTATGTGTTCCTATTTAACAGGGATGGTCCCACTTTCACCCTCCCTGTCCCAGGTCCCAACAAATATCTGTACACTATAATGTACATATATGACACTAAAATGTCCCAGTTTTGAACAAACATCAATCACTGCAGTAAACAATTGTCCACAGACTTTTGTCACTTTTTTTTACTAAAAAAGACCTTTTCAAGACATTATTTATTAGATTTATCTAAATGTACCAATTCATTTCTTTTTTTGTGTTTATAAATAAAATAAAACAATTTAATTACCATTTAATTAAGTTTTAAAATAGAACAGATTTTCAGAAATTCTTTCTTCTGCCAGTGGTTTTATTTATGGAAAGTGTTACAGTGTAGAGGTCAGGAAATATGGTTACCCTAAGCCTTAACTTAAGCTAATAACTTTGTTAGTTACTATGGTTCCCTACCACGCCGATGCAGTTGTAGACTAATTATCCTGGTCTAAAAAAACAGCTAAATATGGAGCCTGTCTCTGATGTTCTCTCTGAGGCTCTCACATTAAACACGTTGGTTATGCAAAGCGATTGTTGCAGCAGCTGTCCGGGTGGATGGTCTCAGAGGATCTCGGTGGTGAAGATGCTGGATGTGGAGGTCCTGGGCTGGTGTGGTTACACGTGGTCTGTGTTTGTGAGACCTGTTGGATGTACTGCCAAATTCTCTGAAACACCTTTGGAGACGGCTAATGGTGGAGAAAGGAACATTCAGTTCTAGTGGACATTCCTGCAGTCAGCCAACTGCATGTTCCCTCAAAATCTGTAGCACTGTGCTGTGATAAAACTGTTTTTTTTCCATGTACACAGAAAAAGTCGTTGATCTTTGAGTTCAACTTGTTTTTTGTTCAGTATATGTCCAGACCACCAACAGAGACATGGCCAGGCTGGAATTAAAAGCAGTGTCTCCCAACAGCTACTATGCATTATAAATGAAACCGTATTAGTCCGGACGTCTTGGTTTCAGCCGTCAGACAGTGATGAGCCGCTCCAAAGAGAGATCAATACCTCATTCAGTCGGACTTCATTAAACCGGCCTCATGGTTCTGCAAAGTCACCGCCACAAAAGGCCGTCTGTCTTCCCCCGACACACAGGACAACTTTCATTAGATTTTACCTTGAACGGCTGATGCTACCCAGGCTCTTTGAGTTTCAAGTCCTTTCAAAGCACAAATCTATTCAAATCTTAAAAAAAAACAACTTGTCCCTGAACCTGAAAAGACCCTGTTTTTGTGGAGGTTTTCCCGTTTCGAGGCTGGGTGTTTGGATGCGGCAGGTGTGATGTATGGCACGTGTCACTGAGGCCCTGCGCTAAAGCACACTTGTCCTTCTAGCGACACGAAAACGCCACAGAATAACTGTAAAGTATTGCCCTGGAGCTCCACTGGCTGCTCAATTCATCAAATAAACGCTGAAAACGGAGGTATTGACCGCAGCAGACCTGAACAAGGCCGAGGGAAACTGAGGTCTGGGATTGAGCTAAAGAAAAAAGAAAGAAATCACAGTATATTTTATTTACTGCCGGGGTTTTAAAAGAGAAGTCAAAGCAGAATGAACTATTCAAAGACAGGGTCATATTATAGGGACAGGGAGGACATGAGAAGGCTAAGATTACACAACAAATTATTTTCATATTTTCAGCTATGAACTCATTTTTGATGCATTACTGTGTGGCTGCTGAAACATCTAAAAATAAATAAAAATGTAATTATCTGTGTAAGAAAGGGAATTGGAGCATTAAAAAAAACAACTTAGTGAAAGTAAAAGAGGCTATGGTTGAAAATATAGCCTAAATGTAAATCTAAACTTGTCCTAATCAGATGAGAAAAAGATTTCTTAAACCACCTTTAAAACTCTTTGAGAAAAAAATTCAGTTCAACATACAATATTAAAAAAAATTGAGTTTGAAATATAAACATGTGAACATATTATTTTGATATGAATTAAATTTGAATATTTATAATCAGATTATTGCTCCGTGTTTACAGGTTTCTGTTACTAAGGTTGGACCACTGAGCATTCTCCAGAGTCAGAGCGCCGTACAGCATAACAGAGTAGTTAGCACTCCTGCTTCACAGGAAGAAGGTTGTAAGTTCGAACCCCAGCTAACTCCGCGCTTTCTGTGAGGAGTCTGCACGTGCTCCACATGTTACTGTGGGTTCTCTCTGGGTACTCCGGCTTCCTCCCACGGTTGTCTGTCTCTAAATATTAGCTCTGCGACTAACTGGGCACTGTCCAGGGTGAACTCCACCTCAGGCCCAAAGCTGCTGGGATAGGCTCCAGTCACCTACAACCACTAACGGGACAAAGCAGTAGAAAATTGCTCCAAACCATTGTTTAGAGCAATACTTACTCATTTTAAAAGTGCACCGGACATATTTTAATTAACTTAAAAGTGTTTGCAGTTTTTTTTTAACACAGTCAATCCGTCAATGCAATGGACTTGAAGTTAGATACACTTTGTTAATCCTCATGGCAAGTTGGAAAAAGAAAGATGAACATGCTCAGCTTGTCCTCTTTTCAAGGAACTGTAGGCCCTGTCCTAATAAAACTCACACTGTGCACTAAGAACTTTGCTGCAAATGTGCATTGAAGTGCACAAAATTATTAAACAAATTAGGACAACACGTTTTGTAGCAATGTTTTACTAGAGATTCACTAGAAGGTTAATTTTTTCTTCTAGATGACCGGATGACTGAGAACCTTCACATTTGCATCATTTATACTGAGTTGATATGAGGGTCACAGGTTTATTTATTGTATTTATTTAAGTTTAGCAGTTATTATGTTTTTAAATTGGAACAAGGACTTGGCCCTGGACTTAAATATCTAAGACAAAAATGTAAAGAGTGTAATTTTGAGGTGGTTATTTAGTATTTATACACACTTTGCACCATCTCTATACAACAAGCACTTTTAAGGCTGCTGAACTTTGTAATTTGAAATCCAATACTCATAGTATTCACAATCCACTTTTGACTAAATCTAAAAGTACTTAATTTCCTGTTGTTGCAAATCCTCTGCAAAATGACCACTGCTTTTATATCTCAATATTCAAACCTGATCCTAAAGCAGTTGTATCCGCTTTTTATTTCTTCCCTGTAATGGATTGATTCTTCTCTTTTTGCCTCTTGCTCAAATCCAACCCAACAACATCAGCCGTAGCTTGACTATAAAAAGCCAGTTTGCTGGATACTTGACTCGAAACAGGAGCTGATTTCGCTTTGTTTGCTTCTGTCTTTGCCTTCATTGATCCGTTCGGTCTGTCTTTGCGTATCAGATCGATTAAAATATCAGATTGCTGCTCCGTACAAACACGTGCTAAAATTAGAGCTGCTCTCCTTGGACATTGATCAAACAGACGTCAGGGTTTTTTTTTTTTTTTTTGCTCTGCCTTCAGTCCGTTTCATAAATGATTGTTGTCGACTGAAGCTGATTGATTGGGAAGTCTGTGATTTGTGCCGCTGTCGAGAGCTTGAACGGCGCAGTCAGATTACAGATTGACACAACAATTTACTCTCTGTTTCGGATGATTGTTCTCCTTTAATTAAATCAGCGTTTCTCAGTGAAACCAGATCTGTCTCTGTAATAATCTAATGCTGCGTTAAGTGGCGGTTTGGGTTTCTCCTTTTCAGAACTGCAGACACAAATTATGCCCCTGTAGCAATGAGAGAAATGTGCGTTAGTTTTGTGTTGCAAATACAAGACAGAAAGAACAGAGGGAGAAATGAAACAGAAGAAGTGTACCCATTACAGCTGAGCAAAAGCCTGTAATTTGTTGTTTTCTAAAGCATCCAAGTCTCACCAACATCCTCTGTGTCAGAAGTGTCAGAAGATGTGCACTTGTGTTGTGTAAACAGTAGACCTGGTTTATTGTAAAATATACACTACATGCCACAAAACGTCTTATGGACACATGGAACAGAACCACAGTTAACTTTTAGCCAATAGCACCACTTACCATTTACCATTAACTTTACAGCCTAAAAATATATATTCTCGTAATCATTTAATGGTTCTTAGACATGAGATCAGTAGACGTTACACAGAAGGAGCAGAAACAGCCTGAGACACTGGACAGAGTCATATTTGGACTAAATACACTAAAATGATCCAAAAGATGTGTGTTCTCAAAAACAAACAACGTAAGACTAAAAGTTTGTCGAGGAGTCTGCGCCCTCTGCTGGCTAAAAGTTACACAGCCCCACTTTAATACATTTTTATTCAATTGAATTGTTGTATTATTATATAAATAAATTGATTATTAATACAGTGAGCAATTCTTATAGTTTCTGATTAGTTATAGTTGACTGTATTAAAATGCAAGGTTGGCCTTCAGTGAGATCAAGTCATGTCCAGGAGCAGAGAGTAACACGACCAAGACCAGTTATATTTACCTTGCATTGCAGCTGGATTTGTCAATTCACAAACAAACAAAAATCCATCTTGTACTGCTCAAAAATAATATCCTTAATAATATAGTTTAAATGTCTTCTAAAATCACAGGAGTGCAGCAGAAGGCCAGTACAATTCATCTGGACATGTCCTAAAATGTGATTTCTCTTTGTTGCCTTTGGGACGTTGCAGATTGTAAAACAAATCAGAATTCAAAATATTTAATTTAAACAGCTCTTTGTCTTTTAAAATCTCAGTAGTCTTTTTTAAGTTGAGTTTTTATTCATCTTTTATAGCCTATTTAAGACATATTTATATATTTAGTCAAGGTTTTCTTCCAACTGTGTGCTCAGTGTTGGTTGCTATTGGACCTATTTGCTGTTGGTCGTCTTACTTGCTGCTCAAATTAATTGGCCCTGGTGGGACTAATAAAGTTGTCTAAATTTTAATCCAAGCAAAGCTATACCATTCCACCTGCTCCAAGTTTGAACCAACAACACACCAGAACAGAGTTATAGGTGTGTGAAAGGTTTATCGACAAAGCAACCCTTTTGTCGTTATTAATGTAAACAACATGGCGTTGTTCTGATTGGATAAAACAGCGACTTCTGACAGATGGTTCATCCAATCATTGACCAGGTTTTCATCTAAAGTACTGCTAAAGCAAACACTTTCTATGGAAGCTTCCAGATGGTTCTGTGGTGAGCAGTGTTGGGTAAGTTACTAATTACTAGTTACTTTTTAAAAATGTAATTAGTTACATTACTTAATTACTGGCTCAAGAAAGTAACTTAGTTACATTACTTTTACTTTCTTGTCTCACATAAAAATAAAATCAAAAATGTATTTTTATATTTTATATTATATATATTTATTATACAGTATATATATATATATATATATATATATATATATACAGTAAATATATATATATATATATATATATACAGTATATATATAATATCTACAATATTTTTTTATCAACAGTAGAAATGGGTAACATACGCTGCTACAAGCTTGTTTATTTCTGCCTTTGGGGTTACCTGGCAGCGTAATTCAAGCCGGTTGCTTACATTGTGTCGGTATCTCATCCGAGAAGGCCTGTTGCTCTTCTTTAGCAACAAGCTTCACATTTCAAATGTTTCAAAAGGTTGGAGGATGAGTTGGTTGCAGTTGACAGTCGTTTACTACACAAGCACATCTCTGTCATGTTGTTTTTTCCCTCCTCGTCCTCAACGTGTTGCTTCGCGCTAGTAGCGAACTAAGTAGTTTGTTAGTAACTGTAATCTAATTACAGGTATTTCCATTATAACGCGTTACAGTACTTCATTCCTTAAAAATTTAATCTAAGTACAGTAACGCTTTACACCCAACACTGTTGGTGAGCCAGGTTAAGTATAAGATCCCAGTAAACTTCTGGCTCCAAAGATATTTTTATTAAAGATTGGACGAGGTTTTGAAACTT
Organism: Neodontobutis hainanensis; assembly: GCA_024349245.1. Lineage (NCBI taxonomy): Eukaryota > Metazoa > Chordata > Actinopteri > Gobiiformes > Odontobutidae > Neodontobutis > Neodontobutis hainanensis. The sequence continues at coordinate 8,736,586 of JALDNG010000001.1, read as the reverse complement.
GGTTTATTTGTGAATTTATCAATAATATTTACAGTCTATTCCAAAGTTATCTTGAATTATAGTAACACAGCAGATGCAATGCATTGTTATCTCTGGTTGTAACTAAGGTAGAAGATATGTGCTGTATGATGTAGTTATAATTTGTTAAAATCATAGCGATTCTGAGCTTATGGAAAGTTTATTTGACATTAATCCAAGCTCAGACAAAAATAATGGCTCCTCCACGGCTTGCTGTAGATTTCATTTCCTCCTTAGACTGACCTAATGCCTTGTGAGAGTCTGTGTGCTCCCGCGGCTGTGACATGTGCGCCGCTCGCCCTATTTAAGTCCAAACAAAAACATGTCAGAGCGAGCCTCTGTGCGATTCGACCGGACCTTTAATTACAGTCATGTTGGCGGCGAACGCAGCTCAAAGCCCCTCAGAGACACTGCAGCGATTACCTGCTGCTTCCCCGGAGAGCACCGCCTGTTTATGCCTCAAACGTGACTGACATCCACATTATTATTCTGTTTTGTATTTAAAGCCCAGTAGCATTTATTTATTTGATTTGCAGCAGAATATTATTTGTAGGTTTTGTCTCTGGAGCCTTTGGAGACGGGGATGTAAACACACAACAGAGCACAGGTCTTAAATTAAACCCACATTATTCTTCGGTTTACCTCCCACGGCTTCAACAGAAAAACGAGCAGTGTTTTCCTCATTGGCTTTTCTACATTTACTTTGACATTTGTCTGAGAAAAACATGGTATATGGAAAGTTTTTGTTAATTTTCAATCTCACTATTCTTAAGTGAGACATAGCTTGTTTAGATAAAGATGGAACAGTTTTCTCATAAAGATTGTGTTGCTCTAAAATGTTTCAGTTTATGTTTTATTATAGAGTCTTGGTCATGCATATTTATGAGCCTCGGTAACAAATGCTACAGCTGTAAATATGTCCGATTGTCTCAATAAAGCTCATTTCTATCTGTAGTCAGCAGCAGCTAACATTAAATAAGACAGTAATAAAACAGTTTATACATAAAACATTAAAAATACAAAAGACAAAACAGTAAAAGACCGGGTCAAAGGTTGTCACAGATTTGTTTTTCTTTTATCCACCGTCTCTTAACGTTTGACATATTCAACAATCTCTTCTTATTCCTTTTTCTAACAACACAGTTTGTCCAAATGTAGTGCGTCTGTGTGGTACCTCACAGTCTTATTTATTGGTTTTTAAATTACAAATGAATTCTATTTTTTATTTGTTTTAGTCTTTATGGTCCTATACGTACCATTTATTCTGTGAGCCCTGGCTCTGCTAAAAACAAACAAACAAAAAAAAACGGTTTTGAACTTATCCTGCACATCACAGAAAAGATGTTTATCAGGCTTTATCTTCAAAAAAGTTGAGTCCAAAATGAGGCTGAGACCTTTAAGAAGCCAGTCTCAAAATCCAGACAAACAAAAACAAAACGGAGACGAATAAATCTTAAAATTTGATGAAAGTTTGTGTCTATGAGGAAACTGGATATTAAAGTCTCAGAGTTTATAAGATATTTATATAAAAAAAGATTTAAAATAAGTTTCCATGGAAACAGCAGCATCAGGTTCAAGGCAGAACTGAAGCAGCACAATAACACAGTTAAATTAATATTCGAGTCAAAAACCAATGTGTGGGAGTTTCCCTTTTTCAAGACAGGATCAAAAGTCTTCACAAAGACTCACGGTTGTCTCAGGAGCTGGAGCTTTAACCCTTTTCACTGACTTTGACTCGTTTCAGTGCACTTATTTTGTACTCAGAAAGACAGACTGCTGGTTTAATGTTATTGTGTTTAATCGTGGAGCTTGGTCATAGATGGTAGAGTAACAACACTTAGAATTTAATTAAAACTGCACATGTTGTGAAGGCTGGGGAGGGATTTTACAGACACTGCTACTGGTAACGTGTAAATTTACACACGTTACATGTGGTCCATTAAAGTTTCCAAGTTTGTTGTCCACAAAGACAAGAAGTGCATCAGACAAAATGCTTTTTTAGCTTTGTTTGTGGTTGGGAGGAATAAAGTCGGATAATGTATGTGTGCTGCAAAAGTCTTGCTAGATAATGCATATAATGTATGTACAGTATATATACAGTAAATGTACATTTATCTTATTTAACATGTTTTGACTTAAGTCAAATAATCCTAGGGGTGGTTAGTGCTCCTGCTTATGAAGGTCGATTAGTGTCGTTCTCTAAATATCAGCTCTGTGACTATCACCTCAAGCTCAAAGCTGCTGGGATAGGCTTCAGTACCCCCTACCTAACCGACGGGAAGAAAAATAAAGAATGAATGTAATAATTGTTACAGAAACTAAAAGAAATGTTTTACTCTGTGTATGTGGGCCCTAATAGTAGCAGCTGTAAGGTGCTAAAAAAGTTTAAACTCTCCTTAAAACTGCTTGAAAAGATCTTTATAGGCAGTTAAAAATATATTTTCTTGGTATTTCAGCCCCAAACCCCTTCAGCTGACAGTAGTTGTGTTGGGAATAATAGTAACAGCAGATGGACTGCTCTCTGCGGTCTATTTTAGTAACCGTGTTGGTCTGAGTCAGCGCTTCTCAAGGTCACAGTCTCCTCCCAAGCCTCGTGATGAAGACCCTCGCAGTGTGACCCCACGTCAACCTCCAGCAGCAGCCGCTCATCAGTAAACAACAGTCACGGCTCCATCGTCAGCCACAGGTCGAGTCCTGTGCAGATGTGGAGTCTGCGGGTCTCCCTTCGACATGAAATATAAATACAGCTCTGGATCAGGTTACAGTGCCAGCGAGGAATTAAATATGTAGGATTAGAATATTTGATGTGACTGTACGAGCAGTCATGTTTAATGAGTTTTTAGGATGTTTCTTTTAACCAATACATGGGACGCTCTGGAGTATTTAAGACACAACTGAAGAGACTTGTGCTTTAGAGTAGAGTCTGAGCAATTAATGAGAGGTGTCATAGAGAGTGTCATAATGTTAGGCTGGAAGTATAAATAGTGCAGTGGAAGTAATTAAATATTAGCTTTTTCTTGTATATTAGATTGTATATAGATAACACCTTTCTGGTTAGATGTGTCCAGCTGTAGTGTGAGTATAGTGCAGGAAATAAAAGCAAAAATCCAGCAATTTTCCAGATTATTTAGTCACTCTACAGACAGACACAAATGCCTACAGTATGTTGTTGTTTTTTTCCCTCAACCTATCCTTCACCACCATTTGACCTTTTTTTGCAAGTTGTCAACAACAACACTTTTCTTGCATTATACAGCCTTGCGTCACTTCAGGAAATTTTGAAAGTAGTATTTTTGCACCAAAAAGGGTGTATTTTCTTAATTAGCAAATGCACAGAATGATTCTTGATTAGGATTTTATGTCTGAGTTTTTTTTTTCAAACATGACCAAATAATGAAGGGAACTAAATAGAGCAGAAAGACATTTTGGACAAATAAAAATAAAAATTGTTCTCTCAATAAGTGCGGATTTCAAAGTGAATCTAACACAGCTTTACAAAACAGTTTTGTGAATAACTCTTTGTTCAAAAAAGATCTGCTTCAGCTGAAAGTATTGCATGTCTCTAACTCGTTTAACACAAGAGCGTCATTGTTCGGAAACAGGAGATGATGGGCTCCAATGTAATTACTGTACAGCACTTTATAGCCATCTCCCATTTCCCCGGCTTCAGAAAAGCACCGGAGCGTTTAATCCACCAGGACCAACCATTTCTGAAGGGCTTTTGTCTGCTTCACTTTAGGACCATATAAGAGGAAGATGTCCCAGGTCCCAACAGTGCACTGGGGGTAAATGGGAAAATATGTTTGTGAAGCTGCAGTTTCATCTTTTTTATGACTTTTTTTTTCAGAAGGAGTTTCCCACCGACAGCTTATTGTGGCTTAATGTAATCTCTATAAACTGTAGTTTCTCTTTTTATGAATCACATAAGCCTCTAGCAATGGAAGTGTGTCTAAAACAAATGAACGTCCTTGGTGTGATGAACTCTAATGTGTTTATCTAAATCTTAATCACACCATATATTTTAATAATGTGTTATTAACAATACTTTAGTCCATGTGTATTTTAGATTCAATAAATTCATCTGAGTCCAATAAAAAGTCAATGAGTCCAATCCTGACTTTAGACGTTTCAAACTGGGTTAGACCTGGTATAGGCCTGTTTTAGGCCTGGTTTAGACCTGGTTTAGACCTGGTATAGACCTGGTATAGGCCTGGTATAGACCTGGTTTAGACCTGGTTTAGACCTGGTATAGACCTGGTATAAACCTGGTTTAGGCCTGGTTTAGACCTGGTATAGACCTGGTATAGACCTGGTTTAGACCTGGTTTAGACCTGGTTTAGACCTGGTATAGGCCTGGTATAGACCTGGTTTAGACCTGGTATAAACCTGGTTTAGGCCTGGTTTAGACCTGGTATAGACCTGGTTTAGACCTGGTTTAGACCTCGTTTAGGTACTGGTTTAGACCTGGTATAGGCCTGGTATAGACCTGGTATAGGCCTGGTATAGGCCTGGTATAGACCTGGTTTAGACCTGGTATAGACCTGGTATAGGCCTGGTATAGACCTGGTATAGGCCTGGTTTAGACCTGGTTTAGGTACTGGTTTAGACCTGGTTTAGCCTGGTATAGACCTGGTTTAGGCCTGCTATAGACCTGGTTTAGACCAGGTTTAGGCCTGCTATAGACCTGGTTTAGACCAGGTTTAGGCCTGCTATAGACCTGGTATAGACCTGGTATAGACCTGGTTTAGACCTGTTTTAGACCTGGTTTAGACAGGTAGGATAGGTAGTGGAACGGATGAGTAACACCTGTTACGACAGATAACAACAGTGTAATAACATTTGCGGTCTAAGTGTGGGCCCTGCGGCAGATGTTCAGGGATGAAAACTAAAAACAGTTACTACAGTAATTTCAGATCAACTTTTGCACTGCACAATTTGATTGTCAATTGCAAATAAATCAAAAAGAGGAAGATGAGACGCTAAAATCATAATTACCTCCAGAGAGTCCCAAAGTCAAGCATAACATATTTAAACCAAACGTGTGGTAAACAGCGTCTTTGGCCAAAATTAAACACTTTGTGAAGTTGTTAAATTTTAGATCCATCTCTTACTTATTCAATGACACAAACAAATAAATCAGTGCGTCACACGTTTTTATTAACTCAGTCCCAAAAAGATGAGGCTTATTTTAATAATGAATGGAACGTGGCGTTAAAATAGCATCAAAATACCATCTGGTTAATCAATGACAAATAGCTAAACAAACTGTCATTTATTTAACTTCAGAGATTGCTTTGGTTTTAATGGGTCTAGGAAAAAAATATGTGTGAGAAAAAGAGAATTTAAAATATGAGGTAGACCTAGACATTTGATTAAAAAAAAAATCTATCTAATTTAATCAAAGCAGTGGAAAAGTATGCTCCTTAAAATGTGAATATTAGAGTTGAAAGTCAGTTACTGTGCCTTCTCGATCGAGACTGGATTTATAATTAAAGTTTTCAAAGACATACATCATTTCAAGAATATCACAATACAGCAATTCTTACAAGACATTTAGTTCAGAATAAATCATATCTGTGAAAATGCAGTTGAAAGACAGCCCTATATTAATAAAAATAGATGATGTGCATCAATAATTTCATTGTAAAGTTATAAAAAATGTAATTTTAAATGAACATATGTGTTTCACATACTTTAAGTTTTCCTTAGTCTGCTTTTTAGCAAATATCACAATATCTGTATCACGATGAAGAGGAAACAAATCCTGTAATGATATTAACAATAAGATATTTCATACGACCATCGACTCACAGGCCTTTGACTCAAAGCAGAACAGCTTAAAACCCTTTAAATCTTTCTTCATCAAATAATTAAACAGACATGATACCTGATATTTTTTCTTCTATTTGGAAAAATAGTTTAAACCCCAAATAGTTTATTGTAGGAGAAATCATTAGTAAAAAAACAGGCTTTATGACCCATCTTCTGTTAGGTAAAGAAGATTTAACACAGGAGAACCTGTTTGTCAGGAACGGAAAACTTTGGCCAATCACATGCATGAAAAAGGTGTGCTCCCATTGGTCAACACCGGCTTGTCATGTGACGTACCAGTAAGTTTTTAAAGTGTATATTCAGTGCTGAATATGTTTTTTAACTCTTTCTTAACTTTAACTAACAGCTCAAAAACTGAGGCATTGTACAACGCTGAGAAATACTGTCAATTCAGTCCCATAATGTTTAATGAGGAGGAGATATCTGCCGTCTCACAGTTAAGTTAACGCTAAACTGCAGTTTGGTGTAATGTACTAGTATTTTGTGGAAAAACATTGGTCTGTTATATTTTTTGTTTTAATTTCGAAAACCAGGGAATGAAGCTTTAATGAATGATTTGTCTAAGGCCACACAGCTCAAGTTGTTAGAGAACAGCATGTTTTGTATCTGCGAGAGTGGGAGTGTAACAGGAAGGAAGCACATTGTCCGTTCACAAACCATTCTGCTTGGGTTTAATCTGTTAAAGCAGCTGCTCAACGGAGATTCCTCATGTTCTTCCTCCACCTCCAGCCTCTGTCCATCGCTCACAGAAACACAGACAGACGGAGGCTACAGCTGAATGTACGACTCAGCGGTGGACATTTATTATGGCGATGTACGAGCGGTGTTTGTCACGGTACAATGATGGATTTAAAGAGACGGCTGGCTTTAGGATTAGTTTTGTGATTGTGCCGACCAATTTTCACAAATGAAAAGCTCCCGGTTTAAAAAGAAAAGGCCATGCATTTTGTCCAAATTTTTTTGTACATTTTGTTCTGAAGGACAGACTTCTCACAACAGAAAAATGCAAACTTTAAAATCTGGTCGAGGAGTTCTGTTGCGGCTCTAACAAGAGTCTCAGACAGATATTGGCTGCCAACGACACAGAAGTAGAAGAATAATGGAGAGAGTCTGTTTCTATTAGCTTTACAAACTCATGTTCTGATCATATATTATTAGGCTTAAGCTGGGCACACATGTGCACTTTGCCAATCCGGAGCAAATGCTTGTAAGTTCCATGTTTTGCCAAGTCAAAAGAAGACGCATGCAATGGTAAATGTGAGGAGGATCCAATACCATTCAATACCACCCAATAAATTTTTTTTTATAATTTTCTTTTTTTTTTTTTACCGAAACACAATTATTTACAGTGAAAGAAAACTACAAACAGACAAGAAAATAAATATTAAGAATTATTAACCTGCTTCTTTAAGTGTATCCAGTACCACCGTTTAGAGAATACTGATAAAAAAAGGTAATATCAATAACTGAATAAACATAAGAGGAAAAAAACAGTGTCTATCACGCCCACACTTCTACCTACACCAGCACCATCACACACACCAACCTTATCATTTTTTCCATACGCACCCGACATTCCTGATTTTAGACATTTCTGAAACACCGCAGCTGTCCCCGACTCCTTATTGTCTCTGTCTAGACCATTCCACAAACGGACCCCTCACTGTAATAGTCCGTTCAATTAACCTCGTCCTGAATCTATTATTTTGAAAGATTTCAGCACCTTTATGGTTATATTTTATAGTTTCTCTTTTTTCAAACCTCTCCTGGATATTTAATAGTAATGTTTTGTTATTTGCGTTTTTATTTATTACATATTATGTCAATGATGCTAAATTATTTAAATTTTTAAACCTTAAATTTTATAAATAATGGGTTTGATGGAGCTCTATACCGACAGTTGCTGATAACTTTTAGAGCCCTTTTTTCTAAAATAAGTAGATTATGTCAGTTTTGATTTCTAGCCAGATGGCAGTATGATGGAACTGTACAGACGTTTGTGTTTTAGAGGAGAGGGTCCTTGCTGCAGAAACAAATGGGTGGAGAGCTCTAGCTCCACCTCGCTGAGCAGGGGTTTTGCAGATAATCAGCAGATTTCTGCAGGATGTAGCTGCCACAAAAACCGGAATTGTATTTGTATAACACAATTCATACACTGGGTAACGGCTTTACAGAAATAAAAGACAATTCACAAGATTTAGATTTAGATGCTGTATGACGTTACTTTTTATGAAAACCGTATACAAGACTCATCCTAACCTTGACCACAGTCTGGCTCCGGCCCTAACCCAAACCAGGGAGAGTGGAATTTGTCTTTCCACTTCAACAATCGCCGCCATTATCGAGATTGAGCTCTAGCTCTTCCCATGAAGAGGTCTAGCTCCACCTATTTGGTTCTGCAGCGAGTACCGCTTGTTTTAAAGCAGCACTTTCAGGGCTGGTCTATTCGCTTGTATTTTTCCCACTAGAGCTCCCTCTACAGCTTTGGTGTAATGTTAAAAAAACACTATTTTCTGACTGGGCCAGTGTTTATGTGTGTAGTGTCCTTAAGCAATTAGTTTCTTCAGACCTCAGACTCCGCAAGACTTTTAGAATCCAAGGTACCGTCGGGCCAGCCATGTTTTGCAAGGCTTGTTTTTCCACTAAGAGGCGCCAGAGGGGTTTGGACAGACCCCATTTACCACAAAATGAGCCATTAACCCAGGGGTCTCAAACTTAAATTACTTGGGGGCTGCAGGAGGCAGAGTCTGGGTGAGGCTGGGCCGGATCAGGTATTCCACAAAAAAGCTTTGTTAAATCCTCTCAAACGTCATTACTAACAGTTCTTTAACTTAAATAGGTTCTTCTGAACCTGAGCTATCCTGAACTTAAATGGAATATTGAAGAACATGAATGAGCTGGCTGAGTGGCCCCATTGGATGTCCACTCCCCTCGGTGATATTGTCAACAGAACATGATAACAAATCTGCATGGATAGTGGCGATCAAATTGCCATTAACTTTCAAACAAGTCAGCCCATTTCAAATGATGGGAAAACAAAATACAATCCACATAATGCCAAATTCAATGCCAGTAACATTGAATTTGTCCAGCTCAAGGTCAAACATGCCCATTTCAAACACAGTAAGAAGCAGTAATTTTATGACAGCTTTCCATAGTTGTGAAATGTTTCTCTGCCTGCATCAAGCCCAGGCGATGGCCCGCCCCAGGAGCCATATCCTCCACTGTGATGGTAGGTTGGTTCAGTTCCAGCTTGCACAAAAAGGAACCTACCACACACAACGTGGTAACATGTCATTCATTTAAAACTAACATTAAAATTTCATATCATCCTGCGGGCCACAAAATATTGTCTTGCGGTCCGCAGTTGGCCCCCGGGCCACTAGTTTGAGACCCTTGGATTAGCGCATCTCAATGACTCCGAACTGTTATGTTAAGGTAAAAATCCTGCAAAAGTGCCTTTATCGTTACGTAAACCCAAAGCCCCATCGCACTCGCCTTCTCAATTTTTGCTTAGACCAGTTCCTATCAGGTGTCATCACTCTCAATATCAAATCTGTCAAACTCTTTCAAGAGCATACAGTGGAAATGAATTACTGCCGGTCTCTTTTGTCACTTCTACCGCTTTTGGTAAATCTACTCTTATAGACAGAAAGGTGTTGTTGTTTTTTTTGTGTTGAACCATTAGCCAGACAGACACCATTGATGGCCCTGGTCTGGATCAGCACGCCCTTAAAGGAACACTCAGTACACTTTCAAAAACCCTGAAACCTTTAAACTGAGCTGTATTTGTTTTTTGGGAAATTGGTCTAAATATAGTTTTGGTTTGAGAGACTAGTTGTTCCATCTGTTTTCATAAATACATGTTGTCTGGTGTCAAATACTGTTTTGCACAAAGTCTGTAACAGAGCAAAGTTTGATCTAATGTCTTTAAGATGTATTTTAATATCAAATATGTAAAACAACTGGCTTTAGCCATATTTTTTGTTGGTCTAGACTTGGAAACAACCAGTCTTTCTGAAGCATTTATATAAAAAAAAAAATCCCACGGGAAGTTTTTAAAGAGTTAAAAGCAAACAATAATGTGTGCAACCAATTTTGTCTGCAAACTTTCAAATGGCTTTTATCCATGTTTCCAAGAAGATGTTGATGCAAAACTCCACAGACCTTTCTGCTTCAGTGCAATACGTCTGCTTTTATCAGACAAGTACTGTAGCAACCTTAATGCTTTAATGCTGCTGAAAATAGGACTGTCATCTGAAAAACTTAACCTTCAACCCAGCCCTGTTTATCTCACTTTAATTAAAGCGGAGCTCTTTTCCTTGTAATGTCCAGACAGAGGCCTCAGTCCGCTTGGGAGGGTTCAGGCGAAAGCCTAGTTTCTACTGGAGTGGTACGGTGCTGGTCAGTTCTGACATGTTTCCACCAAAAGGTGTCTGAAGGGTCTCCAGAAAGCGTGCCGAGATGCCTCGGCCTGAGGTCTCAAACGGGTCGGGCTTCGTGGTCCGCTTTTGAAAAGTTGGAGTTAAACACTGCACACTGATTGGACAATAGCTAATTCTCACTCAAATCTGTGCCTCAGATATTGAGTCCTTAAATTATAGGAAAGCTGTTGCATCTCCGTGAATTTAATGTTCAGAAACAGTCCAGCCACTCACAGCTGAACAACTAAGGCTTTTAGTCTGCTTCAAAAACTATTTCTATGACGTTATTGTCTCCACTCTGCTGGGTCCTGACGTGCGGCGCCTGCTTTTCAAACGCACCTAGTCCAGTGTGAATTAACGGACCTCAGGTGACGCAGTGTAAAAATACAATATTCCTCTGCGCAGAACCAACTTAACACAACCAAGTCCTTGATGCTTTATTGAAATCTTGGTCCTGTTCTGAAGCAGCGTGTTGAACACTTGTGTGATTGAGATGAAGGTCTCTGTGTGCGTCACGAGGCTCTGAACCTGATCAGCCTCTGCATCACGTCACGCTCTGACCCTGAACAGTCCCACAAGTGTCTTTTTTTTTTTTTTAATACATAGCTATAGGTTTCGTTCTCACCGCCTCCAGTTTATCCTTCAAGCAGGCTTTAATATGAAAACTCTGGAGAAATACAACGCTTTAGTGAAGGAAAGGTTTAAGAGAAATGTGTCTGTCTAGGAGATAGATGTATTTATATAATCAACCTTTCTGAACTCAAGCTCTACTTTCTTAGTATTGGCAAAAGACTACAGTGAAAAGCCCAGATTTTTCAAGTTCAATGCCTGAAACATATTTGGGTCTTTCATCCAACTTTCTACTAATGCAACAAAGAAATAAAAGACTGTCTTGTAAAGTTTCTACACGACTATACTAACCAACAGTTTAACGTTTTAGAGAAATTTAGACAGGTTTTAGCTGGATTTGAACAGGTTTTAGTTGGATTTGAACAGTTTTTTGTTGGATTTGTACAGGTTTTTGTTGGATTTAAATGTTTTCTTTGTGGCTTTAACCTGGTTTCATACATTTTCAAAGATGAAATCACCTTTAAATCTGTAAATACAACCAATAGGTTTTACTATAATGATGCCACGTTGTATAATTTTATTGTATTTACAGTATGTTCTATAATAATAAACTCACTAACTCTAAACAAAACGTGCTTCGAAATCAAGCTGTGTTCTGACAAAATACAGTAGTCCTGGTTTAGTCTTGACAGAAAACCAGAATACAACACTTCTTAATTCCAAACGTTTCACTTACTTCTCTTTTAAACCTTTGACTCTAGAGCTGACATGTTCAGGAGAGGATTCTACTGATTCTCCATTTTTTCCTTCACACACGTCTCCAGCTTTACTTATCACCAGAAATAGCAGAAATTGAATTAAAACAGCAGTGTCTCTGAAGGTGAAACTGGACAATTAGTGAAGCTCCTGCAGGAAGCCTTTTATTGAGCCGACAGCAGCGTGAGCTAATGCAGCGTCTGGACACAAGCAGCGCTAATGGATCACACCAGAGACAGTTTTAAACCCAACGCATGATGTCATCTGAACAGACCCCAAGGCACCTCATGGGTTTTGGGGTTTTATTGTTTTACAAGAAGGACATGTTGTGCTCTTATTCAGTCAAAGATACCAAATAGTACATTGCAAATATACTGTATTATTAACTAACTGTAAAAAATAAATTCAATTAACAAGAAAACTCCGCAGAGACTGCAATCATTTTTCTATTTCAGAGGGTGATTTTTAGATCTGATTTTAACAGCTCACCCCCCTGTACCTCTTGAACTGGGAGTCTTTTTACATTTTATAATGAGAAGCAAGACATCTTCACCAATTAAAAACAAGATTTAAACGTAAAAGTGGCTGCATCTCGGTGCTGTTTAAAGAATTATTTTTAATGATCTGGAAAGTGGCAGCTGCAGAAGAAAACTGCCAATTCAACCTGACGTTTTAAAACCACAGACTGTGCAGAAGGAACAACGTTGACACTGCAGTTTTTTTTGGCAGTTTTTATCAGAAATAAATGTATTGGAGCAACTTTTACCAGCACTGCAGCTTAAATCTGAAACTGAGACTGATGTTTGGTGTTCTATTAGTTAGATGTCTGTACACTTGGATAAAGTATATGTTAAATTAAACACTTAATAGATACTAATAAACAGGGCCGCTGACAGAATTGATGGGAGCCTGGACAAACTCAATGGTCATACTACCAAAGGGGGGCCCAAAACTTTTAGGACTAAGTTTTTTAGTTTTAGGACTAAATACACAAAATGTTCATTTCATAACTTTTTTGTTTTTATTTCACCTTTTGCAATGTGACATGAATGTGACGTGATAATGATTGGAGCAATTCAAACTAATATAACAAAAAGGAGCATAAAAGTGGCTAATGAGCTGAACATGCACCGTGTGAGTTTTATTTTTGAATTTGAGTGAATATTTTAGAGTTACCATGCTACTCTTGTGTTCACTGTCAGTGGTCTCCCTGTTTCTGGTCAGTCAGTCTCTCCTCTGTCCTGCTCTCACTTTGATCCGAGCCTCTGTGTTCCTTCAGTCTGAGATGTCTCTTTCTCAACGCCACGCTCCGTTTCCTCTCTGACTTAAACACGTCACACTTCTGTTTCCGCTCTGTACATCCCTCACGTCTCACTCGGTGCATCGAAATGCAATTTGGTTTTCTATTTAAAGCAGCACAGGAGCGGTTTTTGAAGCTGCTGTGAGAGAACATTGTTGACACTGGCCTCTGATTTTAAGAGACACTTATGGGCTATAAATACTGCTCAGATGAGCCGCTGTGTCGGAGCACTGTTTACACTCTCACTGTCAACAGATGCATTATTATTAAGCACTGCTCAGAAATCACCTTCCTCTGTTTAATGCATATAGGGTGTTGTTTCTTCAGACAAGTTAAGGTCTAAAAACATATCCAGAGATGTTTTACCTCAACTTTTTCAGGAGACACAAAGATATAGAAGAAGATCCAAACTAATAACCCACCATGCAACTCACTTCCTGTTTTTCCCTGTGAGGCGTTTAATTGCTGCAGTGTGTCTGTAGATCAGAAAACGCTGTGGGACAAGGTCACGACTTCAATCGATGGCTTCTGCTTAATTCCCACTTTGATGTTCTGACATTTGATGAGTTCAAAGACTGAGGTCACGCTCAGTTATTTTTAGTCTAGTTTCAGATATTTTTAGTCTGATCTTTTGGGATGTGGTTCAGATTTAAAGCTAGGTTGTATGATTGTGGTTGAAACCCAATGCCATGTACTGTATTTGTTATGAATGTAATGTCAGTCTTTCTACATTACAGGTGTGTTATAGAGAGTTGAGTCAAACGTAAAGCCTGTGAGACACTGGCGCGTCAGTGTGGTTCACTTGAATCATTTTTCTTCTGTAGCAGATTTAACAGTGTACACCTTGTGAGGGGCCGGGCTGAAATGTAATATAGCTGTAATATAATTTATGCTTCAGAGTTGTCCAAATATTTGTTAATTTGTTCCTTTTTCTAGAGTTTCTCATAAACAGCAAGAACATGCACACGAGCAACAAAACAAAAAGCAGAACAAGAAGACACAAAGTCTGCTTTTGTTTGGAAGAACCATATAATTGACTATAACAGATATAAGGACAGAATTATTGGAACAAAAACAAACAAACCGTTGTGTACGCAACTCAGAAACGAGCCCAGGGAACGATGAACCTGGACGAGGGGTATATGCTGTCTCACATCTGGAGCTGTTCTAAAGAAGTGCAACTACAGTGGGTGCGACCAAACCTGTATAAACCAGCTGACAAGAAACATCACGTGACTCTGAGGAAGACTGCAGGAAGTCAGCAGACGAAACATGTCATAGTCCAATTCTCATAAAAAATACTGGTCCATTTTTTAGAAACTGAAGAGATAGTTTCAATATAATAGAGAACTTTTATTCCAGCACTGGATATGGCGGCTGATGTAAAGAAGCAATGTAAAAAAGAAAACTATAACTATAGAGAAGTGGAGCATGGTCAGAACTTCTGCGCACAAGAGATTTTTTAATCTCAGTGGGATGTATTTTGAGGCGGTAGATTAGTTCAGTTATTTTTAAAAGTTATGTTAAAAGGAAGCAGTAGCTCAGTGGTAGAGCGGCCGTCCTTCGACTGGCAGGGTGGGTGGTGCGATTCCCGCATGAAACATCCCAAAACATCATAACATCTCGCTTTCCACAGTTCATACTGTCGTTGTGTCCTTGGGCAAGACACTTAACCCACCTTGCCTCCAGTGTTGTTCCAGCTGTAACACTGGAAAAGCGTTTTGAGTGCCCACTAGGTGGAAAAGCGCTATATAAATACAAAAAAAAAAAAAACTGATTTAGCCTAGAATATTTGGGCTAATGGTTTTCTGTGACAGTGACAACCATGAACTCACTTAAAGACTGAGTCAGGATCAAGTAAAAATACATTCATATCTAAAACATAAACTGTCAGGATTCAAGTACTTCACGCTTGTCGGGGGTGACCAATTAGATTTAAAATCTTAGTTAAATTTAACTAGAATTTTAAATCTAATTGGGAAAAATCCAACTCGGCACATTCCTGAAATCAAATGCGTTTTTTATCCTCTTTGTTTATTTGTTTGTTTGTGTGCAGTCGTTGTCATTTGGAAGAGAGTGGATGGGTGTCGAACTCTCGCTCCAACAGTCTATCTCTGAGCGTCTGTGCATTATTCATGATCCTCGTGTGAAATTCATAAGGTTGTGGTTGAGTCCGCTTTAGTTCGAGGCGATGACAAGCAGCAGTGTGATGCCCCCGCTGCGGGAGAGAATAAGCCGATGAATAAAACAGCGGGGCAGGGCTCGTGTGTTTAGAGAAACCTGAGGAGGACAGCTGCGAGGGCGGTTCACGTGACACTGAGGAAAAGTGACACGACCTGTCAACAACCGCTGCGTTTAGTAAACAGGAGCCATGTGTGTTTGTACTGTTCAGTTCTTCAGTTTCTCCAGGGTTTCTGCACATTTTCAAGCTTTAGTGTGTTTAAAGCGCTTTGAGTGCCTACTAGAAAACTGCTATATAAACAAATAAATAAATAAATAACAGGGCTCAGAGAGGACAAACTGAGCACAGCTGGAGGAGAAGCACAGTCACGGTTCTTTTTTTTAACAATCTTTTATAAAGCCTTGGGACAAACTAAGTAAAGTCATTTCTTACCCTTATCCACTTGATTTGTTCATAAACAGCAGCATGCCCCTGTAGGGCTACCGTAGGTGCTCATAGGCTGTAGAAAAGGGACGTGTGTAATTACAATCTAAGGTTTTGTCCCACATTACCCTCAGCCTTGAGTAATGGACTCAAAAACACAGCAACAAAACAAAATAATGTTATTTAGAGAAAGAAAAAATAGAAAAAAATTGCCTAACTAGCTTTCCGTTTTATTCTTTTTTTATGCTCTTGCATCTGAATTTGAAAAAAACAGATTTTTCTTTTTTTTTTAACTGCCAATTGACTTTAAATTGAGTTTATTGAGAGACTTTTTTGGCAACTCAAAAGAAATCTACCACAACTCACAGAATCTTTGGTAAAAAGACGTTAAAATAATCTTTATATCATAAAACAAAACTCTATTCTATTAGCTCAGGTACAAATGTTTTTCTTTTTCTGTTACGTCTTGTGGGACGTCATTATATGTTATTTTTAAATTATGTACATCCTAAAAAGCAGCCCATATCTCCTCAGATGAAGAAGCCTCTAATGCTGGACAGAGCCGTGGAGCTAAAAGCCTTGTTGCATAATGTATAACGCAGCTCTGAGTGAACATGACTCTTCCATGATGCACCTGTCTCTCAGTTAGGCATTCTGTCAGGACACGGTGTTACGTTTAGATCTCTTTGACTGATAAAACTTCCCACAAACCATCACCTTTCCACAGCTTTCATCGGGGCTTTTAACCCGGAGAAGTGGCTTCCATTGATTTACGGCTTCGGTTTTGATGCACGCTAAACGATACACGACAGGAACGAATCAGATTTCAGCAACAGATAATGTAGTTTAGAGCCTTTACCAACTCGTCGCATTTACAAATCCTAGTTTTCTATGTGAACTGGGTAGGAATAAAACTGATATAAGAGAGTATAATAATGATAATGATAATCATCTAATATATATAATAAATAATAAAATTTTAAATGCCTTGTGGTATACTTTCTGTTACAGTTTATCCCCATTTTTACAGCTTTACTTTCACTCCTTTAAAGGCTTCACCAACAGAGCGAACCATACAAACCATAAAATATCTGACCTTTTTTCTGACCAACACAGACCTGAGCCATCTGTGTCTTTACGATCTGTATTTGATCTCTGCAGTCGACAGAAGCCCTCTGATCTGACACAGTGACCACCAGAAGAGAGTAAAACTGTGTCGAGCTGCGTCCCGTCGCGAGTGAAGAGCCGTGTTCTCAGACATGAATAATGGATGAGCGCTCTGGATCTGTGGCTCTGCGGTCGGATGATACTGTCTGCGAGTGGGGTTAGGAGCTTTAAATCTGGGAATATCTGCAGTTTTGTGTTGTTTTTTATCTTGAAGGTTAAAAATAACTGTAAAAGTGCAGGTTTGGTACAATGTTGAACATACAAAAGTGGTTTATGTGTGTGAATGTTTTATGGTTATGAAGTTATTTTGGTGGAATTGTCATAAATGTAAACAAGTGAAACGTAAAAGGACCACCATCTGCAACTGTTTTAGCTTTTCCCATTTGCAGCAAGCCTTTAGATAAACGGTTAAAATTAGACACTTTCTATTAACTAAATACTTTGAGCGCTTAAGTCTCTTGTTTAAGTCTGTTACCCTCTCGGATCTTGTGGTATTGTCTTAATAACTGTGGCTTTTATTAAATTTGGGTTGATATGGCCAGCCTTCTTAGCCTTGTTTCCACTGGGACGGTACAGTGCAGATCAGGTCAGTCCCATTACCCAAATGTGTCCAAAGTGTCCCCAAAAGTGTACCCTTCAGCCTGGGTCTGGCTTTGTGGTCTGCTTTGGAAGGGATGAAGTTAAACCCTGCAGGCAGCTGATGATCCTTACTCAAGCACAACAAGAAGAAAAAGGAAAAACATTAAACCAAAATATATATTTTTTTAATTATGACTTGTTCTGGCGATAAACAGTAATTTTTAAAGCATGCTGAACTGCTAAACGTTGTAATTTTTCCCCAAAACAAATCTAGCTAGTGGAAAGACAAGCCGACACATACCGTACCCCGCAGAGTTGGAAACTTTTCAATCCTAGTATTTTGTTCTTATCCTGTTTGTGTTCAGCCTTCAGTTTTTTGCAGAGTTTGTGTTTAGTGCAGCCAATAAACCATAAAAGTGTTGTTGCAGTTAATGAAGCCTTTATAACTGTCGGATGTTTGGCTGAGCATACCAATAAATGTATTAGTTCTGACGATGTTATTGCAATGGTTGCAGTTAAGTCTAAAAGTCTCACTCTGATGTGAAGTGCTTGGTTTTGAGGCAGGTGGTCCTTGAGTTTTGGAGCCGTGCTGTAGGAGAAGACCTGGAGACCTTTAAAGAGAGACTGGAGACTAGGATCATTGAGAAGGATGGCACAGTTTTTTTTATATGTTTGAGAATGGGAAATGTAAAAGAAAATCTTGTCTTTCAGTTTTTTGCAGAAGCTTTTTTACTGTTGACATTACTGTCAATATGTACCTTGATCTAATAAATGTGAGCTTGCCCGGGATTGTCTAATATAACATTATGAAGAATGCAGGAAAGACAACAAACATGGCTTAGTAAGATGTAGGCCACTGCTCGTATTATAAACTTCATCCACAAAAAGAACAAGGAAAAAGCCATAAAAAAGCCTGTGCAATGTTATTTCGGTGAAGGTCGCGGAGAGCAGCTCGATCCCAGGATGCCTCTCTGTGGCTTCTCCACTAAAGGCCATGTTTTATTGATGGAAAGGTCATGAATATTTGACGGCGCTTCAGAGTGACTTGAAAGTGTTTGGGAGTGAGTCGCTGAGAGAGGCGTCCTGTCGCTGTTTCTGTCTCGGCTCCAAATGAGTTAAAGCACTTTGAGCGAGGTCTGGAGACTGTGAGATGTTCATGTTTAGACACAGCTCTGATTTTTTACTCTGCGATGTGACCTCGAGGATCAGACTGTATTTTTACACAAACTGTCCATTTCAGTCCATTTCCCCGAAGAGTCATCCAGAAAATACTTGCTGGCCTCTTGTTTTTGTCTTATAATTATTTAAAAAGTATTGCTATGGATGTCTGAGGAGTGCTTTAGTCCAAGGCCCACCTACTCGTCTGTTTTATATTACAGGTCCTACAAAGGTCAGTAGAATAATAGGATATAGAGAAGTGTAAGAGAAGTGTATTATTAAATATGAAATAGTTTAAACTGGTCCATTTTTATTTCCTATATGAATAATAATTTGGTGTTTACAGGAAAAAACACGTTTCTGTTCCAAAAATTGGTGATTTAAAAAACACGTTTCTGTATTAGTCATGGGAAAAGTAAAAGAATTGTCAAAGGATCTGCCGGGAAAAGGTAATTGAAGTGTATAAAACAGGGATAGGGATATAAAAAAAGAATACCTGCCTAGGGAGGCGTCCAGGATGCATCCAAAACAGATGCCCGAGCCACTTCAGCTGGCTTCTCTCAATGTGGAGGAGCAGCGGCTCTACTTTGAGCTCCTCCCGAGTGACTGAGCTCCTCACCCTATCTCTAAGGGAGCGCCCCGCCACTCTGCGGAGAAAGCTCATGTCAGCCGCTTGTATCCGGGATCTTGTTCTTTCGGTCATGACCCAAAGCTCATGACCATAGGTGAGAGTAGGAACGTAGATTGACCGGTAAATCGAGAGCTTTGCCTTACAGCTCAGCCCCTTCTTCACCACGACAGACCGGTTAGGGTTAGGGTTACATGCTGATATTCATCCCAGCCGCTTCACACTCGGCTGCAAACCGTCCCAGTGCACACTGAAGAGCCTGGCTTGATGGAGCCAACAGGACAACATCATCTGCAAAAAGCAGAGACGAGATCCTGTGGTCCCCAAACCAGACTCCCTCTGGCCCCTGGCTGCGCCTAGAAATCCTGTCCATAAAAATAATGAACAGGACCGGTGACAAAGGGCAGCCCTGCCGGAGTCCAACATTCACCGGGAACAGGTCTGACTTACTGCCGGCAATGCGAACCAAGCTCCTGCTCCGGTCGTACAGGGACCGGACAGCCCTTAGCAAAGGGCCCCGGACCCCATACTCCATGAGCACCCCCAACGAGGGACACAGTCAAATCCCTTCTCCAGATCCACAAAACACAAGTGGACTGGTTGAGCAAACTCCCATAAACTGCCACGCGATGTTGCAGATGTGTGTCAGCAAAGACAGCCTCACAACATCCAAAGACTACTCAGGGCGTATCTCATCCAGCCCCGGTGCCTTGCCACCGAGGAGATTCCCAACTACCTCCACTGTAAACAATGTTGGCAGAGCACTGCTTCCCCCTCCTGAGGTTCCGGACAGTTTGCCAGAATTTCTTCAAGGCCGCTGTTCCTCCCAATCACGCCCCTCCAGGTGTCGCTGTTGCTGCCCACGTGAGCGTTGAAGTCCCCCAGTAGAACGACAGAGACTCCAAGAAGGCCGGGTACTCTACACTGTCATTTGCCCCGTAAACACAAACAACAGTGAGAGACCTATCCCCGACCTGAAGGCGCAGGGAAGCGACCCTCTCGTTCACCGGGCTGAACTCCAACACATGGCGACTGAGCCGGGGGGCTATGAGCAACCCCACACCAGCCCGCCCCCTCTCACCGCAGGTAACTCTAGAGGAGTGGAGAGTCCAGCCTCTCTCAAGGATTTGGGTTCCAGTTCTAGTCGGTATCTTTCAACCTCCTGCACAAGCTCAGGCTCCTTCCCCGCCAGCTTGGTGACAGTCCATGTCCCTAGCGCCAGATTCCGTGTCCGGGGAATGGGTCGTCGAGGCAATCCGCCTTTGACTGCCACCCACTTTGCACCGGCCTCTTACGGTTCCTCCCGCCCACGAGAGGTCGGCTCTGCTTCGCTCCTTCGGGCTGAGCCACAACTAACTTCAGCAAAAATACAGGACTCTATAAAACAAAAAAGTGTTGTTGTTTGTTATAAAAATTCTTTATCCTTATATTTATCCAGAGAGACACGTAGACAGAGTATAATTTAAAAAGCAATGGCCAGGTTTAATTCTTGCAAGAATGAAGCAAAGCAGACACAAATGTTACAAGTGGTACAGGGTAAGGTTTGCTTGGAGAAGTGAACAAAACATCAGATTTATATCACTGCAGTGAAAGCTGTAGGAGGAGTATCTTTTACACACACTCCCCAGCCCAAGCTCCAGGTGCAGAAGTCCCGTGGCAAGTTATGTTTACGTCTAGTTCCTGCTTGGATTAGCATAAAGGACATAACATGATCAGATTTGACATGACCTGAAGACAACTATGAGCACCCAGTAACTATAAACTATATAAACAATAGGAAAAAAATATATATTATAACACTGTTTCAAGATGCACAATAAAGAGGCACTTGAAGAAAAATGGGCTGCATATTTGAGACGCCAGAAGAAATCCATTACTACACAAATGCAACAAAGCATCCCACTCACAATACACCAAACGGCACAGAGGCAAGCCTCAAAACCTCTGGAACTAAGTCATTTGTTGAACTTTTTGCCCAAATATAAACGTTACATTTGGAAACGAGTCAACAAGGCCTATGATAAAAAAAATGCACCATTCCTTCTGTTAAACATGGAGGTGGATCGCTGATGTTTTGTAAATGTGTGCGCTACAACCACTAACTAAGAGTGAAAGAAAAGTTTTTGTGTTGTAATTCATATTCTCTAAAAATGGCAAAAAAATAATTTATATTTATGATATGTAAACCTATGAGCACAACTGTAAATGTCTCTTAAAAGGCTTTACCTTGACCCTTTGAGCTAAACTCTGCAGACAACCTTTCTCTCAAACTCTCTTTCTTTCACTTCAATAGCAGTTTCTATGTAATCCCAGCTACAGTCGCCCTCCGCTGAGCTTTTGAGTCTCACTCAGTCCCCAGATAATCTCCCTGTGAGATCCTCAGAGTCTTGCACGAAACAGAGAAACTGCGCTGAGAAGGTGAAATCTGCATAGACCTTGTGTGAACTCTGGGCCGCAGTGTCAGACAGAATTTTTTTCACAAAAAAAAAAGCAGCATGTTTGGGCCTTCGAGAACAGGACCTGGTGTTTGAAGATCTCAAATCCAGGCTTGTATCATTAAACAGTAACAGTTCATATGGAGGTGTATCAGATAAAAGTTGCAGGGCTGTTGCAAAGAAAGTAACTTCAGCGACTTTTTAAATTTTTCTTAATCCTCCAGCGTCACTTCTCTGTCTCGGTTTCCACTGCTCTTTGCACGTGTCACAGCAGACAGAAGATATGCGGAGACAAAAGATGAGGTATAATTTGTCTTAGGCACAACAACACAACAACCATGACAGTAATAATAAAAAAGTCATGTTTAAAAAAGACACTGAGCCCTAAAACACATAGCTTAACAAACAGGTTTTAGAACCAGAAGTCAATAAATATAACTCAAATGGCTAAAATATATAAGTAGGTCTAAAGTGCTGCTTCATTTCATTTCAGACAGAGACAGCAAATTTTCTGGGGAGTTGTAGTATTGACTGCCGTAATTAGTCACACAGCCTTCTCTGGAAGGCTGTCTGGAAAATAACCTTTAACATGTCGCTCTGTTAGTGTTAAAAGAAGCTGTCCTCTCTCTCGTAGCTCTCCTGCAGCAGCTCTCACTCGGCAGCAGCTGCTACAGAGTCTGGATCGGAAGTTTCTTAAAATAAAAGTTGTGGCCTGTTTTTAAACACTTTTAACTCTGAATTATAAGTTAGCCTGTAGAAATGTCCCATTAGTTTATTAAAATGGCATAATTTTGAAACAAAGACAAACAATGCAGTCTTCATAACAACACATGTTCCTTTACCTTTTTTCTTTCTCGTTGATGTGGGAAAACTTCCTCTAGATGTTCTCTCCATGTCCCCGCCTCCAGCTTTACAAATTAGGTGCTGTGTACAAGACACGCAGTAATCAAAATGCCGTTTTCTCTTTCACCAAAAGTTTTCACAACATGCATGTATAAACGCTTAAATAAAATACTAAACAATATGTTTTAAAATATAAAACATAAATGAATGACACTTCTAGAAAAATATAAACAAGCTATTTACAGAATAAAGATTGTAATTCTAACTTCACAGAGAGGGCTTTCTTGAGAATTAAAAACAACTCCTACAACGACCATCCAACTTCTAACGCCTCTGAAACTCGTCCAATCGCAGTAGACTCAGGTTTAACCACTCTCTCTGAGCGATATAAAATGTATCTCTCACCAGTTTACTTTAGGATTGACAACGTCCCTTAAACTTCTACCATAACTTTTTGATGAGCTGCTCAAAACTGTCAATAAAAAAGAACATGATCTTCTAAACCTTATAGACCCGAGTGTATTTGGAGACATCAAAGCAGTGAAGCATTACTCATCAGATTAAAGCTGATAAGACATGGGTGAAGATAAAAATCTGAAGTGTATGTGTAGCTCGAGCAGCGGTTCATTACATTCCTCGTGTCGTATCGAACAAAGATCTCTCTGTAACACTCCTGTTGGCTTCAGGGATTAAGACTTTAAACGCCTTGAGCCTTGGCGTTTTGCAGGTGAATAATCCCTGTGAGAATAAGCTGCTGCTGAGGATTCATGGCACTTTCGACACCTGCAGGACTCAGAGCTTGCACCGAGGACCCGACGCAGAGCTGTGAGCAGAGGAGCTTCAAAGGAACTGCAGCGTGATTCAGAGTCAGGGCCAGTCACAGGTGCAGTGTGTGTGAGGTTTAATATTGAACTTCTGCTGGTGGAAACTGGAATGTACTTAATAAGTATCTCTATAGAAGCTGCTTTTTTCAGATTTGGACTATATCACAATTTCAACATCCAAGCTCTTTAAGGGATAGGTCAGTCCACTCTTCCACTCGTCAAAGCAGGAGCTAAATGTAAAAGATTATACCAGAACTAACCCACAATTAAACAGGTCTAAATCAGGACTTTTTTATTTGGGACGCACCACAGTCTGATTTAAAGCTTTGTTTGGACAATTTTGGATGATTTTAAAAACTCTATAAAAGAGTACATTTTTGTGAAAACGTAATTGGAAAGTCATTCTTTGCGATACAAATATTGCGATCGATAATGTCGCAGTATTGATGAATTTGTTGTGCAGGCTTACTTTGCAGAACGGGATGAGGATGCTGTGTCTGACATTTGACATTTAGTACCTATTTTGTCGATTTGGTTCAAGTGCAGTTTCCATTTAAGTGTGTTTCTGATGTGCGTTCACACTTGCCATGTATTGTGCAGTTTGGTTTACTTGAATAAAAGCTTGGTTTACTTGAATAAATGTGAAGGCTCCACTATAGACGAGCTCAAACAGGAAGGGCATCATAATTTGGCAAAACAAAATCAAGTAATACTTAGTTTCCTTCAGAAAAGAAACCAAAACAATATTGTCCAACTAAATAAAAAGATAATCTTCTCAGTGTAAAGCACTGAGAAGAAAGAGAACATGCTTTATTAGAGTTGGACAATAGCACCATCTCGTATGTTCCTTATAAAATGCATGTTTTTACGTTTAGTGCAGTTTTTAAAATGCAGCTGAAAGATGAGCTGCTGAAGTGGCAACATAATCAGGTGCAGACAAAACATCAATCAGTGCGGTTACATGCAGGCTGTACTCACAGTTCAATTAAACCCTCGCAGCTGGAGTTTATACCTTTTCCTGGAGTTTACTTGAACGAGAGAGAACCGCTCGGGCTGATGTTACATTCATGTGTCCTTTGTGTTTCACAGCATTAAGAGTTTGAGAAAAGAAGTAAACATCAAACGTTAGTTAAATGCTAATAAACCCGACTGATATGCTCAATAATCATCAAGTCAATGGTAACATATCGTCTTTACAAGTTTAAAAGATGTGAACACAATAAACTAAGAACAACATGCTCATTTCTCTGGGACTGTTCCGTCCGAAGGCATTTGAACACATCAAAAGCTAAACTAGCTTGTTTTCTAAACTTTTATGATATGACAGAGCACAATAACCGACAAACAGGAGTTTTTGTCTAAAAAGGAGCTAGTCTGTCTCTAAATACTGCTCTTTATTTTTGACTCTGGCACTGTGTTCGACCTTTATCAGAGAAAACAACAAACCATATTATCCAGCTGTCTTACTCTGATATTGAGAAATAATTTAACTAAGCAATAATGCATTTTTCTCCGTCCGTATCTAACCGTAATGATTGTCTAAGTCCTGTCAATGCTTAACAAATGATGAGATTAAGGAAGTGTTTTTAAAGTTTAAACAAAACTGACCCAGACTGATACAAGAGAACACCATTATCCACTCTGTAGTCTAAAATCTGGACCAAATTTATTATTAAATTCATTTTATTATTATTATTATTATTATTATTATTATTATTATTATTATTATTATTATTATTCACAAATACCACAAACCTTGGCAGCACAGTAACATGAGCAGAAACTCTCCAAAACCCTGGAGCTGACAGTGTTTTCTTTGCAGTATTATTTGAGGAATGGCTGGGGCCGCGCTGTTCCCGGTGCTGTCATTAGCTCTGCTCTGTGGTCGCTGAGCCTGGGCCGAGATCTCGCTCCTGATTGGTCGCGGAGTGCTGAGCCGGGCACAAACAGCGGCGGGTAATTAATTAGCGTCCGGCGGGATGCGTGAGCGGGTCAGTAAACACACACCTGTATCTCCTCCGAGCGCCGCAGAGGAGCACTAGATAAACCTAAGAGAGTGGGAGAGTTTGTGGCAGAAGCAGTTTGTGGAGTCACTGAGGCTCGAGGAGAAGACAATAAAAACTGAAGAGGGAGGTGAAAAACAATGTACAGCACTGCATCATGGGAGGATTTTCAGGTCTCACTGCAACTACAGCTGCACCATCACTACCTCCACTGTCCAAGTTTAATGTTAGACTCAATGACATCTTACGGTATTTTATTATTTTTTTAAAGTCTTTAGTCTTTAGGTGATTATTACAGTTTTCTTCTGGTGTGTTGTATGTACATAATTTTGTTTAAACATTTAAGTTTTTTGACTTTCACAAATTCACTTTCATCCATCTTGTCTTTCTCCAGGCTTTGTGATAGACTCGCTTTATGTTTGGACCAATGGAGTGGCAGCGCTGGCCGTTATGGGCGTGTTTTAGATCTGACAATGAAGGGAACATTTCTATTACTATTACTAATGTAAACATGTCGATGCTTTGATCAGATCAGATTTAGTTACCCACACTCTCACTGTAGTCTCTGCTCCAGACAAAACAATTTAATTCTACTGCACGTTTAAACTGACTGTTGTACAGTGTAGATCGTGAGCCAGACCAGTAGAGTGGGTTTTGTTTTTGTTTGTGACCATGAGATTGTCCTTTTCCGAGAGGACACAGGCTTCACAGCTTACACCTCCTCGAACGGATTCATGGCATTGCTCTGACTGGATAAACTCACTGGTGACTGACAAGTCCAGGTTTTCATCTAAAGAACCTGATCTTTTCAGAAGCCACTAGATAGTATCCTGGCTTAGCCTGACGTGAGCTCTCTGTATATTCTATAAACAGGACCTCAGTCTGGCAAAGCTCCGTAAGCTAGTCAGTTCCTCAGATATGTTCCGAACCGACCAATCACACACTTAGGCGCAAGTCCTTTGTTCAAAACAGTCAAGAGAGTCGAGAGTTTGTTTGATCTTCAATCAGTTTAAAATAATCAGACAACATTACGTGTTTAAAACCTCAACAGCAAACAGTGCTGAGAGCAGTCCTTTTTAAAGAAGATGTTTTTGCATGCCATGTTGGTTTGTTCACTTTTTCAAAGACTGCTAACAACAACTTTGCCCCCCTTTGTGGAAAACGAGCTGGCATTGAGCTTTTCCAGATTCCTTGCTGATGCAGCGAGGAGTCTTTCTTGCCAGGCTACTAGATCAGTGGTTCCAACACTGGGTTTGTTAATAAGTACATTAAAGAAATGTTGAAACATAATTATTATTTAGCAATTTATAGCATAACATTTTCAGAGAAATACATAGTACTTAATAAATACTTCGTCTTATATTAGAGTTAAAGATTAAGATTGACTTTGGTAATGGCTGCTCTAGATGTAATTTAATTTATGGTTTATTTGATAGGGACAGATATAATAAACATATCTTCTCAAAGTAATCCTATGTCAGATACAGTAGTTTTGTGTAACAGGCGAGTCACTTTTATCTTGAAAGAAACCATTTTTTTGGTAATGGTCTGTTTTTGTTGCAGGATATTTTATGTAAATAAACCATTTGCTTTTTGCAATCAAGACATATTTTGCTTTTGCTTTAAACACTTTTAAAGGACATGGAAGGAACAGAAACACAGACTGTGGACTGTATCTGGACTTACTGTGGTCCGGTCTGAGTCTGAGCAGAGGCTGTGGCAGGACGTCGATGGAGGACGACCTCTGAGAAGGTCAAGGCAAACAAACACAACTCTGCAGTTTATGGAGCTAGATGTCAGCACCATGTTTAGAAAAAAACAGTCACAGTTTATTATGAAGCTGTGCAGCTAGTGATGTTAACTACCTGTACAGGAGTTAACTCTACTTACCTCTTCTCCTCGGTGACAGTCCTGTTCTAGTTTAAAATGGAAATCTATAAATACCATTAGAGTCTCATGAAACTGAAAAACCAGGATTGTATTAAAAACACGTCTCTGGAGTGAACAGTTCACAGAGAAGTCCTCCACACGGCGCCGAGTGAGACCTGTGATTATAAACCTGTGTGTGTAGGCTCAGAGCTGCAGAAGGAGCGGTGCATTGTGGGTAATAAATAAGCAGGAGGCAGGAGGCTGACAGTGAGGGCTAACCTTCAGAGTCAGGAGCAAACTGAGAGACCATCTGTGCCCCCTCAAGTTAGAGAGACGAGAGGAGTTTTCACTCACCTTCAGTCGGACTGGACCTCCTCTCGTCCTTTTGGGGCTCGTCCACACTCACTGTTGGAGCCAGGAGTGTCTAGATTGTACTATTCAATTACATCATACATTCACATCACGAGTTTACAACAAAAGGAACGTCTGCTTTTATCACGATAACAACTGCACAGTCTGATTATTAGTGCAGTCCTGTGTCAAAGTCTCACTAGACTCTCAGTGTTAGAGTTAATTAAATAGTATTTTGCTTATTTATGTTCTTTTATAATCACTTGTTCAAGTTTTTTTTTTTTTTATGGCTTAGCACTTTAGAATAGTTTTGTAAAATTGTTTATTTTGCTCAAAAAATAACTTATCGACTGAAGTCCTCGGTTATTGAGCCATTTCTTTTTACGTATCATTTTAATTGTGATTTTTGACTAATAGTTACCTCAATCATGAAGTTGTGTTTTTGAATAAAAAGTAAATCTGATTTGAAGAGAATGTTGTTCTTGGTAGTTTTAAGCAGAGCTGGAGTGGTTTAAGAGAGATATGCAGAAAAAGCAGAAAAATCATTGATATATAAAGATTTATTAGCAGTGTTTTTTTTGCAGAGGGAGCAGAACATGTCAGTCCAGTGTAACAGACATGTGAGAGTCACTGACATTAGAGTTCAAGAAGAAACACAGACATATCACCAAATCAGGAGGTCCTGAGATGCCACAATAACATGACATAAACACAAAAAAAACTTCCTTGTATTACATCCAGGACTGTTGCAATCCACTACGAGCCCTTTAAAAAGTTCCACAGAAACTTTGAGCAGTGAACTTTTCCTTTCAGTTGCTCTTGTTTTCTTCATAGACAGTCTCAGAAAAGCCTCGATCAAGACGAATGGTGCTGCGTCTCAGTCTCGCTTCAGTAATGAATCATGTTTTGTGTTTGACTCTGAGCCCAAACCTTACTCTGCACAAACAAACAAACAAACGCTCCAAACACTCCGGCTCTATTTACATTTCAGGTTTAAGAAATAGATCTGCATTGTTTGTGAAGAAAAAAAGTATAAAAGATGAATTTAAACCAATGTAATTAAAGACATTTTTTCCCAGAAGGCAACAGGGCGTTTTAACAACCCAAAAGCGAGAGCATTATTAAGGTTTTAATCACAGTATTTACACCGTGGCAGATCGTCTGAGCGTTATCAAGGACTATATCAGAGACAAAGGAGGTTCAGTTTGAGATAAAGGTGAACGTGAACTTACCTTAAACTCAGTGTTTGTCTCAATGTTATTTTTATTTAAATAAACACAGGAGTGTGATTTTTTTTTTATTTGACTTATAATATTTGGTACAAAAATTTATTTCAATCAATTTAAAAAAGGTTGGCTGTTAGAGTCACGCTCTCCCCAGTTGCCCGGTCGAACACTAGTTTCCGTTGTATTAAATGGATTGGCATCTCCAAACCTGTTTTTTTGTTACAGCACAAATACAGTAGTTGCAAAAAGATTAGCACCAGCTGGAAGTTCAACCTAAGACAATAATTTGTTGAGATTCAGCTGCAGCAAAAGCTTAAATGCAGAAGAAACCAGCCTAATAGAAGTTTATTTAATACTAGTTATGTTACAAAGAGTTGGACTTTGGAGGACAAAGCGTAGTAAAAATGCAGATGACATGGTTTGGAAAGCTCTAACGTTTGAAAATGAAAAAAATAATTAAAATCCCTTTTGGAAGAAGTGAGGCCAAGGGAGGAACAGGTTGAGAGACAAATTAATGAAATAAACTCAGCAGAGGTTAGAATTTCCAGTGGATTTTTGGAAAGGTTGATCATACGAGCGGCTGTTGTAAGGCTCTCTTTGGATCTGTTATGGTGCAGGGTTGTGATTTGCCAAAAGAAGAAAATTGTTTGAAAGGTTTTTTTTATGTTTTATTCATCAACACAGTCTCCGGCTTGCAGGATATTTTTCTCAGAGTATGTTTTCTGCCAACTTTAAATGAGCCCCAATCGGCATAAAAAATGTGCATTATTAGAAATATGTTTGTGTAGACAGGGCTTAAGAGCCAATCACAGCCTGATGTTTCCAGCACAAGCAAAAAGAGGAAAGAGTTTAATATTAAACTCCTGGAGCACTGTCCGTCTGCATAAACACTCTATATCTCAGCCTGTATCTGAACCTCTCTGCTGTTCTCTGTCGGTAAAACAGCTCCTGGCTCCGGGCCCTACCTCCACAAACACAAACACGCTTCAGGACCAGAACCAACCGACGCAGATAAAAGCACAGCGGCGCCTCCACCGCGTGATAATAGCAACAAGATTGGTTTTTCTTTGATTTATTTATCCAGCGGAGCATGACTGACACACACACACTTTCACCGGGATTTCTCTAAAACCTGACCTGCTTTACATTCACAGGGTTTTTATTCCATTTCAGCAGCTGCAAACTCTTACGCAGAGCTAAAAGTAAGGCATAAAAAAAACAGCTCCAGAGTTTGGTGAAGTTCTGAAGAAGATTATAAAAAGTAAAACTGACCTTTTTGAATGTCATTTAAGGACAAAAGGGTTCAGTCGTTCAGTGAGGCAGGAAATTGAGATTCTGTGATTTTTCTGAAGAGATTTTGGAGAAAGTGGTGCCATTCAGCCCACACAAAAGGTCACAATGAAGAGGCACTGACAAAGTATCAGACACACACCAGTTGTAGTTTATTTTGCAGCAGATTTATACAAAAACCAGAACAGACAGTACAGTATACGAACACTGAAAGAGGATACAGTAAGTATAAACTACAAATAATTATGTCTAAAGCCTTCTTTCTTGAATTTTGCTGAAGTTGATGAAGCTTTGCTGAAGTTTGAGTGGTTGTTCTGTCCAGGGTTAAACACGGCACGGTTAAGAATGACTGTCATAAACAACACACACATGTCCGCACTACAGACGTGTGTAGGGCGGATTGAGAGAGAAAAAACAAATATCACCTTCAGGATGTTGGAGACAGCAGGACACTTTCTCTGATACAAAACAGAAATGTGTTCCATTGATTATAAAACAAGTTATGTCCTCGCAGAGAATTGAATTTGTCCAACTTCAGGTACAAGGACTCGAGAGTACAAGGATTCTGAATAAATACACTCTGAGAACAAATATCTGTGGGTAGAATGACAAATCTACACTGTACCCAACACATTTTGGTGTTATTGTTTACAGTAGATATATTATATAGATTTAGTCTCCAGGGTAAAGTCTTTGAACATTGGACTATTACAATGTTTGCAAAATAGCCATCAACTTGAAAATAGATCAGAACAACTCTTCCCCAAAGATAAATAACAGAAACCCCTTTTTTTCAACCCATCCCATCTGTCGTGTTGTGTTCCTAAACGTTTGTCTCTGTGTCCTCTGTGTCTCTGCAGGCGTCCGAGCGCTGGTGGCTCCCCGTTGGCCTGTAGAGAAGGTGAGCCAAACTCACTCTGCCAAATATCCTCTCTGGTTCTCCAGCACAAGGTCGAGTCAGTCCAGAGTCAGACACAGAGACACACTGCCTCCTGCTGGACACACTCAGCAGTACAGCACAGACATGGCACTGGGGTTAATGAAATGTGACGTTCATGTGGATTTCAAATACAAAGACTGTACCATCTTCTATTACTGTCATTATAATACCAATGTTAAAACATAATATAACAGAGCATCAACACAGCCGGGTATCACAGTGTGACACGAGTGTTTCTGCAGCAGGCCTGCCTCTCACTAGTCTCCATTTTTGTTGGATTTATGAATTTATTATCATTAATCACTGCACTGCAGAGTTTGGAGTTTAGCCTGTGTCTACTCTTATTTGTCAAAAGTGAATGATCCTGAGGTTGTGTCCTGGCTTTCTTCAGGGCCGTTACAGTTTGTGCTGGAGTTGTTGAGAGTGTTCTGTCTGATGTTAACAGCCCATTGTTTTGGTTGAAGGATAAAACATCTTCTACTTTCAAAATGAATTCCAGATGCACCTTTTTTTATAAAATGTTCAGATAAAAAATATATTTAAAGTATGTTTGTCTGTTTCAGGATGGAGCGACCGACCTCACAGCGCCTCATGTTTTTGACTCGTCTCCTTCAGAAAAGTTCCAAACATCTGTCTCCGACCTCAGAACGCCCTCTTCTTCTCTTTCGGACGACTCTTCTCCCAGCCCCAAACCTCCCGTTACCAAACGCCACCGCAAACTCCTCCTGAAGCCCGCCTACATCTCCTACAACGCCCCCTCAGCTCGGGATGAACAGCCTCTGTCCCGCACGCAGGAGTCCCGTCGGAGATTGCTGAGCGAGGTCTGCTCCAAATACCAACCGGTCGTCTCTCTGCGGCGAGTTTCTCAGAGGCAAGTCGCTCGTGTTTACGTCGAAGACCGTCACCACCTGCTTTACTGCGAGGTCCCCAAAGCCGGCTGTTCCAACTGGAAACGTGTCCTGATGGTGCTCAGCGGGAAAGCACACTCCACACGGGACATCCCACACGACAAAGCTCACTACGGGAACAAACTTCGTCGACTGGACACCTACGATCGAGCTGAGATCGCCAAACGCCTCCAGTCGTACACCAAAGTCTTGTTTGTCCGAGAGCCTTTTGAACGTTTAGTTTCCGCTTTCAGGGATAAATTCGAAAGCCCGAACTCATACTACCACCCAGTTTTTGGACGTCCCATCATCTCAAAGTACCGCGCCAATGCCACGCGGGCCGCCCTCCGAACAGGCGCCGGCGTGACCTTCCGAGAGTTTGTGCAGTATTTGTTGGATGTGAGGCGACCGGTGGGAATGGACATCCACTGGGAGCCCGTCAGCCAGATGTGCAGCCCGTGTCTGCTACGCTACAACTTCATCGGGAAATTCGAAAACCTGGAAAAGGAGGCAAACTTTTTACTGCGGAACATCGGAGCGCCGCAGAACCTGACCTTTCCGGATTTCAAGGACAGAAACCCGCTCGCAGAAAGGACTTCTTCTAGAATAACACAGCAGTACTTTTCTCAGCTCAACGCCACCGAGAGACAGAAGGTGTACGACTTTTATTACATGGATTATCTCATGTTTGATTATCCCAAACCTTTCAAAGACCTGCACTAAACTCAGATCGCCACAGGTGCTCTGTAAAACTGAAGAGGCCGGTTTTACATAAACAACTTCTACAGGACATCTCAATACAAGCCCTGGAACTTGTTTTATATGTTGTTCAAAAGCTCAAAAGTGTTGGTTTGTGTCATTCGCAGTGTGTTGGGTTTGGAGAAATAAACAGGAGCAACATAGAATCTAAGCATTGTTCACTTTTAGAGACTAATCTTTTCTGACAGGGATTGAAATTGTGTGTTTTTTATATAAACACCTAAAAAATCTCCAAAAACAAGTCAACACAATAACAAACCAAACCAGTTATTTCAACAAAACAAACATATATCAAAAACAAGCTGTACGTCAAACATAACCCTTGCAGACCTGCCAACGTTTTCAACCTGCTTCCAAGTTTATAAGAAATAAATAAAAGGGTTAAAAACTCAACTTCACATCTATCCACAGCATTGTTTAGCTTCTGTCTCCCGTCTGCTTCTCCAAACCTCTCCAAACACACTGTTACAAGCTGTCTCTGTAACAACGGGAAGAGCTTCGTTAGAAAACACTGGACTAAAGCCGGAAGAAGGTTGAAAATGCTGCACTTCACTGAGTCACAGTTGTTTGGACTGAGTTTATAACTGCACTAAACCTGAACTAATTAATCTGCTTTCAGTGTCTGCTTTATGTCACTCATCGTCAGTGTCATCGAGGAAAAGATGTTCTAGAGGTAAAGGTCTCTCATATGGATCTTTAGGGGGTGTTTGCACAATCCCAAAACTAAACTGTAGTTGTGTTTACATTAAAGGCAAAAAGTCAAATCAAAACCAGTTTAAATTGTGGTTTAATGTAAATTTTAATTTTTAAGATTTAAAGCTGGTTCAGATTGAACTTTCTTTTCCTTTTAAATTTAACATTGTTTCATCAAAATGATAGACCTCATGCTGTGATCTGGTTTAAAGCAACTTCGCAGGCCGTTTAACTTTTAAACTGCTACTTTTTTAGGATGAATTCAGCAATGATTGTATAATGATTGCTGTGCTTTAAACGGACAGAGAACCACTGGACTGTTCCAGCTCCTGTAGGGGGCGCTGTGAGGCTCCTGCTTGTATGGTTTGTAGCAGTATATCTGTGAAAGGCTGCTGTTAGTTTCAGGCTTGGTTTTACCGTAGATCAGCAGTTATTGGTTTTCACTTTCTCCATTTTTAAAACAATCCTTTTTGTTAATTTTATCACTTTTGTTTCAGACAAAGATAAAGATTAAACCAGGCTTCATTTCAATAACCACTTTAACAAATCCAGTTAAATTTGATATTGTGCATTTGTAAATTTGCTCAACTTTAAAGCTGGTGTAAGTCATTTTAAATGGAGTTTTTAAACCATGTTTGACCTTGAGTATACTTTTAAAATACTTCAGTAATGAGTTCACTAATAAGGTTTGTGTGCATTATTATTCCATGCAAACCTTACAAAAGCACATTGAATTGAAATAACATTATTGTAAACACAGCTACAGTTAAAGCTCATTAATGTTCAGCCTCTGGTCCTGTTACACAGTGAGGTAGATAAGTAACGCCTTTGAGGACTTGTGGCTGAAGTGAGAGAATATATTTGCAGGTGTTGTGACGTTTGTGAGTTTTAAGTCTTTTGCCACATGAGATCTTTCTGAACTGCCTTGTCTCTGTCGCTGCTTTTAGTTTTTCACTTTGTTCTTGACACAGGGCTCCTTCACAGAAAACACGCAGAAGAGAAAAACTTTTAACCATTTCAAACTTTAATGAAGATTTTAATTTTAAATACATTATGCAAATAGATGGATTTTTTTGGTCATAATTATTTTCTATTTTTTTATTTTTATTAATGCAATATAAACTAATATTTCCAGACAATTAGCTTTATTCTGTTTAAGAAAATGTAAAACTCTTGAAAACTTAAAACACTTACATGTTCAAATCCAACTAAAACCTGTTCAAATCCAACTAAAACCTGTTCAAATCCATCTAAACCTGTTCAAATCCATCTAAAACCTGTTATGAACCTGTGAAAGAGTCTTGTAGATGATGTTTCTGATTGACTTCTGTGAAGTTATTTTGAATTGTGGAGTGTTTGTTTTTTCACATTAACGTCTCCGGTCGTACTTTGACAAAAGGCTGAACTATAGTGTCTCGACTGGTTTGTGGTCATGTGACTGAAGGACTCTGCCTTTGTGGAGTTTGTCTGAGGTGACGAACCATTAAGCCTTAACACTGCCATTTCACCTGATGCTTTCTTTTTTTTCTGTAAATACATGAATAAACCTGTCAGACCTTTGTTCATTTGTTTTTAATTTGAGGCGAAGAGATTTTGTTGAAATGTAAAATGCCGAAAAACAGATCAACAGAAAGGATAAGCATTTTGTATTTTCATTAAGTAAGAAAAGAGCAAAACAACAATCACTTTTTACATCCCACCTTTTCCAAAATGCTGATAAAAAACAAAAATAACCTATCTAACCCTAACTTTGGAAAATGCATTTCTTTATTTGACCTTTATTCAACAAGAACAACAACTAGGTGAGATCTTCTTTAACAGGTTTTTCATGAGGACAGACTTTGACACAAATCCTGCATCATGAACCTCAGCTTCATCAGGACATGTGCTGTCATCATTTTCAAAACAAGTGTCTTCTTTACTGTACAAGGTCATTTTAAATTGAAGATGTTTAAATATCGGTCTTTGCTTTTTTGTACAAATCTTGTGTATTTTACTTAATTAATTGATAAAGTAAAGTACTGCCACTATACGTTTTTTTCTGCCAATTATCTGTCCTTAGAGCTGATAGGAATCCAGGTAAAAGATAAACTGGAGACACTCTGAGTTACCTAAAACCTGTTCAGATCCACCTGAAGCCTGTTCAAATCCACCTGAAGCCTGTTCAAATCCACCTGAAGCCTGTTCAAATCCACCTAAAACCTGTTTAAATCCACCTAAAACTTGTTCAAATCCAATTAAAACCTGTTCAAATCCACCTAGAACCTGTTCAAATCCACCTAAAACCTGTTTAAATCCACTTGAAACCTGTGTAAATCCAATTGAAACTTTTTCAAATCGACAAAAGACCAGTTCAAATCCAACTAAAACATATTTAAATCCAACTAAACCCTGTCCTGGATCCTAGAACAAATAGAATATGAGTAAAGGAGACCAGAAACAGCATAGACATAAAAACATTAAAAGAAGTTCAAGTGTAAGATATAAACAGGACTGACTATAATAAAAACACTATAAGACACTGAGGAGAGCTGTGATTGGTCGGTTTAGACAAAGAGCTGCTGGTTTGTGTCCTTTGGCGATTGTCTGTCACCTTCTGCAGACTCAGAAGGTTTGTGTGCCTCTGGGGTTTAAAGCCCCCCCTCCCCACTCTGTGAGAATCTGAGACAGGCCCGAGGTCAGTGTCTCTTCAGAGTGGGACCGTTCATTATCCAAATATCGAACAGAGAGAGGCACATTAACATAAACGTCCTGAAGGTCACTGACACTGATCCCCTCTGACGCACAACACAGACAAAAACACAGTCCAAGTCAAGTTTCTGCCTGTGTTACGTAAAGACACTAAAAACTATGGGCTACTTAACTTTATTTCTAGCCTTCTCAATCTTATAATCCAACAGAAGTAGACAAACATTTTAAAATAGGGCCTTCGTTAAAGGACTTTTCACAATAATATTACATTCTTCTGCAATGGTTTTACTTCACCAACTCACCGCTAGGAGTCACAAAATACTGTTTCAATTCATTAGTAATGTGTTAAAGCTGGGCCGTATTCATCTGCCAGTCCAACAGAAGAAGTCAAAGTATCCTTATTTTTCAGCTGCTCATTGGAAGAAGTCAGAACACAGAACGTAAATATTATTTTGAAGCAGGTAAAATGTCCTGGATGACTGAGAACCTTCACAGACAGCTTACTGTTTTTTCTTTGTGTAAGTTGTTTTTCTTTTTTTACTTTTTTTTATTTTTTTTTTTTTTAGAATAATAATATATGAAATAAATAAATGAAACAGACAGTAATATTGGAAACGGGTATATAACGAAGAAACTATAACAGGCAAAAAATTATAGAAATAAACAAAAACAAATAAAGTAAAAAAACCAAGTAAAAAAATAAAATAATACAAAATAATGTTGTCAGTCTGCTGTCTGAGGTTAAAATAATTGTGCAAAATTACAAATCATTCAGGGTTATCAGAAAAAGCCAGCTACTCAAAAAAGGGACTTCACATCCTGTCAAACTTTAGGGAGACTTTTAACATACATCTAATGTGTTCTAATTTGGCAAAGCAAAGGACTTCCTTTAACCACAGACTGTGATGGTGGTGGTCTTGGAGATTTCCATCTGAGCAGAATTAAGCGTCAGACAAAGGATGAAAACGAGGAGAGTGGCATTGTTGTTGCACCAAACAACCACCGGATAAAGCCAAATACAATGTGTGCATGTGTTGCTGGTAGTTGATGTGTAACTTGTTTTACTGTTCTGTGGTTTACCTTTTCACTTTGGCAAATAAATTCTGAAGTGCTTAGCCATTAAAAAATGGAGGTGGAAGAAAAGTGAGAGGAAAAAACTGAAGAAACACGGTCAAGTACATACACCTTGCATTTTTCCTAATTTAATGGTGCCTAATGGTGCCTTCAAAAGACGTATAGGGTCTTTGAGACTGACAGAAAAACTCCACATATGTGTTTTAACCGACAGAAAAACAACCAATCACAGCAGCGTTTGGTTTAGTTTTTCCGTCTGATCCAGGCCAACATCAAACCTTGCTAATGTCCACTGCCATCTTTTGATTTTAGTGTCTGTAAAAGTGTCAGAATCAAGTATCTGCAGGGTTTGTTATAGGCACAATTCATTGGTTAAAATATGTCAGATACATTATATTATTGGGTTAATTTACAATTTACAAAACTGTCCAAAGTTGCCCCCCCCCACAAAAAAAGCATTATTTTCTGTTCAACAACAGCAAAGATATTTTACTTCACCAAAAACAGATAATAAATAATCTCCTTAATGACTTCTCTGAAACTCTCACGTGACTATGGTTTTCTGTTTTATTTTAGTGACGCAAAGGTCAAGCAAACAGACAGTTTGGCAGAAAAAGAAAGAAAATTCTAAACAAATAAATAATGACATATAATTTGTTCATTATCTTTGTCTAATGTGAACACACCTTCCTTTAGTTGTAATGGTGGATTTTTCTAAATGCTGTCTGACCTTAGTTATACTCTCACGTTTATTTCCCATCAGCCCCAGCTGGAAGACCCATTGCATGTGGTCATGTGACTGATCTGTGTTACTCACAGCTGACATCTGTGACTATCCTTGTTTAGACCTGTTTTAGTGTAGTCCTGGATTAGTCTCACTTTATTCCTGCTTGAGCCCTGGCTTTAGTCTTGGTTAGTCATGACTTGGTGTTAGTTGAATTATTTGGTTTAGTCTAATGTAAATCTGTTTAGTCTCAGTTTAGTATTGGTTGAAATTGTTCTAGACCTGGTTTCAGTCCAGGTTTAGTTGAATGGTTTACTCTGGGTTTGGTTTACTTTTGATTTATTTTCCTCTAGTCCTGGTTTTCCTCTTGTTTTAGTTCTGGTATACATCTAAGGTTTGGTCCTTGGTTTAGTTCTGCTTTTGTTGTGGGTTAAGTCTTGTTGTAAACCTGTTTTAGTCTTGGTTTGGATTTGGTTCAGAGTCTAAACACTGACCAACACCCATCTTTATAACAACACAGGCCTCTCGTCTGGGCCCTCAAGCTCATTTGGGCCTCATTAAAGAATAACAAAGGCAATATTCCTGGTTCTAACAACAACACGAGAGTGATGCAGAGATAACAACTCAAAGCCACAACATTCATTTGAATAAAGAAAGAAATACTTTATTTTAAAACTTACAGTAGACACAGGTAACAGGTGGGGTCTGTGAAGGAAGAACTAACCAGGGATTAATTCCTCAGATGGACCAGGTTTAGACCAAGGTGTAAAACCTTGTTTTCTTCTGTTTGGTCCATTTACTGTAGTGTCCACTCCCATTTTCAAGTGTCAAGTGTGCACCTAAAATCTCACAGTACTTGATTTATGATAAGACTAGCTCTTTCGATCCCACAGTGGGAAAATCACCTGTCATGGGCCGTTCACAGTTAAAATGCAAAACAAAGCAAAAATAGTCTTTATACATTACAATGTAATGAAAAAATAAATAACGTAGGCAAATAAAAGAGTTGCCATTTTAAATTATTGTTATTTAGAATGGTTTTGAAATGACTTCTATAGAGGATCGCCCTTATTACAGCTGTGGACTGAAGAAGAGGAGGAAGAGGAGGAGTGTCAGACGGCGAGCAGCCCTGAGGAGCACATCTCCATCTCACAGAGCAGCAGTAATTGAAATGGCGCCTTCAGCCTCAGGCTCCAGCAGCGGCTTTAACAACAGACCCACGCAGAGACAGCTGGAGACAGGACTGGTTTAGTCCTGGTTTAGTCCTGGTGGAGACCGGGTTTAGGCTGGTTTAGAGCTGGATTATTAACACTTTAGGTGCATGTTAGGTTTGAATAAGGTTTAGACAGATCTTGGGTTTAGTCTTGGTCTTAACGGCTTCATTTCAGTTCTGCATTAGACCACTTGAGGGAGTATAGTTTAATTTAGCATTTATTCTTTGGTTCTAGTTGTATTAAACCTGTAATAACTCATAGAAGATAAACCAGGCTTAGACCTAGACTAAACAAACACTAACTGGGATAAGTCTTGCTTTAGTCCAGGGTTAGCGCTATTTCAGTCCTAGTCTGAAAGATGTAGCCCTGGATTCAAGGTTAAGTCCTAATTTAGTTCTGGTTTAGACTTGGTTCAGGCTCATGTTTAGTATAGCAGCTAATTTACAAGTTTTGTTTTAGCTTGGTCTTGGAATAGTCCTAATTTAGCACTGGTAATGGTATAGGTTTAGCCCTGGGTTAAACTGGTCCTGGTTTAGTTCAGGTTATGTTTTAAGCTTTGATCATGATTTAGTCCTGGATTAGATCTAATTTAACCTCTGTTTGGGCATTAGTTTAGCCTGGTTAAGTATTTTTTTTTAGACCTGGTTTAGTCCCTAAGTACAGTATGTACTTCTTGTTTGCCTAATCTAGGTTAATTCCTAGATTAGTCTATTTTAGGTTCTAAACTACTTCTAAATTTAGATTTAGTTTAGTTCCTGTTTAGTCTTAATTTGTCTTAATTCAGATCAGATTTAGCAATCTTTCAAAATAAGCACATCTTAATAGTGCATTTGTTTTCAAATCTGTATCTGAACTGAAATACCCTATTATGGAATGCAGTCTATCAAACCTACCTTGTTATATTAAGGGGCCATTTTAAATCCAGCTGAACATTGGGGGATGTGGCCCCTGGAGGTAAACTGTGATTACGTCCCTGGTAAAACCCACTGTCTCCGTCAGATTTTTTAATGCGCGTCACGGTCGGTCCCTGAAACCTAATCCAGCAGCGTGGCCCCTGAGGCAGAGAGGGGCCCCGGGGCACTACTCCTCTGTTCAGATCTCCTCTTTATTCTCCTCCGCACATTCACACGCACTCGCGCACGGACGGAGGCAGTCGGAGCAGATATACACCGGCGCTGGAGCTTTCGGACGTAACCTAAGACCCAGGATACTAACAGAGATTAGCGGGGGATTGTTGAGATTTTAACCCGGGAAGAGTGCACTGACGCCGGCAAAGAACATGTCTACCGTGTCGGTGTCCTCTCAGGTACGGTAACCTAGCAACGGCGCTTTAGAACTTTGAGACGTTAAAGTGATGTTAGCTAATACGACCGTTTAAAATGTTATCTTATATAACTTGTTTGTCTTGGAAAAAAACATACATATATTATCCCGTTCATTTTTTAGAAATACTTCTGGATTAGCCCTGAGTTTAGTCCAACGTGATCCTGGTTTTAGACATGGATTAGCGTTAGCGGTTAGTTCTGGTTTAGACCTGGATTAAGGCTCGATTTAAACCTGGTCTTGTCCTTATTTAGTTTACCTTAAATCCTTGTTTAACGCTTATCCTCTGTTATTAGTCCTGACCTAGGTTAAGTCGTGGTCTTGTCACTAAGTAGTCATGGTTAAATCATAGCTAGTCCTGGGTAATTCTTTGGTTCTTTGGTAACTATTTTACTTTATATTTCTCAAAAAATGAAGAAATTAAAAACATAATTCTACTACAGCCTGACCATTCTTTGTTACTATTCTTTCAAATTCTTCTGATAAAACACCAGCTTTTCCACTCTCAGCCTTTGTATCCCACCAGAGAATAACCTCTCTTTGTTAAGCAGAAGCCTGTAATCATCCAAAACCTCCACATATCTACAGAAGCACATTTCATTCTCGGCCTTCCAGTTTCCACCAGAGATATTTCACTCACACACACAGACACAGAGAGAGGAGAGTGCCGCTCGGTTTGGCAGTTTGTCCCGAGGCGAGTGAACGGCTTCAGGGCAGAGACGCTGAATGTTGCAGCCCGCCTGCCTCCTGTTCACCTTTCATGCTTCAAAGCTCTTCTTTACAATTGAGAAAGTTTCTATTAAAAGCAGGAATAAAAGAAAAAAAGAGGGTCAATTAATCCACAGTCAGTCAACACTCGTGCCTCGGGTTGTGTTTTGTCAGAGTGGACTACGACGCAGATTTATAGAGCTACTGGATTATCTACTGTACTATCTGATTTTACTACTCTAGCTGCCATATTGGCAGAAAAAAGCAAGTCCAAATTAAAAGCACTGGTGTAGATCTTAAAGTGTCAGACATCATCAAGCACATTAATCCAACAGTCACAAAAAATAGCTCGATCATTATCACTGACTCTTATCCTGCATCCGTCAAATGTTTTTTATAAAGACAATCATCACATAAACCTACAAACAGACATTTACTCTTAACTCCACCTCTGTCCAGCAGAGCTATTAAGACTAGAGCAGCAAGGGGTGCTTAGTTTTTGAGGGTGAAGGTCTATAAATGTAAAATAAAGACATAAGAAGAAAAGAGGTGGTACTTTACAACATTATCTGGTCTGAAGTGAAGGACAATTACAGTTGGATCTAATGGTTTGTCTCTATGAATGTTTTTGTTCTGACCAGGAAACGCTGAGTTGGAAACCTAGAAACTTGAGCTGTTTGACCCAGAACCTTCAAAAATCAAAAAAATCAAAAAAAAAAATACCAATCAATAAGTAAATACTCTTTAGTCAGTTCTTATTTTCACATAGTATTGTTATAGAGGGTAAAAAATTGTATTTGATACTGCACCTGAATCTTGTTAATGAATGGGGAACATTAAGATAACTAGTGGCAGGATAGAGGTTGGATTAAAGCTAACATCCATCGTCTTTTTGCTGAGTAAGCACTTCTGTTGAAACACTTCCTGATGTCAACAAACTGCAGAGGAAACAAGTCTATAGATTTATCACCTGCTGCCAAGTCAGTCTCTACTGTTGGACTTTAAAACTGAAAGTGTTTCTTATAATTGCCTAATTATATAATGTATGTGAGTTGTTATAAGTTTTGTTGTGTTTTTTTTCAGGATGGCAGGAGTATGTCCCGGATGTCTCTGAGCAGGTCGCCCGTTTCTCCGATGAACACTCAGGGCATTCCGTCTCCGGCTCAGCTCACTAAAGCTAACGCTCCGGTTCACATTGACGTGGGAGGTCACATGTACACCAGCAGCCTGGGCACGCTCACCAAGTACCCTGAGTCCAGGTACGAACGGGACACACACCTAAAGGGGAGCAAAGTCTCAAAGCCACATTGAGGGGGAGGAGATGGTATTTCTCCAAACTCATGAAATGGCTCTCTGGATTTTCAAACTGGCTCCCTGTTACATAGTTAGGTAGATAAAGCCTTGTGTCCTCCGGAGCAGCTCAGCTTACTTTGGTTGAGTTTTTTAAGACTTGTTTCCTCTGAGCTGTGTCCAGAGAGAGATGTCTGCTGCAGAAACACAGAAAGACAAAAGATATAAATCAGATTTAAAGTGGACTTTCAAAATTTGAATTTGTTGCCAAAAATGAATATAAAAGGTAGAGTAAATCCTGGAGTGAGGAGAGGCTGGGACCAGAACACGACGGCTTGGTTTGGGTGTTTCCAATCTGCTGGGTCCAGAGAGTACGATGGCTGCAAAGTGCAAAGCAAATGAACAAAACCGAAAACACGGCAACAACTCAGACAAACTGGAAAAGGTAGTTACCCTTTGTGGGTGGAATTCTTACTGCTGATTGGACGAGACATCTTTTACTCAGGATATACAGGAAGTACAGCCTACTGCGACAATATCATGTGTGTGTATATGAATGTGCAAACATGTTCTGTCCTTTTTGTGGAAATTTCTTATGCCATGATATGCTCTCAGGAAATCCACAAACAGGTCATATGAATATCTTTCCTCAAAGTAGCGTTGAAGGAGTTCTATTTTCTCCATGCTTGCAAATGGAAATTGTCATTATTTTCTTGGATTGAATATGAAGGCAGACCACATGTATAAGAAATAAAGTTAGATACCTACTTCCTGTGTATCTTGAGTGACAGATTTTCTGATTTGTTGTTTAGTTTTCGGTTTTGTTCATTTGTTTGGACTTTGCAGCCACTGTAAGAGACAGACGTCTGCTACAGAAAATATGAGGTCATTGAAGTGACAAGTTCTGTCTCTATTTGAGAAATAAAACGTAAAATTTGAAGCAGACTTTTTTAAACTTGGCTCATTGGTAACATTGAATCTAAATCAGAGTAAATCCTGTTGAAGAAGCAGGAGGCTGGAGGTACAGCTGCTGCAGGAAACATTCAACTGTTTCTGTTTATTCCCATCTTTCTGAACATTACATTCATAGAGCTGCAGCAGATTCCTAACATTTAGGGTCTCAGTATTTGAGTCAGACCTTGGAGTTTCCTCCGCTCCCTTAGAGATAGGGTGAGGAGCTCGGTCAATCGGGAGGAGCTCAGAGTAGAGCAGCAGCTCCTCTACATCGAGAGGAGCAGCTGAGGTGGCTCAAGTACACTGCAATGTTCCAGTGGAAACAAGGCTGAACATCCAGATGACCCTTGACCTGCTGTTGTTTCTGTTCCCATCTGCTTTAAATTGTGACAGTGCTATCTCCACATACATTTTATGAATCTCAATATATATATTTTTTGAGATCAGTGCTACTCTATCCTCTGTCTCTGACTCCTTTTACAGTAAATCAATCGAGTTGTTGGCGCCCGGAGCACCTTCTCACTGCAGGCCTCTGCAATTAAAACCTCGCCTCTGTCCAGTGTCTCTGGGCTTTTCACTGACTCAAAGTGAAACTAGAATGAACCATTAGAGGAGAAAAGGCTGTAAAGGATAAATTATTCCTCCAAGGTCGCAATAAAAACATGAACTGGTTTAAATCAAAATAACAATTGTATGTAACAGCAGCAAAAACTAAGTATATCCATGTCTCCAGTCAAAGTTTTGTGAGTGAATCTGACTGCTACATGTTGATTTGTTTGTTTCCAGAATAAGTCGCCTGTTCAACGGCACCGAGCCCATCGTCTTGGACAGTCTGAAGCAGCACTACTTCATCGACAGAGACGGAGACATCTTCCGCTACATCCTCAGCTTTTTACGAACCTGCAAACTGCTGCTGCCCGAGGACTTCAAGGTACAACGCCTCACGGAGAAATAAAAACAGCACGTCTACTCTGATATTCTGCAGGTGTATTTGTTTAAAACAAAAACGGAGGCCAGTATCTTCAGACAGGAGTATGTCAGTCCTTGCGCTGCAGCTGAATTCTCACATGTTTAGTGAGTTTACAAAGTCACAAAAATCAATCTTGAACTGCTCCAAGCAAAGTATTCACGTCAGAACCATGGCTTTACTGGATCATTATTTATTTATGTGTGTGTTGTATACTGCTGGACACTTGAATTTCCCCTGATAGAGATGGATAAAATAACTATCATCCATTCATCCATCGCTCGTTGTGTCCAGTGATGTGGCAGCTCTGACTGGTCTGGGACTGTTTTAGGTTCGAAGATGTAGCGAGCATTTTACCTTTACAAATGTTAACAACATGGAACTGCGCTGATTGGACAAACTGTCATTGATTAATCCAATCACCTCCAGAGTCAGGTGGGTCATTCAGAAGGTGGGAGAGAAAGTCAAATGTCACAAAAAATCCTTAATCCAGACTTGGTGCAGTTCACTTTTGGTTTTCACCCCCTTTTGCGACAATGAGTTTATTTTTAGCCTTGTTTAGGTCCTTTTGCCGTCACCAAAGCTGAAAGCCTGCTG
Source organism: Neodontobutis hainanensis (assembly GCA_024349245.1). Classification (NCBI taxonomy): domain Eukaryota; kingdom Metazoa; phylum Chordata; class Actinopteri; order Gobiiformes; family Odontobutidae; genus Neodontobutis; species Neodontobutis hainanensis. The sequence goes on along the minus strand of JALDNG010000001.1, from coordinate 8,691,887 downwards.
CAGTCAGAGCCAGCCCTTACTTCCCTTTGATTTCTTGGTCCATTTATTTATTCAGTCTACAAAGTGAACGCACCATTAACCCAGACACAAGCTCACAGTCTCACAAATTTAATCTAATAATGAACCTTTTCTGTTCTTTTTAACCTGAACCCATCTTAATCTCTGCTCTGTTTTCAACACATTGTCTCCTTTTTTTATACATTTTTTTTATTCTCGGAGCAAATTTGACAAAGAGATATTCAAAGATGGAAAACACAACCTTGAGGTCAAACAAATTATTTCTGCGTGTCCACAAGCGCATCGTTATCTTCATTAGTTGGAGCCAACAGTCGTCTTTAGTGGAAACTCTGCCGACACTGACACTTTAATCAGTGCAGCGCTCGGCCTGCGGCGACGAAGGAGGTCGATGGAGTGTAGCTCACAGCAGAAAGAGCTGTGTGTTTTGCTAAATTAATGTGTGCACGAAGCAGCGGGCATATTGGATCTCTCTCATCTTGTTCCCTGTAGTTAGTTCGTTCCCTGTTATTCTCTCTCTGCTTTAGGATGACTAAAAACCCCTGGGGACAAAACCCCTTTTATAAAAACACATCTATCCCTCGCTCGGAGTCGGCGTTTGGGGGTGAGGAGAGGGTGAGGAAGAGGGGATGAGGAGGAGGCGAGGCTTTGATACAGAGCACTGCCCCAGGGACAACTGCAGCTCTCTGTATGCTTCTTGTCGGCAGCAGCAGTGAGGAGTTAAAAGGAAACACAGGGCTCTGTCTCTGAGGAAGAAGACACCATTAGATTCTATAAAAAATGTGTCCTAAACCTCAGCTGTTCAATACAAGAGTCAGGACACTGCCATTAGACTTTTATAGGAATTATACCATAAGATAGTAAAGACACTGGGGCCTATTTTACTACTATTTACTTTTTCTAATATGAATTCTCCAGTAACTGTACAGCCAGTGTGAGTTTCTGTTTTCAACAAAAGGTCAAAAGGCACAAAAACGGTCTCCTTCAAAACAAATACACGCATGGCTCTAGTGAAAGGAATGTTTGTATGCACTGTGATCATATTTGGTATATTTAATGATACACATGCCTCAGAGAAACTCGAGCAAACGTAATGCTGTGAAAAGGCAAAGTAACAAACAGACATGGCTTATTTATCTCTATTTCCAGCAACAGAGGGAGAAAAAATGTCCAAATAAACATGTTCTGTCCCAGTGCAGCACGAGGAGAAACGGGGGGAGAAGAATAAAAGTTTTGGAGTTACTTTTGTTGTCATCGCATGTTTATTTGCCGTTGTCACTCAACTGAGTTCTGCACATGCTCAGTTCATCTTGAGCTTCAGAAACCAGGAGATGGTGTCTGAATTTCTTTTTAAAACATACTCACCAAAGGCTTTTCCTATGTCCCTGAACACCACACCTGGTTTAAAACAGCAACATGTTCTCCGAGTTTATCTAGCGTCTTTAAAGAAAATAATAAACAGACTGGTGCAAAGTTATAACAGGCTATTATATTACCACCAGCCACAAAGACTATATGTGACCAGTAATGCCTTTATTTTCCCTTCCTCACCCTGTTTTCTATCCCTCCTTCACCTCAGGACTTCCCGCAGCTGTACGAGGAGGCACGGTACTACCAGCTGACCCCGATGGTGCGGGAGCTGGAGCGGTGGCAGGCCGAGCGCGAGGCCCAGCGCACGGTGGGCTGCGAGTGTCTGGTGGTGCGCGTCACTCCGGATCTGGGCGAAAGGATAGCGCTGAGTGGAGAGAAAGTGCTCATCGAGGAGGTGTTCCCCGAAACCGGAGACGTAATGTGTAACTCTGTGAACGCAGGCTGGAACCAGGACCCGACCCATGTGATCCGTTTTCCTCTGAACGGGTACTGCAGACTCAACTCCGTCCAGGTGAGAGGCTGTTCTTTAGCACCAGCACTATGAACTTAAGAAAATGTGAAATCTGTTTTTTTTTAGGGTTAAATGAGAGAGCTCGTCCCACTGAGCGTGACTTGCGAGTCTAATATTGTGCTCAAGTCCGAGTCACAAGTCCTCGTGTCTGAGATTAAACGAGTCACTGAGGCTTCCCCTCGAGTTGAGTCACAAAAATGAGTTAATGATAAATGGTGCCCTCTGAGCTTGGGTATCGACTGCCCCTCTGTCCTCCAAACCTTTCTTTTTTCAAGACAAGCGCTACAAGTAAACTCCAGTCAATGTTTGAGAGCGCACACACAGACACACAAGAGTTTGAACTGTTCCTTTTCTTATCTCTGTTTCTTGTATTTTCTCCAGGTTTTGGAGCGTCTCTTCCAGAAAGGCTTCACTGTCAAAGCGTCGTGCGGCGGAGGAGTGGACTCATCTCAGTTCAGTGAATACGTTTTGTGTCGAGATCTGCGGCTCTCTCAGTCCATCACCAGCACCCCCATCCGGATCAAACAGGAGCCTCTGGACTAACGCTTTTGTTTTCACATGGGGACAGGACTGAGCCGATCGCGGGACTCACAACTCAACAGGAAAGAAGACTTTTATAAGCCTTCGGAAAGACACGGACTAAAAATAGCTTAAATAATTGGATACTCAGTGATCAGCCATAACATTACGACACATAAAAGTGAATGATAATCTGGTTTTAGAAAGTTAACATTTTATCCTTTAAGTTAGACTTGTCCAAAGTCTGTCCCAGGGGCCAATTAAGGCCCACAGTGACATTTTGTGCGGCCTTTAGCTTCAGAAATAAAATGCTCTTTTTAAAATAATCCAAATAAAGACAGTCGACCCTTTTTCAAAATTCAATAGCACCCTCTTCAAAAGTGGCGATTTCTGATCAATGGGGTGTTGCTTATCCATGGAGACCTAGTATTAGTGGACCCTTGTGGTACTGCAGTGAAAAAATTCCACGCAGCCAAGCACATATGTATTTTCCGGTTACCCCCAGCTTCCACTGCACGCGTCTGTGCAGCGCCAGCAATCAACGTGGCAGACCCTGGTCCACTGGATGTGTTTTAGATCCACGGCACAGCGCAGCTCCGAGCAGCTCAGAAGAACGGAGTACAAGATGGTTTCATAAAAGCCATTGATAAAGACGTGTGCAGGACCAAAACAAGTGTTTATTCAGAAAAAGGAAGAGAAAACAAGTTTAGTTTGAGATTGCTTTGTTGTTCAAATAAACATCACTTCACAGGTTTTTCTTTGTTACAATGGCAACAAAAAGTGTTGTTTTTGCAGGTCTAATTGTATTTTATGCTACAAACAATCTGATTTGTGCAGAATGACCCAAACTGGCTCCGTTGTTGCAGAGAAAAAGAACTGCTGCGTATCTCTGGTGAGTGCAACAACACTCATTGACTAGAATGGAGGTGTATTTGCTGCGTATCTCTGGTGCTCTGCAGAAGTGTGCAGTGGGGGTTGTCTGTTACAAATCCTGTAAAACCATTTATATTTTATGACGTTACACAGTTCCTCTGGAGCACCACAGATCAGTGTCTATCACCAAAAGGAGAATAAAGCATCCCCCAAAAAAGGTGACTCTAACACTTTGGTAATTTTCCAGAAGTTGGAGCTAAACACTGCAGTCTGCTGATTGGACGATAGATAGTCCTCATCCTCAATCTAAATAGTGAGTCCATGAAACGTAGGACAATTGGTGCAGCTCTAAATTTAATGTTCATACGGCTGTGAATAAAGCAGAAACAGTCTGTTTATTGCTTAAAGCTGTAGGTCCAGTCTCCATCATCACCACACAGGATTTACTGTACTCTTTATATTATTTACCGACAACACTACTGATGAATCTGATTTATGTCTGTATGGAAATCGACTTGTCTCTTGTTACATCTCTTCAGAGAGGAAACACAAGCCTCTTCAGGAAAAACTGAGTTGTACTTCTCCATTTATAAAACCCCTCCCTGCTCTATGGACCACATCAAACAGAAATAAAAGGAGAAACTCGAAATTTATAAGTGTCCTAATTAGCAGCTATTTTTGCAAATCCAGAAACAATTACTCATTAAGGATCCAGTTCTGATGATCTAACCAATCAGAGGGCTGCTGATGGAAGTCATTGTTTGTAAACAAATGAAAAGCCAGCTTCTAAAAAACAGAGACTGCAGGTATATTTTTAAAAAAACACCTTTAAAGATCCACAGAGCACATACATAAATCTTCAAACCAGAGAGAGCTAGTGATTAACTTTCAATTGATTAAAGAAATGAACGAGCTGCCATCTTTGATCTTTGTAGCCTGGTTCAAAAGAAGATTTAAGTGATTTTTACAGACGCAAAGGAGACAGAAATGATAAATGATCTGTACAAACAACAAAAAGAGTCTGTTGTGAATAAATGTTTTGGCTGATCAAAGTAAAAGAAAAAAGATGAACGTCTCTTTCTGGTGAATATTGTCCTCTGTGTGAACAAAGCTTTTTATAAACTGAGTAATTTTTTTTAATAAACTGCCATTTTGAAATTGTATATTTAATGTAATAATGTCTAAGTTTTTTATTTCTACAGATGGATTCATTTAAAAATAAAAAAATCCAAAGCTTGTCATGTATTTTTTTTTGTCCAACACAAATTAAACAGATTTATTTTATCACCGATATATCAAAAAGTTAATGTTATGTTTGTTTTTTATAGGTTTCAGTTCCTCTTTTATCTTCACAGCAGTCTAAAAATATTTTACTGTAAATGAAGACGATAAATGTAATGTAATGATGCTCTGTTAACGTCATGCGAGGCATCCGAAAAACATTTCAGCCACTTGTATCAGAGCCCTTTTCCTTTGACACTACTCCTGCCCTGATGTGCTCTTGTGTTTTAACTCTCTCATGTTCAGCTCTGACCAATAGGCTTTAGGGCAGGACAGAGCAGTTTGAGAACCTTATGATATAAAATACACATCGACTTAATCTCTCTCCATCAACCTCAGACTTGGAGCTGATTTTCATCTCAAGAAATTTACATGGCTTTGAAATACAAGTATGATTCATAAAAACAACAAAAAAAAAAACATCTGTTCTCAATATTGTTAAGTTTGAAACCCAACTATTGAGCAACAACAAACCAGACAAACGTCTTTATCATTTACTTTATTTTTTTGCAAAGGTACAAACAACTGTAAAATTGCATTGCCTGAAATGGTTTGAATACAGAATGTAGGAAATATAAATAGTCGCAAAAATCGTTCATGTCCTTTTCCGACAGATGATAGTTTTTCTTCGTCCGGGTTTTTGAACGTCGTACATAGTACATTATTACACTACACCTTTGTCGTCCTTTTAGAGCTATATACTAAACAACCCAATGCCCGTTACAGGGAAAGACAATTAAAGCGTTAAAAACCTTCAATGTACACACCCTTTTCAAAAAACAAAAACAAAAAAATTTCTAAAAAAGAAAACAGCCTTTCAACAGCAAACCGTGAAGCAAAACTGTATATTTATATCTACTTTGACGAGTGCCCAACAGTACGAGGTCAAGTTAAATCTTACAAAGGTTTAAATTTGTTTGAGCTAAAAGTCTAGAGATATAGAGGAGCGAGGGGTTTTGGGGGAAACTGCAGGAATGAGTGAGGCCTGAGAGCGCTAACGTCCGAAGGAGAGCCAGCTCCGTTTGACTGCGAAGAGAGAAGCATTGAAAGAGTGACTGGTCCGAGTTGGAGGAAGAGTTTATTGTGGCAGAAAAACTAAACGGATATTGTTGGAATCAATAATACTAATGGAATTCTTGGACAGTATATGAAGTTGGACAATGAGTCTTGTCTAAAATATATATTTTTTTGAGTCATACTTAAACAATATGTAACATTTAACAATAAAATACATAGCCTCAAAATCATGTACAATGAAAGTTATTCTCTCTTTGATAGTGTCCATCTCAAATTTCATCATGACTTTCAGCACAAAATACTGTATATATGTGTATTGAGACATAACAGTAACATGCGACTCTTCTTTTAAAACATTCTCAGGCATTTGATTGATTTAAATATTACTTTTAATTTGATTTCATGATCTTATGGTTTTATTTGTTTTTAGTGCTTTGTTCAGGTTTTTACTTAATTTTAACCCATATTCGGTTTTTATTTTATGGTTGCTTTTACTTTATTCCTGTACTACATATAATATTTTCAGGGTGCCTTAAAATGCCAAGAAAGCCACCACTTAAATTGATTTCACTTTTTAGTTACCTCATTTAAAATATTTAAAAGTAGTTGTTAGAATACTGTTTGGTTTATTGTTTATCTGATGTATTAATAATCTATACAAGGGCGTCAACCTGCATTCCAGTATTCCCGTTTTTATTGGATTTAGTTTTCATTTACCGGGATTTGTGAAATTGCTAACTATAAAATAAAATAAAAAAACAAACAAAAACAAAACATGTAAATTTTCCAACATCAAACTCTTCCTTCCAACGCTTTAAAAGTCTGTAAGTGTCTCTGGAGGATTTATCCCATAAAACCACATTTGTCTTTTTCACAACCCATTCAAACTTTCTCACGTCTTATTTTTCCACATTCTTCTGATACGATCATGATTGAAAAACATCCTTTTCCTCCTGGAGCATTTGAGTAGGTAGAGCGCCAAGTTGAAAATGTGAGAAACAATTTCAGAAGATTTCAGAATCAGAACTTAACTTAATATTTGATCAATTAAAAATGGTTCAGTAAATGCTAAGATCAAGGCAATGTCCTGTAATAGATGTATTTAAGTGTTAGTTTAGGAATTCACAGTCATTTGTGTGTGTGTGTGTGTGTGTGTGTGTACACACTAGTCTTTTTTATACTTATCAATCAGATACTGGACAGCAAACGTTTTTGGATCTTTTTGTGCAATAACAACAAACCTCAAATGTGTCGAGAAAGTGAAGCAAAGTAGTTTAAAATTTACACACAAAACATTGCCCAAGATGACGATGGGTTGTTGCGTTTAAAAGATTGTCACGGTCCTCTTAATTGGTAGCATTAACAGTCAGCTCTGTTTTATTAAATAGAATAGTAACGGCTGATAAGTAATCTTATGTGGGTATATATATAAATATGTGGGCCTGTGAATCATAATACTACTATTAAAGCTTTTACTATTGAGGGCACAGTAACAACAGTCATAAATGCATACACTAGAATTAAATAAATGTGAATAAGGCGAGATTCGAGAGAAAGGGCATTAGTTTAGTCCAGTGGCTGCTTGCAATTGTGGCGCTGATTAATTCGTTTTAGTTTTGATCCTTCATCAGAAAGAAAAAGCAATTAATTTATACTTTATAACTGGAGAGAGGTCAAGTCCAGCTCCATTCCTACTAAGCCATATATAGTAAACATTATATGGCTTTGTAGGCGCTAACACTCACAGACAGTCCATTATTGGGCGGTAATACATAATCTAACTGCAATATTCAGCCCAAAAACCCAAACTAACACTTTCAACATTGATTTTGATATATATTTTTAAGTTGATGGTTTGACAAACTTAATTTAATGACATATCTCTGAATAATAATTCCATGGTCCGGTCTTATTTTACTAAAAGTGGAAAACGTTTGTATAAGCCTCGACTTAAAAACAACACAGTTAAAAGCTGTAAAAAGAGTTGAATTAATGCCTTGATCGTAACATTTCGCCCATTTTAAATATGCAATATAGATACAAAAAAAAAAAAAAAAAAAAAAGAAAAGTGATTAATGGTTGAAGTTATGGATCAGGTCAAGTTTTCTTTCCAAAGCTTGAGATAAAAGATATAAGTGAGATAAAAATAACCAAAAAAACAAGGGGCCTGTTGTGAGTTTGTGAAATCTGCAGTGGGCAGGGTACGCCTCCTTGTGGGACGCCTCATTATTTGAGCAGAGCCTTGTAGAGTGTGAGTGATCGCGCCGTGGTCCGTTCCTGCTCCAAACAGAAGATTAAGTCCCTGAGGTTGACCCGAGTGATTCTCTGACGCAGCTGCTGTCGAGAGCTGGCCGGCGACGTGCTCGAACTGGAGCTGGATGCAGCCTGTGGACGAGAAACACAGGAGAAAAGAAGAGATTAAGATCAATCGTGTGTGATGCATGTGGTACAATGGCTGGCCGCTAATACAGCGCTTATTAGCTCTAAAAAACAGTTGTAGGACTGTGACAGAGACAAGACCGACTACACATGACTTGAGTCTGAAAAATGCCCAAACAGGGCTCCAACAGAAGATAGACAAGTGTTCTGCTGCTAGACTCTATGCAGTTCACGAAGGCAGAAACAACCACTTTATGTTTATTTTTAATTTATCTTTTTGAGTTTTCTCATCTAAAGAGGTTCTCAGTCATCCAGGACATATTCAAGAAAAGGTTTCAACAGGGATAGAATATCCCAAAAAAAAAAAAAAATAAGACAGGACCACACATTGTCATCCTGTCTACAGTATTCTCTATTGTCTCTACTTCTTTTAATAAAAAGTAAAGTAAACAGATTTATGAGACAAAGAATTTACAGAAAGTCCCTTGGATGTCGGACAGAACATCTTCACCTTTTGTTAGTGTTTAATAAACAAAATTATTCAGTGATAAAGTTTATCAAGTGTCACAACCCTACTTGTATAACTCTTAATAAGAAATGTCGTTTTGGTTGAGAAGAATAAATAGCTGTAGACAAAAATGTAATGGCCTTGGACTAATTGTTGCTCATTTTAACAGCAGCTTTATTTGACCACATCACTGCTGCATATATAAAAGAAATCCTGGTAAACCCTCCGTCTTATTTTTTTTAACCACTTTTGAATCCTTGAGTTTGGACTTGGTCTAAGACTGGGCTTTGCTGGGCTTACAACTGTTCCTCGAGATCTCTTCCCCTCACACAGGTCCTGGTCTTGACTCAATTTTCTCAATTAGTGTGGTCTTGACTACAACACTAGCCCCACACCTTCATAATTTTACACTGTATTCATTAGACACATTAGAGATTAAGCCTTTTCCACAAAGACTTAAGACCAGTTCTAAAGGATCTATTAGTTTAACACATTTAGTTGCAGCATAAACATCATTAATCTCCAGCAGTGGTGTCTTTGTCTCCACTGCGAGGGCTTCATCTTTGATCCCACAATTGTTTCGTGTTGGTTTCAGCCCCAACCCAACGGTGGCTGCACCTTCGTGTCTCTAAGGCGTGTTCGAATCCCCAAAGGCGAGGTTTAACCCTGGAGCTACTCCACAGAAATCTTAAAACAGAGGCTGCTGCTAGGACAAGCCCGTCTCTTTCCCAACAATGTACATTATTACACAAACAGTCATTTGATTCACAGCAGCAGAAATGACTGGGAGCCACGTTTCCCATGAGCTGCAGTGTCCGGGGGCGAAGTCAACGAGCTCTGAGAACATCACGGGGCAAAAAAACGAGCTGTGGTTTGACTCATTGTGAAGAAATACAAATGTAGGGCTTCAATGTGAGTTTTATCTTTCTGTCAGTGTAACAGGGATCATTACATTTATCATTACCCAAAGCTGTAATAAAGAGCATTTGCATAAAACAAGTACATCCAATATATTCCACCTTGTCTCGGCGGCCCAGAATTAAATTTCATTTATATCCGAGCTGAGGGACTGTTAATGAAATAGACATGATTCTAACAATCAGTGTCTAAGAACCATTACATCAATACGAGAATGTATATTTTTGGAATTTAAAGTTGCGTGATGCTACTAGCTAAAAGTTAAACAGTATGGCAAATTTTTACAGCCATTTCCATTGTCAAAATGATTTCAAGTATCACAAGAAAAACAAAAAATGTATACAATAATAATATACACAGTATTGCGCCTGCCTGGTATACCAGACCGTTTTCCTTTTTTCAAAAGCAGATCGGTCTGGTCTCTTTCTCACAGAGATGACCTTCTCTCTGCGATTTTATGGACAGACCAATCACAAGACGTTGGTCTGCAGCAGGGTGTGTTTTGCTGGCCACATCATACACAAGCAACTCGGCTCGTGTGGCTGGTCTAAAACATTCAACATGGCAGACACTGGTATTTCTGCTCTCACCTCGGTTTAGAATAACCAGCCAAGTATAAAAACCATGAAACCGTTCAGGCTCTACTGCGGGACATGTTAACTAGCAGCACTGACGTGGCTCCATTGTTGACAACCGGATGTGTATTGTTGCCTTTTGTCGCTTCACCGGCGTTTCTGATTGGTTAACATTCCTTTTGTAAACTCCACCCTTGAAATCGAATGCAAGCAACAGGGCACCAGACTAACTTCTTTGCATAGCATAGGAAAAGTGTTAGTTGCGGCTGGCCAGGATACTATTGCCCCTCATCCAGGCCCTCATTTACCAATGTTGTGTAGAAATGGGTGCAGATCTGTTTAAAGGTAACTGTACAACAGAGCGGGAAAACTGTGCGTCCCAAACCCGTCCTGGGTTACGCACACATCTGAGGCTTAAATGTTTTCATGTGTGTCAACCATAAAAGCACTTGAGAAAGAAAGCTGGACCAGAGCTCAACTGCCCCAGACGGAGCCCCAGATTGAGCAGTGCGTGCTTGAGCTGCAGTACAGTACAGCTCCAGTGGAGGCGGCAGGGGCAACTGCCGAGTCCAATACCTACTTGTTTAGTGTTTTTTTGCCCTTTTGCAATGTGTGTTTTCCATAAGAGGATTAGCCACACTTTAGTTGGAACCAGCTCCACACAGTCCCTATTCGCGCTGAAGCAAGTACAACATTTACAGTTGTGTTAAACGTACAGAGCTGACCGGAAGACAAAAAAACCTCAGTCAATGCAAACCGAGTTGTTAAAAAAAATAAAAACGGAAAAACAAAGCACTGTTGGGCTTGATTTAAGGTGTGTCCTTTTAATACTGGGACAATTTGAGTTAAAAAGACAACACTGGGATCAAAAGCAAATGCACATTAAATAAAAGTGTGTGTGAAATAAACCATTTCAATGTGGCGCCACATGATGACTATTGTAGAGACAATAGCGCCATTATTCTGCAGCAGAGCCTCGGGGCTGAGTCGACAAAAGGCTGACTTAAACTAAAGTGAGACTGCATTTAAAATCTGTTAACACTGTCTTTATTACCCAGCAGAAAATATAACAAGGGTTGGTTTAAGCAAAGCAGGAAAGTTGCTAATATTTAATCTGTGAGAAATAGGCTTATTTAGTTTTTACATGCATGTCTACAATAAAGTCAAGCCATGGTTATAACAGACACCATTTCACTGTCCTTGACCCAGCAACAAGCACGAGATACAATCCATTTATTAACTAAAGTATGTCCGACTTCACAAACGTAAAGCTGCAGTAACAGAAAACTCTTTCCTCATGATCTAATTCTTAATCCTTCACAACAACACAGCGACTTCCCTGCTTTAATTTCACATTAATACAAGATAGCAATTCATGTTGAACCAGTTTAGAGCCAAACTAAAACGTCCATCTCAGAGTTCAGTGTCAGGTGTAAGATCCTGTCATTTACATTTAGCCTCTCTTTTCTCCGATTTATAAAAAAACTTTCCCGCCTTTTATTTGTGTAAACACTTAAAGACATGTCAAGTGCTTGAAAAGTCACTCTCCTAGCTGCTTTCTTTTCTGTAACCATTTATTCAGTGTTAACAACCCGAGTAGACCAACAGCCAATGGGAGCAGACCCCTAAGTGTGCAAGCCTGTGATTGGACAAAACTTGACTCGGTTAACACAGCTCTGCAGAAATCCAAACTTGGGTCAATTGAATTTTGTTTCTCAGTCTTGTATTTATTTATTTTGGTTTGAATACAAAGCTCTAAACGCTCCCCTTGTGCTCCCCCGCCCCCATGTCCCGTTTCACTCAGAGACAGAGGCTGCAGCTCTTTGTGCAGATAACTGTATATAACTGGGCTTTTAGTTGTGGAGCAATGCCCAGAGGCAGAGCTGACAGCAGAGGATAGGAATGAGGCTCACAATCAGTGCATTATGGAGCGGCCTCCGGGCGACGCTCACCTCCTCTGCACTGAGCATTAACGTCTGACACGGGGCACAGATACAGGGTGGGGCAATAATGGGGTAAAAGTCTGTGATTAACACAAATACAAAAAAACAAACCACTAATACATACCCTAGTTTAGGTGTTGTTCAAGATGGGAAGAGTTTGGAATCTCCTGGTGAAGAATGTGTAGTGCTGTAGCTGGTTCCTAACACAATGCTAATAAGAGATACTTAAATCTATGACTCTAGTGCCATATGAACATGGTCAGACCCTGAGGACATCTGGGACAGGGCTTCTGCCAGGACTAAACCTGGTGAAGCAACATTTGAGTTTTACACAAACACAAATCTGAAACAGTCTTCAGATAAAGTTAAAAACTACAACCAGTTCAAACCCATTAAAAACCTGTTCAAATAAAACCTGCTGAAATCATTTTAAACCCTTGTTAAATCCATCAAGAACCTGGTTAAATCCGTCTAAAATGTGTTCAAACTAAACGTTGTACTTGTAAAATAAGAATGAAATCAGAAGAGACTGTCGGTCCGTAATTTTTCTCTCATTAAATGTGGTCCTTTTTGCAAAAAGTTTGGACACCTCTGATTTACAGTAAATATCCCCTGACCAGGTTTTTTCTAAGCCTCCATTGACCTTAGTTGAAAACATGTCTGGTTTTTGTTGCGTTTTTGTCACAGAGAAACAAAGCCTGTGCATTTCTGGCATGTATTCACAGCAGCGTTCTGCCCCGGAGCAGAGTCACAGAGGGGTGTGTGTGTGTGCAGCTCTGAGGCTTGATGAGGCCTGCGTCAGGACCTAAAGGGCGAAGTGAGGACGCCCCAGGGCCTGTCACGCAGACAGGCAGACAAAGATTCTCAGAAAAAAAAAAAAAAAACATTTTCTCTGTTGCAGTGAAAGTTTCCAGGTATCCATTATGATTATGATTATTATAATTAAAATTTTATAAGTAATACATTTATCAGAGTCAGGAGGTTAAAATACTGCTGGAATAATGTCTGTAGAAGAAGAACAACTAGCGTCAAAAGTCCAATTGAAAAGTTTTAATTTTCTTTGCCTAATTCTACCATAAAGGAGCTTTTCTTTGTTTTAACTTATCTCTATCTCATATATATATATATATATATATATATATATAATATATATATATATATATATATAATATAATATATATATATATATATATATATATATATATAATATATATATATATATAATATAATATATATATATATATATATATATATATATATATATATAATATATATATATATATATATATATTATAATATATATATATATATATATATATATAATATATATATATATATATATATATAATATATATATATATATATATATATATAATATAATATATATATATATAATATAATATATATATATATATATATATATATATATATATATATATATATATATATAATATCTCTTATTAGAAGATTTCTATAAGAATGAAATGTATATTAAAAAAAAAAACTAAACAAGACATTATTTAAGCTTTGTCATCAAGGATTTGAATAGATGAAAATGCTCAACCCATGACCTTCGAGCATCTGGACTTTTATTCACTACAAGTCCTTTTTAATTTACAGCTTCATCATAGCAACAGGCAACACACAAGCCCCAAGCCAAATCTGTGTAATACATATTGTGTGTAGCGGTCATCCAAGGAAGCTATGAAGCCCTTAAAACTGCTGCACAACATAGAAACCAAGCACCTTACATTAAATACCTTTGGAATTTTCTACAAAATGGAGGCAATTAACAAAGTCAAATCTCACTACATTCTGGACTGAAGACAAAGGGGAATATCCCAAAATCGTTACAAAAGCCCTAAACCCTAACATCTTATCTTATATTACAGTGTCCTAGACAACACACTTCAGTGTCTCACTCCGAGCTCAGGAAACAACCCTGGTCCCACTTATTCAGATTCTGTAAATTCTGCTTTATTTATAAGTAGCTCATACACTGACTAACTCAAAAGGACTTTACAGAAATAAAAGACAATTTACATAATTTAGAATGAGAATTTCTTTTTAAACATTTTAAAAAGACAAAGAGTGCAGATAAAAACACTGTCAGTTGTCTTTACTGAAAAAAGGCGGCGCTGAAAAGGAAGATTTTTATCTTCCTCTTGAACATTGTTAAAATGACGGCTGTTCCAGAGTTCTGTTGCTGAAACTTAAACAGTGTTTCTCCAGGTTTAGTTCTAACTCTGGGCTTGAGCAGAAGCTCGTCCCAGATGTTCTGGTAGTGCAGTAATTAAATAAAAGTTGAGACTGTAGACCAGGGGTGGGCTAACTAAGGCCCGGGGGTCACATGCGGCCTGTTGGCCTGTTCAATGTGGCCCGCCAAGCATTTACTAATATTTTACTAATGATTAAACACTGCATATATCTTGCCTTTCTTTTCAATATTTTGCAGTAATCAGTTGATTCCACTATACGACATGCTCCAAACAAATACCTTTCCTATATGCAAAATAAATGGGTTTCTATTGAGCAAAAGTGATTTCCTCATGTTGGCCCCGGCCCGCCACAAGAGTTACATAATCTAATGTGGACCTTGGAGAAAAATGATAGCCCACCCCTGCTGTAGACTATAATTTCATGCACATTTGAAAAATATATAGCATAATAGTTATTGTATGTATAACAGATATTGTGAGGCTCTTTTAGCAAATAAAATTGAAGTTCCTACAGAGATACAGTGAAGACACCAAAGCTGGACTAATCCAGCTCAACCTCCTCTCGGCTGCATCACCAACACAGAGCCAACACATAGCTCACATTTTCCAGAGTTCACTGCCCTCCATCAGTGGATTAAACGACCCCCTGAAATGTTGGTCCTCACCTCGGGGCCTGCCCTCCCTTCCCTCTCTGCCCCCCCCCTCACTGCTGCTGCCTTTGTGTGTGTTTGTGGGCGTCCCGGGGCCAAGCCTGAGGCGAGGCTCCCATAGTGCTCTGCAGCCGACCCACCCGAGGGCTTCGAACGCAGCCCGGAGCTCATTTCTGCAGAGCTCGACTCTATAGAGCGGCCTCGGGGCGAAGGGGAGCAAGAGGGGGAGGAGGGAGTCACACCCAAAACAGGCCCAGAGGCTCAGTGTGACCCCTTTCACTCAGCTCCAGTCACATTCACTGAGTTAAAGGCTGAGTGTGTGCGGTTTGACGAGAAAGGTCATGTCTTCATTACTCAGCTTGCACAGAAAACGAAAACATAGACAACTACAACCATTTGAGATTTGTGGAGAGGGAAACAAAAAAGGAAATAAACATTGAGCCCAAATGTAATTCCTTTTACGACCACTAGATACTCCGTTTAGTTTAAAATGTCATGTCATTCATACCTCAACTTTACAGAAAACAGACGTTTAGTAGAAAAGCTTTTGCACAAAAAAGGGAAATAACTACAACCTACAGCCAATAGTGGTTTAAGTGTAACTTGTAATTTACCATTTGTCCCACTCTCGTCCGGGGGAGTAGATACTGTTGCATATGTCCAGCCTGTTGTTATATGTGATGACTGGACCTTAGCTGTGCCCTTCCTGTGATCCTGTCCCAGCCCATGGACCCCTTCTGACCCCAGTTGCTCTCCCTCAAGTGGATGGACTATTCCCGATGATATTTAACCAACTATAACCATATTCATTCTCATTTATACGTATGATGGACTATTTGTCAGTGACTGCTCTGGACACATTGCAGTCCGTCCTGAGAGTGGATCCTCCGTCTGTGGCTCTCCCTGGGGTCTCTCTTTTTCCTCTCCCTGATGGAGGATCTATGGACAGGGGATGCTGTCCTGTTTAACCTGTTGCATATTTACTGTATTTTGTGAAGCCCTTTGAGGCAAATGTTACCCATTTTGCAAAAATAAAAGTTAGTGCCACGCTAGACAGCAAAACAATTATTAAAACTGTACAATGCCACTTTACAATCATTACATATTACAGTCCTAATCAGCCCTTCAACTAACTGGCCCCTGTCCAGGTTGTAAAACTGTTCTGATCCAACATTTGCTAAAAATAAAATAAAAAGTAGACAATCCAATACCGCTCGGGGGTGAAATTACAGAGTTCAACCTACCTTCTAATGGAGCTAATGGAAACACTGAGAGTGTTTTTACAATCTGGCTTGAGAAAGTTAACAGCTTCAATATAAAACATGAAAAAAACATGCAGAAATTTGGAAAATGTAGCCCAATTACATTGTCTCAATCTCAGCCTTTACACCAAAAAGCACACTGGTGGTTTTACCTCAGATCCCGTTGTGGCGCCCCCTGGTGAGTCCAGCTTGCGTTTCTTTCGAGGTCCGATGGCAGCGAGCGCCGTGAGGTTGGCGTCTCTCTGTCGCATCTGAGCCAGTTCTTGCTGCTGCATCTAAAACGGAAAAAAAAAAATCACATTTACATTTATAACCCCCATGATCACTACTCCCCAATATATTCTCTATCTTTTAAAATATAGAATATATGAGTCTTAGTTCCAGCCTGTGAGCAGCTGAAGCAGGGGGAATATAATGAGTGCTCCATGTGCCGTCCTTCTGCTTTAATTATTGTTACAGTGCGTTAATGAGTCTGTAAACGTTGGCCTGGATCTCATCGTCTGTCCACTCGGCTCTGCGTCAAACGGCCCACGTACATTTCACTCTGTCGGCTTCACACACAGCAGCTGGTGATTTAGTCCATAGAGTCAGAGAACAGAGGCTTATGCAGAAGTGAGGGTTAGGCACAAGAAACCTCTCATCAACCGTCATTAATATTAAACTTTGTAATTTACAATCTTAGTCTTGTTGCTTTTGTTTTAACCTTGATAACTGCAGTGAGCCTTAACGAATTGATCAAGATTTTTGCTGGTGTTCAATTAGCTTTACTTTATTAACAAACAAAACTAGCTCTTGTCCATAGAAAATAGTTTTAGGAGGTATTTGTAGATAACTTTTATGTATTGCCAGTAATAATTGTAAGGTAGGGGCTGAAGCCACTGAAGCCTTGTCAGCATTCATAAAGTATAAAAAAGTAGAGAAAACAAACCTCTTTTGCCTTCTGTTTGAGCCGAGCCTGCTCAGGATCCTCTTGTCTCGCACGACTCTGAAATTCAGGACAAAAAGAATATAAAACTATGCATTACTTAATGTATGCATAAATTATAGGCAGAAAATTATTATCTCACTGATTTGTGCATCTCCTCCCAGAGAGGACACTGCTATTAAACTATACTCAGTGTTTCTCAGTAATCACGTGACTTTAGAGCAGTGTTTCTCAAAGTGTGGGGAACAGAGGTTTGACAGGTGGGGCGTGACGGACAGCAGGGTATGCATTAATATGAGGCTCAAAAGCCACCACTAACAAACATATAGGCTATTTACTCCTGTTTATTTATTTACTTAGGCGGAGGGTGTAGTGTGGCGGAGGGTGTAGTGTGGGGCTTGAAAGGTCTCCCTCCACCAAAGTGGGGAATGGCAGAGGAAGAAGAACCTCTGCTTTAGCCCATGAGAATTGCATGTGTCTATTCTTTGTCTTAAAATTAATGAACTGATTTACACCAATTAATTATTTCTTGGAAACATTTGATGAAAAATGCCAGTGTCATGGTGGGTCTAAGGACAGGGGATGTTGTCTAGTGCAGTCTGTTAAGCCCTTTGAGACGACTGTTGTTGTGATATTGGGCTATACATAAATAAATGTCTTGTCATTGCATATATATATATATATATATATATATATATATATATATATATATATATATATATATATATATATATATATATATATATATATATATATATATATATAAACTAAGTAACTAATAAATGACCTTCATAATTCAAATACAACGGTAAGACTATACCATGTACAAACTACAGACAAACAGGAAAATTGACAATCTCTGGGGGAAAAAAGGTTGTAAATTTAGATTAAAAAGGTGCTGTTTTTTTATGACGGTAAAACATTGATGACATTGATTCAGATTTCAAACACATCCGCTTATGTCAGTACATGTATGTAATGTGCCGTATACTTATAACTTTGCGTTCGGTCGTACCTTTGCTGCCTTCATGAGGATCTCTCTCTCCTGTTCGTCTTTCCTCTGCTTCTCCATTCGCTCCAGGTGCTCAAAAAACCGCAGCTGAGACCGAACGTCCGACGACTGCTCGTACTTATCCTCGTCCTGATCGGGATGAGAGAAGATTAAATGACTAGTATGTTCATTACCCAGTATACAGGAAGTGATAGTCACTGTGGCTACTCCATGGTACTGGGCATATTTAGAAAACACATTACTCTAAGTTCTAAATTGTTATATTGCAGCTTTCCACTGATCATGAGGTTTTTGTCTGAGTTCAAGGATTTCAGTTTTACATTAGTTTTGTATTGAAACATTTTTAATTGCTCTCTTTAAGGCATTACTCCAACATTAATAAGCGCCATTAAGTTTAAAAAAAATAACATTAAGCAAGTTTTTTAGTGAGCATTTATAAATAGTGTATTTACTAATTTATTGTTAATGTTTAATTAACAATTTACTACTGCTCAAATGTGTTCTTAAAAAGTGTTAGCTTATAGCTATATTAGCAAACATGAAGATTTAGTCGTCAGTAAATGGGCTTTACTGACTTTATACATTAGTATTTTATTGCGGACGATGCATACAGCTTGTTATTAAGTTGTGTTAACTTTTTTTGTATACATTTGGTTTCCCTGGCCATTTTTCAACTTTGTGCTACTTACAGCTAAAGCTACGGCCAATCACACACAAATGTTAACAGAACCAATCAGAAAGCAGTATTGTGTTCAAAGAGGCAGGGCTTGTTGTGGAGGCGCTGATCAGGTTCAGTGCCGATTTTTCGATTGGTGACTGGAAGATATCAGGCCAAAGTTTTAGTATGAGACTTAAAAACTTCAACTGTGGGAGACATTTTGATAGAGGGACGGTTTAGGGCCGACCCCCTTTGGTTTTAAATACTGTCCTAGGAACCACAAGCTGGAGCTGACCCTCGGACCTCAGTGACTTTACTGGTGTATAAAATTTGGATGAGGTCCAAAATATAGAGTTGGACCAGTCCATTCAACGATTTAAAAACAAACAAGAAAATCTTAAATAAATTCTGAAACAATCATGAAGCCAGTGCAGAGAGGACAGGATGACCGCAGCGTTCTGGACCAACTGTGAGCGTAAGAGGGCGTTCTGATTAATACCAAAGAACATTAGTCTTCGAGACGCGTCAAAACAAAAGTGTGCATGACAACAATTTCAAGTTGCCCTTGACCAAAAATGTGACCCTTGACTGCATAAAGTGATTTAAAAAGAATACTCCTCTTATATACTCACTTATATTCATTGACCAATTGTCTTTAAGAGATGGCTTTAAGGTCTCCTCACCTTCCCACCGTCAGTTCGATGTTGAGCCACAGCAGAAACTTTCTCCAGCAGCAGTCGAAGTCTGGACTGAGTCGCATGAGAAATTAGGTTCACCACGTCCAGAGGCACCTCCGTCACACCCATTTTTTTGGCTAAAGTCAAACAATCAGAACACATTAAAGCACATCGACAGCTAAGATTACAACTACCACTTAGACATATTCTGTTACTTTTCAAGTTGTGCATTTATTTAGCAGCTAATACAAAGTTTTTACGTCTCAATTGGTGATCAATCAGCCATTTTCAGATTGTACAGAATGCAACAGTTAGACTCGAAACAAAAAAAAAAAAAAAAAAAGAGGGAGCATTTTGCTCAACTCTATACTTTTCATTTGGGCTTTTGTTGGAGATTTTCTTCAAAAAGATCACATAAAAAAGGGTCGTACTTTTGACCTTGTGGATAATTTTTGCATTTTTATTTAGACTTTGGCCATTTTGGGGTTATTACTGAAAAATAAGAGCAGTCCACAATTAGGAGCACAACCTAAACAAAGCTGATTAACTCAACACTCCACTAAATTATTCCAATGGTTGAGATTTAAATATAGCTGTTTTTGTTTTTTTTTTAGCTGCAAACAATTGTTTTCTAATTATTCCTTGAGCCATCAGCTGGATTACTTTGCTATCTAAAATTAAAGTGTTTTATAGCTTGATTGCCTGATTGAACTGAAGGATACCAGTGAGACAATATAAATCACATAAAACAGATTTGAACAGTTTCTAAAAAAATTGGTGTCACTATAGATCTCAACAGTATATTTGGGCATCCCGATGAAAGTGCTCGTACCCATGTCCAGCATGCGGCGGTGCAGGAGTCCTGTTGGAAGAAAGGCCTCGTCTTTACATGAGCGGATCATTGTCCCCACGAGCTCGGAGCTGGTCGCTAAAATACGGGCGTTCTCCTCGTTGAGGTTCACTCCGGCCATCGAGGCCACGTCGTTGATGTCGTCGTCGTCTCTGGGTACAAACAGCCGCATTGTTAGTAAGAGCAGTTAACTAATGACTTGTTAGTCAACACCTAACTGACAATGAATTCTGCTTCCTTTCCATCTCCTCCTATTCTTAAATAAATAAATAAAAATTCCAGTCTTTTAGCTTTGTAAATTGTGCTGGGCTTTAACAGACATGCTTTTTGTTACCATGTGTTGTTAAAATTGCTTAGATTGTTTTTCTCACTAATAAGTTGCTTTGGATAAAAGCATCTGCTAAATTAATAAATGTAAATGTTGATAAATCTACGGTTTATGTAAAAAGGGACAGATCTCACACATATACAAATCAATCACGGCAGTAGTGAGTGCTCATATAGTTAGTACGGTGAACAGTAAAGACTGTTACATACTCGGCAAGAAAAGAGAATTTTTGGGTAAAATTACATATGTTTGGTTTGGGTATTCTTGCAGCTTGTTCTTGACACATTGTCTGGGCAGAACAATTTTTCTTGTATGTGTCCGAGAACTATTATGTGATTGGTCAAAAATCTGAAGTGGTTAATGGCAGTGGTGAACAGTAACAAAGTAAATGTAATTCGTTACTGTACTTAAGTAGTTTTTTCCAGTATCTATACTTTACTAAGTATTTTCATTCAGGGATACTTTTACTTTAACTTCATTACATTTCAAAGTCAAATATCTTACTTTTTACTCAATTACATTTTGCAAAATTAGTCGTTCCTTTTTATTGGATATTAATTATTTAGTGGATAGAAAAAAACTGAAGAGGGCAATCACGCGGCAAACCCCCATCAGGATACGGCGCGCACTCTGTTTTGAACTGGTTAACGGTTAATTAGTGCGTCAGTGCAACAGCATATCATTCTGAGAGTGCTGATTGTCTTCACTCTTCATTAGGATGGAAGAATCACAAACTCCCGAATCTAAAGTGCCAGTGCCACAACATCCATGGCCTAATTTGCGATGATATTTTGAATTCGTTGAAAAGAAGTCCTTCATATTAAACTGTCTTTTTTGCCTGCCTCGGAACTCTAAAATTTCTTTGTACTGGAATTCTCCTTCCAATCTTAAGAAACACATTGAGGTAAGCCATTTTCATTCTGGTGGTAATTTTTTATTGAGTGATCTAACAATAGCTCGCACCATTGTGTTTAAGCTAACGTTAGTTAGCTGTTCCACCAACGTTTGTAGTAATTATTTTAAACTGAGTGATTCCAGATTGTGAAATGACAGTTGATTGATGTTAACACTTTTGGTAGAATATAAATTAAATTTTGACTAGTTTTATATGTAGCTTATGATGCTAAACAGTTGAAAGGTGGAGTGGAGTGCTGCTTATTTTCAAAAGCTTCCAAGTTTTTGGGCTCATGATAATTTTAACAGATATCAGTGTCTGAATAATTAATATAATTCTATTAATAGATCAGTGTGTTAAGCGTAACAGAGTCTTGCAACATAAACATACGTAAACTGAGATAATTAAGCAAGAGACTGACAAAAATTATAAGGGCATTATAGCCATAATAAATTATAGTACTTGGATACTTAAGTACATTTGAAGGCAAATACTTTTACTCAAGTAAAATTTAAAAGGGAGTACTTTGGATTTTACTGAAGTAACATTTTACCTAGTGTATCTGTACTTTAACTTAAGTACCAGGGTTGTGTACTTCGTCCACCACTGGTTAATGGGGAGAAGTGAGGAGTTCTGCCCTTGAGTTTTTTGTAAAGTATGGAAAGTCCTGGTCAGAAATAAGTTTGTTCTTGGCACCTCATGGAACAAGAAAAAAAATTCTCTTTTCCTCAGAGTATGTAATGGCCTTAAGGGTGAGTTCACTCTTGCCGTGTTTCAAACGGACTCTGATGTGGTTCACTTGGATAAAATGGTCCAGATGAACCTCAGTGCCACCAAAAACGCTCTGAGACCCCTTCAAAACAGAGGTCTCAAAGCGCTTCCAAGTGAACTCTGGGACAGTTTGATCAAAATGTGAACATCGAGTGGATTATGGAAGAGCTCAAACAGGAAGAGCATCATAAATTGGCCAAAACATCACGTAACATTTAGTTTTCCAGAGGGAAACAATACTGTCCAACTAAATAAAATAAGAAGAGGTCAAATGTAAAGCACATAGAAGTTAAATTGCTATAGCAACATTCCACAATGGCATTTTGACTAACAGCACCATCTAGTGCATTCCTTAAAAAGTGTTGTTTTTCCGTTTGGTGTAGTTTAAAATGCAGCCGTTAACGCTTTGCAGACAAGGCTGGTAATCCAAACAAAATAGATAGTTTTCTGTTTTGGTGCAAACTAATGAAGTGTGAACACAGCCATAAACTTTTAATATAGCATTTCACAGTTAAAGAAAATCCACACATTATTTTGTGAGTCAATTTAACAGAGTGAGTTTCAAAGTGTTACTTTTCTTACAAAGTCTCTAGTTCCTACAGCTCTACCATATGTAACTAAAACATACACTCTTTCCACTAACATTTATCCTGGTTGTATTATTACAATATTAATATATTTATATTTTTGCAGTGGAGAAAAACTGTTTAATTAATTTGATCTTAATTTAATATTGAAACAATACTGTATAAAACTGGTCTGAAAGAAATACATGGCCTAATTCATTAAACATCTTTCCAGATTGGCATACATTAACCTAGAATACCGTTTTAAAGAACATAGGAAATACATAATAATTTTGGTCTCACAGAGTCGTTATGTTAGTCCTCAAGAAGAATATATTAAAGAATAAGACACATTTGTTTTCCATGTGTCTAATTTGATTATTAAAATCACAACAGTGATTGCGTTTCTTAACTTGTCCTCAATTTTAATACAATTCTGAGAGGACAGTAAAACTTCTCCAGCACTGAATTTTAAGTTTAGATGTTTGTATGCAATGTTCAGGTGCCGACCTCTAGTGGACAAAACAACTAACTGCAGAAGTACTCGTCTTTTGTAGTGCTTTAAATCATTGATTTATCACCTGAAAGTCCCGCCCCCCGGGTCACTGAGCTTCTTCTGATTAGCTTGTGCTGCCATTATCGGACTCCTCCCCAGAATCGGGCCTCGTATTAACGAAGCTGCAAAATAAAAAAATAATAAAAATTAAAAAAAGTCACCATTACCACAAGGTCTTACACACAAAATTATTCTTCAAAAAGATACATTTACTGGATCATAAATGGGTTAAAAGTAAATAAAATACCTTGTGGCCTGAGGTTTTGACTGATAACAACAGGTCGCGTCATTGTTTGAACGCCCGGTCGAGCCACAGCCTGCAACAAAGTAGAGACATGGTAGAGACAAGAAAAGTACTGGATCTCTAGCTTTTATAGACAATTATATATAAAAAAAGTTTATTTTAGATTATTACTTCAAATATATATATTCTAAAGTAAACACAAGGCTATAATATATTTGGAAAAAGTAAATAACTCAAGCAACAAGAGATTTTAGAGTAAAAATGACACGCGGAAGGAAAAATGGGTGGGATTAAATAACTCGCACTTAAAACGTGCTTATTTCTTAGTTTGTTTGCGTTTGTCTGACATGGTATGTGTTTCATTTATTGTCAGTAAAATTATTTATGACAACCAGGACTTTTTTGCTATTTGTTTGGAAAGACTAAACTACAATGATCAGAGTTAGCCGTAGCTCCAGGCCCTGTTTTGAGAAGCAGGATTTGTTTAAACTCTATCCATCCATCATCATCACCGTCTAAAGGCCAGGTTACACAACCAGGCTTTTCCTCTCCTCAGACACTTCCCATTGCTTCCCCTACGTCTCTCTGCTCCATGTTATACTGCTAAGACTTTTGGTCAACATGAGGGGGGCCAGAAGCAAGAATGTTAAACCTAGAAAGAGGAAAATTTAGCATTTTCAGTTTCATGGGAGGATATAAAACTCAGTTTATCCAATTCTCCTCTTCTGCCGTTTCTTAAAAGATTATATCTGATTAGATCACCTTTTTCCTCATTTATAGCAATAAAGAAAAAGAAAAGAAATATTTTTAAATATCTGTGAAAGCACAACTATTAAGACATATAATAATATAATTTAATATAATTTTGAGCTGAGGCAGATTGTGTGAACAGGACTGTTGTTGTACCAGAGAGGTGGCGTTGGTGAGCGGAGCCCCAAGCCTCACGGTGCTGGTGGTGGGGCTGATGGGGACCTGGGGTCTAATGGTGGAGGTGGTGACAGCTCCGGCGGCGGCCACAGGGGGAGTCAGGGACTGCTGGTTGCTCAACGACTGACGCAGAGCAGGGAGGCTTTTCTGGAGAAGAAAGGGACGAACAGTAATTAAGATCGGTTTGTCTAGGCTAGTGGCTCTACTTTTTTGTCCCAGGTCTTTATTAACAATTTAGTTTCAGACACAGTTTTATTACACTTTTGACTTTTTTGTTCCAACTATTACTCCACAAAACTACAGATGCCTCAGAGAGTCAAAACTCACACTACATGCGTTTGTGGAGGTGTGATTTTGCATAATTTATCTAAAGCCAGTTATGTTTTTAAACAAAATGCTAACCAAATATACAAAATCTGATCTCAAATGGTAAAAAACAATTCAAACTTCACAAAAGATTATACATAATAATATAAAATATTTTTTTCCAGGACATTGTACTTGTTTAATCAATTTACCATAGATTTAAATGACTGGAAACAGAAATAAATATTGCAGATGATTTTGGCGAAATTTGAAAGCTTATAAAAGCACTAACAGTAAACTACTGCCAATTCTTTTTTTTTTCTCTTTTTAAATAATGATCTTGCCTAATTTCAAGTACCTGGACATCTGAGTGTAAAAATAAAACAATAGTATTAAGCATAACTGTAGAAGTTGTATTTGTTATTAGTAGTGCGTGGTGGGTTTTACTTTGAGGAAGGGGATGAGGTAGGGCTGTGGAGAGGACTTGAGCTCAGCCTGAAGCCGAGTCGTGAACTCCTCCGGCTCAATCTTAGCATCCTGAAACACACACAAGTTTTTTATTTTAGACTTGTTGTGGAAAGATAACTGCTGAATGGATAATTAAGACAAATAAAAACTTCCTCACAAGTAGGTCCTGCACCAGGCTCTTCACGTTTTTGGAGGTATCTGGGGAGGGAGAGTTGTGCGAGGCCAGTTTGATCAGCGTTGCCAAAAAGTTCTTGCATTTCTTCACATTTTCTTGCATTTCCTGTTAAAACACAAATTAGAAGTATGTCAATCAAAAGTAATCACATTTGTAACTCAGGTGTACAACTAACAGAGCAGAAACAGAGGAATTGATTAATAATAAACGTCTGTATAGATCTCATATAGGCAGTATTAATATGCAAGTTTATGCAACTTTTGGAGCACGTAGAAAGTCCAAAATAGAATTGTTCAATAAGTGATTTTTTCCCCCTGGAGGTGGGGTGAAGGCAGGGCATTATTGATCAAATGGGTTAGGATGGCTTCCTTGGTTTTTTCTGGTGATAATAAACTACGAGAGTCAGAACAGAGTCAGAGTACAGACCTGTGAGATCACATTGACCCTGGCAGGGGTGGTGGATGTGGCACTGGGGGTGGTGCTGGCCTTGTTCAGGACCGTCCCACCGGCTGTGATAACTGTAGGGGTTTTCTGAGGTGTGGTCATCTTTACTGACACCGTCGATCCACCGGGGGCGACACTGAGTGCCTTCTGGGAAATACACAGAGACCAACGCAAGAGAAAAACACAACTATCAGAGCAGATACCGATGATTTTACTGCTGAGAAGTGTTAAGATGTGTTATAATAGAAGTTTACAGGCTTTAAATTAGGGATGAACAATTAATTAAATCATAGAAGTCATTTGTCACATGAATCGTTTTGCAAAAAATTTAAGTTGATTATTAACTTGAGAGATGCTAAGCTACGCTGTGTGTTACAAGGAGAACAAGAACAAAAGTTCTGAGACAAAAAGAGTTAGGGCTTAAAGCTCCACTATCTGATATTCTGTTGTTTCTGTCTCCACTCTCCTCCAAAAGCAGTCGAGGAACCTCTTCTGTTTCTCCTTTATAAAAAAAAATATTCAAATAAAAATACACTTTATTGGCACCTGTTAAACTTCCTGGAACGTCATATGAGTGTCAACAAATGGGAGCACTCCTTTTTAAAGCATGTGATTGGCCATGTTTTTCTGTTCCTGAGAAACTTGTAAAATTCTCCATAATAAACAGTGGATGAATAAAGCCTGTTTTTTTTCACAAATTATTTATTTTACAGTAAACAATTTGGGGTTTAAACCCCTCAACTAGAAGAAAAATGTACCATCTGTTTAAGACTGTGTTGTCATGTTGTTGTACCGTTGCACAAATGTAAAGAACATACTGTGTCCCAACAGAGGACAGGGGATGTAGACTATAGTTGCCTGGTGGGGTCCCAAATCTTACTTCTTTGAGACTCAATATGTCTGCTACATATACTGTGTATTTTCCTGAAAAAGGAAATGGCACTTTCTCTCAATGACTGGCGCTAAAGCAGAACAAAATTAAGAAACATCGGCCCCCCTTTACACCCTGTATTTTAAACTCAGTAATTAAAGATTCATACAAATTTTTTACATATAGGCCTGGCCAACAAGAAACAGGACTTTGCGTGGGTCATATCTATCAAATGTGATTAAATTATTTTCTATGTTTTTTTTCTACATAATCAATAATTGCAATGCTGGTAGTAATATTGGTATTATCATTTTCCAAAATTGTTCAGCCCAACTTTAAATGTTAGAAATGTGGTAGTTTCAATCAAAAAAGAGATAAAAACCCACCTGTACTGCCGTGGAGGAGGGAGGCTGAGCCAGCCGTGTCTGAGCAGAGGCCAGTCGAACAGCCTGCGTTACAGGAGCCTGAACGGGACAGAGACACTGTGTTTAGAACAATATGATGCCAAATAACCATTTCATTTCACATCTGACATTCAGATTCCTTTTTTAATATTTACTACATTAACAAAAAATTGTTGTTTTTAAGGAAGCCTTTATTGAATAAAAATTATCAAGCTTATGTATTAATACATATTTTTAACACTTGATTTTACTGTATTTTTAGCTTTAAACTGGGATGGGCACAAATATTCTAATATTTGATCTGCAATATATTTGAAAAACAAAAATAGTATTCAAAACCTGGAGTCTCGTTAAGGTAATACGTTTGGAGGTGTGGACTACAGCTACTTTGACTGATAAAAAAACTTTAAAAACTTTTGGAGTTTCCTTTGCCCAAGAAGAACACGCTGAGCCATGCCACGCCAAACAGAGCTTTCAGAGGAACTACAATAAAGAATTTACATAAGGCTGGAAAGGGTTACGAGTTATTTCAAAGACTTTCAAAAAAATTTACCAGTCTACAGTTAGGACAACAATCCACAAATGGAGACGCTTTGGGACTGTTGCTTATTATTATAGATTATAACTGAGCAAAACCATTCTGAAGGAAGAATGGGCTAAAATTCCTCAACCATCTCCAGGTCTGATCCACAGCTACAGGAAGCCCCAGGTTGAGGTTATTGCTGCCAAGGAGGGGGTCAATTATAAATTATAAGGGTTCACTTACTTTTTCCACTGCAATTTTGAATGTTGACCAAGTGGTGTTCAATAAAGACATGAAAGATCAGAATTTTTTGTGTAATTACTTTTAGACACGTTTGTCAATAGCCTTGAGTTCGATAAAGGTCAGATCACATTTTAAGATTAATTTATTCAGAAAACCATGAAATTCCAAAAGGTTCACATACTTTTTCTTGCCACTGTACATGTGTTTTTTTAATAACCCGCCCAAACCTGTTTTGCAAATAAAGTAACAATTTCGTAACCCGCGGGTTATGAGACAACCCACGCATCACTACCACACGGTGCTCGCTCTTCCTGTTCACGTGTACAGCTGAGTCATGTGACAACACAGTGACACACAGAGCGGGGAAAGGAGGTGACACCTGTCTACTTTTTAAATAATCTGCTTGGCCCTAATGTTCTTCGTCTCCCTCAATAGAGCAGCAAAGGATCTGTGTAGGAAAAAAAAAATAACAGCTACTTGCCTAACTGACCTGATTTCCATCATTAGTCTTAAAGAGCCGTTCAATAGATTAAATTTGTTAATGAACGTCACAACTCAAACCTTTAGTGTCGTATTTTTTTTATTTTTTGGTATTTATATAGCGTTTTTCTACCAGTGTCACAGTTGATACCACTGGAGGCAAGGTAGGTTAAGTGTCTTGCCCAAGGACACAATGACAGTATGCGGGGGGAGAGCGGGATGTTACAATGTTTTGGGATGTTTCGACTGGGGATCAAACTGCCCACCCGCCGGTCGAAGGACGGCCGCTCTTCCCACTGAGCTACTGCCACACTTTTTTTTTTTTAAATGAAATGATGTCTTCTGCCTTTAAGCATGGCAAAGTTTGGAATTACTTTGAAAAAATAATTATCTTGTGTGAAAACTTTGTTAGGTAAAACAAATTTATCACAATAGCAACTCTTAAAACACTTTGATTTTCAGCTTCAAAAACACAGTATGTAGCCTGTAACTTTGTTTCTGTGTAAGATTTATACCCCAATACACTTGTTCGGAAATACATTCCCGTCTCATTAAACTTCATTTAAATAAATGTTTGAAAATTCACTTTTTATGAGCTTAAAAATTTGATTTTGTAGTATTTGTTACAAATGCCCATCCCTACTGCTAATACAACTTTGTTTACCTAATTAGTCAGAATCTACTCTTTTTGGACCACTTTTTTAAATCTAAAACTATAAACATTTATAACAAGTACAAAAACCCCAGATGCTCAGTCCAGTAGTCTCTTTCTCTAGTCTGATCCCACTAAAAATAATTTTGATTATTTATAAATCTGATTGCTCAAATGAATATAAGTGACAGAAGAACATACTACGGCGATACAAGTTGTTCTTGGCAACACAATACACTTGTTGATACAGCAATTATGATCAATTTGTGATATTTTGTGCAGATATTGATCAAAATGGTGTTGTTTGGTACCGGACTGGCTGTGCTGACCCGGATGGTGGCCCCTGCGTTTGGAGTGGCAGGTCTTTGGGCGATGTTGGCGACTGTTTGACCTTGCGCTGATTTGGCCTGAGCCTGAGCCAGGACCTGCTGCGGGACCATCACCAGCTGACCCGTCTCCGTCCGCACCAGAACCATTCCTAAAACAGAAAGTGAGGACATTTATCAGTTACACAAGCTCCCAGAAAAATGTGTTAGTCATCTGTAGAGATTTGTTTTCTATGGTTTTATCAGAACTAATGGGTTATATGAGCACTTGTGTTGGGTGTATTTAAAGAGCAAAAGAGCAGGTTCTAAAATGAAACGGCTGTCAATCAATTACTAGCAACTGAAAGAGGAAACAAATAGACTTTAAGATTCAGACTTAATGCAAAGGCTTCAGACAGACGAATATAAGAATTATTCAGCAAGCTCTTTCTCGGTAAAAAGGGCAAAGGCAATAAATTGCTGACTTTATTATTTAGTCAATTTTTTAAACATATATTATAAAAAGGTAAAGCCGTTGATTTGCAGGAAAGCTTGTTTAAGAGGTCAACAAACACTTAATGAAGCACATAATTATCTTTACATTAGCTCTAACATCTCCAGTGTCCCATAAGTGTCTTCCCATTTGTGCCAAAGACTAAAATATTTTAGGTTAACTTTGCGCTGCAGCTGAATTCTTTTGTGTCACTAAAATCTATCTTAAAAAAATCAATTGTGTCAAAATAAAGTCATGCAGATCCTTCTATTAAGTTTGTGAAGTTATAGAAGGCATCTACAGTCATGGGCATGTGATTGTTATTCTGTTCCTCATTTATACAACCACAACCCTGATCAGTCCCAGTACAAGCTCCTCACTGTGCTGTGTTTGAACCAAAATATGGAACATTTCTCAACAGCAGATATTGTAGAAATATCACATAAATGCTGGGCATAAAACCAAAATATCACTGGCTCCAGTCACATCTGAACATAGTTTGGTCTTAGTACCACAACTTATTTATTATATTAGAGCTCATATACAGTGAAGAGTGTTATAGAATCATAGAAGTGTATAGTTCTAGTGTACTAAATATTTAGTATAGTTATAACTGTGTTAATTTTATTTCAATATAATAATAGTTTTTATCTACAGGAAAAAAAATAATAGAAACAGTGACTATATTACCAATTGTATTGTATATAAAAGCTTAAAGGAAGACTTAACTAGGACTAAGCTCAGGATTAAACCAGAACTAATGTAGCTTAAGTTTATTAACGTTAAAGAACATGGCCCGAGAACAAAATTATTGATTAACTAATATTTTTAAATATCCATCTAGAGTACCAGAGTTTGAATTCCACCGCTGTGTAGGAAATTCAATCTATCCACAAGTAAAACCACATTTATAAAAACACTTAACTATCCCCATATTCTTTTTCACATCTATGTTAAGTTGTGTTTTCACACAACTTGATGAAAACTATAGGCCCCAAATCAAAATGAAAGTTCCAAACTGTTAACTTTTATGTTATTTTGTCATTTAAAAAGATAATTTTGCCAAGAAAGCCCCAGATTGACAAATAAATTACAAGAGTCAATTAAGCTGATCACCAAGGTTCTGGAAAACTGTTACAAAACGCACTGAAAAAGCAGTATATTTTGATATTTCAGCCTCCGTGTGGACATGAGTGTGGACTCTCACCTGGAGGCATGGAGAACCCCGGGGGCAGCTGGATGGTGGTTTGCTGCTGTGGCCTCACAGCGAGCGGAGGCTGAGGCGCTGCTGCTCTGGCGGTCACCAGCCCAGGCCTCTGCTGCTGGATGGAGGTGGCCACAACGGAAGCCCCGGGCCGCACCACAGTCATTCCCGGCTGGACCACCCCGTTCATCACCGGCTTCACCCCCGTCATCGTTGGGGTCGTCACGGTTTGAGCGACAGGAGATTGTGTTGCTGCAGGAGGAGGTGTGTTTGCTAAAATCACACTGTTCCCAGAAACTGACTGAAGTGGGACCGTCATTTTGTTGTGTAGCAGAGGGTTGGTGTGGTTCAAAACCTGAGACGTGGACGGGACACCTTTAAGGTCAACTCCATTCTGGTTTGGGACGGGGCTAGGGTGTCTCTGCAGAGCTACAGAAGGGTTTGCCACTGAGGTCTGAGGGAACGGAGGTTGTGAAGCCATAGTGGTGATGATGGTAGATCCACTTGCGCTGGCAGTACTTATGACGGTCCCGGGCTGAGAGGGGACAGAGGCCGAGTTCACTAACTTCACAGACCCAGGGGTACCGTTCAAACCCTGCAGGCTGGGAGAAGCAGGGCTAGGAGCCAGGACAGGGGCAGGAGCCACGTGGAAGCCAGCAACAGCAGCAGCAGGACATGGTATGGAGGAGACAACAGGAGGCGCTCCAACGGCTCCAATGGCTGAAAAATACAATATACACAAACATACGGTCGCCATTTCCATTTACTATTCTTTCACAAATCTTCTTTATTGCTGCAATTATGAGGTTAAATAGAGTATACATTAGGCTAAACAATATACAAAGGCATAATAATATACAGTTTAAAAAAACAAAAATCCAGAATGCAAGAAACCTCAAATCTCATGTTCTTTCCTGTGACAGAAATTCACACTGTGCCAATATAAAAAGTTTTGCCCATTCAGAGCCTTAACTCAAACTGTGTTCTGACCAAATAAAAAATTACCTGGTTTAGTCTTTAAGTTTTCATTTAGCCCCACTTTTGAACAGTGGAGTTAAGTCTAGATCCTTTTATTTCTTCCTAAATGTGAATTTGTTGAACTATTACAATGTCAAAAATGCTGTGTAGACTATATTTAACATAATTACTGCAAATTTTATTTTATTTTTAAAGTCCTATGACGTAGTGCAAACTACTGCTGACTTTAAAACAGTTATTACAATTATACAACAATAATAATCCCCAGTCTTTTACAGCTGAAAGACACCATCAGTGATGTCAATCTAATCTGACAGACTGGTTTAGTGGTAATTTTGGACAAATCAGTTTAAAGAACAAGCTTCTTTGGTGAGGATTAATAAATATCTACATCCAGACACCTACAAAATTGCATACACATCTTCAGCCTTGAGTTTGTGTTAGTAAATGTTAATTTAAAATAAAGAAAATCCCAATGAATTAAGCTACTGAAGGATATTTCTAAAGATAGCTGGTGATAGCTCTAAAGAGCAGTCACCTATCTCTAGCAATATTAACTTGTAATTGGTATGTATTTTACACCAGACTAGATTTTATAGAGGATATTGCGCTTGTTGAAGTGAGTAGCTGATAGAGGTGTGCCACTATGAGTACTTTAATGATGGCACAATGGAGTCACTTGTCTCTAAACTTCATTTGTCAGCATTAGGAACTCATACTCAATACTAATTGGTATGTTATTTAGCACACAACTGTTTTGGGGGTTGGTTTTGTGGCTTATATAAGTGTAATACTATGAGCTAATTTGTAATTGGGAATAATTATATGTAATGACATCACAGTGTACTCACTCCTCTCTAAAAATATATATAATTAGCCAATAACTGATATGAAGTTTTTGTGGGGGGTTTTTGTGTTAATTTGTGCAGGGACCAAATACAGAAGCATTAATCAAAAATAATTTGAGAAATGGTTTGTAACAGACTGTAGCTCTCAGAGCTAATTTACATCTACAGTCCCTGAGACATACAAAACACTATAAAACAATAAAAACAATACAACATATACAAATGGAAATCATAATAACTCAATTCTATAGTAAAAGTACAATAAATCACATGAGTAATAACTGAATTTACCCAAAGCGAATTCAGCTTGTTGTGTCATTATGAGCTTCTTAGGAATAGTTCAATGACAACACAGTGTACTCACCTCAGTCTAAAGAACATTTGAGACCATTATCAGCTGTTAATGGTTAAATTGTAGGCATCAGCCTAGATTTTAAAAAGGACAATTTTTGTGGAAAGTAAATCATATTAGTGCGACACTATGGTCTACTTACGAAGATTAATGACAACACAGTGTACTCACTCTTTAAAAGAACAGCTGCCAGAATTTTTAGCTAATAATTGTTAGGTTACTTAGCATCAGACAGGGTTAGAAAGAAAATAAAGCTTGTTGTGGCAAGTAGCACAGAAGTGTGACACTATGGGCTACTCTGTGTATTCAGTGTAATGACAGCACAGTGTACTCACTTCTCTTCCAAGAGCATGTGCCAGTATTATTAGCTAATTATTGGTTGTTTAGCACCAGATTGTTTTTTTTTTAGAAATAAACTACAGCTATTTGTAGTAAGTAGCTGATAGAAGTGTTATACTAGGAGCTACTTGGGGATAGTTGGGTTAGTACACTGTCTACACGGGGTTCCCACTCTTTTCTGAGCTAATTTTTTGAGATATTTTCCCCGGTGTCTTACCTGATACTCCAGCGGTGCCGACGGAAGTAGAGGAGGTGAGTGTGCTCCCGGACAGCGGCTCATTAGCAGCAGCGGGTTCCCGGTTTAAGCCCGCTTTTGGATGCCCTTGTTGCGGCTGCTGCTCCGGAGACCCCACTCGCTCTCGCACTTTTCCTGAGAACTGGTTCCCACCGGGCGGACCTCCCTCCCGTTTTCCGTCGGTAAACGATGTAGCGGGAGCCTTTCTGTCGCCCAGCTGAGATTCCAAGGAGCCAACTAAGTCGCTGACCGCCTTCTCGTCCACCTCATTGAAGAGCATGTCCTCCAGTGGGTCGGAGGCTCCCGCCATCTTTGATGTTGGACCGTTGTGCAAATCGTATTTTAGAATGTACGCATGCGCTGAGGAGCCGTGTTGTTTTCAAGAGTAGACTTACCGGAAGTGGAGCGTGCAGAATTTGATTTTATTGTAGAGCATAGACAAACAGAGAGATCATAAAATACATATAATTTAATTTAATAGAAAATGAAGATACACGTTAACAACGATCAATGATACTGTCATCTTGTTTTATTATTAAATTAATCATCAGATAACAACAAAGCATTTACATATATCAGTTGTTTTATAAGAATCATTTTACCAACAAAACACTTTTTAATTAGACAAGGCAATGTTATTAATATAGCACAATTCAAAGTAACTCAAAGTGCAATTAATGGTGATTAACTGTAAATAACCTTGGTATTCTGGATATATATTATAATAATCATACCAATAATGCATGTTTTATAAAAGTTTAACAAGTAGTTTATTAACAGAGGGACTACATTAATTACGTTTACAGAGGAAAAAATGACATTTATAGATTAAAAATCAAGTTGACAGCTGGTACTTCATCAGGCAGCTTCAATGAGAATGAGGCAATCACAAATCTAAATATCTTTTAAGACTTTGATGGTAGCACTCTCCCTTGTAAAGATAGACCTGGCATGGCAGACTGCAAGCTGGCCTAGGAGACATTTTTATAAACTTGAACTGTAAGTAGTTTTTAGTGGCTCTACAAAGGTTAAAATAAACATTATGATGAAATTAAGAAAGTAAAAAGGCAAGAAAAATATTAATGTGAATATTTTAACTAATTTCCTTTAATGCTGTAATGTATAAATGCATTTTTGGCTGCTATTGTTGTTCATCCATCATGGTATAGTACATGAGTTTGGGCATCTGGATAAAGCAGTGGTATAAGGCAGTGATGAGGAGCCTCAGTGCAGGTGCATAAAGGGCCCTAAAGAAACAGGGCTCTAACTTTTTTCTTCACTTTTAAAACATGAACAATATTATAACAAATAAAAAATTTGAAAATATATCAAGTTATAGTAAAGAGTGATAGTTTGTGGAGTTATAGCTAAGGCATTAGTGTTACAACTAGATATATGTGTTTCTTTCTGCATTAACTGTGACAAAATAAAAGAACTTATATTCTATAATAAGTTGCAAAATGCGAGCCTCTAAAAGAATAATGTCTGCTACCATTGCTATAATTAACACCACAATGGCACTAAAAACAGTGATATTATGTCATAAAAGATAGTTAATTTTTGATTGAAATGTGGCTGGATTGAAATGTGGATATAAACTTAGTTCATGTCCAGTTAATTAAGAAGTCTCTCTAATAGGATATACAAAAGTCAGAATTGTTATTATATATTAATTACTTTGCCCAAATGTCTGTGCAAAAATTGTCCTGGTGTTTTTCAACAGTATATAATGGCTGACTTTTAGATAAACAAGAGACTAAAATATTCTAATACTACTGTTGGTTATGACACTATAACATGTTTGTGTTAACAAAATATTAAATATTATGTTATATTACATTACAGAAGTTTATAGAGCTCTGGACTTCACATGAGTAAATACATTCTATCAGGTAAAAGTGAGTAATATATGACCAGCGCCAGTGTAGCTATCAAATGGACAGACTTCATTTAGCTTTAATTACACAGTTATTAAATCAATATTCTGACCCTAAATTAGAGCTGTTATGAATAACAAACTTCCAGCCATCCATTTTCTTCAGCAGGCTTAAAGAGCTCTTCTGGGGGAATACCAAGACATCCCCAGACCAACCTAGACCAACTACAGAGTGTCCTAGGTCTTCCCTCAGGCTCCCTTCCGGTGTGACATGCCTGGAAAACCCCAGGAAGGGTTCCAGGAGGCAGCAGGAATATCTCAGCTGGCTCCTTTTGATGACCTTTTAACTTATTAAAAATCAATAATGGACATAATATGCTAATAATATCTATACCAGCAATGAATGACATGAATGTAGTGTATTTAAAAAGGACAACTAGGTATGTTAAATAAATAGATCAACCTGTGTTGATATTGAAAGTAAAAGAAAGAATAGTCTATGATGAACCTTTAACTCTACAAAGATACATAAAATCTTTCTTTATGTTTGTCTTACATGAGTTATTGTATTATAAAATATAATAAAGACAATATAATCCCTTTAGCTACAGTAATTTACCACTTATTAGCTTTGTAGAAAGGCTGCTGTCCTAGTATTTATTGTTCCTCTTCTATCTCTTTCAGCTCTAGCGTCTCACTGCAAAGCCTATTCTCGCGATACCACATTTTTCCCGTCGGTCCTCGCGGTCAGGGCCGTTCGTTCGATGGAGGATGAGGTAGCCGCC
This sequence comes from Neodontobutis hainanensis, assembly GCA_024349245.1. NCBI lineage: Eukaryota > Metazoa > Chordata > Actinopteri > Gobiiformes > Odontobutidae > Neodontobutis > Neodontobutis hainanensis. The sequence continues at coordinate 8,655,456 of JALDNG010000001.1, read as the reverse complement.
ATGTTGTAGCAGCGAGAACTGCGACTTCATTGGAAACAAACAAACAAGCACAAATAAGGATTGAATATCTTGCACTTGTAGACGCGGAGTTTAATCCCTGTTCGGTGTTTCTGACTTTACGGAGACACCATGAGCGGGGGGACGCCTTACCTCGGCAGTAAAATCAGCCTCGTTTCGAAGGCCGAGATTCGCTACGAGGGGATTTTGTACACGATCGACACCGAGAACTCGACTGTCGCACTCGCTAAAGGTAACGGAGCTAAGCTGCTAATGCTAATTTTCGACAACAGCGGTAGTTTTAAATATTTGTGCACGTTTTCGGTCTTTGATACACATTCTTGATATTCATATAAAAGCATTTGTCCTTATATATTTAAACAATATGTGATAACAAAGTTGGATGCGTACCATAATGTTCATAAGCAACTATAATCCATATACTTAGTTAGCCGCTAACTTTAGCCACACGCAGAATCCTTATAAAAGCGATGAGTAGCCACTCAAATACAAGCTACTTAAAAGAATCGAAATATTAATGTTGAGTAGACAATCCAAATAAACAGTTTGGGTTGTTTGTAATTCAAATTTTGGAATGGGTTTGATTAGCTAAATGTGTATGCAACGTGAGTCAGCTTTCTAACTTTATTATTCGGCTTTCATAAATTGTAAGAGGACAATACACCAGCAGTGCATTAAAAATACATTTACAAATGATTTTAAATGAGCAGTAATTTATCCCGACTCAAGTTTCTAATTATCTGGTGGTGTAATTAAACTGTCTTCAGCTGTTGTTGGCGGCTTTAACGCCTGACGTCATTACGTGCGCACGCCAAAAGATTTACTAACAAAAGCCTCTGACTCTTTTAATTAAAAATTGATTTTAGTAAAAAGGAACCAATTAGAAAACGGAGCGGGGGTTTAGTGTAGGGTTTTAGTGATGCCCTCTTATTATATCCACATCAAGCTCTCATTATGTAACCACTCAGTCAGTCAGGGTCAGCTCCTACAGAAGTAAAACTAACCTAGATTTTATGGGGAAAAAAGGTCAAAAACAATCTTTCATGTGACTGTGTACAGTTTTAAACTAGTGTTTTTAAATGGAAATCCCAGTATGGATTAATAGGATTGTAGTTGTGTTTAGACAATGCAGTGTAATGACTTTATTGATTCAACAAAGGGGAAATCCACTTGTTACAGCAGCTCTCGGATGAACAAAGTGCAAAAGTGTATACAATCTTCCAAATATAATAAAATATGAAGAATTGTTTACCACAGAAAAATTGTCACTTGCGGTGGTTGTTGCGCCACAAACGTAAATTATCCTTAATACATTATATTTAATTCCTTAAAAACCTTGCTACAAGGCTTCCACACAAAGGCACCACATTATAAGATAAGGTTCATTACATAAACAGATATAACATTTGTTTTATGTCACTATAAGATAAAATTCAAAGTGATGAGGGCTTATTGTCTAAAAATGCTCTGGGAAACACTGCAAAATTTATACTAAACATGTTCCTGACCTACTTGATTCAAAACTATGAATACATTTGAACATTCATTTAAGAGAGCAAAGAGTAGCTTTTAAAACTTGTCAAACTCTATTTTTTATTATGTGACTTTTATGCCAATGGGCTATCATCAGAACTTGATAATTTACGTTTTGCTGTGAATGATCAAGCTTGGGGAAAAAATGTGGGAAAACCAATAGCACTCTCAGCATTTCCCACCTAGATGTTTTGAGGCTAAATAAATGTTTTCAAAGATTGAAAAGAGCTTAAATGTTAGAATAAAGTGCTTCAAACTAAGAGATAAAATAGTTTCCAAAATACATGTGTATCATGTTGAGATAAAATGTTAAATGGCACAATGTTGTATAAAAGTGGGTGTGTATTCACATATTTCAGTTTATCTTTGTTTGGTGTTGGTTGAAAAAGCTAAAATATTACTCTGTTAACACTATTTGACATATAATACTGTATATAAAGTTAATCACTGCATATTGTACTGTTACTGTATTGGTTTCCTTTTGACCTCTGACACTGATTCATCTGTTGTTTCTTCGTCGTCAGTTCGCTCTTTTGGGACTGAGGACCGACCGACCGATCGACCCATTCCTCCCCGAGACGACACCTTCGAGTACATCATCTTCAGAGGCAGTGACATCAAGGACCTGACAGTCTGTGAGCCGCCCAAATCACAATGTTCCCTGCCCCAGGACCCAGCCATCGTCCAGGTACAAAGACCTTTAAGATTTAAACCAGGACTAAATCAAGAATAAACCTGGCCGTAATTAAGACTAAACCAAGACTGAATTAAGATTAATTCAGGACCAAGACAGAATCCAAGACCAAACCAAGTACTAAATCAGGACTAAAACAGGACTTAAACAAGACTTGGACCAAACCAAGATTTAAATCAGGACCAAAGCAAGTCACAACCATGACTAAATCAAGACTAAACCAGGTCAGTATCAAAATTATTCCAGGACCAAGACTGAATCCAAGACCAAATCAAGACAAAACCAAGCTATCTAGTTATTCTGCCTTAAATTGAAGCTTTGCTTTTTTGCCATCTGCCATAAATTCTCTGTACGAATTAATTACAAACCACAGTGAGCAACTAACATGCACAACTGTTAACTTCAAAATTAAAAAAAAAAAAGCACAAGTACAAAAATGAACACATAAATAAATAAAAATCTGTCCAGGATTTTACCCCGGATTAACCTCTGTCTTTGGTCTCTCCTCAGTCATCGATGGGCTCCAGCTCGTCTGCCTCTGCGGCGGCTCCCACTCCATTCCAGGCGGCGAGCTCCTACGGCCTCTTTAACCGGCCGCCTGTTCCTGCCTACAACCAGTTCAACGCCGGCTCTCTGGTGTCGACGCAGTTCGGTGCTGTCGGTGTTGGTAAGAAACAATTGAAGACCTTTTACACCTAAACCTAACCTAAACCTGTAAATGATACGGAATGAATTAAGTTGTGTCCAGGGTTTATTGCAATTTAAAACAATTCTAAGAGATAAATGAGGCTAAACTCACATGTTGCTGCAACAGACTGTGATATGAACATAAAATGTAATTTACCATCACAAAATCCACTGCCTGAACGTTGTAATCTATTTTTGGTTTGTGTGGAGTCAATGGCGTGGGAAAACACTGGATGAGTGCATGATATCCAAGGGTTCAGGGCCTGTCGGTGGCTCTTATTCCACGTAACTCATGCCACAGAAACTGAGGAGGTGCAGAGAAACGGGCTCGGTATGGTTTCATCAGCTGAGCCCTCTGTGTCCTCCTCTACAGTCAACCTATCAACCATAGCCTCAAATAAAACCTGCAAACTATTCCAATATAACATAGCCTTATATTCTTTGACATCCGTTTATGTCAAAAGGTTATCCAACAATCAAACACAAAGAACATTTTGGGGCTATTAGGAAGGAAAGAAGGCACCAGGACACCTTATACATTTTATTTTGCAGCCCTCTGATTTGTTTCTGACCTCTACACATCCAAAGCTACTGCTGTTATCTGTGGGATCATCATTTTTTTTTTTAAGGTGGCCTCCTCTGTCCTTGCCTCTCACAGGACGCTCAGTGCCCTCCTCTCAGACTCTGTATTTTGGCGGTGCGCTCTCCTCTGATGCTCAGTTCTTTGTAAATGAAGGTAAAATTTTCTGGGACCTGGTTTGGGAATGATTTACACCGGAGTGCCACTAAAATCACTGCAGTGACACTTCTCGACTAATGACAAGTGATTCTATACTTCTTTACTCACCAGATCAATTTTGTCCTCTCAATTTTCTTATGAATGTGTTTTTTTCCTTGTATGCGAAATATCCTGAAAGAGTTTCATCCTGTTTTTCACAGGAGCCATAGAATAAAAGGTTCAGACACAGCGGTCATTCCTCGGGGCAAGAGATTATAGTGAAAGAAACACCACAAAACTCACAGCTGTTGTAGATGGAGCTGGGCAATATTTCTTAAGTTAACTCATACATTTTTTTTAAATTAAATAATATTTAAATTCTGCTCATGCCAACAGCAATAGCACCATTGTCCATGACCCTCTGAAGCCTTGTTTCCCCTGGGAAAGTACCATGCGGGTTGGTTCTGGTGTGTTTATAACAAAAGGTGTCCCCAAAAAGCAAGCAATACCACTTTAGGGTCGCCTTGGCCTGGGGTCCCAAGCCTGTCTGGCTTTGTGGTTTGCTTTCGTTGCTAAACACTGAAGTCAGTTGATTAAATGAGAGATAATCCTCACTCAAGCAAAAACAAGAAGCAGTTTCTTTTTCAACAGAGAACATGCTTGATGATGTACTTTTTTCTGACTGCAAAGCTAGCTAACATTAGCAACTACTGTTTTAGGTTTTAAACAGTCCGCATCTCACTTAATGAATTTAAACATTGTTTTTATAGTAAAACTGTGTCTTAAATATTGAGTCTCTAAATTATAGGAAACTGAGCTTTTGGAAAGAGCTAGGATCAAGAATTGTTGCTTTACATAAAGCTGGTCTAAAACGTTTTTTTTTTAAAGACTTCAGAAATTTACCAGTCTACAGTTAGGCATACAATCTACAAATGGAGACGCTTTGGGACTCTACCAAGAAGTGGGCGCTCAGTCAAAATGACACAAAGAGCACAATGAAGACTCATCAAGGAGGTAAAGAAACAACCCTGAAAAACAGCCAAAGTTTTGAAGGCATCATTGGAATTTGCTACCATCTCTGTTCATGAGTACAATATGTAAAACAATGAACAAACAGGGTTTCCACAGCAGAAAACTTACTAAAAAAAAACATTGCTGCACGCCTGTTTGCAATAGAGCACATTATATTTCACAGCAATATTTGCAGAATGTTTTGTGGACTGATGAAACTATTTGGAAAAAACACACAACGCTACATCTGGCATAGAAAGGGCATGACATTTCATCATGAAAACGATTCCCCGAAAACATCAGAATTAGTGCCTGCTTTGCTTTGCACAACCTGACCAGCTTGTAGTCATCGAGAGGAAGATAAATTCCAAAGTATATCAGACAATTCTTTAGGATAATGTGAGGATGTCCGTATGTCAGTTGAAACTGTGTAGAAGGTGGATGATGCAACAGGACAACGACCCAAAACACTGGAGCAAATCCACAACAGAATGGCTTTAGGAAAAAAAAATGTGCCTTTTGGAGTGGCAAAGTCAGAGCCCAGTCCTCAACCCAAAAGAGATGTTATGGACTGACTTGAAGAGGGACAAACACATGATACGTCCAAAGAATATGACAGAACATAAGCCATTCTGCAGGAAGACTGTGCTAAAATTCCTCCTCAGCAATCTACAGGTCTGATCCACAGCTACAGGAAGCACCTGGTTGAGGTTATTGCTGCCAAGAAGGGGGTCAACCAGTTATTAATTCTAAGGGTTCACTTACTTTTTCCCCTACCATTTTGAATGTGGACCGAGTGTGTTAAATTATAAGACAAAAAACATCAGAATTTTTTTGTAATTGTTTTTAGACACATTTTTTGCCAATATCCTTGACTTAGATTTAAAAAAAAAAAAAAAAAAACATGACATTCCAAAAAGTTCACATACATAACAATTCATTTATGTAAAAAAAAAAAGTGTGTTTCAAATACATTTTATTTCACAAATAGACATCTGTAGCAGAAGCCTCTCTCTGGACCCAACAGAGTGGAAAGGGGGTTTACCTGTAGTGACCCAACCCGTACCCCTCAGTGGAAAACACGGCTATTGAAACTGCATGCATCCCCCACATCTGATTTTCAATAATGAGAAGAGGGTTCAAACTCTGAAATGATAGGCCTCTGGTGTTTCTAAAAATATTTAGTGTGCAGTTAAAACTCCTAGGAACCCAGTGGAAGAAGCCATTACCTGCATGTTTAAGGGAAAAAAATTATCTTTCCTTATCTGCAATAACACTGAAAACTAAATTTTTTTTCTTTCTTTCTTTCTGTCTTTATTGTTATTAGTTGTCCCATTAACCCTCTTTTCGCTCTCTTCAGGCCGCACTAGCCCCAGTGTCGACCCTCTGAGGAAGAGCCCCACTGCGGACCCGGCATTAACCCCTGCCGCCCCCAGTACTGCCCCCACGGCCCCTGCCCCTGGTCTGGGACACAGGAGCCCAGCTCACGGTCGCACGGCTCCCCCCGGCACAGGACAGACTCAGAAACCCCAGCATCAGGACATCAGCGCAGGAGGAGACGTCAGGAGGGGTGAGACTGTCAGGGCAGACAGAGTAGAGAGGAGATAAACGTGGCTTTGAGACTTGTTCGTCAGTCAAGGGATAATTTTGTGTTTTGTAAATTGGCTTCTACTTGTGGGTAGTTAATGTAATGCCACACTTGAAAACACTCAGCGTTTCCCTGTAGAGCAGTGAATCTCAAACCTTTTTCACATCTACCAAGTACCATCTCATAAAATATTGGTCTATCCAAACACTACTTTTCTGTTTTGTTACAGCAATGAGAATAATTTAAAGATATAAAGAAGTCTAAGAAATCGGCTGCTATATGTGTACTATAATTTAAAGACTGTCTATAAATATTATGACTGCAATCTACAGAAATTTAAACGGTAAGGATTAAAGCCAAAACTAAATAAACTAAACATGATCTGCAAAAAACAATCAAATGCAGTGGTTTTAGTTAGCCTTTAACATGTCCCAAGCAGTTTTAATTTGATTTCCGCCAGGCTTTATTGTGTTTTAGTTGGTCTTTCAACAGGTTTAAAATTATTTTACTTGGACTGTAACAGGTTTATGTGGTTTTACTTTCACCAAATTTAACTGGTTCCAAGTGGTTTAAGTTGGTTATTATTTGGACAAAATAAAAAGGATTATGAACAATGTGCTTTAAAAAAAAGAAGCCACAGAAAAATCTAAAAAAAACTTCTAAGACTTCCAGTGGTCGCCAGTGGTCCTCCCACCCCAGTTTGAGAAGCACTGCAGAAACAACACCTTAATGCTGTTTATATAAACCCATGCTTGGTGACAAATTAAATAGAAGGCTGGAAAATCTAAAAGGTTTTGCAATGAGACATTGAAGTTTCTTATAATACTATATTTGTAAGTCAAAAATTTGATTTTTATGACACATTTTAAAGCAATCAGGAGCTAATGAAATATGCTGTATACAAGGTGCATAAGAAAATGTGCTCTTTTTACAGTTTGCTCACTCACTTAAACTTTCTTCTCACTTCTGTTCCCTCTACATTGTTAAAACGGGGCAACTGTTGCTAAATTAAATTTTTTTATCCATTTTTAACATTTAGTCTGGGTGTAATCAAGTGCGTTGTGAAAGTGGGTGGGGTTTGTTCATATAACCACGTCGCGCAGCTGCATTCAGCGTACAATGCAGATGTCTGAATGTGTGAAAGTGGCTTAAGTTTCTCTGCTCCTCCAAAGTCTTTGTGTACTTGTGTTTCCTCGCTGTAGTTTCTCACTGAGGCTTGATTGAATCTGCGTTATTACGAGTCACTCAGTCCAACTGTTGTGTTCTGTGGTTGTGGGAGTCTAGACTCATTCTTACATCAGCTTTAGCCACAATTCACTTGGTTACACTATTATAAGCAAAATTTTGGGATGTAAGTTGCACTTTCCTGAAATGCCCTTAGTTTTCTGCATATATGCAAATTATCACCTTTTTTCTTAAATGAAGAGAAGTACTTCACTATGAATGTTGTATTTGGAAGGCACAAGTCTTGGCAGAATTAGTGAAGGGCTTGTCTCTGGTGCCTGTTGTGTTAAAGTGACTCTGCTGTTCCAGGCGCAGACGTCCAGAAAACCCCCAAACCTGAGTCTGAACAGCCCCGAGGTGAAGGCAGGGAGCCCAGTAAACGTCCCACAGGTTAACGCCCGTCCAAAACCACCTCTGTGACCATCTGTAGCTCATTCAGACGCTGCATGCCTTTTTACTTTTGGGATTGTTTTTTCCATCTAAACCCATCTCTTTTAAGTGTTTGTCTCTGTGAAGTTGTCAACAGACCCCAGGGAGTGTTTTTTTACTAACTGTTTTTATTCACAGTCACAATAACGCAGCCTGTGGTGATGCCCAGACCGCTGTGTGATATGACCAGACCAGACACAGGGCGAATGATTCATTATAATCAAGGTTTATATATTTTTACAAAATCCTTAATAAATGTGACTTCTGACTTTGAATAGTTTGTATTGGCTTGTATTAGAGCGCTTATCTGATCCATTAACATCAAATTGAACCCATTTAATTGCAATTTGACTGATACCAAGACATGTCTGAAACCAGAGTGTGTCAAGACCAGTGTATATAAGTTTAATAAATCCAAGGGAACAGTCATAAAATCCAAATAGTACAAGTCCAGTATTCAAGTCTTAGCTCATGGAGGTCAGTGTTTAGTGAAGGAGACAAAGTTTTTTTGAATTTGATGAGAAATGAGATTTTCATTAAATCCCAAGAACAGACAAATATGCCAGTTATGGTGTTGGTTGGTCTTGACGTCCGTGACTGAGTAAAAATCAGTTCAAGACGAAGACAAGACCTTTACAAAATAGTCTTAAGACTCTCACTGTGGTGGAGAGATCTTATGATTATCAGCATATTCACCTGTAAGGATCACTCTTACATTAATTTGTGTATAAAACAAATAAAAGGGGAGAGGACAAACCCCAAAGGAGTCCCAGTGGAGGATCAAACCAACTGATATAGTCATATCACACAGCACTGTTCTGTACTGCATTTGTTTCATGTTTAACAAGTTGCATGAAAAAAAAAGACAACTGATACTTTGCTCTAACCTTTCAGACTTATAACATTGTGGATCTGATATGTTAATTTTTTTACCATGTGACCACGTTTGTTTCATTAGTGCGTCTCTTTTCTTCCCTTAAAATATGGTGTTATTCCGTCTCTCAGCAGTGGGTGGTGCTCCGGTGAATCGGCGTGGTCGAGGAGGTGGACATCGCGGCAGAGGCAGGTTCAACGTTCGCAGAGATGGACCCATGAAGTTTGAGAAAGACTTTGACTTTGAGAGTGCCAACGCCCAGTTCAATAAAGAGGAGATCGACCGAGAGTTTCAGAGCAAACTCAAGCTTAAAGGTGAAAAAACACTGGCATTATACAAACTGTTGGGCATATCTTTTCTGAACCTTAAAATTAAACAGTATCTGGTCTTTTTTGTTTCAGATGAAAAGACGGAAAAAACGGAGAAGATGGAGAAAGTGGTGAACGGAGAGGAGAAAGGTGACTCTGGTGTCGACACACAAAACAGTGAAGGAAACGCAGAAGAAGAGCCAGACCCTCTCGGCCCCAACTGTTACTACGACAAATCAAAGTCCTTCTTCGACAACATCTCTTGTGACGACTCCAGGTAAGAAACTATTTTATTGTTTTACATGTTTTACTTTGAACATGATCTCCTATTTTGGAGGTTTTTATTATAACATTTTTTCTTTTTTTTTTTAGGAAAGACAAGACTGGTGCTTCTGGATTTGGAAGGTAAATGTCGCCCAATATAGTATATTAATACTGAGTGAAGACAAAAGACATGATTAAAATAGTTATAATTGTCCTCTTGCAAGAAGGATTGAGTTGATTGCAAACAGAGATGAATATAACTGAATTAGTATGAGAGAAATTTATTCAGCGCTTTCATAGTTACTTTTTTTTATCTCTACTTCTGAGTATTTGTTCTAAACCAGATTACCAGGGCCCTGAACTTTGATGGATTAGGATCTTGGTGCGGTAACCATGGGGTTTTTACTGTGTTTTTTTAATCACAAGCATATTTTGCTTTCTTTCTTAGTTCCTGACTGTTTATTTAGTGATTTTGTAATTATTTTGTGATTGTTTTAGTGAGGCTTTTATCTAATAAAATATATATCTGGTGAATGTTTAACTGGCTTTACAAATATATCTGCTGTAAAATGCGGTTGTTGTCAAGCTGTGACTACCTACCAGTACCACACAGTACACCAGCTCTTTACTAAAAGAAAATAACCATTCAGATATAATATTGACATAAAAGTTATTATATTTTAATAATGTTATGGTGGCCAGTGGAGTAAATGAGAGTTAAGCATTTTAACAAACACAGCTTAAAATCTCATTATGCCAGCTAAAGAGATTGTAAATAACTCTTTTAAACTATAAAAAATAACATTCAATTGAAAATAAACCTATTTGGGCTGGTCAGTAAATTAGATTGTAATTTTGGACGATGTTAAAAATAGCCATATTCCTAAATCGAATGTAACGTCATATAAAGGTTTCCTCTTACCCTTCACTATGTTGTGGCTAGAGACTTAAATATACTTTAGAGAAAGCAGCCATATTAACCTAGAAATACTCTGGTTTAGTGAAGTGACAGTGTAGTGTCTCTGCAGCAACGTACTTTGTTGATTTCTTCAAATTCAAGCCATGAGGTCAACGCTCTTTTATTGTATGTAAAATAATAATAATACAATTTTTAGGTCGGTAGCAAGACAATAAAAAATATTAAAATTATCACCCAGCCCTAAAAAATATGAAAAAAGAGCCTGCCGTATAAACCCATATGTTATTATTTTTTGAAAAACTCTTTTGTCTGTCCTGTGTTTTCTTCAGGGAGCGGAGACAGACCTGGGCCGAGGAGCGCCGGATGAATGCCGAGACTTCGGGCTCCCTCTGCGTCAGGGCAGGGGCCGTGGCGGTTACCGTGGACGTGGAGGGATGGGTTTCCGCGGTAACCGGGGTCGCCCCATGAGCCGGGGGTCGTTTGGCACGCCACAAGGGGGCGGCGGCTACAGGGGTGGCTACAGAGGGAACCAGGCGGGACGGGAGTTTGCCGACTTATCTGCGTACAGGGTAAAGGACACTCAGCAGACTGTTACTTCTGTTTCAGCGGTTTAATGTCCACTCTGTTACTGGATTACTGTGTCAAATAAAGGGCCTGAGTCTAAAATAACAAATACACTAATGTTTCACTCAGCTGCCATTATTTTGAAATGAGTTAAGTTGATTATGAAAGATTAAAATTGTTATGTCATTGTCTGCTCTATAGTTTTTTTATTATTATTATTTTGAAATCCTAATTATTATGTCTTTACAAAACCCATAACACATGTTAAATATAGATTTTGTTAATGTGACACTTGGGCCATTTAAGAGTGAGCCTCTAAAATGTAGGAAAATGGTGCATTTACATAAATAACATTTTTAAAAAACTGTCATCTCTTTGGACACAGCTCAGTGGAAACACAAGCCTCCTAAAGTCTTTCTTGAACCAAACGGTATCAAACCACTTAATCAAAACCAGGCTGAATATGTTCATTTGATTGAAACTATACTTCCATGCAAAGCAATCCTGATAAATAAATCTATCCTCTTATTAGTCATATTTCAGCCAAAAAATATATATATTTTTAATACGCAAATTTTTTATAATTTATTTCCTTTTTTCCTGTTTTGAATTTCAGAAGGAGAACAAAGTGGCTGCATAGTCCCAACAAGAACAAGCTTTTCTCCAGAGAGGTGCAACTTTGCCAGGCTTAAAAAAAACGAGGAAACAAACAAATGATGTGGTTATGACTTTTTTTTGACTAAACTAATGAGAATTAGTTGTATATTTGTCACCAGCACTGGGGTAGACTGCTCGAACGCAACTTCCACATCTGTCAAAAATGGAATAAGCGCTTAACAAATTATTATTGTCACATTTCAGCGGGATTTTAGTCCTGTGTTGTTTTTTTGTTTTTTTCTCAAAGAAATTCCCCACTTTGGCCCCTTTTTCCTAAACCTGTATTTGATAATATTTTGTTAGTCTTGAAGAAGTTTGATGTAAGCTTCACTGACAGCTTTATTTGAGGAGTGATGTAATTTCAGCACCAAAACAAACCCACAGTCTCGGTCACACACACACACCTTTCTGACCTATTAGTATTTTTCTACTTAAACCTGACAGTGTCCGTCTAGTCTCACTCTCTCAGCTGTAGTCATCAGTGGCGTGTGATGCTTTACCTGGAATATGTCTCACATTCATTTTTCTGCAGTTTTTATTCTCTTAGTACATAGTTGTTAATGTAGGTTGAAATCTTGTAGCACATTAAGGTCTCTTCATTCACACAATCTGCCCAAACCTATTACTTTTAGACACAATACAGACCATTACAGTATTGTTTTGAGGATTTCTATTCAGGTAGAGTCACACAAACATTATGTAGGAAAATGTCCCAAAGACTGCCCAGACTGTAAAGTAAAGGCCTGTTTCCACTGGAGAGGTGTAGTTCTTATAAGTTTTCATTTACAAAAAGGTGCTTTGTACTAATTTGGGCACTTTTTTGTCTTTTAGTTTTAGTGTACACCTTCAGTGTAGTTCATAAAGATGGAGTCTGTATAGACGGTAGATGATCCTCAAAAACCCAGAAGCAGAAGTCAGAAAGTAAAATGGAAATGTTTTTATAAATATAAATTGTCTTGTTCTTTAAAATAAATTGTCACATTCCCTCAAAAACATGCTAAATTGTTGTGTTTACTGGCCATAGCTGCTTCCAGTTGTAGAGGGAGCAAAGGTTTAATAATTAAAATACTACATTTATAGTCTGCATTCATATTCAAAATGCAAAATAACATAAGCCCTAAGGTTAAATTCAGTTAGGTCTCTTCATCTGGCACAGACTGGTTGATTGTAGAGTGTAATTGCAGTCAGGAAGGAGTTTTCAGTAATCTTAGGCGTCCACTGGCTGCTCTCTGTTGTTCAAATACCCAATGCAGGGGTGGTCCATGTTGTTCAGTGTAGCATTGTACTAAACACAAGGAGAACGAGTGACATTAAAGTGGAAAAGGCTGAATTTATAGCTGTTTACTTTAGCAATTAACAAAGAGCTTTCTAAACTTTAAATTCAGAAAGCCGATACAGTATACTACATTTTAGGGTCACAATCTTTTTATTGGTGATCTTTGTTTATACACTACAAACCAAACTATTAAAATAAGTTTAAAGTTGGTCCACCAAAATCTGCACTAAGAACTCACATTGTTGCGCTGTAATTGTAAATTGGTTTCCCTCCACAGTTTTTTAAAAGTAGACTATCGGACTTTCCCTGATGCTGTGTTCACTGTCGTCATGACAACGAGGGGCGTGTCTCCTGTAGATGTCTTTTACTGTGAATGTGTCTGCAGAGGCTCATTTTTACGTTGAACTGGAGAAATACAATAATCAGACTGAAGTAGGGTCCATAGAGACCTATAGAAAGATGTTATTATTAATATAGAAATAATACAGATGGATGAAACTTCACATGCTCCGTTTAAGACATATCTTTATTACTCTTTAGGAAACAATCGGTTTTATAGGAGGCATTTGTTGTGGGGTAGCAAGAAAAATAGAGCCATACAAAATAAAAAACAACGTAATCTATGTATTTTTTTGAGGCTTTAAACCCGGCAATATCAGTTTTCCACATTTTCCTCCGTTTCCTCTTTGTGTTTTATTGACTGTGACTTCCTGCGTTGGTCCTAACGAACTATTGCCAAAATATCACAAACCAGACCGTGGTTCAGGTTGATCCAGACCTAGACCAAAGAGCAGCTATTTTATCCAAACCACAGTCCCTTGCAGCTTTAACACCTAAGCATTTGGGTTGAACAAAACGAGAAAGTCCAGACCCAATGGTACGTGTTAAAGCGACCTAAACGTGTACCATATCCCACCTAAACTTTACAGCTCCAGTGGAAACATGGCTATATTCTAGTATAGTTTTCAAATAATCTGTACCAACATATTCTTTGTTAAAAAATTACTCGGATTTATTAATGTGTGAAACTGCTGTCTTCACTCTTAAGATTTCAAATATAAATGGCTTTTATAGCTTTCAAAACACCACTCATTCTCTAACTTTTTAAACACTAGACAGGCATAAGAGCTAGTGAACTAGGCCTCAATACTCACAACTTTCTTTTTGACTGTTTTTGTGCTTTTTGTTCATTAAAAGTGCTTAGTTTGTTTAATAATACAGTGTTTATTGCGAAGAAGGTGGTAGCTGTCATTGAACTTATTCATTTTAATCTCGAAGGCTTTAGATTGTACATTTTCATTTTTCTGATGCTCAGTACTTCATTTACCCTTTTGGTATTTTTATGTGACGAGAGTTTAAAGGGGCTAGAGTTTTGCTCTATACAGACTATTTTACCCATTTACAGTTTTGGGGCTGTTTCCTCAGCAAGAGACACTATTTTATACTGCCGCTTTAGATTTAACCTTCAAAACACAAGCCATAATCTCAATCGGTTCACATTAAAGTCATTTTTACGCAAAGCCTGGGCTCACACTTGATGATTTTTGAGTTGTAGTCTCACCATTTTGTGGCAGGTAGCAGGCATTTTTGTCTAAGTCAGTTCTCATAACTATTCTCCTAATCAGCCTCAATGAAGTGCAGTGGTAGTATCTAACATTTGAGAGTAAGCCAGCAGGTATATAAGCATAAGCAACAGTTACAGTGGTACTTTTGATTTTTAAGGTTCAAATTCTGCTGCAGTCAGTTGCACATTTACATGACACATCCAATAGAAGTTGGCTTTGTCCAACTAAAGATTAGAAGTCAAGCTTAGTTGGACTAAAGCTGGATTAAATGATCTGCATACACTTAACTTTTTTTAGATTGACATTTTACTACGTCACTAAATAACTCACTGTTTTGTCTCTGATGTGTAAAGTTAAATTAGACAACTTTCATCTATCTGACCAGTCTAGAAACCTTTTTACACATGATCCTTGGATGTAATCAGGGTTATTTCACGCAGACTATCCCCTGATTTGTGTGTTTGCACATGCAGTATAAATTCAGAGAATGTGCACATTATTTTTGTTTATACATGCTGTTAACAGTCTGAATGGTTTTACTTAAGAAGCGGGGAAGGAAAGAGCAGGGAATGATGCGACGCGTTAATTATCTTGTACAAGCTAACTTGAAGCAAGCGGACAAATGAGCCGACTCCTTCCAGGTGACGGGGATTGTTGTGCTAATATTGAAACTACAGTTATTCAAACATGTGTAACTTAACCAAAAGTGAAGTTCAAACAGCTGTGGAGAGTACAAGGCTTCAGCTCTCTTTGTTCTCAGGCTCACCACGGTGCGTCTGCTGACAACGTTACACATTACAGCAACCCAGAGATGTCTCTAGGTCCCTCGGGTATGAACAGGGTACAGTCCAGATCTCAGTGCATGTGAGAAAAGGGCTAAGGTTTTGCTTTAAAATGTAAATCCCAAGTTTGTTTCTTTTTTACTGAAGCCACTGTTGATATAAGCTATATTTGAAAAACTGTGCTGGCAGTAACGCAAATAAAGCATCAGATTACATCATAACTTCAATATGCAAGATATTGTATCTTAGGTTGGTCCCTCGTGGTTCAATTCACTCAAGCCACTAGCCATACAATATTATTGTGCAAACTTTGCTCTAATCTTTCACACAACACTGCACTTGGGGCTGTATAAATGCTATTTTTTTCTTTCCAAAATTATCTAGTGTGTTCTCAGCCTTAAACAAAAAGAAAGATCTCCCCTCAATGCCACTAACTTTGTCCCGAGGCACTGCAACATGGTCCACAACTGAAGCAAGTGATGTCAACTTCAACTGTAGCAGCATAGTTTCCTAGCAATACAAGTACATATAATTTTAAAGGTTACGAAAGATAGTCTTGATTAATGACTAAATGGTGCATCCTAATTTAAAAAGAGAACTCTGTGGTGTTGGCTTGACCTGGCAGAAAGAAAAAACATGGAAATTGAGCACTTTGTGAAGAGAAATGCTGTTTTATGTTGTACTTTTGTCCTAAGATCTGTTATTACTTATAAAGGGTTTACAAGCCCAGAAAACGTATAAAATAGTTGACTTTCCATATAACATGAAGCCATTTTGAAGCAACCTTTTAAAAATGTACTGCTGGAATAAACGGTAGAAGACAAATGTTTCCCCTTGTTTTTTTATTTTGGAAACAGAACAAATGACAGAATATCAAGAGTTTTGTTAATTTTAGTCCAGACATTTATGTTAAAAGGTAGGCAGAAGAAAATCCATTGACGGAACAATAGCTGAAAATGCCTTTCACACAGTTATAATTCTGGTCTAATTTTTTGACTTATTTACCATTTTTTTTCTTAATTTTGTAATTATTACTCTTGTCAAGCTGGATGCATGGGAAGCAGTGGTGCTTCATGAACAGGGCTTAAATTTAGCCGAGTCATTCTCAGCTGGTCGCTTGATGCTACTCAGTCCTTGAGACCCTGACTTGACCTTTGATAAATGCACCATCCTTCAGACTATACTGTTTTCATATCAATGCATTTATAATGGTCTCGTTAGAGGTCACCGGTAAATGGAGCCTATCCCAGATAGTCACAAGGATGACACTTAGGATGCAAAAGCAGTATTTTTATTTTTTTATTTTTATAAAATCCCAACATTCACATTTGCCCGTAAGAACCCATGGTAACACGGGCAGGACATGAAGACTCCCCACAAAGCCCGAGTGTCATTCTCATAATCATTTAATAGTTCTTTAACACCAGATCAGTAGAATCATGGCTTTCTCACTGACCCAGTACCTTTAGCTGGACACAAACCTTCCTGTCACTTTCCTGGAATGGATGAGGACTTTTTGTGAGACATTATGTGAGTAACACATCAAATAGGCCAGTAGACTGGACCCTAGCAGAATCATAGTTACACAAAATACACTATTGAGCTAACGTTTCAGACAATTTATTTATTTTCTTCCAAACGTGTTGCTTAGATAATCCCTTGAAAACAAACATCTGTAAAAAGGCAACCTTTGTCGTAACAGTCTGTAGAGGGAATCTGTGCCACCTACTGGCTGAAGGTTATGTGCATGCAATTTTCAGCACTTTTCACATGCACCAAAATCCTGGAGTCTGTCCTTAGGAAATGCATTCATCTATCAGGAGATAGTCCTATGGTTTTAGCAAAAGTCAGCATGTGGGAGCAGCGTATGACAGTGGGTGGGTAATGTACTAATGTAGACAATACAGGTATTCAGATATGTAAGAAACATAACCAACCTGTGAAAACTTAATAAAGGCAAGCTGTGGTGAGTACGAGGCGTCTATGCTCTGTGCTCTCCGCTTACAGCACCACTCGCACTGCATGAATGTCTTTTGGCCTAATGCTAGAGAATTAAAGTTAAAATTAAACGGACAAACTTGTGTGGAGTTGCACGTGTTAAAATCCTATTATTAGATGGATATCTTTTCTCACATTTAACACAGAAATGCTGTATCTTATGTATTTTATTATAAGTGTCCTAAAGTAGAGCTACAGGTGAAAATTGAGATGAAATAGTGGATGTTGTATAATATCCTTGCCATTATATGACAGAACTGTTTTAGAAAGAATCAAGATAATTCTCGCATATTATTTTAGAAAAGAAAACGTGGAAAAAGTTTGTAAAATATTGATAATGCATAATTTAACGTTGACATTTTCTCACATATAAATTGAAATGTCAGTTTTCTAGTAAATATCTGTGCGATTCATTTTAACGTGATTAGGAGAATTGTGAGTTGTTCAGCAAGGTGAGATCCATTGTCATCTATTCACAAACTAAAAGTTTTAAAATAGTCTACAGTATACTGTGACCACTTAAATCTCAAAATGGCTTTCTATTCCTAATTTTGATCAAGAATTCTTTTACGACAGATTTCATTGAATGGCGTAAACGTGGTCTAAAAATGGCCCAGGTTGTTGATGTACGAAGTGAAATGACTGTTGGAGAATCAGGAGCTGAGTAGCATGGCCCATGGTAGTGTTTGCTTTCAGATTCTGGCTTCCTTAATTTTCTGCAGAATTACAACCACATTTTGTCTCTGAACCCAGCCTCAGTCGACTGGGGTTTTTAAAAGCAAATAAACAGATGTTTGTTAATTTCTGTGTTGGTTTATGAGTTATTTCTTTATCAGGTTAAACAAAGAAAACACATGTTTATACGGCCCTTATATTGTCTTTTCACATGGATGTTTGAAAACCTAATTAATAATTAATTAGGTTTTCAATTTTTCTGAGCAGTTTATAGTATGTAATTTATCTGCTGTCAAATGCTGAACACGTGTATATAAGCTACCTGGAAATTGCATGAATTTGATATCCACAATGATTTGTAGTCTACAGTGGCATGAAAACGTATCTGTTTGGAATTTCTCACATTTCTGCATAAAATTACCATCAAATGTGATCTGATCTTTGTCAAAATGACACAAATGAAAAAAAACAGTGTCTGCTTTAACTAAAACCACCCAAACATTTTCATATTTTTCACTGAGGAGTGGCTTAAAGCTGCCCTGCTCACTATAAAACACACACCTGTTAAGAATTGTCTTGATGAGAACCATTGTCTGATGTGCACCATGGCTCGCTCAAAAGAACTCTCTGAAGACCTGCCATCAAGAATTGTTGATTTGTATAAAGCCGGGAAAGGTTACAAAACCATCTCTAAATGTCTGGATATTCATCAGTCCACAGTTAGAGAAATTGTCTACAAATGGAGAGAGTTTGACACTGTTGCTTCTCTCACAAGGAGTGGCCGTCCACCAAAAATGACAAGAGTTCAGCGCAGAATAATCAGAGAGGTAAAAAAAGAACCATAGAGTGTCTGCTAAAGACTTACAGAAATCACTGGCACAGTCCAATATCTCTGCAAACATCGACTATATCTAAAACACTGGCCAAGAATGGTGTTCTTGGGAGGACTCCACGGAGGAAGCCACTGCTGTCTAAATAAAACATTGCTGCACATTTGTTTGCAAAAAGGCTCCTGGACAGTCCACAGCACTTCTGGCAGAATATTTTGTGGACTGATGAAACTGTTTGGGAGGAACACACAAAAACGTGTGGAGGAAAAATGGAACAGCTCACCAACATCAACACCTCATCCCCACCATGAAGCCTGGTGGAGGGAGCAGCATGGTTTGGGGCTGTTTTGCCTCAGGGCCTGGACAACTTGCAATCATTAATGGAAAAATTTATTAAAAAGTTTATCAGGATGTTTTGCAGAAAAAACTGAGGCCGTCAGTCAGACAGTTGAAGCTAAAAAGAGGATGATAGCTGCAACAGGACAAAGTAAATCAATTTCAGAATGGTTTCAGAACTACATTTACATAGTTATGTTATTATTTACATTTATTCATTTAGCTGACGCTTTTATCCAAAGTGATTACATTGTTCTACAGTAATTACCAGTGTTACAGCCACTGGAGGCGAGGTGGGTTAAGTGTCTTGCCCAAGGACACAATGACAGTATAAACTGTGGGGAGAGTGGGAATTGAACCGCCTACCTTCCGGTTGAAGGACGACTGCTGAGCTACTGCGACCCCCAGAACAAAATACACGTTCTGGAGTGGCCAAGTTAAAGTCCTGACTTGAACACCACTGAGATGCTGGGGCATGACCTCAAGACAGCTATTCATGCTAGAAATACCAGGAATCTGACTGAACTGCAGCAGTTTTGTAAAGAGGAATGGTCCAAGATTGATCCTGATCGATGTGCCAGGCTGATCTGCAACTACAGGAAACGTCTGGTTGAAGTTATTGCTGCCAAAGGTTCAGTTACTTATTCCTCCCCCTTCTGTCATTGATTGCATGTTATCCTCATTAAAAATATGGAAACCTATGTTTGGGTGGTTTTAGTTAAAGCAGACATTGTTTGTTTTTTTTTTTCATTTGTCATTTTGACAAAGATCAGATTTGATGGTGGTTTTAGGCAGAAATGTAAGACATTCCAAGCGGTTCAGATACTTTTTCATGCCACTGTGTATAAATTAAAACTATATAAACCAATATCCTGTACAAACATAACTGGCAGTCATCATTCGTCTGTGAGTGGCAACAGGTCCCCAAACGAGAGCAAGAGCAGCAAACACACAGTCACAATGTATGTCTTGTGGACACATCTTGTGTCATTGGGGCGCAGTAGCTCAGTGGGTTTGAGTGGTTGTCCTTCAACCAGAAGGTAGGCGGTTCGATTCTCACTCTTCCCACAGTTCATATTGTCGTTGTGTCCTTGGACACTTAACCCACCTTGCCTCTAGTGGCTGTAACACTGGTAATTACTGTAGAACAATGTAAGTCGCTTTGGATAAAAGTCGTCTAAATTAATAAATGTAAAATGTAAATGTCATAAAGAGCAGTGCAGAACAACAGAATCACATCCACAGAAAATTACTGAGGTAGTGAAGTTGCATGAGGAACAGGATAAAGACAATGTCAAAATAAGACTATTTTATAAAAAAAAAAAAATGGAATATGTCTTTTAAAATGTCAATTTGCCTTAAGTAAAAGTAGTCTTGGATCAAGTTGTAATTAAGTTGTGCTTAATCAGTCATGTATGTAAAGAAACTACACCTATTGCAATACAATGCTATTCTATACATTGTCCACACTGACCTTGTAACACACACATGGTTTTATTGCAGAATGCTTCAGAACATAATTATGAGAAATATTTAGATACCAAAAAAGTACAGAATTTGAATTTCAAAAAGTTACAAGATATGTTGGTTACACTAAAACATTTAAATATTACAAAATAATGCCTACTTTTATACTGGAATTTTTATTAATTTTTTAATTTTATTTGATCTTGTATTGTATATTATGTACATGTTTTATTATTATTTATTTGCGTTTTTGTTTGATTGTAGAGGTTTGTGATGCATCCAGGTTTTGCGAGTCATTCGTGGGCATGGCCAATGCACCAAGTAGGCGTGGCTAGTATTGCAAGTGGGCGGGTTCTTGGGTCCCATTGGTAAATGGTTCTCTTCCTATCCTCTCTGTGCTGTCAGCTCCGCTCTGCTCCATCCTGCCATCTACACAATACACCCTCCACATAAACCTCTAAACTGCGAGGGAAACCAGCCTATTTACCAAGCGAGCAGGAACAAAACCCGTGGACTGCTTCTGTTCATCACCGCTGAAAAACTACTATCACCGTAACCCACCAATATGGCACTATCCAACGACCCCAGCTTCAAGAAGCTAGAGCAATGGTATAAAGCCAATGCTGGGAACCTGAACATGAGGGATATGTTTGACAGCGACCCGGACAGATTCAACAAATTCAGGTGACATTTTGATGCAGAAAGTACACACTGACCGTGGTTTGGGGTTGGGAGGAGGTGGGCGGGGGAGCAACTCTCCGACGTGACATTTTATTAAATTATAGACGAGACACAGCCGCATGGCCTTCAAACAGTCCCAGGCAAATGCAGGTGCAACCAGTTAAACCAATTTAAACTTCTCTTATTTGTGCCAATGTTGTTTGTCGTTTGTTTACTGCCCATTATCTACAAGTGTCCGTGTTTTTATTCATTCATTCAGTCTTACTCCTCCTTTACCGACAAGGTCATAGTTTTACTTCTCTGCATTTACGCTAACTATGGAAAATCCACACTTGAAATCCACTTGACATTATTCATTATCAGCTAAAATCCCCAACTTTCCATCTTCAAATAGTCATATAAAGCGACAGGCCGGGTTTGATAGGGAGTTGTTTAACTGCGCTGATGTTAGCTACAATGCTAATGTCACAGCATCCATTTTCGGACGACATAAGAATATTGGTTCCTTCCTTTTTATAATTATCTTGCTTTCCTAAATAAACTTTGGTTTACACGTCTGATGTGCTAAATTATTTTTGAGTTTTGTGTATATAGTAATGGTATATTATTTGTGGTTAACGCGATGTAATATTGGATTTGTCAAAGAAATTTGCAATCAGGTGAAATTGGGGATTAGTTGACAAGCCTAACTTTGCATCAAGTTATTTTACGTTAGTTAATTCGCAATTTGTTTTAGTAAACTACATATTTTACTATTTAAAGGGTTTACTGCTGTGTTTTTATTAAGTAGCGTTTTATGCAAGTTAGTACTAGTTGGTTAGCGTTACCTTTGAGTGCTTTAAAAACCTTGGTTATGCTAATGAAGCTACCTATGCTAATTAGGCTAACTAACGGTTAGAGTTAGTGCGGAAAATACGAATGAGACGGGGATGGAAAACATTTACATTAGTAAGTACATTTCCCCACGAATGTAGCGTAAAATGAGTTACTTATGTAATTGATATAAATATTTAATATCTTTTATAATATGCTATTACTTGTTGAAATCTGAGAAAGTTGCACGTGCAGTTTAGCGTTACGTTGTACAGTCAAGAATGAATGAAACAAAACTTTATTATGAACTATTTTGGTACTCTCTTATCGCCATCATTTTACTTTCTCCTTTTACTGTCAGATTTATACAGCAGGGAGGTTTGTGCCCAGTTTGTTTGGTTAAATACAGACACCAGCGGGATAGAGCCTGCTTTTGTGTCTTATCTAATGCATGTGGAGTGTGGCTCCGTTCACATAAAGTCCATGTCTACGTGCGATGCAGCACATCTCTGACTCAATCCTGAAGAAACTTCTACATGAAGGGGAAAATGCCACGTAACTCCCCTCTTTTCAGAGAACAAGAATTGTTGAAGCCATAACTGTATTGTTTTTTAACTCAAGAAATTGGTAACAGAAAAGATCTAGAAGTAATTGATTGTCTAGTTATTGTGCAATAACGCTTACTTCCACTTTCCGTTGTTGAAGGGTTTTGTGAGTAAAGACAGTGACTTAACCCTTAATCTCATTTTACTTGCTGTTACTTGTCTTTTGCTTTATAGAAAGGCTTTTAACTGTAATAAAACTGTACTTGAGTCATGGTATTGCATAAGAGGTCAATACAGAAATGCAATGGCATACAGTCACTGCCTGCACATGTTTGAAGTTATTGATTTAATATTCACTATTTATTGGCTATTGTCTGTTAGTTTGACATGATTATGCGTTTTTACGTTGGAAAACCTACAACCCATAATACAAATTTAGCTTGTTTTGTTTTTTTAAGAAGGTAATAGTCAAGTCAAGTCACTTAATGTTATCAAAAAATAACACATATTTCAGAATACAGATAGATGCCTAGGCTTGTAAGAGGTAAAAAAATAAATTAATAAAATATTTTTTCTATAATTGTGATGTTATAGACCTGACACAAATATGCCTAATTTCAGATAATATAGATTTTGTTTGGTTAAACTGAACAGAATAGCAATCACAGCACCAGATTCGCCCTAAATGCATCCATACGTTTGCCTTTGATCAGTTTTTCATCACAAATGGACTACAGCAGATCAGATAACGTCCATGCTTAAGTGTCATGAATTGTAATAAACTAATGACTCTGTCTTTATTTAATTGGGTTTCTTGTCAACAGCACAACCCTTGAGACTGACGATGGACCAATCCTGCTTGATTTCTCCAAGAACCTCATCAATGAAGACATCATGGCCATGCTGCTTGCCATGGTAACACACAGCCTAGTACTGCTTTAATGAGACACTCACATGCAAGTATTCACACATTTAAAATTTGGTAAAATTAGATCTTTTGCATAATTTAAACAAATCTGGGAGTAGCAAGTGCCTAGTTTGTGAATCTTGTTCACTGACAATGGCAATAAACGTTTTCTGATTCTGAGTAATCTACAATATTTCGGGGTATTTGTGAAGAAGATTTTAAACCCAGTTAGATTTTTCAGATATTTTATCAGTGACTTGTTTTGAAAGAGACTATCTCTTGTTTGCGCTGTATTAATTATCTTAATTTTTTAGTGAAATATTTCTAAACAAAGCTGTAGCGGGAAATTAATGTGAGTTTTCATAAGGCAGTATTAGAAGAGGTCAAACGTTTACAAAAGTCTGTGATATCTCAAAATATATTTAATACTTAATATTTTTCAATTGTAAAATCAATAGGAAAGGACTAGATTATAACTGTCTGCTGTTTAGTCTCTCTAATATAACCCATGTGACCACAACTGACCACATGGCTGACACCTCTCATCCTCTAATCCTTCGCTCTAACAGTAAAACAACTTTATCCTCCTTAATCTCTCTCCTTCCTCATGTCGTCATTATTATTATTATTATTATTATTATTATTATTATAAATTTTACAGGGACAATGCACATTAATAAACATCTGTCAGCAGTCCCCAGGCAAGTAACATTAAATAACACACAACTAATAGAGAAAATAGAAAAACACAGGAGAAACTAAATACATAACATGGCACTACATTAAGAAAGACATGAGATATTGTCCCGTTTACTTTTGCAACACCATTTGCAAATCTTACCTTGCAACACTGCAGCATTATGTTCAAATCTGAGGGAATGAGGCAATGTAACCAAACCGTGCGCTTCACAATACATCCACTACTTCCTCCTTTTCTGTCTGAGAAGAGGAACGGTTGACAAAGAAAGAGGTTTTTGATTCTTTTGCACACATTTTCACACTCGGAGCGTGTGTCTTTGTGAACAGAAGTGAGACATGAGCTGCAGAGATGCATAGTTGTCAAGTAGGCAAATGTGTGTTTTCTGTTTTCCTGTCTCCTGAAATACAGTAATCAGACTGGATTATGGCATATAGAGACATGTTATCAATAAAGAATTGATACAAACATGTTATAAATCCCTTTAACGCTCTTTAGAAAACAGTCGGCTATGGAAGTGTAGATATAAAAATGTTGGCATATAAACATAAAGCAGCATAATCTGTGAGTCTTATGTTTTTAAATCTGATTGCTATCTGGTTTTTGCTTTACCCTTCTTTTTTGTTTGTTCTTTACCATCCGTTTTATCAGGTGTAACTTGCATTTGAAAGTAGAAACTATTTCCAACCACTCCTTCACAAATGAACCGGACCTTGGTTCAGTTTGGTTTGGACAGAGACTAATGGAAAAGTCTAAAACGTCGGGACCAAACATTGCAGGAGTTGAAACTCCATAAAGTTTTAAAAAACAAAGCTTCTCTTGCTTTTAACTTGGCAACATTAAACACGGAGGCAACCAGTAAAAATAATTTTGTTAGGAATATTAAATAAATTTATATTTCTTTTTCATGTAGTCAATGTAGCTTATGTCTAAACTGTGTTGTCTTTCTCTCCTTGAACAGGCCAAGTCGAGGGGAGTGAAGGAAGCCAGAGAGAAGATGTTCTCCGGAGAAAAAATCAACTTCACTGAGGTAACCAGCTCTGTCCGCAACATCTAACACATTTTATCAGTCAACAAAGTGTCCCTAATACAAGACAAAATGAGATATTACTGCTTATCATGCCATTTTAAAAGAGAATAAATGAGCAGTGCAATGGCAGTTTTAGACCTCTAGATGGCAATCATTTCCATTTTCTGTGATTTTCTTTGTAATAGGTGTGTTCAAGATGAGCCACGCACAAGATTACGGTAATCTTGTGAAATCAAATGTGCTAGCCCGCATGAACTACACCGTCTATGTGCATTATGGGAAATGATGTCCTGTCCGTGTGAGCAGTGGCATCTGAATGGACCTGAGTGCTGATACTTCACTGCCCCCCTTTCCCCCACCCACACATTTTTATTAATTTGAATCTATTCTAGACAAATAGTCAACTACAAACCATTGAAAACTGTTGAGGCTTTTATCAAATATAAGTAACACATTATTAAAATCAACTTAATGAGAAGGATTTGTCTACGTTCAAACTAATGCTTTCATACTGACTCAAGAATTAAAAGAGTAAAGTCTCAGCTGTGTCATAAATGGATTCAGTCAGTGATGTGTTGATACTCTGTAGTTTTAAGAAAATGCAGTAAATGTACTTTGAAGGAGAGGCTGCGTGGTCTGAGCCAAACCTTGCTGGTCTCTGCTCCTGAACTGTCTTACCACTGCGGCCGCCTGATTGTCTACAATCCAGTCGAGGTGCAGTTAATCTCGAAAACACACCTCATGATTGATTAGAAATCCACTGTCTTTTCTGTTGGATGTCCCTGGGTTGAAGTGGAGTTCATTAATCTTCAGTTTTGTCACTTTACTTGAGCCGAACAGAGGCAGAAATAGGTCAGAGGAAAGAAACAAAACCCCGACTTCACAGTGATTCAGCAAATTCACACAGAGGTCACTGATGGCCCTGTGTTTGTGTGGGGCTCTTCATCAAGCTCCATGTTGCATAACCTCACTGACTCTGCACTTTTGTTTATGACGCAAATAATTATTAATAGAGCCACAAAGGTTGCCAACATATTGTATTACTTGATAGAGCTAACTTTTAGCAGAGAATGTATAAAGGTATTAAAACATATCCTTTTCTTTCTGCTTCCTTCCTGATGGAATGAGCTGTCACACAGACAAACTCAGATTCATTACTCAACTTGTCTGTCATTGCCAGGAGCATCACATGACTGACATTTCTCTGTTCAGCCAGTCTTATCTTGTTTTTAGAGTCTCACTAATCTGCTCTAATGTGACAGGTACGGCTCAGAATAGTTTAGCAAATTTCCAATTGAAAACCGTAAAGCTAAATTGGAAATGTTATTAATGCTTTTTCACGGAGTTATTACGATGTAAAAATCACTTTCAGCTAACCCGAGCTTTTACTGCTGAGAATTGCAATAATCCAATGTATTTTTTATTTTTATTTTTTTATTATGATGAGGCATGTTAAAAATGTATGGTAAAATACTAACAGTGTACAAATTATCTGCCAAAGGATATTATGTGACCCCTGATAAACAAGAACAGAAAAAACAATTGCAGAGTGTCTGAAACCACTTACAATATACTCAATTGTAGTGCTGCTCTCTGAAGTGGCAGGTCAATAAAATAGTTGCTAGCTGGGGCCAGAGCAGCTACATTCTCTATTACTCTATTACACTACATAGCTGTTTAGTTCTTTTACTCATTTGTGTGTGTGTTCTTCAGGGCCGTGCTGTGCTTCACACTGCGCTGCGTAACCGCTCCAACACACCCATCTACGTCGACGGCAAAGATGTGATGCCAGAGGTCAACCGTGTGCTGGACAAGATGAAAGCCTTCTGTCACGTAAGTGCTCTGTCTGTACCTTACACAGTCAACAATATTAAAAATTGAAGCCACATGTTTGTTCTGAGTAGAGACTAAACCCAGTGCTCTCTGACCTTTCCCTGTTTGGTGTGTTTTTTGTTTTGTTTTTTGTTACAGAAAGTGCGCAGCGGTGAGTGGAAGGGTTTCAGTGGAAAGAGCATCACTGACGTCGTAAACATCGGCATCGGAGGCTCAGACCTGGTGAGAACTGTTCAGGACCAAAGACTGAACCCCTCACTGTTTGGTTTAGTTCATGTGTGATTGGGCTCTTGTGCAGGTTTGAATAATGGTCAGTGTTTCCCACACATTAATCTGTGCTCCTCTTCTATAGTTGTCTCTAAAGGTTATACATTCAGTGTGTTTTTGAACACTAAAAACAAAAATGTAAATGCAAAACTATGAGTAAAACAGGACTACATTTACATTTTACATTTATTCATTTAGCAGACGCTTTTATCCAAAGCGACTTGCATTCTACAGTAATTACCAGTGTTACAGCCACTGGAGGCAAGGTGGGTTAAGTATCTTGCCCAAGGACACAACGACAGTATGAACTGTGTATGAATCTACATTTGGGTTGAAAGACGACTGCTCTACCCACTGAGCTACTGCCACCCATCTGACTATAGCCAGGAACTAAACTCATTATTAAAACACAGCACTAAAGACTAAAACATGACTTTTCCTTTCCTTCTGTCTCTCGAGGGCCCCCTGATGGTGACCGAGGCTCTGAAACCTTACTCGGACGGAGGACCCAATGCCTGGTTTGTGTCCAACATCGACGGGACACACATGGCCAAAACTCTGGCTCAGCTCAACCCAGAGACCACCCTCTTCATCATCGCCTCCAAGGTATCCTCACTGACGTAAAGTCCTATCTTTATTCTGCGTTTTGTTTATTCCATTGGTTACTTTAGAGCTAATTTAGTCTTTACAGTAGATTGTTGTCACTCAGAGTTTGGAGAAGCAGACAGGAGCAACGCCACAAATTTAACCATGTTCTGCTATAAACATCAGAGAGATTTAAAAAGTTTTTTTTTGGGCCATCGCAGCTTGTTCTTTAGCTGTATAAACGAGGAACGGAATAAAAAAGTCATAAAAACCCTTCAATGTAACCCTGATTGTAGTTTCTGAAATTGTAGAAGCCTTGTTAGTTATTATTAAAAAGTGTTTCTCTGGAACACAAAACCTGTCATTGTTCCTGTCTGCTTCTCCAAACTGAGAGTGTGCAGACAATTACCTACTGAAGGGAAGGAGTAAAATTAAAGGGGACAGTCTAGTATTTAATAAAAGTGGTATATGAGGTTGTTAGCATGAAGTTTACTAGCTGGGTTCCGTTTCAAAGACTAATAATAAATCAGCAAACTTGTTTTCCAGACGTTCACGACTCAAGAGACTATCACCAACGCAGAGTCGGCGAAGGAGTGGTTCCTGAAAACGGCCAACGATGTGAGTAAAACACAGCCTTTCAACAGGACAACATTTTGTTTTACTGAGAACTACACCTTCTCCTAAATGTGTGGTTTAAATTTTAATTACTGGATCCTTGTCGTTCACAGACTTCTGCAGTCGCTAAACATTTTGTGGCACTTTCCACCAACGGAGTAAGAGCCTTTATTATATTACTGTTTAGTGGAGAAAATACACAGCAAATTGTATTCTTTCTTGAAAAGCTTAACGATTACATTTAATTAAGTCTTCTCTGTTTCTGTCATCCTTAGCCTAAAGTAAAAGACTTTGGCATCGATACTGCAAACATGTTCGAGTTTTGGGATGTAAGTCTTTTAAATGTTTAAATGTGTGACTTAACTTAACTTTGATCTCATCTTTTGGTGAGATGGATTTGGTAAGTGGATTTAAACTGGTTATAGATGGATTTGGGATTTGAAGTGGTTTAACTTGAACTGTGTTGATGGATGCAAACCTTAACCACTGCTTTTTGTTATGTTTGTTGTTATGTTATGTAACCTATTATGTTTACCTGCCTACAACTGGATTTGGACAGGTTATAAATGGTTTAACTGCAATTAACATCTTTTTTTGTGGCTGTATGTAGCTGGATTACTCCTTTTGCCTTTTATGTTATTTACCTAATTGAGCCATATAGTCCCTGCCACTGCTCAAATGACCAAAAACTTGAAATTTACAGGCAATATACCCTCTCCTATTATGTTCAGAAAAAGATTAATGCAACAGCATCTGGATACGAGAGCTGAGCTTTATCTCTAGAGGGAGGGGTTTGACCTGAAACAAACTCTGAATAAAAAAAAAACTGTGTTTGTTCTCAGTGGGTCGGTGGCCGTTACTCTCTGTGGTCTGCTATCGGTTTATCCATCGCTCTGCACGTAGGTAGGTGGACACTCTAAAGGCACATTCACACTGGATGCACAAAAAACAGTGACTCTCTACACACTCCCTCTGCCTTGTTTCTTTAGGAAACATGTGGCTCTTCTCTGCCTTGTGCAACAGAGAGCCCAATGTAACACTAAACAAGCAGCATTAAACAGCAGAGGTTCAACTCCTGCTCCTCTTTTAATCTGGGAAATTAAGCAAAAAACTCAGTCTGTGTTGTCAACACAGCGGCCATTCTATTTACACACAGGCCTGTAGCTAATTCAGACTCAGTCATTTCTATCCCTCGCTGTTGTGATGCCCCCTGGCGGGTTTGTCCTGGCACACCTGTGGGCCTCAAGTTGCCCGGGTCAAGTGACTATTTATCCAGGACCATAATTGTGACCTTCGTCTGCCGCGACAAGCACCCGCGGCACGCTGCACGTTTCTTTTTTGGTTTGGTCTGAGTTCAGTTATGGTTTAGGTGGGTTCAACAGAATGCTTTTTTAGTTTTGTTTCAAAACACACACACACATAATGTTCACACACTCACTGCACTGCAAGATCACACAAGATCTATGTGCAGGGCGTCATGTGGGACATCAACTGCTATAACCAGTGGGAGTGAGTCCAGTTCTGTCTCCATCTTGTTTTATTAATGTGTTGCAAAAACAACTTCGAATTTAGGTCAAACCCACTGAATGCACACTTACACATCTGTACTATACTTACTTTCTCTTAATTTATTTATTTATTTTTTTCGGTTTGATTTGGGTTAATTAATTAAAGAATATTTAGTTTTTAACCTTATTTCTACCTGGTGTCCTCGGTTTACGATCCATTTACAAGCCAGGTTTATACCAGAATTGAATGTATGTGTGTGATTTCAGCTTATTGGGTTATGTATTTTTAACAAGTGCGTCCTGTGTGTTTCAGGCTTTGATAACTTCGAGCAGCTTCTCTCTGGAGCACACTGGATGGTATGTATTTATAGTGTTTTATCTGCAGCCTACAATGATAAAACACGTTCCCTTCACTGAATGCTTTCTTGTTCTCATCTCATTCTAGGACAACCATTTCCGCAGCGCACCTCTGGACCAGAATGCACCTGTGCTGCTGGCTCTTCTTGGCGTGTGGTACATTAACTTCTTTCAGGCTGAGACTCACGCCATGTTGCCCTACGACCAGTACATGCACCGCTTCGCTGCATATTTCCAACAGGTCTGCCACAAATACATTTACATCCATCATCCTGAGAGTTAAATCTGTCTGGATTTAATTAACTCACATTTAGGCTTCAAATTGTTTGGCTTAAACATCTCCAAGTGGTCAGTCAATATGATTTGTCAAATGGCGTTGGAACAATATTTGAAAGAAAAGTAAAATGTGAATTTCTATTGTAAATTTCAATTTTAAAAAAGATGAACACAAAACAAAAAAGGAGACATTTTTTCTCAAGTTTTATTTAAGTTAAAATAATCAACCTTTTTATTCTTTTTGTTATTTCAATATTAATGTTATATTTTACCAAGGGGTAGGTAGTCTTTTACCATCGGTGTTTAAGTGTGTACTGTGTGTTCAGGGAGACATGGAGTCCAATGGTAAATATATCACTAAAGACGGGACCAGAGTAAACTACCACACGGGGCCCATCGTTTGGGGAGAACCAGGGACCAACGGGCAGCACGCCTTCTACCAACTCATTCACCAAGGTCTGCGCTCTGTCCCCCTCACTGGAGCACAGTCACAGCCTCACACTTAACCCTTTTTCTTTCTCTCAACAGGAACCCGAATGATTCCTGCCGACTTCCTCATTCCGGCTCAATCCCAGCATCCAATCAGGAACAACCTCCACCACAAGGTACTGCCCCCTCATCAGCCTCAGCACAGTTCGGCTCAGTTCTGTTGAGTTTCTACGGAAGAGGCTTTTGTTTCCTCTGAGCTGTGTCCAGAGAGAGACGTCTGCCGCAGAAACTCAATGCATTTCTCAAATGCATTTCTATTTGAGATATTAATCAGATTTGAAGCAGCCATTACAAAACATGTGTTGCCAATAATAAATATATAGAGAGTTAATTGTGGTGTGCACTGATGATAGGCTGGAGGTTTATCCGTTTACTGCTTAAACAGTGGGTTAATGGAGTTTTCCAAACATTTATTTCCTAGAACTGCACCAATTTCCTTAATTTTAGGGATTTGTAATAAATGTTTCAGGTTCTTCTTGTGTTTAATACAATGTAGACAACAAATATAATGTTTAGAATCTAAACTCTAGCTTTATTTTGAAAGAAATACAATTTCTAGCCTCTTTCACATTTTAAAATATGATTTCTGTTTTCTGTTTTGAGCAATTATTGTCCATTCAAGTATACAGTGCAGTGTTGAGCTGCATAATTTGGAACCGAACCACACATTTGGGAGCAGGGGCCAACTTTTTGTGGACACGTCAAACCCTTTTTAATAATAATAACTTAACCGCACTGACTAGACTTAACAAGGCTATTTTTACTATTTATTTTTTACTGTTGAATTTAAACTTTATATTTTTAATATAATATACATTCAGGTTTTGTCTCCAGATCTCTGTAGAATAAATCAAGCAAAGCTAGCTTTATTCAGAAAAATCCAAAATGTAACATCTTTTCTCTGGAGTTTAGTCTTGTCCAAGGTTTAGTTCTGATTTGGTCTCAGTTTGACTTGTTTTAGTCCTACTTATTCCCCTTTTTCCTGGATTTTCAGGTGTTTAGTTCTAGTTACATTCTGGTTTTGTTTGTTTGAGTTGACTCTTGGGTTTAGTACTGGGTTTAGTTTAGTCATGGTTTGGGGCTGTCTCTGCTTATTCTCTTGGTTTGGGCTTGGTTCTGGTTTAGTTTAGGAGGTACTTTTGGTTTAAGTGTCATTTGAGCCTAGTTTAGTCCAGGTTTATTACACGTTTAGCCTCAGGTTAGACCTTGTTTTGGGCTGGTCTAGTATTAGTTTAATTTTGAGTTCCTGTTTAGCACTGTTTTAAACCTTGTTTAGACCTGAATTTGTTTTAAATTAATTAATCCAAAGCGTTCCCAAAGTAGTTTCACTTTTTGAGGATGCTTCATTGGAAACAAGGCTATATAAACCAATTTCCTTTCTTATTTTTTTTTATCTGTCTTGTTCAAACAATTTTAGTAATTGGTATTAATATATATATATATATATTAGTAATATTTTGGTAATAATCAGATTTTCGTCTCTAGATCCTCGTGGCGAACTTCCTTGCGCAGACCGAGGCTCTGATGAAGGGAAAGACACCAGCTGAAGCCCGTCGTGAGCTGGAGGCCGGCGGTTTGAAAGGAGACGCTCTGGAGAAACTGCTGCCTCACAAAGTATGCATTCACCAAACCCACATTTAAAAGTATTACTGACTTACATCTGCTGCTTTTAATTTCACAACAAATGCTATCTAAGCTAGTGTGTTTTAACTCAACTATAACTTGGAAACTGAGATAAATATGTCAAATTCTGTGTGTTCCTTTTAGGTTTTTGAGGGAAACAAACCAAGTAACTCTATTGTTTTCAAGAAGCTGTCACCTTTCACTCTGGGAGCCCTCGTCGGTGAGTTTTGAACAACATTAAGAAGAGACACTGTTTACACTGGCTGTGGGACTGGCCCTGTCTTGATACAGTCACCATGATATATTCCTCTTCATAGATTTAAGTATGGGTAAATATTGTTGGAGTAACTCCTCCTTGTCCTTCTGTTTTCAGCCATGTACGAGCACAAGATCTTTGTGCAGGGCGTCATGTGGGACATTAACAGCTATGACCAGTGGGGGTGAGTCCAGGGCAAACCATCATGTCACTGTGCTTTGTTTTAATAGTGTTTTATTAATCTGGTGCTAAACCAATATGATCTGCCACTATTTCACCAAGTTAACCAGTCACTGCAAGACATGACCGCTACTGCTCAGAGGTTACAGCACCTCAGGGACATATTTTATTCTGCCAATCTACTAGTCACAACTCAAACACCAGAGAGAATTCTTTAGTGTCATTAATTTTTGTAGATGCTAGTAAACCTTTTGTGAATGGGAGTTTAAGATAAAATGATAGAGACAGCAATACTTGGGCGGTGGGTTAAGTCTATTTGCACGTCCAATCTGCCACTGGCCCATTTGTAAACTTTTAAAACATGGTGTGGCTCTGAAGCCAAAAGGTTTGCCCGCGCCTGAGTTTAAATGCTCTCTAAATCAGAGTTTTTTTTAACCTGTGTGCCGTGGCACACACAATTTTACTTAATAGGTCCAAAATTTATTATTAAGTTACTGGAAATAATTTTGTACAGTGCTCTACGAGTAAGATAGTGACTGGCAGGAAATGCCACCTCCTCCATGTCAGTAGGTGGCAGTAGGTACCACAGTCAATTATCCTGTTAATCTGCGTCAATAGAGTTAATGAAGCCCGCTGCAGATAGTGACGGCAATAGATAAATATTTGAAGTTCAAACTCCCGACTGGGTCTCAAAGTTCCTAGTACGGTTGACATTCAAAATAAAGCAAAAACATTAAGGTATAGGCAATACAGGGAAAGTTATTTTTGTTTCATTGTTTATTTACTTTTTCCGGGAATCCGACTAAACCGACTTCGCTATGTTTGGTGTGTGAGGAAAAAAGATCCAACAATGCTATGGTCCTAAGTAGCTTTAATGCCACAGGTATGGACTGATCAGGTGAGCAAGAGCTTTGTATGTGTTGAGTTCCTGCCAGGATATCAGCTTTGTGTTCATCAAAGCAGGCCCAGCCCAACATATTAAGAGATTAAATTGTCATTCTATATACTGTGTAATATTTTTGTAAGACTTTTTTTTTTTTTTTTTTTCTTAAGTAACAAAATGTGCCTTGGCTCAAAAGGTTGAAAAACACAGCTCTAAATGATGGGATTAGACCAAGCCTCTCTCATAGAACCCATTATGGGCGGGACCAAACAATATACCTCCGTCCACCAGAGGACAAGTCTAAAAATCCTGTTTACAGCCTGGTACAATAGTGAATTTTTGATTAGTCTGTTTATGCTATCTAAAAACTATAGTGTAATGCATTTTGGTTTTAACATTTTCACTGGATCCTAAAATAATTCATCGTTTTCTGATACTCACCTAATGTTGTGCAACATATAGAGATGAGACCATTAAAACCGTTACGGCTGTTTATTATAAAATATAAATATTAAAGATTCCAGGGTTATGTGTTTTGAGCCAGCGTCTCCCATAGAACCTCCAAAATGATCGTCGCGTAAGGGCACCGCCATACGGCAAAATACAGCAATATGGGGGTGATTTTTGATTATTACGACCGTTACACTAATTATAAACTATTGCTTTTCTATGGAGTAAAAGCCGAAAATCCCGGTCGTAACGCCCATTTTATTGCCGAATTGTAACAACATTATCAGTAAATAGAGGACCAATGGGCAGATTATATCCACTATATAAACAATTAGTGGTTTTGAGGCAGGCTGGAAAACCTGGAACTGGAGAACAGGCTTCAGGGCGGATCTGTACATAACACGTATTATAAATCAATTTCACAAAAAAAAATGTAGCGAGAAACTTTTCTTTAAGGTTGCAGCCCCAGAAAAAAGTACAAACATATTTGAAGCATGACTAATACATTCAAAACATAATGCATTTCTTACATGTAGCTTGGTCTGGCCAATTCTTCTTTAACAGCTTGTTCACATCAATTTTTTTTCTGGGTTTAACTTTAAACCACCTTTGGAGGAGGCGTACCTTTTTAAATGGTGGCTTTTATTTATTTATTTTTTTTTAGATTTCTGCAAATTTAGCAATAAACTGTTATTCTGCCGCTGATGTTTTTTCTACTCAATGGTTTATACAATTTTTATTAGAAAATGTATCGCGCACCATAAAGACTATTTAGAAAATACTCTTACAAAAGTGTCAATAGCTACCTGAAACTTAATAGTGTAAACTAACAAGAGACTGGCAAGACGGAAAACTAATGAAAGGAACAAATGGAGATATGTTTGACTCACTATTAATTTAGTCTTATTTTCTCTGAACTTAACTTGCACTTGTACCATGCTTTTAGTTGCAGAATAATGAATGGTTAAAAAATGTATGCGCGTCACTAAATAACTTTTTTTTTTTTTTTTCTAGAGTTGAACTTGGGAAACAGTTGGCAAAGAAGATTGAGCCTGAGCTGCAGGACGACTCGGAGGTCACTTCTCATGACTCCTCCACAAACGGTCTCATCAGCTTCCTCAAGAAAAACTTCTAAACCCTTTCAACTCTTGTTGTTCCTCATCGGCGTTTGACCATTATTCCAGTTTACTCTTTTGTGTTGAATGAGCACTTTATGTTGTGACTATCACTGCTGGAAAAAAAAACAAAACAAAAAAAAATACATGTTGATGTGTTTGAATCTAAAAGGAATCTATCATGTTTTTTTTTGTTGTTGTTGCAAAGATCATGTATCATTCCTGGTATATGTGCAGAAAATACAGTAGGTGAAAAGCACCCCAGAGTTAAACACAGACAGCCTCAACTCAAATAAAAGTGTCACTCTATCAACTGTCTTTTGTTTTTTTTGTTAGTTGTACAAGACAGTTATAGTTTGGCTTGTTCGGCTTGTATCCCATTTTTAGAAGAGTCCTTCAGCTGCACAGATAATGGATTTAACAATGGCAAACAAACAAACAAGCAAAGAAATGCAAAATACAAGCCACATAACTAATATTACACACAACCACATTGCATTTATTCAAATTGCAGTCTTAACAGCTTTTAGGCAGCATTGTTTAGGAGCTTTATGGATATTGGCACATAATATTTTTAAACCGGTTAAGCTTGCTCTGGAAAACTCAATAGCTTCTCCCAGAGGGCAGGACATACCCGGGGTGAAGGACATCAGGGCTGACTGGAGGGACTGGTATTACGTCTTTCCATAACCGTCATTACAAGCTTAAATTTGAGCAGGGCAGACATAGCGATACGTAACCATGCTCTCCTGCACTGCCTGATAAAACAAAAACACGATGAAAGAATACAACTTGTTAACCTTCATAAAGTAACTAAACATCTAACTTGTCTTTGATAACTGTCCAGAAAGTATTCCATCTGTATATTTGGAGAGTTTATTTTATTGTCTGCTTTAAATTAAATACAATAAAATGATTTTGAGAATATAAAAAAAATATTAAAAGTAAAAATAATTAAATAATTACAGTTAAATACAAATATATCAAGTTAAATAAATAAATTCTTGAAAAAGTCGTTTAAGTGTGTAAATTGTGGTTTATCTTTTGCGCCATTTATGTCCCATTGTGGAGGAACATACTTGTAACTTTTTTATTATCAATGGCACTTATTATTCACAGAGGGGTAGCTGTAGATTAACGTGTCGTCTGAGTCCTCTGGGTTGTGGGTGTAACCTGTCGGAGGTGTTACCTGAGGA
Organism: Neodontobutis hainanensis; assembly: GCA_024349245.1. Classification (NCBI taxonomy): domain Eukaryota; kingdom Metazoa; phylum Chordata; class Actinopteri; order Gobiiformes; family Odontobutidae; genus Neodontobutis; species Neodontobutis hainanensis. The sequence goes on along the minus strand of JALDNG010000001.1, from coordinate 8,618,733 downwards.
CTGCTCACGCTCGCTCTCAGGTGAGTGCCACTGCAGAACACTCCACAGGTGTTTGTAGGTGAGTGTGTGAGAGTGCGTAGTGTTGCCATGGCGCTGTGGAGCCGTGGGGTGTGCGCGGTTGTGTGTCTGTGTGCGTTCGAGTGGGGGACGTGGACAGGGGTCGCAGCTCTGGTTCTGCTCGGGGCCGTTCTCTGGATTAACACGTGGAGCAGCTCCAAGACTCTGCCTTCAGCCGGGAAATCAGTGCTGATCACAGGTCAGACTTTCACTGCTTTATCTGTGGTCAGGCCACAGGTTTACTCTACTACACCTTTACTATACTACACTACACTGTCATACTCTACACTACACACTAGAGTGCTCATCACAGGTCAGACTGTCACTGCTTTATCTCGAGGCAACAGTCAGGGCAGAACAGCCCTACACTACATTCTTTTCTGTAAACTATACTACACTTAGAGATATTATGTTATACAATACTATTACACTATACTATTATACACTATACTACACTACACTGTGCCATTCTACACTTTACAATAGAATTATACTACACACTATACCTAAGTTTTCCAAAGTTTATTTCAGGGGAGTCATATATTAAAGGTACTACACAATACTGTATACTATATTATAGACTAGACACTATACTTATACACATACTCTAATATACTATGTAATACTACACTAATCTAAACAATACACTACACTAGGTAGAGTTGTATCAGTGACAGCTCTGGTGAATGAATGTGTGAGAGTGTTGGGACAACAGATGGAAATTAGACTGAGGTTACAGTCTGGCATGTTTCCATTAATGTGGCTGTGTCTTGTGTATGTTCATCAACATGCACTGTTCCAATCCAATAAATTGATTTATAATAACTATTCTACTTTATACTGACAGATTAGGGACGGTATGAGATTGTGACAGAATAACTTTGAGAAAAAATATCACTGTGTAACAGTATTGACGGTATTAATGAAAGCTTAAAAAGCTATTCTTTTTTCAAGTAAATTGGGCATAGATAAATGTTTTTTGTTTAATCATACAGAGTGTTGTTCCTTTGAGTGTTTTCTTTGGTTTCATTCATATTAAATGCAAGTCCAACATTAAACTCTAAACCCACTGTTGCTGCATGTCTGAGGCGTGATGGAGCATGTGACGCTGCAGAGGTGCGTAACAGTAGCTCGTTCTGCCGGCTACAGGAGCTTATCTGTGGGTTTAATCAGACACCACGAAATAGTAGATGAACTGAAACATTTACATTTATTCATTTAGCAGACGCTTCAACCTAAAGTGACTTACATTCAACTGTGTTACAACTGGAACAGCACTGGAGCCAAGAAGGGTTAAGTGTCTTGCCCAAGGACACAACGACAGCTTGAACTTTAGGGAGAGCGGGAATCAAGCCGCCAACCCCCGCACTTCCATGTAGCTCTCAGTGAACCTCATCAAAGGACGACCTGCTCTGTCCTGCCTCAGTCATTGAAGTGTCCCTTTCCTCGCCTCATCAACAATCTGTGAAGCATTTACACACACTTATACACACACACACAGACTCACACACACACAAACAAACTCTCACACACACAAACTCTCACACACACACACACAAACACACACACAGACACACACACACACACACACTCTCACACACACACACACACACACACACACACACACACACACACACACTCTCACACACACACAAACACACACACACTCTCTCACACACACACACACACACACACACACACACACACACATACACACACACACACATGTGCCTCATGAGCTTATATTACATTCATTAATATTGTTAAAAAGTGTTTAACTGTATTAATATCGTGGCAGTTTATTACCACAGTATAATGTAAAATCAGGTATTGTCCCGTCCGAACAACAGACTATCAAATGGTAACAGAGTATTCAGGTTCCTGGCATTTGGGTCTCTGAAGAGACTAGAGGATATTATGTCAGATACATATTCCATAAAGCCCAAAGGAAAAGATAACCAAGGCACAAGATAATCACAAATCAAATGGTAAAACAAAATTCATAATATCAGTATTTTATATTAATAATAACATATCAACCATCTGCCAGTCTGATTGTTGTATTTCACAAGATCTCTGAGCCTCTGCAGAGACACAGTTTCATAGTAAGCCTGTCTACAGGAGACACGCCCCCCCCGTTGTCATGACGACAGTGAACACAGGGAAAGTCTGAAAGTCCATTTTTAAAAACTGTAGAGAAAACAAAAGTTACTGAACCTAATGAAAACTGCAATTCTTTGGGAGTTCTTAGTGTCTTAGTAGCTTTGGGCTTGAACGGTTTTCTTCAATAGATAGTAATAAATTATATGCAGGCTCCATCTTGAGTTTTTTGGAGAGTATTTCCTAAAACTACAAACCACAGCTGAGTCACATATGGAAAACAGGTTTGAACTAAAGGCGGTGGTTTTGTGTTAACCACAGAAAGAAATCCAAACATACTGCAATTAACAAAACACATAATGAAGACATTAAAGAGGATTTAGTCAAGTTTAATCATACTTAGTGTGACAAGGTATTTGCTCTTACAGGCTCAAAGAATGTATTCTTATGATCTCCTGATGATAATCTCCACAGACAGGAAAAACAGGACACAGAAAAACAGTTTACGGCTCAGATGTGAATCAGCATTTTGATTTATGAATAAAACTCTTCATGAATCCTCTTAAAACTTGTTGTAGACCGAATGTGTTTTCTGATTTCAGGCTGTGACTCTGGGTTTGGTCACGCCCTGGCCCTCAGACTCAGTGGGATGAGGCTGCAGGTCTTTGCGGGGGTCCTGGACTCTAAAGGTAAAGGAGCTCAGACTCTGAGGGATCGGGCCCCGGGGGACCTTCTCCACGTCCTGCAGCTGGATGTGACCGACAGAGAGCAGGTGGCCCAGGCGCAGCAGCTCATACGCTCACAGCTTGGAGACAAAGGTCAGAGGGCACCTGTAAAGTGAAACTTGGTCTCTGTGGGTTTACTCTAAAAGCTCATGACAGTGACACCTGGAGGGGCTAAGAGGGAAGCTGAACAGACTCGACTCAGCCCCAAACGTACTGTGAGGGTTTGTTGGGAACGTTTAACAGAGTCCTCTGGCAAGTCCCACCTTCAGCAGAGCTTCACCCGGAGCACGAGGGAGGCTGGAGACATTGAGTCCGAGTGGACCTTATTCTCTGTCTTCATTGTTGATGCGGCAACACGGAGCTGTGGCCATAAAGTCTCTGGTGCCTGTCGTGCCGGCAACCCTAGAACCTGGTTGTGGACACCGGAAGTAAGGGATGCTGGGAAGAAGGAGTCCTATAGACCCTGGCTGGCATACGGGATTCTGAGGCTGATGGTACCAGCCAGCCAAGTGCTCATGTCTGGGAGACCACTTTTAGTCCTCTTTATTCTGACTATTATAACTATTTATAACTATAACTATTTAGCACCTCAGCAGTGCTCCTCTAACACTGTCTTCAGTGGAGGTGGGTGGCCGAGTGACATCAGACGGTGGAAGGAAAACTTAATATAAAATAAAATATGTCACACTTCCGTATTAGAACAGTCAGAATGTTGGTGCTTGAAGCGATGAAAGTAGTACTCACAGGAAAAAGTTTGACAGTTATACAAGCTGTCAACCAGGACACACCTTTCATCAAAATTAATAGTGTAATTATTTGTTCATACCTTTCGATAATAACTTCATCAAACCAAACTAGATTGTGATGTAATCCTCTAATGGATACCTATGAAACAGCAGTAATTACAGTGTCCAGATTTAGCTATACAGCTCAATTCAAACTGTGAGCTGCTTTAATAACATCTCATCTCTGTTTCGTTCTGTTTTTTTTTCAGGTCTGTGGGGTTTGGTGAACAACGCCGGTCTCCTCCTGTGTCCCGTCGACGCAGAGATTCAGTCCTTCTCCGTCTACAGCCGTCTGCTGGAGGTGAACTTCCTGTCTGCGGTGAAAGTGACCCAGGCCTTTCTGCCTTTGCTGCGACGGGCCAAAGGACGGCTCGTCAACGTGTCCAGCCTCGCAGGTCTGTCCCAGGTCTGTCACCAGGTCTGTTTGTCGTGGCCTTGTCTTGCTTCATCTCTTGAGGAGAACGTGTGCTCTGTTTGTGCAGGTGAAGTGCCGTTGCCGCGGTTTGCAGCTTATGCAGCGTCAAAGGCGGCTCTCAGCTCTTTCTCCAGGATCCTGAGGCTGGAGATGGCCTCGTGGGGAGTTCACGTCGCCCTCATCCAGCCCTCCGGCTTCAGGACGAGTATGGACACATAACAAATCAAAACAGATGAAGTGTGCTGGGACAGTGATAAGAAACAGTGAAGAGCTGCGTCTTTTACCAGAACAGAGAAGCATGATCAAATAAAACAATTTATTGAATATTACGACACAAAAGTGAAGAGCTGAATAATACAAGTTGACAGAAATTTAAAACCACATTATAAACACATGGACATCTCAGATATTTTTCAGTTTCCAGTAGGGTTTTGTAACGTGTCCCACCTAAAGCCCCTGTCCCATTTTAACCAAAGAAAAGACAGTGTTTGTGCTAGACATTACAGTTTTCCTATTTGCTTTGGCTTGATTCTTAATGGCACTGACTCAAAAAGTAAGTTTAGAAACTGTTTTAGAACTTGAGTCTTAAAAGCAACACTCTATCATTTTATATCCAATTAAAAATCTTTTTCTAACTCTGTCTCCTTCAAACACTGACCTCATGAGTCTGGACCTGGTCTAAGACCGGACTAACTCTGTCTCCTTCAAACACTGACCTCCATGAGTCTGGACCTGGTCTAAGACCGGACTAACTCTGTCTCCTTCACAAACACTGACCTCATGAGTCTGGACCTGGTCTAAGACTGGACTAACTCTGTCTCCTTCACAAACACTGACCTCCATGAGTCTGGACCTGGTCTAAGACTGGACTAACTCTGAAATGATCGGATATTATTTTTTAATAGAAATAAGGTTTGTAGAGAGCCAACTCTATATATACAGTTTCACATTTCTGGATTCCTCTGCTCTCTACAACAGCGTCTTCTGTAACCTCTGTCTCGACCCTGTGCACTTTTTCCTCAGATATCTTTGGCAGCAGTGAGGACGAGTCCCGTTACAAAGAGGAGCTGCTCAGAGACACTTCCCCCGACGTCAGAGAGGCCTACGGAGAGGACTACCTCCTGTCTCTGCCCCACCATCTGTCCACCATGTCCCGTCAGTCCGATGGGGACGTGTCTCCGGTTTTAGACGACATGGTCCACGCCCTGCTCTCAGTCAGACCCCGGCCCCTATACGCTCCGGGAAACGCGGGATGGCTCCTGCCGTTTTTACACCGACAGCTCCCCACGGCTCTGTACGATCGACTGTCAACAGTGTTTTTTAAAGACTCGGGCTGTCGGCCCAGAGGACTGAGGAGGAAATGAATGGACTAAGAGACAGGTTTTCTGTTAAGATGAAGCTAAACAGTGCAGTCTTTTGATTGGACGACAGAGAGAATCCTCACTCTCACTTTCTCAAATGAAGCTTGTGTTGTTTTTGTGATAGACAGTCAAAAAAGAAAGAATCCTACATGTTATCTATTGTTCATTATCAACTGGTGTTTTTGGTGTTTTTGTAATTTTGTTTGGCTATTTCCGGTGTATCTAGTTGTATTACAATGGCCGTTGTAGGAGTGGCTCTGAGACAGGACAAAAAAGTTTTTCAGTTTTTCAATGTAAAGTCTAGAACAATATTTACTGTGAAAATTGCTTCATGTAGGTCATTACTGAGATGTTACAAAAACAAACCTGAAGCAAACTCTCTCTCTTGACTTTATTTGTTATGCATTTGTTTCACTTCCTTGTTTTTGTTCGGGCCACATCCTCCTCTTTCACTGGACAGGTTTAGTAACTTCCCCTTTCGTCAGATCTAAATCTAACTCTGAACACAGCATGTTTTCATTTTAAACTCTGGATTTTCTGATTTTCTGAAGACAGACCAGGTTAAAACTGAACCAGGACCAGAGGTAAGACTTAGAAAACCTGAGATTACTGAAGAGACTCAAATGTAAAGAGAATAATGAGTAAGACTAAATGGGACTGATCACTGAAGTAGTGTTATCTCTTTTACCAGTTTTTGATGAAATGGAGGAACAAGAGAAAGAAGTCTTCAGTGAAACAGGTTTGGATTTGTTAAACCAGAACTAAACCAGGACTAAACCAGGACTAGACCAGGACTACACCAGAACTAAACCAGGTATAAACCAGGTCTAAACCAAGTCTATACCACGTCTAAACCTGTACATAACCAGGTCTATCCCATGTTTAAACAAGACTAAACCAGGTCTAATCAGAGAATTTATCCTTAACTTAAAACGAACTAAACCTGGACAAACCTGGACTAAACCAAAACTTTATGAGGTCTAAACTGAGAAGAAATGCACAACATAGAATGTAAATAAACATGGATGTAATCCCTGGATGTGTAGGGGCCCTACACTATATGATATTGTCATTACGTCAGGGCAATAAAATGGCGGTTACATCTGGGCTTTTCTTCTTTTACTCCACAGTAAAACAATAGTTTTCAGATAGAATAAACTGACATATTAATCAACCCCCCCAGAGTTGTCACGTATTAAAAGCTTAGTTCTAGAGACCCGAGCCATATTTTGTTTTGCCTTTGGGTTTCTTCTATTTCCCTTTTGGAGCCTGCCCCCTGGTGGACGGCGGTATATTGCTGTATATTGCTGTATAGTGGTGCCCTTGCTCGAGGAGCATTTAAGAGGTTCCATGAGAGAGGCGTGGACTAAACAAGCACTAATCCAGGACTTAATCAAGTCAAAACCCAGAAGTATTCCAGGTAAACACCCACTTTGTTGAGTTCATTACAGCAATGAAGAAGAGGGAGAAAGAAGACTCCAAATCAAAGGGAGAAAAGGTCAAACAAGACTTCTTTGACCTCCTGAGTGAGCACCACATTGAGGGAAGCCATAGGTGGAGCAAAGTAAAAGACAAACTAGAGACAGACCCTCGATATAAATATGTTGAGAGCTCTGCCCTAAGAGAAGAACTTTTCAAACAGTATTTTAAAAAAAATAATAATTGTCCATGAGTTCAGCTAAACGATGTGAACAAAAAGACAATCAAAACTTTATGAAATAATAGAAACTGATAAATAAATGTGTCTTGATATAAAATCCTTCATGAAGCAAGTAAGAATCACAGTATGAGCCACGTTTCTTCTGCACTGTACCGCTGTAGCAAGCTTCTTTGACTTTCTTCGCCTTAGCTTCATGTTGTCGTCACCTGAAACTACTTTAGCATCAGGTTTAATGCATTAAAAATTAACAGAACGGAAAAAGCAGACCCTAGAAGTTAACTCAGTGTCCATTTCTGGACAAAGTGGAATCTCAAAGACACTGAAAGTAAAAAAGAAGAGGCTGTTCATACCTCACTATGGATCTTGAGTCAGTTTTTTTCTCCGGTTTAGATGTGATGCCTCATTGTTCCACCTTGACAACAAAGGAGCTGCAGCAGAACTGGAAAGAGATAAAGCGCCGAGACCGTCCCGTGAGGGTGCTGTTTGAAATACCATCCTATCGGATCGTCGAGCAGGCCTTCTCCAAACACGTGGTGAGACACTGAGACGCTTTCCCGCTTCATTTAACAGCCTCCCTTTTTAAACCACTTCTTTCAGTCTTTTTGAGATTTAACCAACTTTTAATCTTTATTTATTTTTAATTACATTTTGCTCCTTTTTTGAATGGATGGGTAATAGTTTAACACCCAAATTCTAGATTATTTTAGATAAATATGAGAATGATGCGCCATTTGAGGAGGCACTGCGTAACCTTTAGCCAGTAGAGGGCGCAGATCCCTCGACAGACTCTGTGTTGTTATTTATGGGTGTCAATAGTATTTCAATGGAGACTATCCAAGTGGCAAGTTTCTCTGACAGAGCATGTCTCTGAAACAGTAGATCATTTTGGTGTATTTAGTACGAACAGGAATACGTCATGTGGTTGAGCCTCACTCAATAATCTTTCTCGATAAGTCCTCATTCCGGGACATGACAGTGACAGGAAGTGTCCAGCTGAGGGCGCTGTGTCAGTGAGATACATATGATTGTACTGATCCCCTGTCTAAGAACCATCAACATGAGATCGAGGAGATATATTTTTAGTCTAAAAGTTACACAGTTGTGAGTCCGGACGAGTCTTTATGGAACAATAGTAGCCCCGAGTTCTGTGTTTACACAGAAGGTAGAATTCAGGAGAGTTTTTTTATTTTATGGAGGAGTCAGCTTCATGAAACATAAATCACAACAAAATAAGCCAGACCTTAAATAAGATTCTTTGAAAACCCCTCATGTTCCTTCTTTATTCCTCATCTGTCCTTCTCCAGGTTTACAAGGTGGTGGTGATGCGGTCAGGCAGCTTTGACTCCCGCCGCGTCTCAGTCGAGCGCCGCTACAGCGACTTCTTCAAACTCCACCACAGCCTTCTGGAGGAATTCAATGAAGAACTGGACGAAGTGGTTCTCCCTCGTAAACTCCTGACGGGAAACTTCAGCCCCGAGCCTCTCCTAGAGCGGCGTTTGTCTCTGCAGGACTACGTGGCAAAACTTTATGCCACCCGCTGCGTTCGCTACTCACCAATCTTTGCTGCGTTCTTCACCGACCCAGAGCAGAAAAAGGCTCACGGTTTGTTACGAGCCGGACAGTTTGAGGCGGCATTAGAGTGGCTGCAGACGGTTTTGGAGATCCAGGAGAAGCTAGCGCCGTGGCAGAGCCCTACGTCTACTGTCCACACACTGTCGGCACTCGCGGTCTGTCATCGGGACTTGGCTGAACCGGAGCAGGCTTTTGCGGTTGCACACAAGGCCCTGCCGACAGTGAGACGGTACGGACTGAAGAACTACCGGGCGCCGCTGCTGGAGCTGCTGGTGGATGTGGGCTACCAGCTGGGACGTCCCGTGGCTCAGATGCAGGAGGAGCTGATAACGGTGAGGGACGCGGAGAGAGGAAAGGTGTCCACACAGTCTCTGAAGGAGCTAGTTGTCCAGAAGTTCATCTAAAGATACTTGTTTGAATGGTTTAAATCTAGTATTTGCATATTGTATACTGCACCTTTAACCACTTTAACCACCAAAGACATACAACCTGCTTATGATCAGAATTAGATTGGCTTTAATTAGTTTAACACATACTTTTTAACACAGCCTTTTTTAATGGATTTAATCTAGTTAAAAATAGATTTGGACAGGTTTATAGTGACTTTAAGTGGATCGTAAGTGGTTTTGAATGGATTAAAACTGGCTATTACCTAAGAGAGGACGAGTGTCCAACACAGTCTCTGAAGGAGTTAGCCTTTCAATATAAGAATAATCTTGTCTGAAGAATGACAGACTTGGTGTCTTTTATATGTTAGGACTAAACTAAATATTAAAATAAATTGTAACCATTTATTAAGTATCACATAAATGTAAATGTAGTAACACAGGGTAAGATGTAACACTTTGATCCCATAAAAGGACTGGGCTCACAGCAGAAGTGTCTCTCTGGTGTAGATACAACTATTTAAATTGTTTTAAATAAGCTGTTTCTTTAGTTTACTTAAATTCATTTTTTGATACTCATATAGGGCCTGGTAATATCCAAGTAATCAACCATAATTACTCTACTATTACCCATTTTTTAAACCTGTTAATTTCACACTATTACAATGTTATTACCAAGCTGTGATGTAAAGTGCTACCAATTAAACAATTATATACTTTATATAAACCAACAATAGTCCTGGACTCATAGATAACTTAACTATATGTTACATGCCAAGTAAGCTTGACACTAACTCACAAAATGTGAATGTACAGTATGTCACAAAGTCACAGGTGGTTGTTTTAACTCAAAATGCTCTAACCTAAGTTTTTATCTTAAATATTATGAGAAATTCTAAAGATCTCTTGTAAATGTATCTGCCAGGATGTTTTTGAGGCTACAGTTTGTTTTGTAGACGGATTTCAGATATATCCAGGGAACTGTCCATAAAGTTCAAACTCAGAAAGGGTTTAGTATAATTTCATCATTTCCTTTTGAGAGTAACCAGAGGTTGCTCAAGTGCAGGAGGAAGTCTCTCTAAAGTCACACATTTTCTGTATTTTGACATGAAACATATTTTTTGTGTATATTAAAACAGAAAAAAAAAGTGGAGTCGCCCCAAAACTCCACTTACACCTACTTTCTGAAACAATACTGTCTTCTGTCAAAAGAAAATGATAATATATCTTCTTTAAAAATAAAATAAAATAAACACTGAGACTGTTCTGTGTGTTTTGTCTTGTCCTTGATTTTTTTACACCATAATAACGTTGCAAACCCGTCAGAGTTAGAGAGATGCTTTGGAAAAGTTTAATTGTAGTAGGACATGTATTCTTTTGGCCTCCAAGAACAAGTTACTGGCACCTGGTTTAGTCTTGGTTTGTACTGGTTTATCACACATGATTATCACACTGGATTTAGTACAAGCGTTTAGTCTTGCTCAGTTCTAGTTTTAGTCCAGGTTTGTTTAGCACTGGGTTTAGTTTACTTCTAGTCTTGTTTAGTCCATGTTTAATTCACGTTTGGTCTTGTTTAGTCCTAAACAATCAACGGTTTAGTCCTGTTTTCGCATCAACTTCTTTGACGTACTTTATTTTCCACAAGATGGCGGTGTCATTCAAAGCTATAAGTAGTGAGCAACTTCCGTTAAAACAACAGAAGAAGAGAAGTCACCGGAAGTAGCGTGTTCTTAGAGCTAGATCAGGCTCGTTTTGTTTTTTATCTAAATTTCTGCTCAAAATAGACGCTGTCAGCAATGGCAAACGACAACGTGAAGCTTTCCAAAAACTTGCTTCGTATGAAGGTAAGATACGTTTGTGTTTTAATCAGATTTAACTTAAAAACCCAACATTTAAATGTCATTTAATTTGTTTTTAACCAATTGGAACATAGTATAAGCGCTTGAAGTATATTTACACCTAAATTCTAGCTTCAAGTATGGATCCTGATTCGACAAAAATAAATAAAGGCTTAAAAGCAATAAACACACTTAATTATTGTCGCTTGTTTGTTTGCTTTACATTGAACAAAATGCTAGAGTCATGTGGTTTGAGGGTAGTCTTATCAAATTATCTTTAGGCATAGTATAAGGTTACAATAATGGGCTTGTCATTGTTTTGTTGAAGATACATGTAAATTCTGTAACGTGCGTGTTTAGTCAGTATTTTATTCTTTGACTTTGACATGTTAATATCTACTCTTACTCAAAAAAAGTATAAAGCCATTACTCTATCCATCCATCTTCTACCGCCTATGGATGGATGGAGTAATGGCTTGATTTAAAAAAAAAAAAAAAAAAAAAAGCCATTACTATAAAATGTATATCTCCAAATGTCCTCTTTAAAACTGCCTCTTGGTAAATGTGGTTAGTATAATGTGGTGCTGTGTTACTTCAGTTCATGCAGAGAGGGCTGGACGCTGAGACCAAGAAGCAGCTGGAGGAGGACGAAAGGAGGATCATCAGCGACGAACACTGGTATCTGGACCTGCCCGAGCTCAAAGCCAAAGAGTAGGTTTAACATCTGCAAAAGGACTACACTTGGGAGGACTTTGCCAGCATTTAAGCAAAAACTAACTGGGTTAAACCTAAAACTGAACTAGTTTTAAACCAGGGACCACAGTGGGACTTAAGACAAACTATAGGCTGATCTTCAGCCTAAACCTGGACTAACAAAGGTCTAAACCCTTAAAATAAAACAAGGCTTAGCCCAGATCTGAACTTGGGACTAAATTAATGTCTAAACAAGACTTTCCAAGTCCAGAGATATACTACTCTGAATAACTAAACTGTACTTTTTTCAACCAGTTTTATATTGACATATGCAGTCTATCATCCTTTTATTTTTATTTTGGTTTTTCAGGAACCTAATAATCGAGGAGAAAAGTCTTGTTCCCTGTGAAGACCTGAGGTTTGGGCGGATCTCATTCAAAGGGTTTAATCCAGAAGTCGAGGTCTGTGTCTCCGTCAGCACCGTGTGATTTTAGCTATTATTCAAGTGCATTATTATTGAATAGGTTTAAAATATGTGACCATTTTTATCGTCTTGCCACAGAAACTGATGGTTCTGATGAATCCTAAAGAGGAAACGGAGACGGAAAACGAGGAGGACCTGAGCCGAATGAAAACAGACGTCACAGATGAAGAGATGGCTCTGAGGTAAAAAAGAAAATGCTCAAACCAGAAAATAATTAAATGTTCAATTACAAATAATATCCCCCAGAAATATTCAACACCACCTTGTTTCTGCTGCTAGATTATAATTATAAATTTTTATTTATTTTGTTATTTCCAGGTACGAGAGTTTAGTGAGCAGTATGAAGAAGAAATTTGCAAAGAAAAGGGACAGAGCGACCATCGGAGAAGACGTGAACCAAAATGTTGTAAAAAACTCAAAGAAAGCTTTTTTGAAACCTCAGGACTGATCTGAAAACAATATGGACTTTTTATAAAAGGAAAAAAAAGATCTTTATTTTTTTTATTTTTACAGCAGCGTTTAAAGACTGTGAATTAACAGTTTTGAGTCTGAATGGATATTATATATCCCCCTTTTTAAAAACTATGGCAGAAAGACGGTGTATTTTGTAGTGTCAGATATTGATGCCATTAAATCCACGTGACATGGGATTATTTTGTCGTCATATTGAATGTTTGTGGACTCTTTTAATCAGTTAAAGGATTAATGAACTAATAGTGGAAACATCAAATCCAAACAGTAAATGGTGTTAGTCATTTAGTAAATTACAATCTATAGAAAGCTATAAAAGTGGGTGTTTAGATAAAGAACAATATTTAATCGAAGTGGAAGTGTGTAAAATACAAGAGACAGTGGCTTAAGAGTTAATTACGTCACTTCTATAATATTCCAGTGATTCCCAAACCTTTTAAAAAGATTTGTTTTTCTCCTTCATGACATTAGAACACTGCTTTCTAGTACTGTTAACTAAAGTCAGCCATATATGAATGTATATACATGTATTTGGATATTGTAACTTTTTTATATTACGTACTCTTGCATCCATTTCCATTTTATTTGCCTTTTTGAAATCACATTCAGTTTGCTCTATTTTCATAATCTTTATCTAATGTCACATGTCGAATACGGCAGTGTGTAGAGAAAGAGAAACTATGACATTAAGTGTTCCTTTTACACTTTATTACATCAGATTTTTACAGTAAACAAGTCTAATGTAAAACAAACAAATCCAGAAGTACAAAAATCCAAAGGCACTTCCGTCGTTCATGATAAAATAGGTTTATATAGCTCTGTATTTTACACATATTTACAAACTACACAATAAAATAGATAAAAGTAAAAAGAGAGCAGAACAAGTTGTGAATATAAACATCAAAAAGTGGGTTTAGTTTGAGAAAAGTGGAAATAAATCCATGATTATACATTTTCTATATATTGTTAAAGTACATCAGAAATATATTAAAGTGTGTAAAATAGGAAGTGATCTTAAAAGCAACATAAAACGACATAACATTAACACTGTTAATGAAGATATTTTACAAAAGCATCACATGAAAAACTTCATTACACCTTTGTGTCAGTCAAAAACTAGGATAAAACTTTAGATAAACTCACTTGAGGAGAAAACCAAAGACAAGACACTAAGACTGATTTCATTCATACAAACTTGTATGCCGCTTGTGAAGTTGCTGGAGCCAGAGGTTATTACATCTGTTTGGACAGAAATCTCTAAAACTAAATAAAGCATGGTCTTTGAGACTCAAAGGAAAACTAACCAAAGACAGAAGAAATGAATAGAGTCCACTATAATATCAGCTATGGAATCTTAAAATGACTTAGTGAAACTACAGAAGTAAAAAATAAACAAAAGTTACAAAATGTACTTGCTGGAAATTAAAGGCTATGAAGGTCACAAAATGCTTGCAGTTTTATAAACGTTCCCCGTATAAACCCGATACTTACAGGAAGAACGCATATGGAACTGATTTAAAGTCTTTACCACTTGAAGTGTACCGTCCTTTCACAACTACATCTGCAACAGGTGCATACTGGGTAATGTAGTCTGAGCTGCTATTTAGTAACAGAATTTATTTTTAAATAAACTATAAAATGTTTGGTTATGCCTACCATTATTCAGTAAGATATATACATATATATGTATACATCTTTATCATGTATAAGGTATAGTTTTAAAGTTGAATGACATTTTGCTCCAAATGGCTTTAATAGCTGGCATTATATTCTCTTTAGCTCTTCCGGACCTGTTGCTGTGATTGGTTTTTTAGACTTTGGCCTGTTTCACATGAAGCCCTCGCAGCTCCAGAGAGAAACCCAGGGTTCACTTCACTGAACAAGTTCTTTACTAGACCGTTAGGTTTTGTCTAAGCGGGTCGGAGACAGGTCTGGGCTAGCTTCAGAGAACACAGTTTATATTTCTTCAATGGCCAATGAGAGGCTGATATTTTAGGATTATTAGGAGTAACTATAGAGAAATAACTGTCATTGTTTGACTCTTAATCCAAATATGGTAATAAAGTCTGGCTGCATAAATTCAACATGGCGGCGAATTGTCCTCTTTGTTGAATGAACAGATGACATCACACACAATTAGTCCATTCATTTTGCTTTTAAAGTGTGAAATGTGTTTTTCTCATTTACTTTGGCTCAAATCTTTTCAGACGGCTGTAACAGAGTAGAGTAAGCACAATTCTCCACAAATCTGCACAACCTGCAAACCACTGATGTATTTCTCACTGAAGAAAACTGAATTGGATTTCTAGTGTCATTGTTATTTTGATCATAAGCCTTTAAAAAAACCTTTAAATAGACGGTGAGTGGTGCAGTTGTTTCTGTTTCTGTGGCGACTATGAGGGCGAGGATATGAGTGTGTTCCAGTTGCCGTGGGAACTGCTCAGTGGGAGGAGCTGCGGTCGTTGGCCACGTCCTGAAGGCGGCGCAGCAGAGCGGAGTGACTGTCGGGACACAGGCGTTTGGGGGCCATCTCTGTCTCGTCCAGAGTCATGCCCCGTTTCCTGTTCGGGGTCTCTCCAGAGCGGATCATACTGTTGATCTCCTGCAGGCGCTGGGGGTCAGAGGGCACACAGGAGAAGGCAGAGGTCAGAGGTTAGTCAGTTTAACAAGGACTAAACAGGGACTAAATCAGACTAACCCAGGAATAAACTGAGGTTAAACCAAGAAGCTAAAACTGAACTCAGGATTAAATCAGTCTAAAACTAAGACTAAACCAAGACGAAACTAAGTTTAAACCTGGACTAAAAAAGATCTTAACCACGGCTAGACAAACCAGGACAAATATATTAAAAGCCTTACATTGGGAGGGCTGGTGCAGATGTAGTAGCACATCTTGTCTCTGGGGCTGGAGGGAGAGGCCGCGGGGCTGGATTGATGAGGCGAGATGTAAATGGAGTGTTTACTGGAGAGCAGCATCCTTCGAGGAGAGCCGGTCCGGAGACTGGGGTACGGCACCAGGGGAGGATTATCCACCTGATACAAGAGCAAATACGTAGTAAGCACTTTTAAAACCTTGAAAACACAACAGAAATGAAGTAAGAAATAAGCGTCCACTCACTGCAGCCGAGGCAGGACTCGGGGAGTATCTCAGAGCAAAGTGTCTCATTTGTTTGACGTAAACGCTGTTGTAGAAGTGGATGAGGTCTCCTCGCTCCACGTCCGCTCCGGTGATGGGACCCGAGGAAGAGGAGGAGGTCTTGTTGTTGTTGATGGTGCGAGTAGAGGGGGCGCTGCTGGGCTGAGGGGCAGGTAACGTGCTGCTGGAACGAACGAGAACTGGGCTGTGGTTTCCACCTGAACAGACAGAGGACAGTTCTTTCTAGTGTTTCTACACTAATGAAATTAAGATCACTTTAATGGAATATGTTCTCCTGTAAGCAGATATCAGTCAGTATGTCTCTATTTTGTAAGAGGATTATAATTAACTCAATAACTGTTTGTGTGGTGATCACATTTCAATTGTGACCACCAAAATCCACCTTTTTGAGGAGAATCAATGCAGTTCCATGAGTTAGTTTTACACTCGTAGTCTGGGCCCTTAAAAAGATAAGATTGTGTCTTATACTGTATATGCATTTATTAGGCTTACACATCTGTGTTTTACTGAAGTTAGTATTGGTTTTAAAACCAAACCACTTAAGACAAATGTGAACCTTTGTAAATGAACATAACAGAGCTCACCTGTTTCCCGGTTGTTCTCGGATGACTTTTGTTTAGTTGTGCCGTTACTCCTTGTCCTCTCTGAGATCAGCACACTCCTGTAGACCTGGAATATACAGATACATTGTATTTTACCATGAATTAAACACTTGAACGGTTCATTCTATAGGAAAATAAGGTACTGAGCATGCTCGCTGGATAGTGTTGAGGTAAAAACTAAGGGGAAAGATCAGGTGCTCATTAGGAACATGAACAGGGCTTAATGGCAAATGACAAAAAGAAAATTCAATTGAAAACCCAAGTGTTTCTTCTCTAAGTTGACTCTTTTATGGCCTTGGTAAAGACTTGTTAGATATGAATGTTGGTTTTCATTAAATGTCTTTCATCAGAAAGCCTCGCACATTATCTCGTTTATTTAATGCTATAGTTTCCTTCCAAGTCTTTAAGTAGGAGACAAATTTGCAGAGGATCTGATTTTATTTTAACAGTTTTGAGACCCTGTGTGTTAAGTTCACCGGGACTGCTTATTTTAGACAATATTATGTTTTAACAACGTGTAGTAGTAGCTAAGAACAATGTTAACTGATGTTATATATTTGGATTTTGTGAATGTTATACTTTATTTTCTTTGTCTAGTAGTCTAGTAGCGTGCTTTCCCCATAATAAGTAACGATTGACAAAAGAGAGTGTGGTCGCACGTTGCTGTTGGCCTGAGGCTGCGTCCGATAACACTTCATGATGTTCTGGAAAGACTTGTCCTCTTTAGTCACCTGCACAGCACAAACACACCAGCTTTACTCTCATGACACCACAGTGAGAAGAGTTTTCACACACAGTTAGTGGTTCAATCAGACCTTAGTCACAACGTAGACAGCACACAGGAGCAGCTGGTCCAGGTGTCGGTCCATCATGAGCTGAGTGCAGTGAACCAGAGAGAACTCGAAGCAGGTCCAGATCTTCCTCCGGAGCTCAGAGGAGATGTCCAGTTTGGCACAGAGGTCTCTGAGACGCACACTCGCCAAATGGTAAACCTGGGAAACAACAGCAGAGTCAGTGTCAGAATTTGAACGGGTTTTAGATGGATTTGTCACAGTCTTCGGCCCCTAAAATCATGCATAGTTACTATTGTGGCCCCTCCCCACTCTGAGTTTGACACCCCTGATCTAAGGTGAACAATGAAAGAATACAATAAGCTAAAAATGGTGCTGAAAAACCCAAATACTGCAGTAAACACAAACTATTTAAAACTTCCTGCAAAATCAACCCTTTTATGATTAAAGGCTACACTAGCACATATCTGATACACTGTAGAGGATCAGAGAGGGGCTTTACCTTCCTGAAAAACAGAGACAGAGATCCTTTCCTGAGAGGGCTGCTGGGTTTGACGTTAGGTTTTGGCGATGGTTTTGTGGCCGGTTTGCTGACGGCTGATTGGACGGTGATAGTCCCGGCCAGAGCCTGAGCGGTCAGGGGCTGCAGCGTCGCTCCTCCCTGTCCCGTTACACTCACCTGCACCGGGATGAACGTGATACCACCACTCTCATTGGCGATACCTGCAGGGTAAAGGTCAGACAGAGCTTTAGCTGACCCTGATTTGGTTCTGAAGATCTTTTCTAGGTCGACCATAGTCACAGGGAAACATGTAAGCAGTAAATAAGAAACACTTTTCATATACAAAGATGACAAACCATAAAGAAAATAGAGCAAACTTTTGCAAATAAGTGGCAGGGAGAAGTAAAGAGATTTGAGCATTTGTAAAGGGAGTTTGCTATGTAAGTATGTTTTATTCTTTTAGTGGCAAAGCAATTTGTTTTTATATCTGAAAATTTTGAATTTGAATTTCTTTATTGGAATGAAAAATGAAAGTTTTTACTGTTAACTGTTTACTTTAGTTCCATTGGAGGTAGTGAGTCCAAGTTTATTTTTTTATTTTATTTTATTTTTTTCTAAAATTACTTAAAATGTAGTAATGTCCAACTAAAGCCATGTAAATCCTTTCTAAGAGAAAACTAAAACACCATATAACTGATTAAAAATCAAACTTATACCAATTTAAATCTATTAAACTCCAACTAAAACAACATTAACTTAATTTAAATGCAACGAAAATCCCTTTAGACCTGTCTGTCGGAGAATTACTGCTGTTAATTGTGCACTCCTGTTACTTTATTTGATTTTTGGCTCAGCGTATAAGATGCGTGATAAATGGTTACTCTTTTTTTTCTTTGCATTCCCATATAGTTTTGTGGCAGCTCAGGTTAAAATAGCTGAGATTTGGGTTTGCTTTTACAGTAAGTTTAATGACTCAGCATCATTCTCAGTGTCCAGTCCTTTTTTCTGACTTAGCTGGACCCATGTAGAGAGTATTTTTTGACTAAAAGATGGAGGACTGAATGAAAGAAGTGTGTCAAAGAGTGCCAATAGAATCTATCTCCTCACCTTGTACGGGGATGGTGACTGTCTGCCCGTTGTTCGCAGACAGAGTCGCAGTTGCCATGGTGACCACAGTCTGTCCGGTCGGGATGGTCGTGACGATGGTGGTGGTTTTCACAGGAGTGGTTGGGGTCAAAATTGTGCTGCTGCTGGAGGTCACTTTGGGCTGGTTTTCCGTTGAGTCAACAAAAAGGCGACGTCGGTAACTGGCCGGAGGTGAGCTGTAGCGGTCCAGGAGCGTTGTGGGAGAGGGGGACACATCTGGAGGGGGGACAGGAGATTATTGTATTAGTTGCAGGCGGTTAAAGTTCTAACCACGCCGTGCAACCTGTGGTTCCTGGGTAAATAAAGGTTAAATAAATCAAAAATAGAGACTGCTGAAATAATTAAAATATGTTTTTCTACATGCAAGAAGTCACTTTTTATTGGGTAATCTGCATGTACTCACCAACTAAGAGCCCAACAAACAAGCTATTCATAAACTCTTACTCAGGGTGACTAAAATTGGTCCACCAAGGAGTTTAATTTGGCCCGCCAGTGTTTGTCATGTTTTGCAGCTGAAACTGGTTCATCGGTCGAGCATTTTTATCCATTGGTAATGACCTTGAATTAATGAGGAGCCAGTAAGTTTATACTGTATATACAAGAAACAGCCTAGTGCTTAATCAGTCTAAAACCATTCTAATTATTGAAAAGTCCATCTGAGTGAAAAGAATTCTCTAACTTATTAAAATTGAATGACTTGTTTCAGATGAAATCTCCTGATGAGCTCAGAGGAACACTTCTGTTCAGTAAACTACAGTCTGTCCAGGGTTAAACTGTGGAACAGTCTCGATGATCAACTGAAAACATGGAAATTCATAGGTAGCTTAGAAATTATTTTAAAAGAAAAAGACTACACAATATAAAGCTAAATGAATTTAGCCTTTCTTTTTGTTATTTCTTTATTCCTTCTGAGAAGGAGTCTTCAGACAACCACTGGCTGGTCTCTGTTGTTCAAAAGTCAGCATGACGTTTGAGAAACACCTTCTACTTACTTATCTGTACTTATCTGAGGAAAAGATCCCTGAACATGTTTGTCCCTAAAAACCCCAGCTGTGTGTCTCTAATTTAGGAAGCAGAAGTTTCTGTTTAACTCTAGACTAACCTTTGACAGTGCTGTTGGAGTTGAGGTCCAGTCCGTGGTTGATGGGCGTCAGAGGAAGACTCACTGGGCTGCTCTCGTCGTTTTGCTCCAGATACTGTGGCGGCATCACCTGAGGATCACAGTATAACACAGTTAAATGTACTGCATCACAAAGTCTGGAGAGCTATTGGGTTTATTTAATACCCACCTCCTGACAGGACGGGACACGGTCTTTGGAGGCCTTGAGGCTGTCCCACAGGGGTGAGTCTTTGGTCCAGGCCAGACTCTCCAGAACCTGCTCCTCCACCTGGTTCAGGTGTTTGACCACCTCCCGAAATAGGCTCTGCTCCGACCGCACCAACACCTCGATTACCTGCAGGGAAAGAAGAAACAGAAAAGAAAAGATGGACTTGTTATTTATCTTAAAGCGACACTACTAAAATGGAGCCTGAACATTATTACAACAGCATTACATTTATTTCTGACTAACAGACAAGATATTCTACTGTAACTGTGAATTCTAGGCACACTTCCATCTTGTGAAGGAAATCTACATTACAATTAGGACCTTTTATAGAAAGTCTATGGAAAGTTAACCATCCCATGTAAGTGCAGGCACAACATTGCTTTAACTTGTAGTGGTTTGGCTCAATATTAGTTCATATATTCATAAAATAAAATGGTTTTGTGATATTTTTTGCATTTGTGTTGTACGTCTGTTTGTTCCAGTTCCTACAAAACAATGCTGGCTTTGTCCCTTGTTTTTTTTTTTACTGGGAAAGTTTTCCTTAAGAGAGGATCTTTAAACACCCAGCTCCTTTTAGCACTAGCAAGGAAGTTTATCTAAAGCGTTAAAGTTGTCTCTTACTCTGTGCACATATTTACTTAGAGACATTCAGAGTGGGACATAGATCGACAAAATGTTAAGTCTGACTGGGTTTTGTGTAAAATTAAGTAGCTAAAAATAGTTAAGATTGGATAGGACTGTTGTCGTTAAAACCTTTATATATAAGCTGGCTTTTAGCTAATCTAAAGCAAAATGACCCAGTTGATGTAATTGTACAGTTTTAAATTTATTCCCAGAGAGTAGTTGTTGTTACCTTATAGAAGTGATACGCTGGGATCTCAAAGATGCTGATGACGTTGGGGAAGTCTCCTGGAGGTCTGTAGGAGAAGATGACAATCTCGAGGCAACAGGCGAGCA
This sequence comes from Neodontobutis hainanensis, assembly GCA_024349245.1. NCBI lineage: Eukaryota > Metazoa > Chordata > Actinopteri > Gobiiformes > Odontobutidae > Neodontobutis > Neodontobutis hainanensis. Next base: position 8,597,703 of record JALDNG010000001.1, on the reverse strand, counting down.
GCGAACGGTTGAACAGGTCCTGCTCAAGAATACTCTGGAAAAAAGACAAAATGAATATGATCTCCACAGAAGCCTCCAATGAACCCTTTTTTTTTTAGCCTAAAGCGATAATATAATTAACCACAGATTTAAGAGCATCTTTTTTTTGTTATTTTAACAATTAGGTTTAGGAGAAATATAAAGATGTTTGGTTTAAAGCGAGTTACAGGCCACATAATCATTTACATGAACCCCACAGGGATAATAAAGAGTAACTTAAAAACTTAAACAACACAGCCTTAACATTATTTTTTACTCACAGAGAGATCAGCGTCTCCGAGGATCATCTTTTCTCTGTCAACGATGGACTCCAACATCCTGTAGTACAGCGCCTTGGCCATACAGAAGTACTTCACAGCCATGTCTAAAAAAATTAGGACAAAAGGTCAAAGCAAACACATGCATTCATATTTTATATAAGAACCAAAAAATAGTACTAGTATTTGTTGCACAAAGAGAAAAAGAATAGCATCAGATGTGTATGACAAGGTTTCCTGTGAAAAATAAGATAATCTAGAATAAATGTACAAAGTTAATGCTCCAGGCCTCACCTTTGCCCATTCCCCTGGTCTCCTCAGCACAGCTCTCATAATGCTGCGAGAAAGTGTCAGACATTTCCTTCAGTCGCACAGTGATGGCTTCACTCGGGTCTCTAGCACAAGCTCTAACATCGAAGAAAACATAACAAGGTTAAAGGAGATAAAAGTAGATTGAAGTAGATTAAAAACCTGTTTATTGCACTGTATATCCCTTCATTTGTAGAGTTTTGTGTCAGTGACATGTCTTTCCCAGTGCCTCTGCTTTACATCCAACAGAGAATACATTTCACTTGACATTTATGTAATTTAGTCACTGCTCTTGATTTCTTTTTTAATTTAAAGAGCAAATGCGATGCTAATTATAAATGTAAAACTAATAAATGACATAAATTGCATTTTTCATATCATAGCTGGCTGTTTTAAGACCATATTGTTGCTTTTTGAATATAACACAATGTGAAGGTGTTGATTATTTATTATTAAAGGTTATTAGTAAAAATACCATATGTTTCTAAGCACCTTAGAGCTGGATACACATGATAGAACCATGAGTGACAACAGATCACATTTATATTATATCTAGTTTGAATGTTTGAGTAAACTATCTGAGAGTTCTGCTGTTACTGTTCCTAACAAGATAAAACATTTAAATCTTTAGACAATAAGAAACTCTTATAACTTTCATATTTTTGTTTAGTATACAAATACATATTAACTGACCAGTAAGTAATATAAATATATTTAAAAGTAATAGTAAGTGATTATTTAGTGCCTGCTTTCTAGTTTTTTAGGATGTTTGTACTTGAGTATCTCTGTGAGTTTGTTGCTGGGCCCCTGTTTGGTTCCTGATAGCAGCGTGTGGAGGCGGCCCACGCTCTTCATGGCAGAGGAGATTGGAGACGACAGGCTGTTCTCCTGGACGTACTTCCTCCCAGTGAGAGGCGTGGACACCTTTAGAGCTGAAGCCTGAAGAAAACACACATACAGTCATTAAAAGTGAAATATGTCATTGTGCCTCATGTTTCGTTACAATGATATCACAGTAAATACTTAATTATGTAGGAATATAAGATTATAATTTTATAATTGTTATAATAATACTGCTTTTTCAGGTCTAGTGCCACAAATGCTCAAAACTAGAAATTCCAGACATTTTGTAAATATTTATTTATAGTTGAACATATTAGCATTTATTAAAGTCACAGTATTTTATGTCCATTTGTTGAAGGATACCATTTTCAAAAACATGTACCAAATTAATTGTCCAAATTATCCAAATCTTGCAAGCAGGTTAAAGCATGTGACAAAAATAATTTGAAGGTAAAAATTTGCTGCATCTGTCATGTTATACGAGAGATGACAAAATACATTGTATTATGTAATGTAATATGTAATGTTTATTACAGTGAGGTTGGGGTGCAGCCTGTAGGTGGCGCTGTCCTGGTTCTCCACTCCTTCACACTGACAGGGCCCCGGAGTCCCAATGTCCTCTCTAGCTCCTTCACCGGTGAAGATTCTCTCGTCCAGGCTTCCTGTGGCTAAAACGTGCTCCTCGTAAGCTCTGTTTAGTGCCGTACTGTGAGAAAGACAACGAAGAATTAGTCTGGTAAGTCATCAACAAAAAAAATAGAAGATAAGATACAAGAGCTCAGACACCATCAGCCACATCAGGTTTAATGTAAGATATGGAAACACATTGAATTTAAAACTTAATAAAGAACCAAATAGAGACATCAGTAACACTTACAAACTGTCACCAAAGTTCATAGGATCAAGAAACCCAGTCAGACTGTCCTCTTTCCCTTTGATGATCTGCATAAGAAAGAAATCCAGTGTTCAGTTCCATCATAAACTAGGAGAGGATATCTTTAAGCCCATGTCTTACCCGCTTTTGGAAGAGCTTCTTGACAAAGGGTTTCCAGAAATGCTCTTTGACTCCTTTGGCCTCCAGCACCAGGCCATCGTGAAGCTCACACAGCTGCTCCATGAAGCAGAACGGACCTGAGTCTGGGCGGTAGTCTTTGCTGCTAAAGTCCTCTGGCAGGCCTGAACACAGAGGACATGGAAATGATATAAATGATAATGTACTATAATAAGATTATTTATTTTTACAGAGAGGTGGGGTTGGACAGAGTGTGTGGGAGTGAGGTATAAGTAACTACCACAGCAGTTTATCAGATGAACATGGAACGACAGGTGTTATTGCTCTAATATCAACACTATGTATATATTCAAACATGTAAGCAACAAATACATACAATGGAAAGTCAAAGCAGAGTGTATATGTGCTCCCTGCAGTCTGCATACAGCACCAGCCATACGACATACACATTATCAAATACTTGCCACTCCCACTCTTGGAAATTATCTAAAGGATGTCTTGACAGTGTTACACAATCACATCATTTTGCATATTAAACTAGCCCCATTCAGAAAATTTACTGGATGTAAAATTTAAGCTGATTATGTTCACACATGCAGCTGCTCAAGATAAAGCTGGCATAATATTGCATTTGTGAAAAAGGCTTATCTGTAACCATATAACCATAACCCTGTAATCTGTAGCTATATTAGAGATAAAAAAAACAAAACAAATAGACAATCTAAAATAGACAAACGTCTGTGTTATCAGCCCACTTTTTGTATGTGGAAGAACAATATAGTATTTTATACAAACGCAATTTAAAAGGCACTATTTTTTTATATTTCTTTGCTTACATTCATTCATGACATTTACAATTCCCTAAACAATGCTTAAAGGCTAATGCTAAACTATTGAAGTGTGCATTGTTAAATGGCACTGTTACTAAAAAAATCTTGTAGTTTATCTTCTTTTTTTAAACTGTTATGTAATTCAAAGTAGTCCCAACCCTTAAAAACAATTTGAATAACTCCCTCTACAGCTGTCATAAAGTACTAGAGACCAAATATGAGTGGTTAGGGTGAAAAAATTAAAGTTTGGAAAAAAATTTCCAACACAATGCCTGTTAAGAGGCAGCAGAGGAAACACCAGGTGTCAACAGGAAAAACGTTGCAGCGCTGATAACCTCAAACACACGGTATATTTGATGCAGCTGACATTTAGTTTATAATGTGTATAGTAGCGCAAGTTTGATTTATTTTACTTTTTTGATTTAGTACAGCACTTGAGCGATAAGCAGACTTCCTACAAGTGTCTAGATATTCATTTTATGTTCACATATGTGCCATGGTTTGTTTTATGATCTCAAGTTTGGGATTGTAACTCTTAGAGACCACTTCATTTAATTTAAAGGAACAATAAGAAGTGTTTTACAAATGAAAGTAAACATTAGGGAAAAAAATACCCTGATATGTTGTCCTCTGACTAGTTCCCAGTCAAATAATTTTACCTGCTTTTATAAATGTTGCACTGTGGTGCTTTGGATAAATGCTCCATATTCCAGACCTTGAAACATTCAGTAAAAAACAGTCTGTGGTACAGGCAGTGTTACCTTTAAAGCTGGGGTTGAGTAGGTCCTTCCTGGAGTTACAGAGCAGAGCGCTGGTAAAGACCAGGTCCAGAGCACACAGCAGCAGGTGATACGAATTCACCAAGTCATCGCTGATCATCGGGAAGTTTCCTGAGAAGAAAATAAGAAAAACAACACAGATCAGTCCAAGATCTTCAGGCTCAGATTCACAGGAACTACTCTGGTTTTATTACTGACAACATATAGGTCCAGACAAGTTTGAATATAATAAACTGTGTTGATGTTTATGTAACTTGCAATTGGACAATAAAATTGTAAAAAAAAGTGAATGTAAGAAGTAAGTGTTTAAAGCTATCGGTCAATTGTCTCCCACGGGGAATATTATAAAATTAGCCAGTTATTTGTCTCTGGACCAGAAAAGAGGACTATTATTCTTCTTTCTTCTTCTAACTTATCATGCTGCATCAAAGACATTTTTTAAAAGTACCAAACATTCAAATATCTTTTCAGAGTCTGGACTCACGTACACATTTAAATAAATCTTTATAGTCCCTTATTTTAGAATACTGTCCAATAATCTCTGAGTTATTGAACACAACATGAGCTCCATAGAAACACAGTAAAAAAGCAGAAAAGTATAGTCTTTGTCAAAGTGTTGTCAACCTGTTTCAACAGAGTGCAAAACAATATACAGTAGCCCAGACGTCCAAAGTCTGTGAGATTTTATGCAGCCAGATAGCTTCAGTGATAAAATATATTGTTCATGGCCCCAACAACAGCAGCTTTATACAAACAGGTTCAAATCCATCTCAAACCTGTTCAAATCCAACAAAAACAATTGAAATCCATCTAAAACCTGTTAAAATCCACCTAAAACCTCTTCAAATCCAACTAAAATCAATTCAAATCCAACTAAAACCTGTTAAAATCCATTTGAAACCTGTTCAAATCCTACTAAAACTTGATGCAAGTTGTGCAAAATGTTTGGACACTGGTGCGTAGACTGACTGATTTGAATAATTTACATTTAATTTGTTAAGGTGTTTTCCTCTGTGTAGCCAAAACCTCTCTAAGCAACGTGAATAAAAAGTTAATCCTAAATCTCTGAGTCAGAGAAGGGATAAAAGGAGCATATGCATTTAGAAAGACTTTAAGGGCAATGTCCAGCTGATGTGAACAGGTCTGAACATGCCCTCGGTGTAAATCTGTCAGTGTCTCGGTGACTCACGCTGCTTCTGGCTCTGATACACTGCAGTGAGGCCTCTCTCTGATTCTAGTCAGGAATGTCAGCACTCACTTCAGTTTCCACTGGAGTTGAACTACAACCTGAGACTGGGTTTGAGATGTAGTCAAGACCAGAGTAAGTGAGACCAAGGTAAGACCAATAATAACTAATGAGGAGAGGCACTGTACAATTTAAACTCAAAAACTATTTGTATTTAGAAACAAAAGACAAAACAAGACCATAACTGATAAATTTCACAACATAAATGTCCAGAGGGATGCAAATAATGTACATTCTGGTCAGTAAGGGGTCTCTCTCACCGGATCCGCACCAAGAACTCTTAAATGTATTTATTTGGTTCTGCAACTTTTGGTTTCTCTACAGTTTTTAAAAGCGCTTTCCCTGACGCTGTGTTCACTGTTGTCATAAAAACAGGGGGGCATGCCTCTCTGCAGAGGGTCATTTTACAGTTGAACTGGATAAATACAATACATCAGATTGGAGTAGGGCCTATAGAGAAATGGTATTATTAATATAAAGTTAATACAAACAGCAGAATAACATTCCTTTGGAAAAGGTTGGCTGCACAGAAGTGATCTGTTGTGGGATAGCAATAAAGATAGAACCATACACAACATAAAACAACATAAGCTGTCTTATGTATTTTTTAAATCCAACAGGTATCCATTTTCTTCCTTTCCCTCTGTTTGCTCTTCTGGTCATGACTTCCTGATTTGGTCCGAACGTCTAAACTATTGCCAAACATGCTTTCACATACAAATCAGACCTTGGTTCAGTTTGGTCCAAACCGAGACCACCTACATTTGCCGGACCATGCAGCAACTGTCCAGTGCAGGTGACACTGGACAGTTGCTCCCCAAGTAATTTTCATAAAAACAAGCAGACTTTCCGTTTAGCCACTTTTGTGACTTTGTGAGCTCTCGGTTCTGATTCAATCCCCAATCAAAAGTCTTTTGAACACTGCTCTTGATCATGTCTCTGTTACTATCGTCTTGACTACAACAGTAAGTCTCTACTCCAGAGGCTGCTTTACAAACACTACACGACATTATCTTTGAGAAGAGTGCAATTGTTAAGACTAATATTACCTTTAGCGTGGACAAACAAAATCCAGCAGAAGTTGAAGACCTCTGACACTGTGCAGGGATGTCGTCTGCAAAACAATACAATAGCATTTAATGGTTCATCCAGTCATCAATATTAAACTGTATTTAGGTTTTAGGTTTTAAGGTCCCAGGTCTACTTTATTCTAGATGTATGTTTTACAGGCTAGTTTGTTTTGTGGACACATTTAAGCCATTTTTAAACATGTATTTAAAATGGTCTGTTATGCTACACTGTCCTAGGACCACCTATTGACCACCTATAACTTAAAAAGTAAATTGTGTGACCTATTGTAGACTGCTTATTGAAAATGAGTCCTGTGTTTAGGGAAAGGCTGGTGCATTATTGGTTCAAACCCAGCCTGCTGTTCAGATACTGTTATCTCACCTCTGTTTGCGGCTACGGTGCGCTCGGGGCGGTTCCTCCGAGGGGGCCTTGAAGATAGCTTTGAAAATGGGCACATATTTCTTGAAGATGACGGCAGACACAGTAAAATTCCTCTCCAGTTTCTCTGTGCTCTGACGGAAATCCTGCGGCAGGTTGGCCATGTCTTGCCACTTCTTCATTTTGTTAAAGAACTCAATGAGGCTGAGGAGAAGGAGCAGGACAGTGAAATGAAATCTGCACTTTCTGCCTAAAATATATGAAACATAATCACTGGGAAAACAATTTAATGCTTTTAAACAATATGCTACCCCATAATTTTATCGAAGTCATAGTGCAGATGTTACTAGAACTATTCACTTTGAAATATAGCTTATATTGACAATACCTTATCTAAACAGTGCCCCTTTTTAAAGATAAATTATATACAAAAATAATCTTTTTATTCAATGTCTTCATAGTATTTTTCCAGTGTATCATTATTTAAAAACAATTTTCTACTGCACATTTTATGATAAAAGTGTAAAAGTACATAAAAGCTTATAATATAGTTAAATGGAAAGTCAATTTATACTTTTTTGTGAATAAATTATACATTAAACTGATGACTGCAGCAATGACAACCCTATGGCTATTGTTAGCTAATGTTCCTAAATCTGCTGTAACATCAACAGATGAATTTACTTTGGTTATAAAAGTTATAACCTGTTCAATTTGACCACTCCAATGATGGAGGTTTGATCTTTTGGATATGTCAAAAGTGAATGAGTAAGTTTATGAGGTAATTTACCTCATCTCAGAGCAGCGCAGGATCCTGGTCAGAGACACGTAGTTCCCCTCAGAGGTGCCTTTACTGACGGTGGGCACTGAGGAGCGGCAGGCCACATACAGAGCACAGGCAAGCCAGTGAAGCTCATTACCCTGTGCACAGAGAGGAGACTGGGTTTAGACCTGGACCTGTTTATACACGCACAATATTACACAAAAAGATATATCAATATATCAAGAAAAAGCAACATTCCATTTTCGGGTAAACACTAGTCATAGGTTTCATCTTAGTTTCGTCCTGGATCATTTTTAGTTACTTTACTAGGTTTAATCTTATTAGGGGCATTCGTCATTTTAACAGAAATGAGCTTATATTTGTCATAGAATCAAAATTATTTTTTTATTATGTATTATGGCTTATGTGTTCTGTTTTTTAATGAGGGGCTTGTGGTATAAAGTTAATAGACTTGTTAATCTTGTTGGGTTATGGTCTACTTTTCCTTATGGGTCAGTCCCAGTTTAGCTCAGGTTTTAGTCCTGGTTTAAAAAAGATTTAGTCTAGGTTGGGTCTTGGTTTAGTCCTTGCTGATTGATTGCTAGTTTATTCTTGGTCTGACCAGGATTGGTGTAGACCTTTTTGTTGTTCTGTTTTTACCTGGTTTAGTCCACAGACAGTAAATAAAGATGATGAAAGAAAGAAAGAGGCTCCAGTCTAAGCTTTTTATATGCTCAATCCTGGGTTTAGTCCTCTTGCAGGTCTTTAAATCTACAAAGCCTACACATAACACATAAGCCAGCGTTATAACCTTGGCTTCTCATTAATAAGTGAATGAGGACCCACTATAATCACATTTTATTCCCACTGTCAACTAAAATAACATGTTTTTACAACAGTAATTTATACAACGATGCATTTTGTCCCCTGAAAAGCAGTTTGAGCCTGCATTAACATATGTTTTTGGCTTAACTTTAAGGAGGTTAATGTTTGTGTGGTCATTTAATGTAATGTAAGGAGGCGTTGCTAACTGTCAGACAAACCGAGTTAACGCGAGCTAAACGGCTATATACGTCTCAAAACGGCAATGTATTTGGCAGTAACGTATCCAAAATGTTGTTAAAACAGCGTATTCCTAAATTTACCTCTAGTGTAAAATTCCTGCTGATGTTTTCGTAGGTTTTCCAAGCCTCGTTGCTCGCTTCTTCGTCCATATTTAAAGCCCGACATAGATCCTCAAACCCGGCTCGAGCTTTCTGCAAAAAGTCGTCCTCTTCGCTCATTTTGGCTAAAGTTACGTAGAATCCCCGCCTTGAGAAGAAACAACACACCACTAAGAAATGTCTAAGATAGTTTTAGGCACGTAGTTTGTAATATGTTGCTGTAAATGCGTTATTATCGTGCTACAAGATACATGGCTCTGTAGAGTGTAGCCATTTAAATGCCCTTTGACTGACAGCTACGACGGAGCGTAGCCGTTTTGAGCGTAACAACGGCAAGACGTACTGAGTAAACGTAATTTACGTGCGTAAATCTAATGTAGAATAGGAAAACGGGCGTCTCGAAACATCTTACTAAAGTATCTCGGAAACCACACAGAGCTGGGCGGGGCTCGGAGTTAAACGTGTTTAGATGTTAATAAAATAAAATTGTGCAAAGTGTGCAAAAATGTAGTAATTTAACAAAAGTATATGTTTAAGGATTACGTTTATCTCCGTATCTCTATTCAACTTCTTTCAAATTGTCTCACGCATGAAATATTATAGCCGTGGGCGTGGCTACATTAGAAAATACAGTAAACAAAAGTCCAGTGACTTATTTTAAAGCGGGATTGTCAGAGGAATGACTGTGTTGCGTTTAAGTCTTTGAGAGTAAACGTTTTTTTTTTTTTTTTTTTTTTTTGTGCTGGCGTATATTACCAATCTGTAATCCTTAAAATGTTTTCTTACCATGGGCTGTAAAAAATATTTGAACAATTGAAAGATTGAAATAGTATTTTTTTTCCCCATCTCACGGGGCAACTCCTGGAACCATAAATAGCCAGCCCATTACATGGTTTCAGAAAAGGTGAGCTATTTATTTATTTTTTATGGAAACTAAAATCTGAGCAGAGGGTCATTTACAGATACATTCTTTACCACATTGTGTAATAAGGATGTATTTTAGATATGCTCCTCCTTATGAGGCGGTACATGTTTGTAGTAACCTATAAATAGTAACCTATAGAAAAAGTATTTATGTTTAGTCACTGTTATTACTGCACTGACACAACCATTCATCCAGTTTAGACCTGGCTTTGAGATGTCTTTTTGTTATTTAAGAAAAGAACATTTTCATAAAAAAAGTGAGAAACAATCAGTGGACATTCTCTAAAACAACAAAAACTTGCTGCAATGTATTATTTTGTTGTTCCAGTTTTAGCTAAGTATAATTTTAGGAAGAATTTAAAATGAAAATGAAAAATGAAAGTGAGGGTCTGACTTTAAAATCGAAACTAATAACAGTCATTACACGTTTATAATCCCATTCAGAAAAACGTGTTAAACAATATTAAACCACTTGATGGCAGCAATGACAAACAGTTTCTTTGTAAACTTCTGCTACAGGACGCTGAACTGAGCTGTATACATTATTGTAGATCACACAAAAACACATTTCAGAGAAAGAAATGAAACAAGACAAACTCTTTCAAGAAAGAGGATATCTGGACTCTCATTACATCAACTTTTTCATTAAGTGATATGTCTCAGATTAGTTACAACATAGTTCGGATGAGTTTTTCCTGGAGAGGCTTAAGTATCCACTGAGCTGTGTCCAGAGAGAGACGTCTGCTGCAAAAACAGAGTCAATAAATCCCTATTTGTGGTGGTGAGAAAGCCTGAAAGTATAACTGTATAGCTGCAAAAAACAAAAGATTTATTCCCAACTTTCTGAACTTTTAAATCAGAAAGAGCTCAACCAGTTTCCTACTTTTTAGAGACTCATTCTTTTCTGGTAGAAGTATTGCTCGTCCAGAGCCCTTCTGCAGTCCACTTTCATTGTTTCATTTTATCTAGGTGTGTGTATGTAAATGTAATGAATGATAAATGAAAGGCCCATTGCATTACTTATTTACCTCAAAATGCAAAAAGAAGCAAGGCTAAACCTCACTGAACCATTTCATGTTTACTTATGTTTACTGTAATTTTATCCAAACTAGTGGCTTATACATGAGCAGAAACAACTAGTGTGAGACAAACTCCTCCTTAACACTAGTTAATTAAATTGAGGCTCCAGCTCCAGAGGAACAGGCCTGGTGTGAATCCAACACCAGAGTTCCATGTGGGGAGCGTAAACTAAGACAGACGTCAGACAGAGGCTTCCTGTTGGGGACAATTCACACGTTTAACAAGCTCCACAGCTCAGAGACTCTGCTCTTTCCTTGACGTCGCACCAGCGCCACAGCCAATTCTCAACTGGAAGGACTTCAGCAGACCCCACACTAGACTGGTTTTAGTTTAAGAGGTTTCGACTCGGACCTGTCTCACTGTTGGATGTGTTTGTAAAGTGATCAGTAAAAATGTGGTAATTAGTGCACAATCTTAGAGAAATTTATGGAGTTATTACTGGAAAAGATTGACTTGTAGAAGAAACCCACTCCTTTTGTTGATTTAAACACATCGTTAAATATGGCTTGTTCGATAAGGTTTTTTAATTGGACGACTGTATTTGAGTAAAAAGGGAAGAAATAGATTGGCCAAGTAAGACTTGCTAAAGTCTGCCTGCTTCACCAAACACTATCCCCAATGAGTCTGGACCTGGTCTATGACTGGACTTGGACTGTTTTATTTTTTTTTTTACTATTCATATCCTTTGCAGTCTACAATACACAGGTCTTGGTCTTTACTTGGTCTTGCCTTGGTCTCAACCTGACCTGGTCTAGCTCTGAACCTGAAATGATCTTGGTCTGAACCTGACATGGTCTTGGTCTTGACCTGACATGGTCTTGACTTGGTCTCAACCTGAAATGGTCTTGACTTGGTCTGAACTTGACATGGTCTTGGTCTCGACCTGACGTGGTCTTGGTCTGAACCTGACATGGTCTTGGTCTCAACCTGAAATGGTCTTGGTCTTGACTTGGTCTGAACTTGACATGGTCTTGGTCTCGACCTGACATGGTCTTGGTCTGAACTTGACATGGTCTTGGTCTCGACCTGACATGGTCTTGGTCTGAACCTGACATGGTCTTGGTCTTGACCTGACATGGTCTTGACTTGGTCTGAACCTGACATGGTCTTGGTCTCGACCTGACATGTTCTTTGTCAGGGGGCCTACTTAAGATTCCATTGTTCACTAAACACACAGCTCCTTTAAAAGCCCTGTGCATTACAGAATAAATTCCATCCCATAATAACCTCCACCTGCGGCTGAGCTCCACCTGAGCCGCCTCCATCAGCGCTGCTCTTTGTTGTGTTCGAGTGAAGTGGTGAAGTGCCTCCGTTTCTGCTCGGAGCCTCTGGATAAGTGGCAGTACTCTCTGATGAAACGAGATGAGAACAGGTGACAGAGAACAGCACTCACCCTCCTCTCCCTCCTCTCCTGCCTCACCCTCCTCTCGCCCCTCCTCCTCCTTTCCCTCCTGCCCCTCGTTTCCTGCTGACCTGGTCCTGAGTGGAGCCGAAGTGGATTTCAGAGTAATATCCGCAGTGTTTTTGTGAATGTCTTATATTTGTCTGAAACTGTATGTAATGCTGTCGTCTTGGCCAGGTCCCTCTTGAAAAAGAGATTTTTAATCTCAATGAGTTTTTTTTTTTTTACCCAATTAAATAAAGCATATATATATTAAAAAAAGAGGAAACTGGAGTCTGTTCTTAAAGTGTCCTTGTGCTGACACAGTTTGCTTCAAAGTTACCTTTAAGACGCAAAAGCCATTCAAGAAAGAAAGATATGTTTTCAATTCATAAACTTGAGTTTTCAGAATTTAAAAAATCGCAAAAGTCACAGGTCTTGTAACCAGATGAGCGGCTGCAGCTCATACAGAAGGTAGCAGCTCGTGTTCTGACCAGGACAAAGTAATACACATGTTCATAATGTACATATGTTAAATAATCAATTCATTCATTCTTCTGGTTTATATCTTTATTTTTTATTTCATGTTTGTTCTCTGCTACAAATTTTGTGTCAGTTTTGTAAAGCCCAAACCTTGTCTTTTGGTCTTTTGGGGTTTATTTCCAAGCTTTGCCTTTGAAATAAACCCTGTAAAACAACTTCATCGTGTAGTCTGCATTGTATGTCCTTCGGACTTAAATATGTAAAGTGCAAGGCTTCTGTGTTGTTTAGTGCTGTCGTGATCAGCCCAAACGAAATGCTTATATAAGGTGCCTCGTCGAGGAAATGGCAGGAACAGAGCTGTCTGTGTCGATGGGATTATTATGGTTGGATTTATTTGATTGAACTCGTGTACGGGTTGAGTTGAATGTTGTGAGTTCACGCTCGTCGCAGAGATGTACAGAGAAATAGGTTAAGATAATTCACCGATGTACGTTTGGATCAGCGGCTCATGAAACCTCTCTACAGCTTAAATGAACAGAAGCATTAGGAGACAAACAGAGCAGAAAGCTTTGAGTAAAGTAAGATTGAGTATTTCTTGCCTTTCTTTAATATTAAACAAGCAAACATGCCCAGACTTACCTCTCCCCAGACACTTCGTCCAGCTCCACTGAGAAAATACCGAGGCGTCCCCAGGCCAGCCAAGACACATTGTCACATTAAATATCATGTTTGAGGAAACAGTTGTTTATTCCTATCTTTTTTAACATTAAAATCCAAAAGCTGCATCACTTTCCCACATTTTAGGAACTCAGCCTTTAAAGTAACAACTTCTGTTTGTGTTTAATGCAATAAAGACAGAGAAGGCATTATTGTTGGAGTGAGAGCCATAAAACATCAGCTATCACCAAAAAAAATAAAAAATAATCTACTTTTTGGAAAGTGGACCACACTGTTGAAACCAAAAGGTGAGGGGTTTGGCACAGACTGGCCCACTTTGTTCTCCTTTTGCCAACCACTTCAGACATTTTGCATTCATTTCTACCGCTTTGTCCCATTTAGGGGTCGCGGGTGACTGGAGCCTATCCCAGCAGCTTTGGGCCTGAGGCAGAGTTCACTCTGGACAGTGGCCAGTTAGTCGCAGGGCTGACATATAGAGACAGACATTGACAGACAACCATTCACTCTCACTTTCATTCACTAGGGACACTTTAAAGTTGCAGATTAACCTGTACATGCATGTCTTTGGTCAGTGGGAGGAAGCCGGAGTACCCGGAGAGAACCCACAGTAACACGTGGAGGACATGCAGACTCCTCACAGAAAGACCGGAGTCAGCCGAGAATATTTGAGTCGGCCGGGTTTTGAACTCATGACCTTCTTGCTGTGAGGCAGGAGTGCTAACCACTCTGCCACGTGCACCCCCATTTTGCATTTGCCTTTAAAAAAGACCAATGACGGAAGGAAACATAAGTGCCATTACGTTCTGTTCTTGCTCTCAGAGAGAACTAACAGACTGACCCCGAAGACTGTGGAAAGTAGGGGTGTGGCGTATAAAATTGCAGTCTGATATTTTACCCACAGATGTCACCAAAAGCTACACACTGCTCCTTTAAAGTCTGTTCTCTCAGTGGTTTGAGGTCAGTGCAGAATCCCCCTCGTTCTTTTTTTAATGCAGCATTAAGACGCTCTCTTTAGGCCTCCAGCTTTTGTTTCTTCACAAAAGGCCTGCCTTCTTTATTATTTGCTCATGATGCATTTGTGCTACATGTAGCCTACATCTGCCGCTATCAAGTTACAACAATACTTTACAGTCGGATTGGGTTTTAGATGAGAATAAAGGGCAGTGATTCATTTAGTGCATGTTTTATGTCATTAAATATGTTTATTAGTTCAACCAAAAAAACACAAGTGAGATTAAAAACTCTTGTCTTGCTAATAACTTTGCCGTGTGAAAACAAAAATATTTGAGTAAAAAATGTAGTACTGTCTCGAAGTGGATCATATTTCAACAGCTTCTTGACGTCAGTATGAAGTAAAGGTTCCACTCCATGAAGTAAATGAGTCACTCCTCGTTTAATTTGTTTCTGTTTTATTGTTTAATAATTAAACAAAGGTTAGATACAAACCGATTCAATTTAAATTAGTAAGCAACAGAAAAAAACAAAAATGAGATTTGTTTTTAGTCCAGGATATACTCACACTGCTGTTGTTCTGACTTGGTGTTATATCCTTATAACACCAGGTCAGGTCTTTTTTTTAGTGCAGTGTCTGTCTAAAAAACAGATCACAGACAATGACACACAGCTTTGTTTTGTTTTTACACTGAATATTGCAAAGATTTTAAATTGTAAAAAGTGGAGCTCAGCTGTGAGTGAAGCGACAGTAGTCTCCTGAGGTTTATGTCTTACTCATGTTCATCAGAAAACGGTTCATTAGGATTCAGCAGTGAGCTCTGTAGTCCACATTATTGAACATTAATGATGCAGAGAAGAGAGCCATTAACAACATTAGACACGTGGCGTCATAGTGCTAACGGAATGAAGCGTTACTATTCCAAGTCAAAAAAATTCATATTTACGTTTCAAATTTATTTTGTGTTAGGCCCATTGGACGGACTGTCCACATTTGCTTTATGAGGTTTAAAGAGACTATGTTTATTAATGATTTGGATTTAAACATTTAAGTAAAAAGCACTGAGAAAGAAAGAATCCAAAAATGTGGTTTAAGTTTGTATCTCACTCTTTAAAGTAGTAACAGTGGTAATACAGAACTAAATGATAGATCTACACCTATGATCTACACACGTCAGCTTTTCCATTGGATGTGACTGAAATAAGTAGCCGGTACTTTTTGGAGGAAGTTAGAAAAAGATAACTTTCTTCTGAAGGTGTGATGATAGGTTGAGCTGTGAAGGCTTAGAAATATTAGCAGTGGCCTTGTGTTTACTGCCGTGTTAAAAAAATAACAAATCAAACTATGGCAACTAAGTGTTTCTGGAGCTGACAATAAACCGAGAATGTGCCAACTCAGTCGACCAACGCCGAACAAACATGGAGTAAGTGCCGACCTTCATACAGTGACAAATGTAACATAGTACATATTTAAAAACAAATCTGTGTCGTTTGTCCAAGACTTCTGTTTTTAATGCAGCTGGTTTTGTGGGATTATATACTGTGTAAACGTGGAACCCTGGAATAATATGGGGATAATGGGGATCCTTAAATCAGAAGTGTTCAAAGTCCGGTTTTTGATCAAATCCAACTAAAACTTGTTTAAATCCATTTAAACCTGCTGAAATATATCTAAAACCTGTTCAAATCCAAATAAAACCTGCTGGAATCTATCCTAAAACCTGGTTAAATCCAACGGAAACCTGTCCTTGTAGAACAGTATTCCTCTCATTGAATGTGGCCCTTTTTGCAAGAAGTTTGGACACCCCTGGATTAAATAAACAAATCCATACTTATATAGTTTTGACTAACCAGTAAATTGTTCTGTGGAATGTGTTTCAGTTTGGAAAATGTAAAACTGTGTCTGAAAATGAGCCACTTCCTCAAGTAACATTTTTACATCAGTCTAACTCTCTTTTCAGTTTTCTTTCCCTGGTCATGAACATCTCTCCGTCCAGGTCTAAGTGCAGTTTTGGTGAGTCCCCAAAGACTTGCTGCACTTCAGTCTTCGGCCAAACAGCTCTCAATGCTTCATTATGTGACAGAGATAAGGTTAATGCCCCAGAGAGACGTAGAGCCTTCGTCCCACTCCAGAGCCTCCTAAAGGTCAACCGCATTCAGCCGCTCTCCGTCAGAAGCATTCACTGCGCCGCGTGATGGGACTTGGCTCCGGCACCGAGGCTGGGGTTACATAAGCTCCACAAAACAAATCAGGGAAAAAGAAAAATGTGTGGGTAAAGACAAAGCGGTAAGAGCTGAGTTTGGAGTCGCCGTAGAGAGGATGAATAAGCTCTCCGACGCAGCACAGAGACAAATGTAGTGAGTGGGACTGAGCTAAAGACGGCAGCCAAGAAGGTTTTGTTGAAGCTGTCAGTGAGATGTTGTGAAATAAAAAGAGGTCAGTTCAGGAGCAGCTTGTGCGAATGTCATTTTTGGGAATGTCTAACTTTGGCTGAAAATGTGCCTAACAACCAAAAAACAAGATTAAGAAACAGTATGTCCAATGGAAAAGTGACAAGTCTAATCTGTGAGAAAGTCTTGTATTGTGGAAAAGGGTCACCCAAAAAGTAAAATTACAAAATTAACAGATTGGATAAATGGATTCAGGTTTCATTTGGATCTGAACAAGTTTTAAATGGATTTGAACAGGTTTAAGTTGAATACTAGAAAGAGTTAACTGTAAATTAAATACCTTAAGTGTCTTCTTTAGTGCTTAAAATTGTTGAATTTGGATGAATGCTGCCTAACTGAATTGATGGATTGGAAGCAGGAGGAGTGTCAAAAGAAAATTGAAAATCAACCAATGTTACAGTATTATTGTTATCAACGGGATTATTATCAACTTTACCCACTGGATCACTGTCACCAATACAAAACACAAGTGCCAAGAATAAAAGTCTGTGTTTGAGCCATGTAAAGTAAAATGTAAAGTACCGATAAAAAAAAAACTTTGAGAACCATATACATTAAAAGTATGTTTGATCTGCCTCACTGCTTTATTGTGATATAAAAGAAACTGGAAATTAATAAAAGGCTTTTCTTCACAAGCCGCGTTTCCCTTAACAGTTTATTAATGCTATCAAAATTTAGAAATGACGGTTTCCATTGAGTAATTTTCACCTCTTGCGATAAGTCCTACTAAAAACATCACACAGGACGTTATAAAAACTTTCAATTATGGTAGATTGCAATGCCAGCTTCAAGATCTTGATAAATACTTGCATTTCTTTGTTGTGTGGAATCCAATATATTGGTAACAAATAGAAAATATTCAGTCTCTGCGTGAGTCTACACATGCCACACCATTCTTCTTCTATTACCAGCATTTCTGGTCATTGTCTTCTTCTTGCCCTCCACTGCAGGAAGCCCTGCATTCTGAGGATCATCTGACTCTGAAGTTTTGTCACTGAAACGAGTGAGTGGTCATTTCAAATCCTCTGGTTTTGTCAGAGTCTGCTGTAAAAGAGACACTTAAACTGTGACTCATCTCTGACACAGTTTCCTCGACTTTACGGGGTTCTGTTTGAGACCAGGGTCTGATCCACAGCAGTGAGTATCTGTGGTACTTTTCCAGTAATAACCTGCATTCCTCACGTTCCTTAAACTGTTGAAACTGACCTTTGCACTTTTCACAAATTTAATGACCGTTTTAAACTAATCACTGAGTTAATAAATGCCCCTCAGACATTTGCTCACATTTTTCTGAAGGACTTTAATAAAAGCAACCTCACGTCTAACTCCACAACTATTATCATATAGTTTAAGATACAGCACTGGGACATTGTTTCATGGAAAATAAAACAGGAAGAAAAACGCACAGGGTTAATATTTGTTAAAGATTAAGTTATCTGTTTTTATAATTTTATTGCAGTTTTGTTCTACCATTTCTATTTCAGTCTGGTACTTCTTACTTTAGTTTCCCCTCACTTTTACTGCCATGAAGTACTTGAGGTCGTTTTGTAAAGGTCTTGGTCTTCTTTTGTCAAGACCACAAGACGAGCTACATGTCTTTTTTGAGATTGAATAAAAATCTCTATAATTTTATATTCACTTAAAAATCTTACTCTAAATCAGCTTCCTTCACCAAAAACAGACTCCTTTATGAGTCTGGGTTTTATAAATGTTCCCTTGTATTTATTAGTTTATTATACATTGGCCCTGGTCTTGTCGTGGTCTTGAGACGCTCTGGTCTCAGACATGACTTTGTCTCGGTCAATGCGGTCTTAACTACAACACTACATTTTGTGCTTTAAATCCTGTTTTAAGACATTTTACCATTTTAATTTATATTTTCTCAACCCTGTCTTGGTTTGGGCTTGAGTTCTTTGCAGTTAATGCAGTAATATTATACAAACAAATAAATAAATAATTCATCCATCCATTTTCTTCCGCTTATCCAGAGCCAGGTCTATGGTGGCTGCAGTCTAAGCAGATACACCCAGACTTTCCTCTCACCATACTTTTCCTCCAGCTCTTCTGGGGGGACACTGAGGCGTTCTCAGGCTAGTCAAGAATCCCTCCAGCATGTCCTAGGTCTTTCCCGGGGCCTCCATCCGGTGGGCCATGCCCGGAACACGTCCCTAGTGAGGCGTCCGGGAGGCATCCAAAACAGATGCCCGAGCCACCTCAGCTGCTCCTCTCGATGTGGAGGAGCAGTGGCTCTACTCTGAGCTCCTCCCGAGGGCTCCTCACCCCTGAGGAGCTCTTGTAAAAAGGGTGCTCCCTGCGGAGAAAGCTCATTTCGGCCGCCTGCCAGGATCTTCTTCTTTCGGTCATGACCCACAGCTCATAGCCATAGGTGAGAGTATGAACGGAGATTGACCAGTAAAGAGCTCTTTCAGCTCAGCTCCTTCTTTACCACAACAGACCGGTACATCGACCGCATCACTGCAGAAGCTTCACCGATCTCTGTCAATCTCACGCTCCTTCGTTCCCTCACTCGTGAACAAGACCCCAAGATACTTGAACTCCTCCACTTGAGGCAGGAGCTCTCCACAAACCTGAAGGGGACAAGCCACCCTTTTCCGACTGAGAACCATGGTCTCGGACTTGGAGGTGCTGATCCTCATCCCAGCCGCTTCACACTCGACTGCAAACCGTCCCAGTGCACATTGAAGGTCCTGGCTTGATGGAGCCAACAGGACAACATCATCTGCAAAAAGCAGAGATGAGATCCTGTGATCCTAGATATCCTGTCCATAAAGATAACAAACAGGACCAGAAACAAAATAAATTAATAATTTAAAAAGATTTAAAACTTGGAAAGACTGGTTTTTGTAAGTGTTTCCTGAGATGTCGTCTTGTCTTGTTTGGAAAGACTCTTGTTTCAGTCTTAACTTAATTTTTATACTTTTTAAATAGCATTAGCATTTTAATCCTTTCCCAAATTGCCAAGATCAGCTCTGACAATGTCCTGGAAAAGTCTTTTAAAAACCCATTATTAGAAAACAACAGTTTGAGCAACAGAACAGTAACAGACACAGTGAATGACCGACTCAAATCCCAGACGTGATGTGACCCGTGTCCTTTTGAGAAGCCACTGTTTAACGTTTAATCAGATCGAAGATAAAAGTGTGAAGTGAGTGTTTTCAGGTGAATGTTCAACGTTGGAGGAATGTCAAAAATGCAGGAAGTGAGACTTAAAGCCGCTGCAGATTAGATGTCCTTCTGCAGTGTTCACCAGAAACAGAGAGACTTTAAAAAGTGTTACATGTCGTGTGTTTGTGTAATAAGGAATGCAGTCATAAAAGTACATTGATGGAAGGTTACATAAGTAAATTATCTCAAGTATGTGAAACTAGTGAAGGATTTTCCCACGACAATCACGAGACAGTAAATCTAACACTAAATTGAGCAGTAGAGCACGTTCTCTGACACTTTTGCAAAGTATGTGGAGATTAGAATAGATAATTGATTTTATTGATCACAGGCGGTGGACAATAGACATTACAGATCCTCCTTCTGGGGTTCTCCCTGAGGTTTTTCTCTGGTCCTAACGGTCTAAGGACAGTGGTGTCAGTCTGTTAAGCTCTTTGTGTGGTTTGATTACATTTATTGTGCACTGGTTCTGATCTTGACCCAGTCTTGATATGATCTGGTGTCGGACATTTTATAGTTTGAGAAAGTAAAGGGGGTTGTATGGTTCTTCCATTTAAGTTCAGAAAACAAAAACTTATCTCCCTAAAAATAAAAATATAAATGTTTCATTTTGAATATAATTAAAGTTTTGAACAGCAGTGAGTCAATAAACAGATTTTTGCTCTGAATACTTTCTGACGTTTCAAAAGTCTTCCATTGTTTGACCTGAGCAAGCTTCACAAACAAGAACAAAACAATGAAGATACACAGAGTCAATTAGAAAAAAAATAAATGCATTGTTTTATCTCAGCTAACCTTTGGAACTGAACTCTCACTTTTGTTTGACCTACTGTGCTTCTCTGTGATAATGTAATGTCTCTCAGGTTTATATCCTTTTACCAAAACAGTTCAAATCCACAAAATCCCTTTAAGTAAGTAAGCGTTGGAGAATATTTGAGTTGTCCTCTGAGCTGCAAAGTGTCACACGAGAGAAAAGACAGAAAAAATCTATTGACCATTAGTACAGGACCCAGAGACAGGACACTCAACACAGTGGAGCACTGAATAACCAGTCTGCCATACTTTAGGAAGAGTACATGAGAATAACATAGCCTCGTACGTCAAGGATCAGGCCATGCCCTGGTGTTTATTAGTGTCTAGAATAAACTGGTCTTGGATCTGAAGTCCACACTCTTTCTCTCTATACTCGCTGACTCAATGAACAGACAGGCCCAACTGAGGCTAAGGGCATTTAATTAAAGATATTAAAACTAACAGCAGTAAGTTTATTTCGGTCAAAAAGAAAGGAAATAAAAAAGGAACAATTTACAAACAAACACTGAAATGAAAATTGAAGATATGGTGTAAACAATATTTGAAAAGGCTTGTGTTGAAGCCTTCAGGTAACGAGCTGAAACTCAGGCTGTTGTGAGGAAGCACCATTAGTTTCAGGAACAGTCTGCCGTTGCTTTCTGAGTTACATGTGACTCCGGTGAGAGTTTATTCCGAGAAAAAGCCAAAAGCAGTGGGAGATATTTGAAAAAGTTTGGCTCATGACGTTCAGATGACTGGGTTTGAACTTTATGAATTTAGTTATTTTCAACATTTTGTCATCACTATATATTTATAGCAATGATGACAAAGATTTTCCTTTTTTATTGAGAAGTGAAGACATGAGCAATGTGTTGATGGTTTCTTTTCTACACTGTGCCTTGTTCAGAAGAACAGTCAGCAGAAGGATCGTGTTCTGTGACGTAGCTTTGTAAAAGTACGGGTTTTAACTCCTGCTGACTCACATTCAAAAATATATATTTATTATTCACTCTGTAACTTATTCCTGGTCTTTTAAGAAGTGTAAACTAAAAGAAAGCCATTGCCACATTGCATCAGGGAAGAGGCATGTTATTTCAAACGGTGATGCTTTGTGGACAGTCTATAGATATTTATATTTATCATTCTAAAAGGGCATATATTTCAGCTGATTTTCTAGTTTTTTATTTTCCCTCCTCACTTCAGCGAGGGTTTGTCTAAACCCACCGCGGCAGATGATGATAGATTGAGTGCATTTGAATCCCATCTTCATCCAGAGTCACTTTAACCTCATTTTGTGCTGGACCGAGGCTTCACTAAAGGCTCTGGCTCTGAATACGTTTACATCTCAAACAGCACACATAACCTCTGCTCCACCAAGAGATGAAAGGACGCAGTCTGAAGGGAAATAATCCACTTTTATCAGACCATTATGAGATAAAGTAAAACACAATTTCAGTTTAAAGCAGGTCTGAGACTAAAGATATAGTCTGTATAGATTGTCTTAATGAAAACTATTCTCTACATCTGTTAAATAGAAACTTATGGCAGAAGCAGAATTTGATTGATTGATTCTGACGGGATTTTTAAGTTCAGAAACTCACAGGAATTCATCTTGTCCTGCTACAACCGAAGGGTCTTTCATCTGAAGTAGCACTGTGTAACTTTTAACCCAAAATTATCACCTCTCTCATATGTTCAGATACATGAGGTCAGTAGAATCATGTGTCTCTGTCTGACACAGCGCCCTTTGCTGGACACAAACCTCCTGTAACTGTTCTGTGAGGCTCCACATGACGCATATAACGCCACTGACAGTTCCACCATTTGATGTAACTAAAAGTTAGCAGTGCTGCTTTAAGGGTGCGTTCATGATTAGTATGTCTGCGTCATTATTACTGTTCACTCTGAACAGGCTGACTTTGATTTGAAACATTTATAAAGTTAGGAATGTTTATTTAATTTTTTTTTGTCAAAAACTGTTCTAATAAACACATTTGGTTCTGAACTTTTTGTCTTCATGTATGTCTTGTGTTCTGGTCCAGTCTGGAAACCACCTCTGTGAACATGCCAAGTGTTTTATTAAAGCACTGAACTGCAGGAAACATTAGGGAAGGTGTAGAGTTGTGAAGAGTGCACTTGAACCAAAAATATTATTTTTGTTTGATGCCGTTTTGCTCCAAGCAGAAGGAAAGGTTTGGCAAGTTTCATTATTTGTCTTACGTTTTAGAAAACCAATTTTGGTGTTGGCACTAAAACCTGGCACAGCACTCACAGTATTATTTTTATTTATTGTGTTAATTTGAATTAAAGAGATAAAAAGAGTGAGGTGGGAAACTGTACAAATCCACTCTGTGTGTGTAAACGCTGAGCCCTGTGGCTGTGACAGATTTATGGGACTGTTTTATTGAAGCTATTGGGAATAACTCAGGAGTGGCTCAGGACCTGACGGCACTGAGCATTGTTTATCACTGTGCTCTGAGTGTGACCCCAGTGTTTCCACCACAGTATCGTCACATAAACTGCCTCTAATGAAAGAGGGAGGAGCTACAGGTTGTAGTTTTAACCTGAAAACTACTGTAGAAGTGTATTATCTCTACAGTTACAGAAGGCACTAGTGCAATGGTGGATGCAAAGGCTTCATGAATTTCAATTACAAAAATAAACGTGTACAATAAACTGTTTATCAATATTATGGAAAAGCAGAGCAATGGATCATGAAACATAGATTAAAGAGATAAAGGGTAGATATCTTCTGCAGCCTTTTCCTTAAAACAATAAAAAGTGTTAAACAGTGCTGCTGTTTATAGTAATTTTCTTTAAACATAAACACATTTCAGTTCCTTTCAAGGATCTGATTATATGTATTTTCTTTGTTAAAAGTGTAAAAAGTGTAAAATGAGTCCCTCAGGAAACCCTATGTTGTCATGACGATGTTAAGCATCAGGTCATGTTCTTCTCAAAGTTTGAAGTTCTCTGTTGGGATATGAACCATTTTCTTTTAAGAAAACATCACTAAAACCAACACAATTCAGTTTATTGTCAATATCATTGCAGTATTCAAATATGTAAATAACCCCTTGTATTAAAAAAACAAACAAAAACAGAATGACATGTTTTATTTTGTAGCGTGCGCAGGTTTTCCGTCCCCCGTGTCACATCAGCTGCTGCACAAAACAAACTGAATTAGCACAGTTTGAGTCACGGCACACGTCGAGGAGTGCGTTGTAATGACCCAGAGTGTTTCCACTACTCACAGCACAATTACTGGGATTAGCACCGACGTTCTGCATAACGCACATCTGGAGGCTTTTAATGAAACAATTATCTGTGAAAACACACTGCAGCTGAGGGCTTTGACTCATCCACGGCTTTCAAACATCGATAAATAATACTTTTACTGCAGGAAGAAGTGTTTGGCCATTGTTGGTTACACAGGGGCTCAGGTGGGGAGCTTAGTGTTCATGAGTCCAACAGGAGAGGGAAGAAACTGTTCTTAGAAAGGTGAGTTTAGTAAGGTTAGTTTAGTTTAGTTTCTGTCCTGGAGAGTCCTGGAGACGTACAGGTCCTGGAGAGTCCTGGAGAGTCCTAGAGATGTAGAGGTCCTGGAGAGTCCTGGAGATGTACAGGTCCTGAAGAGTCCTAGAGATGTACAAGTCCTGGAGAGTCCTGGAAAGTCCTAGAGATGTATATGTCCTGAAGAGTCCTGGAGATGTAGAGGTCCTGGAGAGTCCTGGAAAGTCCTAGAGATGTATATGTCCTGAAGAGTCCTGGAGATGTAGAGGTCCTGGAAAGTCCTGGAGATGTACAGGTCCTGAAGAGTCCTAGAGATGTACAAGTCCTGGAGAGTCCTGGAGAGTCCTAGAGATGTATATGTCCTGGAGAGTCTTGGAGATGTATATGTCCTGGAGAGTCCTGGAGATGTACAGGTCCTGGAGAGTCCTGGAGATGTACAGGTCCTGGAGAGTCCTAGAGATGTAGAGGTCCTGAAGAGTCCTAGAGATGTACAAGTCCTGGAGAGTCCTGGAGAGTCCTAGAGATGTACAGGTCCTGGAGAGTCCTGGAGAGTCCTAGCGATGTACAGGTCCTGGAGAGTCCTGGAGATGTACAGGTTCCTGGAGAGTGCTGGAGGAGTTTAGATCCTGGAAAGATGGGAGGCTGCAGCCCATCACCTTCTCTGCTAAGTGCACAAAGGGCTGCAGTCTGTCTGTTCCAGGCAGTGGTTACCAAAGCTTTATATTAAGTTTTTAATAGATAAACCCTAAATAACACTTAAAACAATAGTCTACATTTAATGTTAATTTGTATTTCCTGCAAATTTTTTAAAAGATCTCCCAAAACTTTTCATCTAAATAAATATGTCTTACAACTGATCGTCTCCATTTTAAGTTGATGAAAAGGGAAGTCCTATAAAGTCCAGACCAAAAAGGGGCAGCTGTGATAGCGCCCTACGACACAGATGATTGTCCAATCTGCAGCTAAAGCGAGGCTCAGACGTAAAAAAACCCTCTCTGAGTGGCTCTGATGATTGTTTTGCTGCAGTGGGAGTTGGTTTCACAAACTGAAGCCTGTAATTTGTGAGCAGTGAGCACTCAGCAGTAATGCAGCTGTAATGTGCTCACGCTGCTTTGTCTTGAGCCGTGACACAGACACACAGCTTCTGTTTACGACACAAAGGTTAGAGGTCAGGATGGGAAAAACACACGGACAGGCTTTTTGTGTCTCCATTTAAACTCAAGTTCCTAGACAGGCTTTTTACAGACTTTTTCTGTTTTATGTTAAGTCCTGAGATCTCATTACCTGGCAGCCAAAGTGGAATGGGCAAAATGACTTGGGCTTTATGCAAAGTTTGTTTCTCTTGCTTGTATGTCTATCCAATTGTGTTCTGAGGCAGTTTATTCAGGGTCCGTTGGCTCCTCCACTGGAAATCTTTTTTTTTCACATGTTTTTTTTTTTTAAATTTTCCAATAAAAAAAACAATATCCAAATAACAAACAATTATATCACCAAAAGGAAATTAAATTACTAAAACATTGAAAATATATTGATAAAAGCAGCAGTGATTAAAATAAAATAAATCAGAACAAAAATGTCACACTCAAAACATTAATACATGTACCTTCTTATTTCTTAAAGAAATCAATTGAAGGTGTCCACCTCTCTTCAAATTGCTGCGCTTTACCGTTTGTAATGTGTTAACTTCTCTAAAGTGACACACATTGCCATCTCCTTGATCCAAGAGTGTGCAGAAGATATCTCTTTCCAAGTCAGAGCAACCATCCTCCTGGCCTGCAGAAGGCCGAAGTCGATGAGTCCTCTGGTTGTTATTGATAGAAAGATGATCTTGGTATATCCCCAGAATACAAAGTTTTGCAGTGCACAGTAGTTTTTGTGATGTTACTTAGGGTAAAGACAACCATTTTCCAAAAAGTTACCAATTTAGGACACT
Source organism: Neodontobutis hainanensis (assembly GCA_024349245.1). Classification (NCBI taxonomy): domain Eukaryota; kingdom Metazoa; phylum Chordata; class Actinopteri; order Gobiiformes; family Odontobutidae; genus Neodontobutis; species Neodontobutis hainanensis. The sequence goes on along the minus strand of JALDNG010000001.1, from coordinate 8,571,641 downwards.
CCCATACACAGTGAATTAAAGTTCCCTTCTCAATTAAACATTTCACACATGTGTCTGGAATGTGTGGAGGCCATTTTTTAAGGATTTCAGGGGTTATGTATGTCCTCATCAACCATTTATAGCTTCATTTTTGTATTAATCATTTGTATTTGAGCTTTTGAGCATGCTTTTGACCACTCAGTTTCCTCTAAATCATCTAAATTCCTTCTCATATGAGATAAGTTTAGCATATAATATAGAAATTTGGCGTTTCCCGTGTCCATGCTTTATCATGATATTCTCCAGACAGGACAGCGGCGGCTCCTGAAGGACATCACAATGTTTTGATGAAACATAATGTTTCAGTTGCAAGTACTTAAAAATGTTCAGGTCATTAAATGTTAACAAAGTGCCTTTTTCATATAAACTCCAATTTTTTGCACACCTCTACCAGCCCAAACCTTAAAACCGCTGTCTGCCCTGCCCGGGGTAAACTGTGTATTATTCCAAATAGGAGAGAACTGAGAAATAGGAGGTGTATCACCAACATGTTTGTGAGCTTTGAACCATATATCAATTGTATTCTTCCACTGGAAATCTAACACATTTTGACAGATTCCAGACCAGACGGGGTCGACAGGTAGTAGCCAAGATTGCTGTCCTCTGTGCTGATACATCAGGGGATGTAGTGGCGGTTAGATTCTTACTGTTTCCGGTGACAAACCAATACAAAGAGGTTTTTTTTGAAGTGATAACTATTGGAAAAGCATGAATAGTTCCTCAGAAAACGTAACACTTGGCAACACTGACAAACCCCACATAACTCAAACCGTTCTCTTCCCTAAAGGCATCTCAATCTGTCCAAACCTGCAGCAGATACGCCACACACACTTTGGCAACATGTTCTGTACTATTTCATGTTTTTCGATTAGCGCCGCGAAGAACTGCTCCAAGAAACTAATTTGTGAGTCTAACTCCCGGTTAATCCAGCCACTTAGTATCCATTTACATGAACGAGTTCTCAGGTCGCTAATAAGCTGGAAGTAATAAGCTCTTGGATGGCGTTCGCTGTGTGCCAGTCGTGCGTTAAAAAGACATCACGCTCCGACTCAGACTCGAACAAACTCAAATAAAGCCTCTATTACACGGACGACTAATAAGACGCGCTGTTCTCTGAGTGGGAGCAAAGAGACTTGGTTAATATCGGCTTTCACAGGAGCTGGCTTTTGTTTGATATGTGACAAAGGAGCATGGGAGTTACAGGAAGGAAGACTATTTTAGGTCCTATAGTCAGGTATTTTGTATGAAATAATTGTGGATAGGTAACTTCTTCTCCACAGTAGGACATCACCAGTTTGAAAAAGCAAACAAGAGCAATGAGCTGTGAAAACGCACCTTTACTGGCTTCTACAACTTTAAAAATGACTGCTTTTGTTACATAGAAGGTATTTTTAAAATATATATTGTGCCGCAACATCCTTTATGGCCTAGGCCTTAAAATCACATTGAAGAAGTTCAGTGTTTTAAATGTGAAGTGTTTGAAATAGTTTTCTTTTATGCATTCATGGTTTGTGGTTTGTTGTTTGTGGTTTGTGGTCCTGACCCGCAGCTCATGAACACAAGTGAAGGACCTGAAAAAAGATTAATCAGTGAATCAAGAGCTCAGTCTAAGAACTCTACTTCTTCTTTAAGACATAGACATTGAGTTGGCTGAATGAAATCCATCATGTACAATCTTCCTCATGTAATAAATACGGTAGGGTTTACAGTATTTTAAATATTGTTTGTTAATATTAAAATATCTCTGCTCTATTTCAGTGAAATCAAGTCCTGTTTTCAGAGATGTTCCAGTTTCATTAATAAGAGCTAATGTCTCGCAGCTGTGAGCCTCATCCTGCGACACAAACTCAAGAAAGGTTCACAATTGTTCTTTTACATATTGAGGTTATAGACATAATAATAGTCACTTGTGGAGAAGACATTACACTCTTTACCCTCTTTATTTTTACCAATCAACACACAATGTTGAGTTCAGGAAAATTCAAACAGCACTCCAGAAAAAAGAGCCTCCAACCAATTTTTTGTTGGACTCAGACATGAATTCTTTTAACTTTTCCCTACAATATAAACCTTTTACATTTTGTTTTGTTTGCTTGCTTGTGTGAGTTGATCAGACCAAAGGTCACATGACCGATCAGGATGAACCAGGCTTAGTGTCAGGGTCTTAAAGGCAAAAGAGCTAAACTTAAGCTTTACATATTATCCAGTCTTTTCAGAAGTACACAAAAGAAAATGACTTATATAAAGCTTACAAACAAATGTATTTACCCGTGAATGAGCTGAGTAGTAGTTTTAACTGTTGTGAGTCAGAGGCAGTAAACTGTAACCAACACTGTTAGAGGTGAGTTAATCCCATGGCTCATTGAAGCCAGGAGGAAATTGGGAGCCAAGTCGTGCTCATTTAAATCTCAACCTATCCCAACACGGTAAAGAACAAATCCATTAATTCCCGTTGGATCTGTGTGTCTGTGCGAAAGCTGGGTTTGAGCAGTTTTTTTTTTTTTTTTTTATGTGCGATAGAGTTTCTCACCTCTTAAAGCCATTCAATAGGATTAGTCGCAGAAACCTGTGTTGCCCAGGCATTTTTCAGGCTCTCCCAAGATGTTTGCTCTAAAGCCTCGGGCGGAAATATAATCTGCAGCAAATCGCCCCGGCTCGGAGGAGAACAATGCCCCGGCCGTGTGTTTTTTTACTGCATGAAGGGAATAAAGGTATAGACGGTAATGGATACGCAGCAGGTTTGGACGACTGCAGTATTGAAACTATATATCAGAGGTGTCGAAACAAGACAAAGGGTATTGCTACTGATGTATAATAATAACAGGGTAATAGCTCCCGGATGAAAATAGAGCACATCATTTAAGTCTTAGAAGTAAAAGGTAAAAAAAAAATAGAATTTAGTTAAAGAAGGAGTAAGAGGTTTTGTCATTGATGAATGCAGTTGTCATTAGCCAGAGCAGTAACCTACTGAGCTAACAGACGCCCACATGTCTTCTGTAGAGTCATATCCGATTGTTTGAATTTAAGACTCTGACCGTCGAGTAAAATGGGATGGGATACCAGAAGCAATGGAGGTTAAAGTATTTGATTTTTTATTTCCTAATCCTTTTAAGATGTTTGTTTGTCTTTAACAGTCCATCTGAGTCAATATTTAAAAAAGAATGCCACCGAGAGATTCTAGTAGTGAGTGTGTCTAAATGGTTACTCATTAAATACTGTAAATGTAACATGTTAAGTCACAATAAAGTGACTCAAAGGTTTTGAGGTGTAGCAGAATTCAAGCCACTGAAATTAATGCACTTAAACTTTAACAACTATTTATTAAAAGCAATGGTTTGGTGGTTTGGTGAAGCTTTTATAAGTGTACATTATGCCCCTCTCAGCTCTAGGGTCGTGGATGGACGTGTATTGAGCTGATGTGTCAGTCGTAGATGTTAATATGTTTATGTGTATATGTCTCTAAGTGTACAGGACAGAGTCCCTGGACAGTGATTAGATGTCTTTGTCTAGTTTGGATTAGCCTGGTGCCAACAGGAGATACAGCTAAAGACATTAAGTCATAAGTGTATGTGGATAAGCATATGAACTGGAGCAGGAGTGAGAGCATATAATATATAATATACAATTACAATGACATCTCTTTATGACATCTCTTTTTACCATGTTTTGTATTTTTGAGTTTTTTTTTTCTCTGACCCTGATGGAGGTTCTATTGATGGGGGTGTTGTCTATGTTCAGCTTGTTTATATATTTGCTGTCTTTTGTATCTATGAAGCCCTTTGATTTATTTGTTGTTTTGGTATTGGGCTCTAGAAGTAAAATTTTATTGAATACTTTTCTGTTGCATATTACTCATAAGGTAACAATCACAGGCTATGCTGTACGAGTATTACTTTTATACTTCACTTCAAATGAGCTTCAAATACCATGACAACAGACAAACTGTTTATCATAAACTGTGTGTTGTTTAAAAACACAGCAGGGTAGATGTCTAGTCCAGCTCCAGTCCCACTAAACTGTTTACATAAAGCAGTAGCTCCACAAATGTTAATTCAAAGAAATTACTGCAAATCAATTTGGATGAAGATGTTAACCTGCACATTAAGTCTGGCTTTCTTTGGACTACGACAATGAACCTAAAGTACATATCAATAAATATCAATAAATGTATTGTGATAAACGGCCTAAAGAAAGACCACTCCACAGCCTGTCGTCAGCCCTCATGTCTTTTCCTTTGTCTCTGTCACTTCCGGATGCCTCAGGGGTTTGAAGCTGCAGATAAGAACAAAGCCGTAGGTGTCAAAACATCCCATTCTTCCCAAAGACAGAGGCTCAGCTCCAGGAGATTAGGACAGAGACTAAACTATCAGCCGACTGCGCACAGAGGCATGATGGGAGGGCACTCGACTCCAGTTTGTGTGTGTTTGGGAAACGTTCGGAAACAAGGAGAAGTTGGAATTTCAAACATCCCCGAAAGGAAAGGCAAAGACAGACATATTTGTGACTTAGTGTCATTTTTGTTTATCAGCACAATATGGTTAAGTACAGCTCTATACATTTCCACGAGACAACATCCAATAAAAATAATCATTATCAATGGATTTTTACTCATGCAAACTCAACATATTTTATTATTGTAAATCCGCATTTTTTAATTATATGGATTAATGAACCATGTATGGCAATGGGACTTCACGTTTTGACCTATATGGTGTCATTTATTCTGCCTTTTATACTTAAAGTTTCATTTTAACACTAACCTTGTTTCAGACTCTGAAATGTTATTTTTCTTCAGGGATTTATTACAAAGCTCACAGAAAATACATACGTTTCTTTTTGGTCTTCAAAGTCAGTTATAAAAATGGGCTTTTTCTGACAATTGTTTTAGCTCAAAGAAATATATTCCTCTTTTTAAAATGTTTTTTTTTATTATTTTCTGTGAGAGAAGAGTGACAGAAACTGGACTTTATTCTAATGCACTGTTCAAAAGACTTTCCCCTGCAGAGGAGTGTGAGTGTAATGCAACTAAACAAAAAGGATTGTGTATATGTTTGTATCATTTTGTTTAGTGACTATTTGTTTGTTTGGTGTCTATTGGTCTTGTGCAGATTTTAATGAAGTGCCTCCTCTCATGATTAGTTGTGATGTGACAGATTGATGTAACTTTGTTCAAAACTGATTGTCTCTAAACCTGAATAAAACCTTCAGCTGCTGTTTGGTCTTGGTCCAGACTAAAATGAACCATGGTCCGATTTGTTTTTGAAAGAGAGTTTAGTGATAGTTTCTTTCAGAAATGCATTAAGTTAATTAAACACATGAAGAAGAGCGAATGGAGGGAATCAGATATCAGTCAAGTTAAAAAAAACACAGAAACTCATAGATTACTTTCTTTTATGTTTTGTATGGCTCTACAGAAGTCTCTACTCTACGACAGATGTCTCCTGTGAAGCCGTCCATTTCCTAAAGAGCGTTATAGTGCTTACTTTATCAGTAAAAGAAGTTGTTTGCTTCACATTCACACAACTTTTGACACCTGATCGTGGAAAAGCTGCAGTGCATTATATTTCTGAAAACATCAGACATTACACTACAAGCTGAACCAGTTTGTACTTGTTAAAAGAGATCTTCGATGTTATGGGACATGATTACGATCAGATTACTGCTGATAGTGTCCAGGTAAACACTGAGGCCTTATCTGTCATTTTAATCAAACTGGAGAAATATAATCCCTGTCTGCCACTAATACCAACGTGAGTTTTGTCTCTTTACAGACCTTTATCTGTCATGTTTTAGTTGTATTCTTTCCCTTTGGTCTGAAATAGTCACAGGTAGCAGCACATTTACCACATTTGGTCACAAAGGAAATAAAGTTCTGTAAAAATCCCCCAGTGTTTATGATCACATTCAGGCGTTTCCTACATTTTTTTTTTAAACAATGGAGTGAACTTTACCTTGGACTAAATTACACTCAAGAAAAACAAACGCTCAATGGAGAAAATACAATGTTAAGAAAACAGTCATAAATCAGGAGACAGTGTTATCAGTTGGGCCAGTGTCAAATGGAAATGGGCAGCAACACACATTACTAATGAGGCATTTAGTTGAGAGACAGCTTTAAAATAACCTTTAAAATTAAACTTATGTGGGGTAAAAGGACATAGGAAGCACTGAGGTGGTATGCAGCACAGTGTAAAGCCACTAGGATAAGAACACCTCCAAGTCCAAGGTCATGGATCAGAAAAAGTTCTTAGGGTCTTGTGCACGAGTAAAGGAAGGATGGAACAGGGACTGACCAGGGGGATTAGCATCCGCAGTCAATGTACTCTAATGAAATGAAAGATTTAAGTCAAGAAATTACAAGACACAAAAATGAGTTTCTAGCTGCTCCTGTAGATCGAGGGTAAGGGGCTAAGAGTAATCTTTAGTGATCAGAAGCAATCGTTATACTCCCATTAAGTTCTTGGATTTGGGTTCCAGAAAACCTCTTCACCTTTAAACCCACGTCCAGATGCCTTCATTGAAACCTTACATAAAGTTCAGGTCCAACTTTAATGTTACATGTAATCCTTGTGTTTATTACAATGTTTTAAATAAATGAAGCAAGAGCTGTAGGAAAAAACAGCTTATTATTGGTTAACAACTAATAACTGCTAGTTTCTTATCAAGTACTTTGTTATTCTTTACCAGTCTTTACCAGTATCACAAACACTGGGGTGTGGCCAGGGTGGGCTTCAGTGTCCTGACTCCTCCTCCTGAGCCAGTGTCTCCAGGTGGAGGAAGTGTCTGGGGAAAGGGAGGTCCACACAACACAGTCTCAGATAAAAGGAAGAAAATGGGAGAAAACCGGTTTCTATAGTGGACATTTTAAGAAACATCTCCAACAGAATGTTTGCCAAATGAAGTGTCAGCCGGACAATTTTCCAAAAATAATATCTCTTATTAAATCCCCAATTTTTACTTATTTTGTCAAAACACTTCCTGATTTATTGTTAATGGTGCCATAATTGTCTTAATGCTGTCATCTCAAAAGAATAAGCATAAAAACCATGAGATGGGACAATGACGAGCATTAATCTCCCTCAGTGAACGTTAACAGCTTCCATCATTGTATTTTTAATAACCTTGACACTTAAAAAAAAAAGAAAAACCATTGTGCTTTCCTGCCTTCAACCCCGTTTTGTAAAACTTTCCATTAGCTCAGAACGTGGCATTAACTCCACAGGAGAGAAGTGCTCTGTCGTAAACAAAACGTCAGCGCGGACACCGTTCTCTGGACCTTAGCCGATGTGCTCTCGTCTGATTTATGAATCATCGAGGCCATTAAAGATGAAGCCCCCTGCAGACGGTAAACAAACAGAGGGCAACTTTAAAAGAAGTGGATGGCTTTATAATTACAGACTGCTCAAAGTAAACAGCAATTACTTCAACCACAGCTTTTATCTCAATAAAGTCTTTAATGTATGTGTCTCTAAAGGCTTTATTTGAAGTGGCTTTAAAAAGTTTTTGAATATTTTAGAGGCTACAGGGAAGAAAGAGATCTAAGTTTTGTTATTTCATAAATCAAATAAATCTTTTGTCTCCATAATGTGTGTGGGCTTTAAAAGTTAATGAATTTGAAAAAAGTTTTTATTTTTGTACTAGCTATTCTCACTGCCTTTTTATGAAACTAGTTCAGAACTGGACATGTAAACACCTGAAATTGCAGTTATTTAAAAATTTAAATGAGTTAAGCTAACACACCTAAGTAGATAAAGTGTTTCTTAGTGGAGCTAAATTTAATACATTTTGTTACAGAAGCTCAATGACACACAACATCTTTAGAAACAGTGGTAGTAGCAAAAGTATAACAATTTACACCAGAATATATACTGTATATAAAAAAGCAAAAGTAAACATATTAAGTCAAACAGTTAAGTAGTTTGAACAGTAAAGTGACTAAACACCTGATCAAGACATACGTGGGACTGGAGCTGGACGAGGCCTCTGCTCAGATGGAAGAGAAGTAAACAAATGACAAACAGACTTTAGAGCCAAACGATGGTCAGTATTGTCTAATGTTGATGCACTGTTGTGACATTTTGTTTCCATAAACATTATGGTAATAAAAGGCAGTTTCGGTGATGGAGCAGCTGTCCTGGAGACAAATACTGTGTTGCACAAATAGACACTGAACACTTTTTGAACAAAGATAACTCCCCTGACACTGAAACAATAAGGTCCAAAGTATGTTTTAAATGTCTTCCTGTTTGAAAATCTCTCTCAAACCTGTTTGTTCTGACAATGAAGAGGGATTAAAAGTGTCAGGTTAACACAATAATGCATTAACCAGGAATGCACCGGCAAAACCAAAACAATAAAGGCTGTCAGTTTTTGTTTTGGAGATCAGTCCAAGATAACGAGGCTGAGAGAATGAAAAATGTTTAATTCAAAATGAAAATCAAAAGCAGAAAGCATGTTTAGATTCAGATACAAGCACATTTAATATTTCGTACTTTGACTGATTTAATTAGACCTTTTATGCCATGTGCACATGTTCCATCTTCTGTTTGGTTATTATGAAACTGTAAATCAAAGACACATTTAAAAATGTTGGCTGTTGTAAATTCTTTGGCTGCTGCTGTAGGACGTGATGTCAGGACCGACGTAACGCTGCACCTGTGGATTTACGCACTCAGCTCAGGGGCCGCTCGCGGGGCCACGACCTGGGGACCCTCAGGGAAGCATCTGGACGAAAACACGCTCCGACTCCAATAATGTTACAAACCGTTCCGTGATGGACTGAACCAGGACTTGACCCAAGAAAAACTACAAAGAGCAGTTTTCCTACCTTCGCTAATGTTTTATCTGAATGTACTCTCAGGAAAAGGTAGGACTAAACCAGGTTTGAACTAGATTTAAGCAGGACTATATACAGTCTAAGGGCAAATCATGGAACTAGAACCAGGGATAAACTTGAATAAATCTAACACAAAACTACGACAATATTCAAAATCAGTGCCAAACCTAGGATCTTGTGTTATTCTTTAGAGTTGGTTTAAAATAAGGTTTAAACCAGGATAAAGTAGGACTACACCAGAAGTCAGGGGTCAGGGGTCAAGGGTCAGACAAGGCTGTGGTAAAAACTTGTATTTGGACTTAGATCTGGTTAAGCCTGAGTTTAGTCCAGATATAATCCTACTTCAGTCCTGGTTTTGGTTTTCTGAGTAAGTCTTAATTTATCCAACAGTTTAGTCCATGTTTAGTTTTCATTTATTCCAAGTTTATTTCAAGTTAGTTCTGAGTTTAGTCCTGAGCCCTGGTTTAGTTCAAGGTTTAAAACTGCTTTAGTCCTGGTCTGACTCCAGGGTTTAGGCAAAGGCTTTTGATCGGTTTTAGCCAAACTTTATTTGTGTTTAATTCTGAATTGTGTCCTAATGCAGTAGCCCTTTTACATTTACACTCTGTTCTGTTTGTTAGAGACATATACAGTTAAATACTGGACATTGCCTGCCCCTCAAAGTAAATTATGATTAGATCCTTGTACCACTTTCCATTCTGACACTGGACTAAACCCTTTACTGGACGTCCATTTGACACATCATCAGTTCAGCCACGTTCGCTCGTCGCAGGAAGCTGGTGCCAAAGGTGCTTCAAGTCGACAGGAAACACCCTCCATTGTTCTTTGATGGAGCTCCACCCAGAAAGACACATATGTGCCTGACCTCCAGCAGACTCGCTAATGTGCTTTAACATAGTTTTACAGCCAAACCCACTACTTCAATATGGCACAGGGGACTTTTTACTACAGCGTTACATACAAGTACTGTGTATCTGCTCTTAAACCTTTGTGTCTGTGTGTGGCTCTTAAACCTTTGTGTGTGTGGGGTGGTCCAGTCCAGTCAGATGGCTGTGAAAAGCTTGATTTACAATGAGACCCAACATTAACCAGTCTCTATTGTTGGAAACACTCCACTTGCATCACTTCCTGCGGGCGTCAGACTGAAGGGATGACCTCTACTGTGGACAAACTCTGGACTGAGTCTTTAAACTGCTGTACTCGGTCCAACAAAAATCTGCTTCTCCTTTTGTTCTTGTTTACTCACATCGGCATCAGATTTTGTTGAGTTGTATTTAGCACAACTTTTGCCTTATCTCCCCTTTCTCTGGTTCTCTGGTGAATAACAGTCCAAGCAGAAGACTGTGACATATGGACATCATGGTGCCAAGGGCTCGACAGTGTGTGGGAAATACTGCTGTTTATGTGTTGACCTTTACCTTTATGGATTCCAACAGTTTAGCTAAATAACTAAGACTAAACAACCATAAACAGGCAAGTGCCTTCATTGTTAGTTTCTCTGCTTCAGTTTATGCTCGGCTTTACTCAGTTCACTGTTGTCACATGCTCACAGAGGCTCTGACAGATTAAACCACAGCTTACACTGCAACTAAACCTGACGCAGACACATGATAAAAACTGTTTCAGAAGTGTTCAATCTCAGGGCTACACACTAAAACCCCTCACACAGGTTCAGCTCTGCCAGCTTTGCTCTCATTACGCTTTGTTTTCTCCTGAAGCTGATGAAGCTGATGTTGCCAAATGCAATCAGTGGGAGTTAAAACGACGGTGACTCATAATAGTACGGGCTCATTTGTTGTGTAAGATTAAGTAGAGCTGTTTTTTTCAAAGGCAGCGTTGGCAGGGCTGTCGTTTCATTGGCTGTGACTCCTCCTCTTGGGTTTGTTTCGGTTTATGTCTCGGTGTAACTCACCTCCGACTGAGAGCCTCAGTGAACATGATTTAAAACAAAACCAACCCACATGACCAGAGTTATTTGTACAGCACACAGAAACACAGTTGGAATCCTTTGCAACTGAATCACAAAAAAGTACATAGACTCTTTGAAGCAAGGTTTGGAGCCAGAGTCTAATATTTAGTCTTTTTTGGGTTATCCTTGTGAACACAGTTTTATGTCTTTCGTCGTTTCTGGGTCCTTGTCGTTTGAAAATACTGGAAGTCTTATTTTAATTTTAAAACATCCTACATTAACAGAGCACAAGGAATTCAAATTAAGCTGTAGTACGACTGGAACCGGAAAATAAGGCCCTCGCAGTTTTATAAAAAAAAAAAAGATTTCTCCGCTCATGAAAATTTCTTGGTCGAAACAGCACCGCTACAAAGATGGAGCAAGTGACAGCGTTTTGTTTATTAGATCATTTCATTCAGTTTGTCCTTGTTGTTTTCAGAGTTTCTGGTTTTAAAAAACTATTAAAATCTAAACTAAAAAACTGTAACTATTGTATACTTTATATTTATTGTTGTACATTGTGTTACTGTTTAGTTTCTTTTATGTCTTCTTTAAAGTGGCTAAAACATACAAAAAAGTACTAAAAGTGAAGTAACAAACCTGATCCTGACTCTGTGAGCATGAGCTCTGTTCAGAGTTAATGTCTCTTTTCTGACATTTATACGATTTTCCCACAGTTCTGGCACATACAAACCCAAACAAACCATAAAAGAAGTATTTGTAAAAGCCCTCTCTAAGCATCCTGTGTTATCTGCCCGCTCCGGTGTCATCCACATTCCTGGTACGGAGCTCTGTTTGACAGGAAGCTGCACAGGAAGCCCACGATTACACAGCAGCAGCAGAGGGGCCGACAGTGAGAGAGACCCCAGGATAGCTCCCCCCCAACGGCAGACAGAAGAAAAAAGACTGACGGGACGAGGATGGATCTCTGAGGAACGCACCGCTTTGTCTTTGAATCAACACAAGCTCAACCTCGGCCCAAAGTCAGGATCAGCAGGTCTTCAGTGGGTTAATTATCCCACTGACAAAGTACAGAGGATAATGTTTAAAGTGGTTATTGTTTTACAGAGGCTGAAATGAGCATTGCTTTTCTGACATAACTGACGAAACAATCACCTTTTCAGGATCGATGGGGTAATGTATTTCTTTTTTTTAAACACAAAATAGTTTAGGGTCTAGTTTTGATCAAAGAATGTTTATGAGATGCATGGTGTTAAATGTGGAAAGTTATTCCAAGCATTCAGTCACATTTTCTCTGTCACTGTTATGTCTGTGCCGTGCTCTTTAACAAATGTCTAGAGCTGCACAATATCATAAATTTACCGTTAACTCTACATCAGCAATGTTTATAAGGCAAGAAATGCTTGTGACATAATATTACAGTTAGTGGTCTCAGTCAATAACTTTTTTTATCATGTTAACCACAACACAATTAATTAGAATAAATCACAACTACTTACTAATGAGCCATTAGTCTCCAGTAGTGCAACTCCAGCTTCTTGTCACAAGAGCCCCTGGTTGGTCTTTTATCAGCTCCGTCACCTGTAGGAGCTCCCAGTCCTCAACAATATCAACAGGTCTACAGTTTGTGGTTTTTCATTTGGATATGAGGATAAGCTTGCTGTGTTAGAGACAACTTTTGTGGAGGTGGCACTCCTCCAGGAGCATCTTTGCTAGCGTCAGCAAAGGTTTGCTCAAGGATGGTGCTTAAACTGGTCCTGCTTCAGTGAAAAGACAGTTCATCCTTGTAATATACTTATACTGTGGACTACTTTTGGTTTAAAACACACTTCTCTTTTTAAAACTGAACATGTCTGTGACACCAGCCTCTTCATTCGTCCTTTGACACACTTTGTCTTCATCAAACACTGCAGTAACCCACCACACTTTTATTTACATCAGACCAAACTCGTTAAAGCCACTTGTTAACATTGACAGACCTAAATATAGTAATATATTATAGAAATGTATTCTGTAGACATTTACTGTCACCCTTAAAAAATAATTGTTAAATTAAAAGTTTAAACATTTACAAACTGTGGTGGAGCCAAATTAAAAGTAAAGCTCTTGAATGAACCTGGTTTAGTTCTAAATGTAGTCTTACTTAAGTGCTTGTTTTGTCCTGCCACAGTTTAAATTTGTCCAAAGGAGAGAGTTTTTTCCAAATAACAAAATTCAATTAAACTTTTGTCCTGAAGGATTTATATTTCACACCTCATATTGTTTTCTCAATATTCAACATCTTATATTTAATTGAGTTTTCCCGATACAGTTCAGCCCAGCACTAGTTTAAAGCCACTGTTGTGCTTGTACTCTCCCCTCAGCCCTGTTCAGGTTCAGGAGTGTGTCAATAACAGGACCCTCTCAGGAAATGGTCCCCAGATCTTATTAATCTCCGAAAACATCAGGGGTCTTCAAAGAGCCGCTCGGAGACGGAGGAAAAACCCAACACACGGCGCAGGAAACACTTCAGCCATCAAAGTCTGAGCAGATCTGAGGCCGGGTCTACTCTGAGGATTTTCTTCAAAGCTGTATTTCCCAAGAGCTTTATTCTCTCAAACAAATACATTTTTATGAACCATAATCAGTGTTTTTCAATTCAACCATCAGTCGCTATAAAGTTATGTCCAACGAAGCACTTCCTGAACTTGGACCTTCTTTAAAAAACAATAACATCTGACTCGATAAACTTAAATCTGTGACATATTCTCATTATATAGTCGGTCTTTAATCTCATTCCCATTCGTTAATAGTGCCTTCCATCTTTTCAAACACCAAATTAAATTAGCCGTTTTTCACAAATTGTGCAACACGGACAAATAAAAAAAAAGAATGAAAAAGAAAATCTGTCTCTTTGTAGAATGTTGATCTTTACATTTACCTCTGGAATGGGTTCTTACGTAAGACCCTTATGGATAACACGTGTCCAAGTGTTTTTGTAGACTCGAACTAAGGCTAGTTTTACAATGTGATCTTCAGTGTTTCTTTGCAGTAAAGCTACTTTGTAAAGATCTTCTTTTCATCTTTTAATTAAGAAGACAGAAATAGATTGTTCTTGTTCCGTTTGCTCCTGGCTCTTAACATTCACAGTGACATTTTCAGGACAAAGTAACACAACAGACTGAGCTCTTCTGCACAGACACTATACTAGATCATGGCACTTAATGGATTAGTTTAAACAGGAGTCTGCACCAAACACTAATAACACATTGCGCTCCATCTTTGAACTTTGATAGTTTAATTTTATACCGACAGACATCACTCTTAATGTCAGGTCATTTCAAACACATACGGTTTCAAATATTACTAATTAGGATTCTGAGAGAGTCTACCTTATCAACCAGAAACAACCTCCGTAAATGTTTTTTACCAGCTATCTCTGAAAAAGTAGTGTCTAATAATATTTCTAATGTGATGATAGCAAACTGTTTAGCACTGTCACCTCGCAGGGAAGAAGGTTCTGCGGTCAATCCCCATGTCATTGTGGGAGTTTAATTTCACATTTAAACCTCCTGTAACCATGACTCAGGATCTGGACACCGCACCTGCCTCAGGGACACGAGATGTTTGGGTTAAATACTAAGATCAAGCCTTAAACCGATTTCCTCGAACGGGTAACTTATAATAATAATAATGAAAATAATGGATTGGATTTTATATTGTGCTTTTCTCCCAAGGGACCAAGGGACTCACTTACAGGTCATCCATTATTCATTCACTCCACAGTCACACACTGGTGGTGGTAAGCTACAACTGTAGCCACAGATGCCCTGGGGCAGACTGACAGAGACGTGGCAGCCATTTTGCGCCAATGGCCTCTCCGACCATCACCACATACATTCACTGAACATTCTTACACATTCATACGAGGCAAGGTGGGTTAAGTGTCTTGCCCAAGGACACAACGACAGTATGAATTGTGGGGAGAGCGGGAATCGAACCGCCTACCTACCGGTTGAAGGACGACTGCTCTACCACTGAGCCCCTAACTTCCTAATTCTTCAGAAAAGTTTAAAGCTGCAGGGCCTGAGGTAGGACAGCCCACACAAAACACTGTGGGCTCTAGACTAACCTCTGAACAATGATGTTGGAGTCTTTGGCCTCAGCACGTTCTCAAAGTGTGCCTTTTATGAAAGTGTGTAAGGGTGTTAAGTGCAAAAGCGCCTAAAGCAGTCATGAACATGTCACTCTCTATTTTTTATCAAGATCAGAACAAGGCCAAATAGTAAAAAAACAACCAATCTGTCTTATGTTTCAATGTTTGCTAAACTGTTGATGGATTTATCAGAAATTCAACAACAACAGAGAAATTGATGCACACTTTCTGGAAGTGTGTCAAAAGGGCACAATGGAGTGTGGTTGAGAACATTACTGAAAAATTAGGACACACTTGGCAAGTGCAGTTATTGGGACAGGCCTTTATTATAATGCAGTGACACGGCTTTATCCACAGCAGGTGACGTCACGCGGCTCTCGATGATCCAGCGTCTGACCGTAGAGTGGAAGTATCATGAGATGAAGGGTACTCGGCTGATAGCTGTGGAAAAGGAGCCTCTGGAATAAAATCCATGTTTACTGAAGCAGCTAATCAGGAGCAAACGGAGACAATCACCGCGAGAAGGAGGCCCCGGTGTCACAAACACTCCAGAGTCATCAGGAGTCTCCAGCTGCGAATGAGATGAGACTCAAGAGATACCTGCGGCTCAAGAGGCTCAAATCAAATACTCGCTGGGTTTTTATTATCCTCTGCTTCTGACATCATTTTCTTCAAGAGAACTGCCTTTGACAAAAACGTGTCAATGTTTGGGGACAATTTATGTAAAAGAAAAAGTGTCTTATGTAGTTCAGCTTTGAAACAACACAATACAAACCAAAAAGAAATGGCAAAGCATTAAACTTACAACTGACACGTTATTAATAAAAGACTGTTTTATAACACTCTTTGTTTTGAGCTGTTTTTTAAAAAGCTCTGTATTACCAAATGGAAGTTTCATACAAGTGCCCAGAGAGGACAAACTGAGCACTGTGGAAGAACTTCTCGAAAGAACAATTATGAACAATTATGAACCTAAAACTTGTTTCCTTTTGAAAAAGTGAAATCACAATCAGACCCATTTCCAGGGAGTTTTTTCATGTCCCTGAAGTCAAGTCAAGTCAAATTAAAAAGATAAAAATAAAAACAGCAGAAACCACACAAAGAATAATTTGATGTTATTTTGAATTCACAATCTTTCAGTGACAGTGCCTTGCATTTCTGTGACTATCAACACAAATAATGTTACAATACAGGCTACGAAAGGCAAAATTATTTGATTTTTGGTGTTATTGTTCCAGAAATTTGTTTAGTTGCATAAACGTCCAAACACAGAGTTACAATAAACTTTGATAGAGTCAGTGTTAACCTCATACAGAAGCTTGTTTTTTTTTTTTTGTTGGTTTTGTGTACTTTATGTAAAGGCACAACAGACTTTGACCAGTCCAATATTTGAACCCACTTTCATGCATTTAAGCCTTTTTTGATTGAATTTCTTTCTTATTGTAAAAGCCTTTTTTGTAAGCTCATGTAATGGCTACTGAATATACCGACCTTTAAAAGTCAACAACCTCAAATCTGGTTTTATCTATGGAACATATTTAAAGTCTTTATCATCCAGTCTAACCCTTTTTAAATGATATTTTCTTTTTTTTATAATTTTTTTTGCATTTGTCTGAGTGAGAAAGCTAATGAACAAGTGTTATTTCCATTTAATCTCCCAGAAATGTTCACAATGACTTAAAGGCCATCTTTGCCCTTTCATGTAATGTTTCCTGTCTCTGTTCAAGTGCTGACTGTCTGCGGCTTTAAAGCACCTGGAGATATATAAATAAATGAATAATACAAATTTAATGTATATAAAAAACAGAAATAGCAGATGCAGTGCTTTTGGCAAAAGACTGATTATAGCACAAAGTCAAAATCAAAAACGTAGGGGGTCGTTACTTACTTTTTTAATTGTAGGTTTCAAACGCTTTTATTACGATGAAAATTGCAGAAATAACAAAAAGAAAAACTTGGACTGAAGTTGGAAGCCATAACATTGTAGCAGCTTTATCCAGAAATTCCCAATAAAGCTAATTCAATGCAAATAAATAGTTTATTAATAGAAAACCTTTTGGCGCTTAGACCCTGGCAGGGACGTCGTGCGATGAGACGAAGAGTGACTGTTTCAGATGAGAGGCAGTATTTCTGATTTTAGAGGGGATTGTATTTCTGTTGCTGGGGTTAATACAGAGAATAAATAAATAAACAACATTAAATCAGCTTAAAACAAAATGTGATTAAAACGTCTGACGTGTGTGAATGTCGATGATAGCAGCAAATTGACCACTGTTTTTGTTTTGAGACTTTTTTTTGATTATGGTATGTTGTGCTTTAAGGCAATGGCAGCTTTTATGTTTATTTTGTTGATAGTTTAAGTGTATAATGGATTAGGGGACTGTTTTTAGTTTCAATGACTATAATTAGTGAACATTGTTTTTTCCGATGGAGGAGTGTGAGCTGCTGAGGAGCTGACGGGCTGGAATTTATGCTTCAGCTTTTATTAGTGTTTAATTTTAGAGCAGCTCTTAATAAAGCATATAGATGTTTTGTTGATGTTTTTGGTTTCTTTAAGACTGTAAACTGTAGCTCCATCAACACACAAGAAGAAGTGGTTTTGACAGTGTTCAGTTTTGTCATTTTAACTTGTGCCCTCACATCACTGAACGGGAAATACAGCTGCTTTTGTTGCTTGTTTGTTGCTGCTTTGTCAATTCTTGTCTAAACTGGGTATTCTGAGTAAATGCCACAGAAGATAATGACTGACACGCCTCCAATTTTGAAAAGCCACTGTAAACAATCAGCCCTAATCTTTTCCAAAGCCGCTGTTTGAGCAGCTCTTTACTGTGTCTTCACTAAGTCTTCATCTTGATATTATAGTTAATTGTTTAAACACTTCAGATTCTGTAGCGTATTATAAAAGCCGCACCACAGGAGTCGGATCCCCTTTCTGAAATTTCCCTCCTATAAAACATCCCCACACACTGAGACTCCGGGAGCTGCTGCAGAGGGACGTTTTATTGCTCTGTTTTATCCACTGACTCATGCCGCTTGTGGCTGGCACTGCAGCTTTCATTTGAGTCAATTAAGCCCAAGGCCCTTGAACTGCTTCAACAAGTGAAGGCTTGTTCCAAACAGCCAATCCACTTCAGATTTCTGGGATGCTCTGCTGTGGCACGGCAGAGGCATAAATTATACAGAGAGTCCGTTTTAGTCCTTTGTAGTTTCAAAGTCAGGGCCGCATGAAGTTAAACTGACCAAACCTAGCCCAACGCACAATGTAACTGTAACTTTTCAAAGTGGTATCTGCCTCTCTAGAGACTCAAATGTGCACGCAACGTTTCCCATAAAAGTAGGATAGACCATAAAGCTTTACATGATTTGGAAGCGGAGACAGTGACAGTGGAATTCTTTGTCACACTGTCCGATCCGTGCCGTTGTTGGTGAGCATTTAAACAGTTGACAATTTCAGAGCTGTTCTGATCTAGTATTACCTGCCTGTTCATGTTTTAATTTAAATTGTAGCTCACAACAAAATAGATTAAGATTTTCTAATTTCACAAAGTAACATAATGTTATTGTAGGTTTCCACAGTGTGACAGTGGCTTTTATTTTAATTGGTTTAGGCTACTCAGTATGATGAAAACGTGTGTGTGTTTTACCATTGCTTACGTTGTATACATTAGTGAATCAAAGATAAACTTCATTACCCTCGAGGGGACATTTCTCTTGTGCTACAGAGCCACACAGAGCTATATCCCATATCTATAAAATATGCATAAAATAAATGTATACACATTCATTCAATAACAGACACAAAAGTACAATATCTTCATCTGAAAAATCATCATTGTTTTCACAATTCTAAGTTATTTTCTGTTTTTATTTTTTTACCTCACCTTGTGTCTCGTTTTAGGGCAGGGGTCGGCAACCCACGGCAATCCCTCTGATGCGGCTCCCTGTGGATTTTGAAAATAATTAATGAGTATTTAATTATTGTAAAGAGAAGTGTCTGAAGAAAACAGAACATTCAATGGAACGTGGGCCGATTCATTTGCTTTCACTACTGACGAGTATGCTTAATAATGAGGAGATATGCAGATGTTTTCCAACATAAACTTTATTGAAAGCAAACATTGCGCACGCCTCACAGATGACAGCTTACGATCCTGTGTAAAGATGAAGGTGACGGCGTACAGCCCTGATGTGCAGACGCTGTGCGCTGAGGTTCTGGAGCAGAAATCACATTAACTAAGTATGATAAATATTTTATTTGCCTACTATTTTGCATATTCATATTTTTCATTGTTTACTGAAATAAAGAGAGAGGACGGCGTTTTTGGTTTGCTGCATAAATACAAGAAGAACTCAAATAGACATGCAGAAATGTAGTTTTGTTTTCTCAGTTGTTTGTTGATTTTGCAATTGTTCATTGAATTTTATAAATGCAACATATTATACTTTGTTTATACAGAGGATTAATGCAAACAAAAAAAAGTGCAGTGTCATATGCAGTGTTTTATTTTAAATGTCAAAAGAGTTTTTTTTACTTTGGGAAACGGGTCCAAATGGCTCTTTGAGTAGTTTAGGTTATTTCACTTCCTGTTCCTTGTTTATTTTCCTGCCTGTGTGATTACCTGCCCAGCCCTAATTTGTTTCACCTGTGTCAAATTGTCTCCTCTCCCAGTGTTCTCGGCCAGATCGCCTGGATCCCCAGTGTCAGCGGTCCAGACGGTTTCCTGTTACTCTTTGGAATTGTAGTGTTTTGACCTTTCCTGCTTGTGACCTTGCCAAAAAGTGTCCACTAAACCAAACTTTTAACTTAAATTTTCTCAAAATAATGACTCCTAGGTTTCTTCACAGTCTCTTAAACTGGTTTATTTTTTAAATTTCCCCTCAAATAGCTTTGACTTTCTTTAGAGAAGGCCTATACATGCTTTTATCTCATTGAAGTATGCAGCAACACATGCTGCATTTATATTTAAATATAAGGTATAATAACGGTGCACAGAAAAATGCTTGCCTCCGGGTTGTTTACACTGATGAATGTGGGGCGTGTTGTGAGAACTCTGGCTTTATTTGGCTCAGGATTGAAATGTTGTATAAAACATGTCGAGAAATGCCTCATGGGACAGTTTATATTTGTGTCAGAACAAAAACCAGTGCTAAAACAAATCAACACGAACAATACTTTGGATAACATCAACAAAAACATAAATGGTTAAAATATTATTTTTGATGTTTATGATGTAGGGCAGGTGTGCTCACTTTTTCAGCATGTGAGCTACTTATCAAATGACCAAGTCAAAATGATCTACCCACTACAAAAATGCAAAACATATATTTATTAATAAATATATAAAAAAATCTTTTTACTTTATTTATTTATTTATATACATTTTTCGTGAAGATTAATCCCTTGAGATGATTCATCTCAATTTTCGAGGGGGTCCTCTTGCTCACATTCATTAACTAAGAACACTTTAGAGTTGCCAATTAACCTATACATACATTATACGTTTGTCCCTAGAGCTAGATTCTGTGTCCGGGGATTGGGTCGCCGAGGCTCCCGCCTTCGACTGCCACCCAATCCACATTGCACCGGCCCCTTACGGTTCCTCCTGCAGGTGGTGGGCCCACGGGAGGTCGGTCCCACGTCGCTCTTTCGGGCTGAGCCCGGCAGGGCCCCGTGGGGGAAGACCCGGCCACCAGGCGCTCGCATTTGAGCCCCAACCCCGGGCCTGGCTCCAGGGTGGGGCCCCGGTTGCGCCATACCGGGCGACGTAACGGTCCTTGTTTTTAAAACGTCCATAAAGGGTTTTGAACCGCTCTTGGTCTGGCCCGTCACCTAGGACCTGTTTGCCTTGGGAGACCCTACCAGGGGCATAAAGCCCCCGACAACATAGCTCCTAGGATCATCCGGGCACTCAAACCCCTCCACCACGATAAGGTGGCGGTTCAAGGAGGAGCAGCCTCCCCGGGAAAGTCTATGCCAGGGTACTGGAGAGGAGAATGCGGCCGATAGTCGAACCTCAGATCCAGGAGGAACAATGCGGTTTTCGTCCCGCACTGGACCAGCTCTATACCTTCTCCAGGGTGCTGGAGGGTTTATGGGAGTTTGCCCAACCAGTCCACATGTGCTTTGTGGATCTGGAGAAGGCATTCGACTGTGTCCCTCGTGGTGCCCTGTGGGGGGTGCTCTGGGAGTATAGGGTCCGGGGCCCTTTGCTAAGGGCTGTCCGGTCCCTGTACGACCGGAGCAGGAGCTTGGTTCGCATTGCCGGCAGTAAGTCAGACCTGTTCCCGGTGAATGTTGGACTCCGGCAGGGCTGCCCTTTGTCACCGGTCCTGTTCATTATCTTTATGGACAGGATTTCTAGGCGCAGCCAGGGCCCGGAGGGAGTCTGGTTTGGGGACCTCAGGATCTTGTCTCTGCTTTTTGCAGATGATGTTGTCCTGTTGGCTCCATCAAGCCAGGACCTTCAATGTTCACTGGGGCGGTTTGCAGCCGAGTGTGAAGCGGCTGGGATGAGGATCAGCACCTCCAAGTCTGAGACCATGGTTCTCAGTCGGAAAAGGGTGGCTTGCCCCATCCAGGTTGGTGGAGAGCTCCTGCCTCAAGTGGAGGAGTTTAAGTATCTCGGGGTCTTGTTCACGAGTGAGGGAAGGAGGGAGCGGGAAGTTGACAGACGGATCGGTGCAGCTTCTGCAGTAATGCGGTCGATGTACCGGTCTGTCGTGGTGAAGAAGGAGTTGAGCTGTAAGGCAAAGCTCTCTATTTACCAGTCGATCTACGTTCCTATTCTCACCTATGGTCATGAGCTTTGGGTCATGACCGAAAGAACAAGATCCCGGATACAGGCGGCCGAAATGAGCTTTCTCCGCAGAGTGGCGGGGCGCTCCCTTAGAGATAAGGTGAGAAGCTCCGTCACTCGGGAGGAGCTCAAAGTAGAGACACTGCTCCTCCACATCGAGAGGAGCCAGCTGAGGTGGCTCGGGCATCTTTTCGGATGCCTCCCGGACGCCTCCCTAGGGAGGTGTTCCGGGCATGTCCCACCGGGAGGAGACCTCGGGGAAGACCTAGGACACGCTGGAGGGACTATGTCTCTCGGCAGACCTGGGAACGCCTCGGTATCCCCCCAGAAGAGCTGGATGAAGTGTCTGGGGAGAGGGAAGTCTGGGCTTCTCTGCTTAGACTGCTGCCCCCGCGACCCGGCCCCGGATAAGCGGTAGAAGATGGATGGATGGATACATTATACGTCTAGAGGGAGGAGTTTCCCCTGAAAACAAACCTGATGGACCAGGCTGTTCTGGTCTCACAGTCGTTGGCCATGAAAGGGAAGTGTAACTCCAAATGTGAGAGTCGTTAAGGCTCAGGCGCAAAGTGGTAAGTGCCAGTGCTCCATTCAGGTGTTGAGTCATTAGTGACACTGCAGAGTCATTAGTGACACTCTATTCAGGTGCTGTTTTTGTTGTTCTAAGGTGAGGCTCTTTGTTTTAGGTTTAAGAACACTGTTGTAAATACTAGGCAACATGAATCTGAGGTCACCTATGTTCAACAAGGGCTTTTCCATTTTCACAAAAATGGCTTCCTTCACCCCTCTCTCAAACCATATGGCCTCTCTGGCCAAAATTGGGACATTGCTGTCCTCAAAGGAATGTCCTTTCTCTTTGAGGTGGAGATGGACTGCAGACTCAGGTTCTCCAAGACAGACATGTACAATGTTGATGTACCTTTCATAACCGTATCAATATTGCACAACACAACATAATTAACTATGTACATTTCTTGTTATGGCCTGAGTTTACTCTGATGACTTGCACTGAAACAGCCAAGGATGCATAGTCAGGACAGTAGCTGCTGACCGATGAAAACGCAAACGCACTTCAAAAATGTCATTGGGAAAAAAAGTCCTCCCCCCATTCAGTACGAAAGCGATACGTTTTTCTCTTCTTACTTGGTCCAGCTCCCCAACCCTTTCTCAAGATTATAAGAAAAAAGGAGGTTTGAAAATTGGAGGTAACTTGCTGAAGCTTGTTAGTTTTGCTGCACTTAGTTTAAAAGAAAATATCCGAGGTCAAAAAATTGGCGTCAGAAAAATTCAGACGTCACTCGACTGGCTGCCCTGTATTTCAGCACCGTATTGAGCACCCTGGTGTAGGGGCTTGTAAGTCAGTTCTCCTGATAAATATTATGTGTGTTTGTATGTTGTGGAGTTATTCACTAATTACTGATCAAACACAGTTGTTAGACTCAACAGACAGAGTAAGTCTCTAATCTTACAGCCTAATCTTTGTAAACTTCCTGTTTCAATCAGAATGGAAAAAACATGTTATATAAACACAAACTAAATAGTACAGTACATACAGTAAGTCTGTGGGCTCAGTAGGTATTGGGAGATTTTGCAGAAGCTTTAGAAGTTTTATTTGGTTTAGTCTAGGCATGAATTTTGATTTTGATTTTATTTCTGGACGTTAGCGGGATCAGTCAAAAAGCTGGTTTACGGTAAATTTCTGGGGAAGTTTGCAGGTTCAGATCCAGGTAGAAACACTGACCAATCAGCAACGAGAACCAGCTGCAGATGTTGAGGAGGACAAGCGGCAGCTAACTGCAGAATGTGATGTCGTGTGGTAATTTAGAGGTTTTAACACATGAATGACAATGTGCTCACAACTGGTTTTATTGTCAGCTTAATGTTAAGATCTTAGGTTTAATAGAGTCTGTTATATTTACTTTAATGCAGAATTTAAAACGTAGTCACACGTCTGTTAATTTAGTTTCTAGTACTGTTCTTTCCCCCGGATCAGCCTGGTCTTGTCCTGGTCTTGTCCCGATCTTGTCCTAGTCTTGTCCTGGTTCAGCCCTGGTCTTGTCCCAGTCTTGTCCTGGTCCTGCCCTGGTTCAGCCATTGTCTCTTCCTGGTCTTATCCCAGTCTTGTCCTGATCTTGTCCTGGTTCAGCCCAGGTCTTGTCCTGGTCTTGTCCTGGTTTAGACTGAGCTGCAGACTGACTCCAGCTGACGATGGCTCACAGGTAAATACAGTAAGTGTTGGGGCTGAACTAAAGCAGTCGTCTAATAGTCATTTTGTGTCGAGAGTAATTACTGTTGTGTGTGAGCTCAGTGTGAGATACTGATCTGCAGCGAGACGTAAACACCAGCTGAAGACCGTCTTTGAACTGGCTTTGAACCAAGAGGAAACACAGAGTCTGGACCAGGACTGGATCGAGCTATTGTAAAATACCTCTAGAGTAGTAACCGGGACTAAACCAAGTAACTGTAACTGTCTGCTGTATACCCACTGAAGGAGAAATGTATCCGGACTGTTAATTTTCTTATAAATACTTCGTACTTATAAATTTGCATTAATGTAGCTCGTTCTGGCTAAACATCTGTCCTCATGAGATGGTAATAATCACTTCCACTGGGGCTTTATGAAGCTTTAAAAGTGTATTTTTTAATGTCTTACTAGTGCAAAGAGTCATTGGAGATACAAACTCATCAGTATTAAAAGCTTCAGTTATGTAACAGCACAGTATTTATGAGTATATATCTGTGGAAACAGTAGTTTCAGTACTTAGGTCATGTTTTCTTGTTTGCACAACTTCCTGTTTTATTTTGGCAAGTCACTAACCTGTCTTATAGATGGACTTTCTGCCCATGTGTGTTTTCCCTCCATTGTGATTTCCTGATGTGTGGCTTTAAGTCCTGTGTACTTCCTGCTCCGTAAATTAATGATTTCTTTTTTTTTACAGATGATTCCTGTTACAATATGCCTTCGGGAGATTAGACAGTTTTCCTCAGTCACACACGTCATAGACTTTAATTAGCTATATTCAATCTGTCTTTTTTTTTTTTTTTTTTTTTACATAATTTTTGTTTAAAGATATTTGGACCTCAATATTTCTCAAATCCTGTGTACGATCATGATGAAGACCTAATATTTCAACCAGTTGCTTTGTCTCTTTTCAGTCTCTGGTTAATCTCAGGTCTGAACAGGGCTTTAGCAGCAGGCCAGAAAAAAGGGGAGCGTTTGGGGGAAAGCAATTAGTCTGAAATGGATACCCTCAGCTCGTCCCCAGCCCTGCTACACCCTGCTCCAGGACAAAGTGGGTTTCTGTCAGCAGCTGAGTCCTCGCCTCTGTCCGAGCTTGTCGGGCGTCCATCTTGTGTCTGATTATACACCGCAGTGAGTCTCAAAGACTGACTCACATTTCAAGTTTATTAAACTGCTGTAACTCTAATACGATTGTTCTTTTGCTTCAAGGAAGTCCTGCTTATAACCAAAAACCAAAAGCAAAACCAAAGTATTATATTATTATAGCATGTCTTTATTAAAGGTTAGCAAAAATACAGTCTTATTTTTATTTAGCAAAATCCAATCTGTAAAAATATTTATAGTAAATAAATATACATTTGCAATAGTCGATATATAATTTGTTCAGTAGCTTTAGCATTATTTTTACAGTGTTATAAATCTACATTGTTTTAATATAAAACATTGTTAGCGTTATAAGAAGTGCAGAGTTATAAAGGCAGGAAGAGTGCAGTGTACATTCGGTCTAAAGCATTGTGACAGAAGCGTTGTGTCTGGGCCTCTTCCAGCCGATTTGAGTTTTCTGATGTAAAAAACATTGTAGGTTGGGGTTTTTTGGAAATAAGGTAAAACAAATTGGATTAAACAATTTTCTCATGACATTTGTTGCTGTTTGTGCCACTGCATTAGACCAGTATTTTACTTTGTAAAAAGCTATTGGTTTAATAAAGCAAGTGCTCTTCTCTATAGCTAACTATTCTCTAAGTTACAGTCCCCTGTTCTTACTGTCTACGTTAAATATACCACATACAGGGAGCGGCGGATCAGAAATAAAGTGTCAAAACGCCCTTAAATTATGTTCAAAATGTGTGGGTGAAGCAAAAATGGCAGCTTTCTAAAACTCTAAAGCCTCTAACATTACATAAAAGCGGGATGTTAATTTAAATAATGTACACAATATATACATTTGTTCATTTGTGCTCCTTTATAACCAAGTAACTGCACAGGAATAAGTCCAGTATCTGATAAAACCACGCACAGTCACTATGTTTTCTCATTTTAACCAAAAGTGGTAAAAGTTTAGGACATTTATAAATTAAATCAGACCTAGTAAACATATCAAAATTGCCATAATGATAAATTTGTGACACATTGTACAGCTCTGAATAATATTGTTTGTGAGAAATGAACGCTGCCTAGTTGACTGAGGCTCTGTGAGGATTCTCTGATGAGTTTTTAACGTCCGTCACAAAATAAACCATTAATTACACATCAGTTTATCTCGCCTCAGGATTAGACCAGATTAGGAGTTGTTGCTGTAGACACAAAAATCCATTTTTACAGTAGTCTATTTTCTACTTCGTACAAATATTTATTCTGGTTTCTGTGGATTTAGGTTGGATTTTTATGGGGCAGTGGAAACAGAATGAATTTAAATACAACCAGTCAGAGCAACAGAGCGTGTTAAATAAAGATATGGTACGTCTGATAGAGTATAAAAAAGCTGTGAGGGGATTACAGACCTGTTCCACCAAGAGAATTGAGTGAGAAGTGATTGAGTGTGGCTGGTCAGTCTCTACATTAAATTTCATAATAAATTTTGTTCATTTTCTATCAGTGGCTCTCTAAAAATGTACAACAACTGGATGTATAAGAAATACATAATGAATTTTGACAATGTGGTTGAAGAAGAAGTAAGTGATTTATGTTTCCAGATTTTACAAAGGCCCGAGAAAATAGAGCTATAACTTTTTATTGGGTTTGTCTGAGCATCATATAAAATACTTGTTCTTTCTTTTGGCTTGAGTTGATCTTTTTCTGTAGTGACTTTAATTCAGGCAGCTGGGGTCATAAGACAAGCAAGCTCTAGCTAGTTTATCCAAGAAAATAAAGGTCAGTAACTCTTTGCCAAATCCCTTTTAGTGGCACACTGTAGTTTATGTACATTTTATTGTGCATGTTTGTTTTTATCCAATGGTCAGAGCCTGAAAACGTCAGTGTGTGCAGTGTTCACAGGGTTTAAAGTGGATTTGACTCTACACTCACCGTCTAAATATTTTTGTGCTTGGTAAGTTCTGTTTTTTTCTTTTTTTATACCTATATAAAAATGTTTTGTGAGAGGAACAAGACACATCACAGTAACATCACGTGACTCTTCTGGGTCAACATTGGGTCTTAGTATAAGAAAAACTTTCATGGAAGACCAAATAAATATTTTAGGATAGTTAGGTTATATTTGTTGTCGGTGGTTCACTTTTGGATGCTAGTGGTTATTGACCTATTTTCTCTATTACTCATAGTCACCACTCAAATGAAGTTAGCCACTGTCACTTCTCCTTTAACTCGGACACGTTAAGCCTGTGAACGAACTCCCAGTGATCCATCTCTAAGACAAACACATGCCTCTAAATGTTGGGATGACAAACGAGAGGTCAGAAACACACATCTCTCTGAAAGCCTGTCTTGTTTTTGTCTAGACGTCTGTGTCCAAAGGCGGTGGGAGGTCCAGGCTTGGAGACAGTGAGTCCTGGCTGTGAGTGGAGCTAATCCCAGTGTCCGAGTCTGTGTCCGTCACGTCCAACGGAGTCAGACTGTCTTTGAGCTCCACCGTCTGCAAAACACTGCACGGCTGGCTCTTCAACGACACAGTAGATATTAGGTTTTCCTCTGATAAGTCTGTGATCTGTAGCGAGTTCAGCTGTGCTGCTAGCTGCCAACACTCCTCGTCCTTAGAAATCAGAACGGCATCAAAGTATTTGACCTGTTTGTCGATTTCCGAGACTTGGTTTTGCAAAGAAACACCGGCGAAGAGGCCAAGCTTTAGTTCAGTTTGGAGTCTTTCGAGTTCGGCAGCACAAACCGATTCATCAGACCAAAAGTCATTAACGTTAGATCCTTCCTGTTCGGATTTCCCACTCATTTCTCTCCGTAGTTCCTCGTCAATTTCCTTGGACAGCTTCAAGATTAGCTCCTGATGCCTCTGAACCTGCACCTCTAATTGTTCAATACCATTGCTTGTGTACAAAAACTGATTTAGCTGCTCTTCCACGTCTAAACTCCAGCCTCCGCAAGCCTGACCTTCCAAATCTTCCTGTTGACAATGAACTTCGATCCGCTCTATCTCCAAGTCTAAGTTCCTCATTCGCTGAATTTGTTCCCGAATTGTATGATCCTGGTGTAGAATAAGCTGCACCATTCGATCGATTTCCTCCGAACCTGGTGTACTTTTGTTTTCCCTGTGTAGCTTTTCCAATTTCCGAAAAGCTTTTCTCACAACCCTCTTTTGCTTCTCCACCGGTAAAGACTGAGGAAACTGAGCTCGGTTGTAGTCGTATCTTTTAGGCTTTGCCCCTTTGGATTTGACGGACTTTCTCGTCGGTGCTGATACAAAATCACTTGTTTTGAACAACAAGAACTGCACAAAAGGTCTCTGGTCGCCCCAAGCGCACCACAGCCGTAGAATCCTCGTGAGCGGAGGCAGTGCTCTCTCAAAGCCCTTCCAGCGTTCGACCAAACAGAAGTCTTTGGGGTCGCCGTGAAGCTGTCGTTTGCTTTCGGGGATGGATTTGTGGTCCTCCAGAAGAGCCTGGACCATGTCGACGCAGGTGGTGTGTTTGGTTACGCCACAGACGACTTTCTCCTCACCGCAGACCGTCACTTGGATCTCCTTCCCCGGCGACGGCTCGGCATCTTTTGACCTTTGACAACGACAAATAGAAAACTTTTCAGAGGACTAAAATGCAGAGTTTAAATAAAATATAAAATAATTTCTGTTGATTGATGGTACTTTAATGTTTTAGACTGTGGTTAGCACTATTGCCTTGGGGTCGTCATCAATCATCAAATATACTTTATCTATATTAAACAATTCAATGTCACCCATTTTATAGCGTATTCAAGGTTTTTCCAACTTTCTATCACATATACAGTATAATGTTGACTGTGTTTAAGCCGGCAACGGAAGTGTCAGAGAATTTAGTCTAAAACAAAGGTAATAAGGTGTAACCACATGTTAGAAATGCCAAGGTGTAGCCATAGCTTTGGGACAGTTTCAGTCTCACTTTAAGTTCTGGGTAATTCTGATTTAGTTCTTGGTTTGCGATATATTTTTCTGTGTAAAAGTAGACCTTTATAGCTCAGATGTTGCTTCTCATAGGAACTCCTTTAATAAGAGCTTTAATTGGATCGTCTTAAATGACTAATATTAAGCTAATGTCCTGCGTTGCGATGGCATTTGTCTGTTTTCCATGTATTACTCATCCTTCCATCATTAAAGCCTCACGCTGAGCTCTTTTACCTCACTGCTCTCATTACCTTTCGTCTGGATCGTTCCTAAACTGACCTCTGAGGTAGCTGCATGTCACTAATGGCCCACCGGTAATACCCACGACCTCATCTAGAGTCATTAAGCACAGACATCTAATCCAATCAGGAGATATTTAACATTTCCATTCAATTTGATTTGGAGATAATAGACAATGCATCACATTTTTTTGCATCATAGAAAAGGTATAGTGAATATTACAAACAAGACTAGGAAAACGTTTAATACCATTTCTTTGTACACTTTAGTTGTCCTGATCACAGTAACCAGAACGAGAGCAGAAAGTACACAAGACTCTTTTGGAATACAAACCTGACCAATACAGATGTATGGTCCTTGTTTGAGATTATTTTGTAAAGGTCTTGGTCTTGTCTCGGTTTTTAGAGGCTATGCTCAGAATGTAGAGCAGTCATCTGGTAACCAAAAGGTTGGGGGTACGATTCCTGCAAGACATCTCACTGCCTCCAAGTGTGAAAATGTTTAGTGGCAGGAAAAAAAATAATGGACTTAGTCCCTCCGAAAAGAAACGCACTACATAAATCTCATCAATCAGTCTGAGGATGTTGAAGGAAAATCTAAGCCATGTTTGACATTTGTCCAAGTCCCATCTATCAATCAATCTTTATTTGTGTAGCACTTTACAAAAAACAAAAGAAACACCAAAGTGCTTCACATTGAAAAAATGAGAACTGTTGCAAAAGTGTAAAATATATAGATTAATTAAAACAATATCCACAGAAACATTACACTATAATAAACAAAAAAAGACTAAAAACAGACACACAGTGCTACAGTGTGCTAAAGGCCAGTCTAAATAAGTAAGTCTTTATCCTGGACTTGAACAGGGTCAGGTCAGTGATAACTCGCAGGTCTACAGGTAAAGTGTTCCATTTTAAGATCAGGAACACCCCACTGCTGCTGCTACCGGGACCTGGCAGCTAATCTCATCTGGTCAGTCGACTGGAGGGCTCTGCTGGGACGGGGGACACTTAAAATTTAGAGGCAGCATGATGAGTTGATCGAAGTAGAGATGATCGAGGTTCTTTTGAAGAGACAAGTTTTAATCCACTCACAATAATGAAGTGAGGAAATAAGCAGCTAAAGTCTTCAGTTAAAATCCATCTATTTACATCTATATATAGTCAAGCACTTTCTATTCCATGCATCAGTCATTATACTGTATTTTAATTTTTTTCTACAAATATATCCACTTAAGACTTCAATCATTCCCAAAAAAACTACATAACGATCACAACAGTCGTGAAAAAAGGTCCCTCTCATGACACTATTGTTTAAAACTTGTGCTGTACAAAAGCTTTTTATGGTCACTATTGAGAGACATTTTTTATATTTAAAAGATTCCCATGATTTTTAAATTGCAAAGATAATGAATTGTGTTAAAGCTGGGTTTTTACCGAAGCTGAGGCATGAGTTAAAAGCACTAATGACATATAATACTGCTGTAATTAGGCCCAGTTCATTTTCTAAAGAGCCATTGAAACATTATCCACTTCACAGAAAAAACAAACTGTAGACAAGAGTCTTCAGCCCCAGACAGGTTTGAAGTTTAAGCTTTGGTTTGGAAATGAAACAGATCATTTCTCCTGCAACATTCTGATCCAAAGACTTCACAAGAAAAACCTGGTTTATGTTCATTTCAACGTTCAGTGTTTGACATTTGAGAAGCCTTTGAGCTGAAACTTCACAGGAACAGATTTGATCACAGTTTGACAAAAGTGTAAATCATGTGCAGTTATTTCTGCTGAAGTATATAAGGCTCTACCAGGAGAGTATCTGCACAACTCCAGGGTTTCAGAATCAAAAGCTACAACAAACACCATTTTAGTTTTAAAACTCTTGTGTGTAGTGTAGAAGGACACTCCTTCTCCTCCTGTTTAATGCACAATTATGATATATACCAGAATAAACCAATAAAATTATATAGTCCCCGTCCACATGGGAAAGTAAAGCAGTAGGTTTTGACACGACGGAGAATCATTTATGAATTTAAGTTAAAGATGGCATTCCTTCAGCGACAAGAAGGTTTACAGAAGTGCAGCAAAAGTGATGCAAAAATACACAAATATAGGATAAGTATTTGTCTTAAGGTCTGTGGTTTGGAAAAAAGAGGATAACTTGTGTCCAGTGCAAAAAGAGCTGAGGTAAGGAATCATTAGCATATGTTTGGTCACATAATTATCAGTAACGTTTTTACAAAGAGCTGCAGCAAAGGTTTTGCATGTTATGATAAATAAACAAGGAAGAATTAATGTTACATAAAATATATTATTAACCACACCTTCGTGTTGAGCTTTAATAGCTAAAAGTTGCTGCTGTTAAAAAAGTAACTTTAGAGATTTTGCTAGTTTTTGCTAAACTTTCAGCTGAAATCTCTGCTGAAATCTACTGTTTCTCACGCAGCTGCAGCAAAGTAAGATACAGCAACAGCACTTGTTTTTTGGTAAGTTCTAGCCACAAATTCTGCAAACTTATTAAGCTTTTCTCTGGAGGATTACAGGTAAAGTTGGCGTAACTCTGTTGCTGCAGCGCTCTCAAAGTCTGAGACAACACTGTTGAAAACTCACATTACAGACACATTTGGAATGAACTGCAATAGAATTTCATCTAATTTTCTTCCCACAACCAATCAGAGCAAATACAGTCAGAAAAAAAGTCAGAGTAATCTTTGTCAAAGGTTTTTGTCAATCAATACTACCAGACATCCATGAGTTTTCACAAAAAGTGCCTTAATGATTCTACTGCCAAGAGAAAAAAGACAAAAAATGGTAATGATAAGAAACCAAAAAGAAGGGGTCAGCATCTTCACTTAACCAACCATAATGACAGATTAACCTCTTGGTCTCTTTTTTTGACCCCACAGCCAAAATCCCACTTCCTCCATCGACTCTGTTTCCCTCCTTCAGGTAAACAGGACAGGACGCTCTTCCTTTCACAGATAACAGAGCTATTTCAAACCGACACAAGTCAGAGATGCACTGAGACACATTCAGAGACACTTTTTATCTTAAACCTCTGCTATTTTCTCCCAACGTCACAGTCTGATGGAGACGTGTTTTTGGTTCCCACATGGAGTGAGAAAGACCAGCTCTGTGTAAAACAACCGTGAATCAGGCGTCAGGAATGTGATCCACAATGCACTGCTCTGGTTAATGGTTACACAGACACCAGTGAGGAAAGCAAATACCTGAAGTATGCACAGGTCCAACATTTCAGAACAAGGCGCCTCGGGCCTCAGACTGACATCGAGACGGGATTTGACTCAGAAGAAAAAAATTAACCTCCGCTAAAAAAGGAAAACACCTAAACTGGAAGTCCCTTAATCTCCAGCTCAGAAAAGACACGCCTAAAGTCACAGGTCGAACCGCAGTCAGGTCCATACATGAGGGAAAAGTCCTCATACTAGAAAATCCAGTGGCTCAATATTTCTTACAAAAGACATCCTCGGTAAAGGATTCCCAATCCAATAGTCACTAATTATTGAATGATAAATTTATACGTTATTTTTATTTGGATGTGAGTAAATCAACAGATTCCATGTAAAGTTGATGTATAGAAAGTTTATTCTTTCAGAAGGTGAGTTTGAGTAAAGCCTCTGACAGCAGCATCAGTGAGCTTCAGGTGCTCCGGTTTCCCCCAACACTAAAGACACACTCCTGGTGTCCTGTCAAATGTCCTGTTCAGTCCAAAGCTGAACAGGACATATACACCTGTTCTTGCTGTACATATGTTCATTTAGTTCCCCACTTCCCATGTTTATTTAGTTTATTTTATATTTTTTAATCATTTCTCTAAAGCACATTGAGCTATTTTGGTACAAAATGTTCTCTATAAATACATTTTCTTTTTCTTCTAAACACATGTGAAATAGTCCGTCTTACAGATGGGACCAGGACTCCCCTGAAAACTGCAAAAGACATTTGTAAGTTTGGTGGGACTTTCCTTAATAAATAAAACTGGATAGACATATGTCCAATCAGAATCCAGGAACAGTACCAACATGAACAGAATAAACTGCTTCTGGACAAACGCAACTTAAGAAATATACAATCAATCAGAGAAACCACTTTTTAGATACATGTGTCCAAAGGATGAAGAAGAGAACAGGTCGGACTGGACAGGCCATCCAGCGCAAGTGGACACTGAGGTAAGTCAGGTCGTCAATATCATTTGTCTGTTTAGAGATCTAGGATGTAACTAAAGATGTTATATTATTCTAAAAGCATTTCAGGGTTTCTAAAATGCCACTTCAACAAATCTTCAGGTAACACTAATCAGAATTCAGCTCTTTCTAGAATGTACAGTCTTAGAAATGAAGAGGGGAAGTCCAAATGGGCTAAGCTACAACGACTGCTGAGCTGAGCTGGGCCTATCTATAAATCCAGCTGTAAGTCATCATTGATTTACAGCATAAACCAATTGTACAGGGAGATTTTTGGTGATTTTTTTGGAATTTCGCAGATGTTTTTTCTGTCTCAACAAAACCCAAATACTTAAAACAAATGATCCAAATGTTCTATTTTTGTTTGACAGCTGCTCCATTGTACAGATGATATTTCCTGCTTGTGAAATAATCAAATAAAGCTTGGATCATGTGAAGGAAAAACTGTTAAAAATGTATTTTTATCAAACATGAGTAGGTTTAAACTCATGGGAAAAATAATTCTGTGGCTGTATCTGAAGCCGCAGGTGCACAAACACAATCATTTATTTTTGAGCTATGACCCGATCCTCTGTCGAACAGGAAAAGAGTACAGTGCTGTGGGAAACACCTGTATTTGTCCCGAGCCACAATCTGCAGCATTCACAGACTTCCTGCCTCCGTTTAACAGACAGGAAGTGCTAGACACGGACTGTTTTCAGATTAAAACGTTGCAGAGAAACACACAGCTCTAATAGGATTATATCTGTGAGGAACTACATGAACAGCTCCAATGTAAAGAGATAAAATACTAGAGAAACACTGGTTTAGACAAGGTTGTTTCAAAAAGACTGCCACACCTCACATCCAAACAACTAAACCTGTCGGACAATTGGACAAGTCAGTAACCAAGACACAAATGTTTAATCCGATTTACGGTCTGACTCTTGTAATGTTTTCTTTTGTAATGGGAACTCATTCCTTTGAAATAAAATGTAAATGTCTACATGCACACAGAAAAGTTTTTCTCTCTGTTACAAAGTCCTACTGAGGGCGGTGAAATAAGGGTCTGTATGTTCTCTTAGCTTTCGTCAAAAGTCCAAGGTTTACTCTTGCCTAAACCCTTGCCTGATCTGACTCTCTGGCATGGCTCTTTTGTCAATGTTTTTTTTTTTTCTGGTGCCTCTGTGTCAGTGCACTGCTGGTGGGAGAAGTGGTGGACGCACATTGGGGTTTTAAAAATATCCCTGTCCAAACGGGCACCTGAGTTCAAGTCTATATGCTCAGTTAAAATGTTGAACAGGTTAAGGCTAAGCTGCTGTTTTGTAAGACAATAAAATAAATTAATCAGGACAAATGTGTCTTTAGGGTCATTTGCAGTTTTACCAAAAGACAGTACTCGGATGGCAGAGCTCATACACCCAATAGCTTTCTCTGACCTAACACCAGAAAGCACTTTGTTTTTTTTATGTGTTGATTGTCTGAGCTGCTGTTGGAAGAAAAAACAAAATGGCGTCTGTTTTCAAAGGTCAGATCCCTATCAGAGCGGCACATCCCTGTTTCCAGATTCAAAGTGATGCTATTTCCTGCCAACCTCATCCTCGGTTTTGATAACAGTGTCAGGAAGTGCCTCTCCACATTCCATTCATTTGGGTTCATCTGAAAACGCAGATGTGTCCAACAGAGAAGTGTTTTGTTCTCTAATTGAATAGATGCATCTGATTGACTTCAAGGGTTTGTAAAACAGACGCTGAAGGAGGTTGTGTGTGGAAACAGCTTTTATTAGATCAGGAAGTCACACTGGAGATGTTTAAAAGCACTAAAGCACTTAGTTGAATCTGTTTTACGGAGAGTAAGAGCCATACTTTTTGTGAAGAAGTCTTTGAGCTTGGTGTTTTTGTATTTGGAGTTAAATGGCACTTGAACGTCTCACAGCAAAGTCACACTGAGTCATCTCCAGTTTTCTCCAAATCAAAACATCCAACTCCAACCCTTCATTGTCAATAACATTTTAATACCGGTATATATTATTATGACTATACACATCATGCCTTTGTCAAAACTGCTTTTATCATCAACAGTCAACAGTAGGAGACTCAATGTAATTTACGATCATAAATAAACTGTCTGATGGACTCTCTCTGATGTTTAATGCTTCTTTAAAGAGTCTGTGCTCCTATTAATAAATACATAAAGGGTTAAGGCTTAAATACAACGACATGCTTTGGCTGAAATGGACTTCACTGATGTAGGACTCTGTTTTCTGCAGCGTAAGAAAGGCACAAACACTATTTTAGTCAGAGCCAAAACCTTCAGCACACAACTATGTAATGACTTTGGAAACTCTTTCTGTTTTAATCAGAACTTTAATTTAATATTTCCCTTTTATCCATAATTACAATCTGTTTCTGTTTTTGTGGTTTTTAATTGTGCTGTTTGTAATTAGGCACTGCACTCTGAATTACGTTTACCCAGTGAGTCATGCCTTTTTAGGATCTGCGTTTTCTTTGTATGTTATAATTTCTCTTTTTTTTTTTTGCATTTTTTATTATCTTCAAGTGTCTGTCTGTAATTCTGTACTGACATTTCTAGTTTCAATATTGTCACAAAGTCTATACCAACGTCTGTGTTCTTCCTTAAATGGATGTCTGGTGGATGTTTCTGTTCCTATCTTTTTGCTGGAAACCTTGGTCTAAACGTGTTTCTGCTGTAAAGGGCTCTTCTATTTGACGCAGATCAGTGTCTTTTCTTCCGACGCACCTCGATCTGTGTCTGGAAACTGTCCAAGCCCCATGTCTCAACCCGAGTCTGTGAAACCGAGCGTTTACATCGAAACAGTAATGGTAGGTGTAGCAACAGTAATTACAACAACACTGAGGAGACAGTTTTTGAAGTTATTGCAAATAATTCATCTAGACTTAAAATACTCCTCAATCACTGGTGCCACTGTTGGATTTTTTATACAGGAAAATACCGTCAAAGGTTTCTGATAATAATCTAAACCAAGAGGGTTTTAATAAGCCCTACTTTAATTTACTCACCTGCTATCATTCCAAGTTTAAGTTCATGAACAGGTTTTAGATGGATTTGGACAGGTTTTAGTTGAATTTAAACAGGTTTTAATTGGATTTCAACATGTTTTAATTGGATTTCAACAGGTATTGGATGGATTTGAAAAGATTTAAGCTCAATTTGAACAGGTTTTCAATAGATCTGAATAAGTTTTAGGTGGGTTTGAACAGGTTTTAGATGGTTTTGAACAAAGGAGCAGTAAAGTATAAACTGTGTCTGCAGTTTTTTTTCAAAATGAATATTCATCAAATTAATCTAATTTATTGCTTAACCCTACATTTATGCAATTAAAAATCTTGGCGACATATTTAGTTTCCCAATAGGATCTTCATGCAAAAAGCAAAAAGCAAAAAGCAAAAAGCAAAAAAAAGACTTTGATATTTCCTGTTTCACTGATTTGCAGAAACCTCATGAAGCTACATTTGATCTGTGAGACTGTTGCTTGTCATTGCTCTGAGCTGCACAAAAGCCTCGGGTCT
Organism: Neodontobutis hainanensis; assembly: GCA_024349245.1. Taxonomy (NCBI): domain Eukaryota; kingdom Metazoa; phylum Chordata; class Actinopteri; order Gobiiformes; family Odontobutidae; genus Neodontobutis; species Neodontobutis hainanensis. Next base: position 8,534,671 of record JALDNG010000001.1, on the reverse strand, counting down.
TGACCTAAATTCTCTAAAACAGAAGCAGCTCCACGAACAATGGCCCGCAGTGGACAAAGCCATCAGCATTAGAGTGCACTAACAGAGCTCAGATTGTGACTCGCTGGAAAACTCTGGGCTGCGTTCCTTTAAAACCAAGGCCCAGTCCCTGCCTCATAGACTTCAAAAGAGCGACACTTCAGGGAGAAACTAAAGCAGATCACAGGAGGCTCGATGACAGGCCAAAGCCAAACACGCACCACGTCTGAGGAAAGTGGCTTTGACAGAAACAACAGAGAGACATGGACTTCATGAAAAAGTCTAAATCACTTTATAAAAGGCCACATACTAAAACAAAAACAACAGTAGAAAACATAAGTTAAATGTCTAGCCTTTTATAACATGACTTTTGTGGAGCAGTTAGAACTTGTATTTAGAGAACACATTAAATGTAGACATGTTGTTATTAATTCTAATAAAAAAGCAGAATAACAGAGCCAGAGCCAAAAGAAGCCAACTCGTCAAAATTTAGGAAAAAAATGACCCTTAAAGTATTTGCGTTATCACATTTACTCAGTAACAAACAAATGCGACCAAAAACAAGTTAAAGATTAGTTACTTAAACTTCTGTGTTTTAAAGTGAGCAGTAAGATGAACACTACCACAAATGGTACAAAGTGGTATAACATCCTTTCCAGTGCAGGACTTTCTGAGTCTTACAACACAACACATACGTCTTGTTCAAGTAACTGGACTACTGTTAAACCTACTGTGCTCCACTTCTGTCACTGCTACAATATTCCAATCTATTCCCTTTTAAAGTCCGACCAAAGACACACAATAAGCAGCAGCACGGTAGCATAACCAATTGTATTTTCTTTTGATGGTCTTATTCGTAGCTCTGTTTTTATTTATCTCATATGTTCAGCTCTGTGCAGTAAAACTGAACTGTGGAGCCTCGTCCAGCTCCAGTCCCACTACGCCACTAAGAACCACATTATCTTGGCTTTCACTTTTTCAGGTGTTTACATGCATTTTAAACAGGAATTTCAACACATCCGTTTTTATAAAAATGTCCAACCAGTCATAAACCTGCAACTTTATTTGGAATACTATGTGAAATAAAATTATGGTTTTGGTCTCATTTTCTGCTCTAAAATAAACTCAGAAGGGTTTATTCTTTGAAATTAGAGGCCCGTCCATGAATTCAAGCTTCTCAGGTTTTACTTGAATAATATTTCTGAACAGCATACTTTGCAACATGGCTATTTACAAGTATTTTTATTTTTTTACTAAATATGATAATAGAACCGCATTTATCCCTCCAATTTCCAGCAGAAAGGTAATATTGACTTTAAGTGGATACTGCTCATCATCAGCCCAAATGACATCCCACAACACACCACAACCGTTTTTAACATTTCATTTCTCAAAAGTAGTCTACTCTCACACATACAGAATATGTTACTTTAAATAGTTCGTTCTTTTTCTGCTTCAGTATGTGTTTTTGCAGCTCTCTCAAACCCCACAGCAGCTCAACACCGACCTGTGGTTTTGAAACACATTGGATTAAACCGCGTTGCCCTGACACTGAAACCTGAGCCCCACTTAAAGACTCTGCTCTCATCCAAACCCCCTCAAGGTCTGTCTTCGTGCAGGTCCGGGTCCAGTTACCTGTTTTTGAGCCGCGCTTTGAGAAAGTTCTTCCCAAACGGAGCCATGACAAAGCGCGCGAGGGGAAGCAGCAGCCCGAGCACAGCCTCACACTCCAGGCATGGCACCAGCGCCGAGCCTCGGTAACTCTTCCACCAAAGTTTAGCGCGTGTTTGCCTGTGTGTAACTCCCTGTCCCACTGAGAGAGAGGGCTGTCCCGGCTCCAGAGTCAGCCCCTGTCCCGCAGAAGGAGGAGTTTTTTCCAATGGACTGAAAGTTTTTAGTGGGTAAAGTCTGCCCCCTTCCACCTGGTCACACCAAACACAGCCCGGCTTGAGACATCAACGTCAGGTGAGTTTATCAGGGCAATAACACTACAGTCCTATCAATGAGAAGAAGAAAATTATGTACCTTGTTTTTCATAATATACAGATTGACCTGTTACAGCTGATCACACAGGCTCAGCTTAGTGCCACTTCAGTGACATCTCTGTTCTTTTTTATGTTCTGTTTTTTTAATTCATTTTATTTGGACGGGACATTGCAGATTTGTGAAAATGCTTTAGAAGTTCACACAACATTGTTTGCCAGGGATAGCAAAAGCATCCCAAGCTTATTTCTTTATTTGAAGCTTCATGAAAATTAAACTGTTAAAAGACTATAATTAAAGAACAAAATGAACACATGACAGAAAAACTTATGAAAACAGCTCAATGATTATTACTATTTATTATTTTAATTAAACAAAAATTCAAAGTTTTATTGAATAAAAGTTTTTCTGATGTTGAAGGGGAGCTGATTTCAGACTGAAGCAGCTCTGTAGAGAAGAAAAAACAAACAAACATGGGAATATAGGACAGAGCACCAGTCCTTCCCTGACTTCCCTGTCACATACTGTAAACTTGTCTTCCATCCATCCATCCATCTTCAACCACTTATCCGGGGCCGGGTCGCAGGGGCAGCAGTCCAAGCTGACATGCCCAGACTTCCCTCTCCCCAGACACTTCCTCCAGCTCTTCCGGGGGTTTACCGAGGCGTTCCCAGGCCAGCCGAGAGACATAGTCCCTCCAGCGTGTCCTAGGTCTTCCCGGGGTCTCCTCCCGGTGGGACATGCCTGGAACACCTCCCTAGGGAGGCGTCCAGGAGGAATCCAAAAAGGATGCCCGAGCCACCTCAGCTGGCTCCTCTCGATGCGGAGGAGCAGTGTCTCTACTTTGAGCTCCTCCCGAGTGACCGAGCTCCTCACCCTATCTCTAAGGGAGCGCCCCGCCGCCCTGCTGAGAAAGCTCAATTCGGCCGCTTGTATCCGGGATCTTGTTCTTTCGGTCATGACCCAAAGCTCATGACCATAGGTGAGTAGTAATGTACTCAGACTTGGAGGTACTGATCCTCCTCCCAGACTTGAGTTTTTGCCTCCACAACCGCTTGGCCTGCCGTTACCTAACAGCTGCGGAGGTGGGAATTGAAGATCTCTCTGACAGAGGAGTTAACCAAACGTTCCCAACAAACTCTCACAGTACATTTGGGTCTGCTGAGTCTGTCCAGCTTTCTCCCCCTCCATCGGAGCCAACTCACCACCAGGTGGTGATCAGTTGACAGCTCCGCCCCTCTCTTCACCCGAGTGTCCAAGACATACGGTCGGAGGTCAGATGAAACAACTACAAAGTCGATCATCAACTGGCCTAGGGTGTCCTGGTGCCACGTGCACTGGTGGTCACCCTTTTGTTTGAACATGGTGTTCGTTATGGACAATCTGTGACTAGCACAGAAGTCCAATAACAGAACACCGCTCGGGTTCAGATCCAGGGGGTCGTTCATCCCCACATATGATGAACGATCACGTTGAAGTTCCCCAGTAGAACAACAGAGTCCCCGGTCGGAGCACTTTCCAGTACCACTCCCAGAGACTCCAAGAAGGCCGGGTACTCTGCACTGCCATTTTGCCCGTAAACACAAACAACAGTGAGACCTATCCCGACCCGATGCACAGGGAAGCGACCCTCTTGTTCACCGGGCTGAACCTGATTAAACCTGGTCCTTTCAGGCTCTGTATGAAGTATTTTAAAAGCAAACTGTAAATGTGTGTCACACTGAAGACCATAATTATATTGCTATTAAAAGTAGTTATTTTTGATACAGATATTGTGGACATGATAACCCAACAAAAGATAGATTTCACACCCAGTAAACCACAGTAGACTTGGTCCGGCTCAAATTAATCTATAAAAGGCTAGGCTTTGATTGTTTTATGAACTCTTTAAACCGAGTGGGCTGGAAGTGTAACCAGCCAACACAGAACACATTTAAATGTAGGTCTGACACAACACGAGGCAAGGGTTTAGTGAGAAACAGTGGTTCTCCAGTGAAATCCTGGCCGTAGGTAGGAGCAGATTTTGTGGAAAGTAGGAAGAGATTATAGTAACCTTTACAAAACCCACTTAAAGATCAACAAACTGGAGAAAAATTCCCAAAAGAAACACCTTCAAAACTGCAGCTTTTGTGGGTATCTTTCTGTCACTTAGACCGAAAGACCACTTTAACCAAGACCAAGTCCTGACTGAGACCAGAGCGGGTCTTGATTGGTCTTGATAAGGAGTTTTAAACTGCTGTAAACAACTCACTCCGACTGAAGGAGGCAGTTATTTGAATTTTCCCCCACCACCCTCACCTCTACTCCATTTTCACCTCCTTCATCTTTTTACTTTGCTGTGTTGTCATTGTGTTATTATTGATATTTAGAAATTACTTGATGATTGATAATTGAACAAATCAGGTTCAATAGCCTTTAATGCTATGAATGAGTCAGGTTTAACATGAACTTCTTTTCTCTTTTTAACAATGACAGGACCACATGAAGGCACTATCTCAAATTAAAACTTATACTTTTTATCCCAAAATTTCTTCTTTGCTTTTTCTGTGGAGCTCACTTTTGCTGAAATCCTACCAGGCTGTGATCGAACACAAACACAAAATATAAAAATAATACCAAGATTAGACCAAGTCCACTCTAAAGACAAAGACTGCAAATCCAATATTAGCTGTCCATTAAGACTTTAGCATCAGTGGTCAGCCATTATTATATTTACCAGGATACGTCAAGCCAATAACGTCACAAAAAATAAAATCAAATAAAAATCAAAAATCTCATACACTCCACTTTCGTCACCTTCTGACTCCTCTGTACGTCCAAACCCCAGAGAAACACAAACACAACTACAGTTCTGACGCAGGGCAGCGTTATTCGCTGTGACGCCAACGTGACGTCTGGTGTAAACGGTGACATGCGCTTCAGAGACGGACAGACGGGTGGACAGATACAGATGTGGGGTTTTGTGTCAGTGGTTGTTGGTGGTGTTCGTGGGCTGAGCTCTGACATCACTGCAGCGTTTATAAAGTGAGAGGAACGAGACCAGCTCCTCACACAACACTAAAGCACCACAGCAGAGACAAGAGCAGAGCATCAGGAAGGACCTAAAGAAGACACAGCGCTGATCCTGTTTCCTCTGTTTGGCCTCTGACCTTGTGGACTAGAGCCCCCTCCTCCTGAGAGAGCGAGAGTGAGCTGCTTCCTCTGGGATCTTTTATCAGTCGTTTGGGGTTTTTTTTTGTCTAAAGGCTGTGGCAGTGATGCAGGTGCAGCTGGCGTGTGTGCTTCTCTTCTGCTTCACGTGTGGAGGGCTCTGCTCAGGTGAGACTCAACAGGTTCAATTAAAAGTGTTTTCATCTGTAAAAGGCTGGAAAGTAGACAGTCCAATCAAGACAAACCAAACCTTTTAAATTCAAACACGGAATTTGCATTTTGTTTTGAAGATATTGTCATTGAATGAATCAAAATAAAAATCTAAAACTTTGTTCCTCATCCAAAACTGTGACAGTATAATGTAATTAAGGTTGATTTTAAGAGGTTTAAATGACACAATAAGCAAAGTTCATCACTGAAAATCATTTGTAATCTTCAAATCTAAAGTGTACATTCTCACCCAAAGCTGTTCTAGTAATAGTAGGATTTCTTAAATTAAAATTATTAATATTTTTTTTAAAGTAGACACATTTTCAAATGCCTTTTATTGTAAGAAACATCCAATATTTTAATTTTTTTTTCTAATAGATTGTGGTCTTCTTACAATTAACTTGAAAAAGTAAAAAAATGGAATGCATTTAGAGAGCGCCTTTTTGTTCCCTTCTCAGGAACTCAGAGTGCTTTACATGATGCTTCCATTCACCACAGTCACACCTGGGGCAGACAGAGGGGCTCACAGCCTTGTCTGACCACCACCACAGCACACACTACACACACTCACACACACTCACACACCAGAGCCAAGGTGGGTTAAGACACAACAACAGTATGAACTTTGGAGAGCGGGGATCAAACCGCCAACCTTCTGGTTATAGGGACGACTGCTCTACCACTGAGCCACCGCGCCTCAAATGTGGTGATGATGCCACAAGTGCAGAACAAAACATAAGCTGAAAAGACTAATTTTGCATTATCAGTAATTTAACATTTTTATGGTGCAGAAATCCCAAATTTAAAAAATGTAAAATATGGCATAATGTTTATATTTGTTACTTTTCTTAATAATGAGTATATTGTGCAGAAAGTCATATTCGTGATATCTACAGATTAAGTTTTTTTTTTTTCACTTTTTTTCAGTTATTTATTTATCTGACCATTAAACAGAACCTAGAATAATGTAGAGCTCTTCAAATATTCCAACATAAATATTAGTGGTAAATAAAATAAATTGATGACTAGTGCAATTTATAACATTACAGTGTCTCACATCAATCCACGGTTTACAATCAGAATTATTGTTGGAGGCTGTCTGTTCAGTCTGTACAACAAAGACTTTATAAAAACACAATGAAAGGACATGGCTTTTTAATCGATATAAAGATAACTATATAACTATATAATGCTGATTGCATTTAGCAATCAGCTCTGTTTAGTTTAGAGTGTTTTTTTCTCCTTACCTTATCACTGTAGCAGACATACCCCCCTTTTTACCCACTTTTCCATAACGTAATTTACAGTCTTTTAGAAAAGACACTTCCTGTGATTGAATGTGTGCTGTAACTCTCTCACGTCACCCTTCAGTGTCCGTTGTTAATGGTTTTGTAAGATACATACATTTATTGTTCTGTTCTGAAACAATCTGTGGCAGTTTCTTAAAAAATGCTGGTAAGAAATGAAATGCAGTGACCTGAGACTTGGTTGAGGTTAGGGGCTGTGATCAAACATGATACCAGAAAAATCATCTATTTCTGAACCAGGCAGGCACTGAAATATTTTTTAATGAATGTTTAATGAATAAAACTGTAGAGAGAGCCATACACTGTTACCAAATAGATGCTCCACACACACAAAAAATATATAAAAAAATAAAAAGTTGTGGCTTTGGGTTTGGAGCAGTGGGGCCACTGAAATGCAATCTTTATCTCAAAGTAAAACAGCCACTGGTAAATTATTCTCATTGAAGCTCAAAAGTTTTGGGGCAGAGCCCAGTTTTTTGAACAGATTTTTATAAACACAACTTTCATGCTGGGAACACAATTTAAGTCTAATAATGCAAAAAAAAAAAAAAAAAAAAAAAAAAAAAAAGAAAAGAAAAAGCAAAAAAACATGATCCTTTTATTTAGGGGTCACAGGTGACTGTTGGGTTTACCCTGCAATGGACAGTTAGTCACAGGGCTATCACATAGTATATGAACATATGCAAATGTAAAGTCTACAGATATAGCTATAAAACTATAGGTAATAATTTAATGATATAATATCTATAAGAATGAAATATTTGAAAAATGAAACAGCCTTTTTGTAAAGAGTCTGCATGTCCTCTAGCTTCCTCCCACCGCCTAAAAAACATGTTCAGGTGAATCTTAATCTTAAGTGTCTCTAGTGAATGAATGTGAGAGTTAATGGTTGTTTATCAGGGTCTGTCTCTAAGTGTTAGCCCTGCGACTAACTGGCTACTATCCACGGTGTACCCCACCTAAGACCCAAAGCTGCTAGGACTGGGTCCAGTCACATGGCCCCTAACGGGACCAAGCTGAAAGCCTGTCAGGCATTATACTCACATCTGTTACAGAGCTGAACACTCAGGGAATAAATGTTTATTATTTTATTTTGTTGCATTTTTTGTTGTATTTATGTCGTTCAGAGTATATTGTGCTTTAACAATGAATTTTTTGCCATATTTATAGCTTGAGCAGTGTAATAAAGGGGTGGCAGAATGAATAGCACTCCTACCTCAAGTCTTCCATCCTCTGAATATCTACATGAATATATTTATGTGGAGATGAATTGTTAAATGTAAATGAATGTGACAGTGGCTGTGTATCCGTGTAGGTTTACCCAAAGTGGCCAAGTAACGTGAACTTCTTTTCTCTTTTTAACAATGACGAGACCACATGAAGGCAGCATTAGTTTGAACAGAGGCTCGGGACACAGTAGTTTAATTCTCTCTCCTAAATATAATCTTAGACAATGTGAGAAATTCAGCTCAGAGGGTTTAGTTGAGCTGTGAACATGAATACTAGAAAAGTGGCTGTTACAAATTAACATTAAATTAATGTTAGTCTTTAAATGACACTTAGCCACACTTTGTAAATAGATTCAGTATTTTACAGAATCTGTTTTTTGTTTTTTAGATCAAAGTCATTGTTGTTATTGAACAGTGATTCTGTGTCAGCGACTGTTTTGTTTTGTTGTAGCTTCAGCAGTGGACCCGGAGCAGCGAGCGCTACAGCAAGAGCTCCTCAGCAGCCTCTTCTCTGCAAAGGTACACTGCTCACACACACACACACACACACACACACACACACACACACACACACACACACACACACAAACAAACACACACACACACACACAAACAAATACACACACACACACACACACACACACACACACACACACACACAAACAAACACACACACACACACAAACAAATACACACACAAACACATACACACACATACACACACACAAACACATACACAAACAAATACACACACACACAAACACACACACAAACACATACACACACACACAAACAAATACACACACACACACACACACACACACATACACACACACATACACACACACACACAAACAAATACACACACACACATACACACACACACACAAACAAATACACACAAACACATACACACACACATACACACACACACACAAACAAATACACACAAACACATACACACACACATACACACACACACACAAACAAATACACACATACACATACACACACACGCACATACACACACACATTCTAAACATGTTTTTTACACTTGTAAAGTCACCATTGGGTTTCTCCTTATAGTTCCGCTTTTGGAGCCTGCCCTCTGGTGGACGGTGGTATATCGTCTTTTTTTTGGTGTATTTTGGCGTATGGCGGCGCCCTTACACAACGACCATTTAGGAGGTTCCATGGGAGACGCTTGGTGCAAACCTATACCTATGATCAATCAGTCTCCATACATTTGGTGAAATAAGTATGTTTTGAGTTTGCTTTTTAAAGCCTCAACAGAGTCAGATCGCCGCACTTCCACCGGGAGCCCATTCCACAAAAATGGGGCTCTATAAGAAAAGGCTCTGTAGCCAGCAGACTTCTTCTTTATTCGAGGAAGTTGAAGGAGGCCAGCGTCCTAAGAGCGAAGGGTACGAGCTGGAGTATACCAGGTGATAAGGTCAGATAGGTCAGAGGGCGCGCGTCCACAAAGGATTTTATATGTTAACAAGAGAACTTTGAAATCAGCTCTAACATGAGGAAGCCAGTGTAATGAAGCCAGGACCGGCGTAATGTGATCAAACTTCCTGGTCTTTGTTAAAAGTCTGGTCTTTGTATTTTGGACCATTTGTAGTCTGTGAGTACTTTTCCTCGGCAGTCCAGAGAATAACGCATTACAGTAGTCCAGCCTGGATGTGACAAATGCATGAATGAGAATTTCAGCATCAGCTAAAGAGAGGCAGAAGCGAATTTTTGAGATATTCCTCAAGTGAAAAAAGCCCAGTTTAGTGACCTCACTAATGTGCTGCTGCAGAGATAGTGTGGGGTCAAAAATGACACCGAGGTTCCTCACAGTTTTGCCGTGCTCCAACACACAGTTGTTGATTGAGACAGTAAGATTGTTGAACTTGTGCCGATGACTGGCAGGACCAATTAACAAGAGCTCTGTTTTATCCGCGTTCAAATGGAGGAAGTTTTAAGACATCCATGTTTTAATTGAAACGAGGCAGGCCTCTAGACGCATGATGTCAGTAGTATTATTCACTTTTATTGTTAGATACAGCTGTCTATCATCGGCATAACAGTGGAAGTTCACTCCATATCTTCTGATGATTTGTCCCAATGGAGTAACATATAGTGAAAAAAGTATGGGACCGAGCACAGACCCTTGTGGCACACCGAACTTCACTGGTGCCGTGGAGGAGAAGGATTTATTAAACGAGACAAAATGAGATCTTTCACACAGATAGGATTCTAACCAAGAAAGAGCAGAGCCAGAGATGCCAAAAACATCTTTAAGTCTGTTGATTAGCACTGCATGATCAATCGTATCAAATGCAGCACTGAGATCCAGCAATAACAGTAGAGCCGATGAGTCCTCGTCCATCTGAAGGAGAAGATCATTTGTTACTTTAACTAAAGCTGTTTCAGTGGAATAAGAGGCCCTAAATGCAGACTGAAACGGCTCGAGGAGGTCATTTTCCGATAGATATAGAGTAAGTTGTTTTAGCACAACTTTTTCGAGGACTTTAGATAGAAAAGGTAAATTGGAGACAGGACGGAAATTATTTAGGCATCCAGGATCCAAAGTAGGTGTTTTGAGCAGGGATTTGACCACAGCCTGTTTGAAAAGGGAAGGAACGGTGCCAGTAGACAGGGGCAAGTTTATAATGTTTAACATAATTTGCCCCACATAGGGCCACAGTTCTTTAAGCCGTTTTGCTGCAGGATATCCAGGAGACACACACACACACACACACACACACACACACACACACACACACACACACACACACACACACACACACACACACACACGCACACACACACACACACACACACACACACACACACTGCTCTTTCATGAACCAGCTCCACCTCTGACCCCTGCTCACTCTGAGTTAGAGATTAGTCATGTTTAATGCATTAGACTCTTCTCTCTGTGGATGATTTGAACTGATGATACTTAAATAACAAAACAAACAACATAACTTTTAGCAACCTGTGTGGGATGTTAAAAGTGGAAGCTTCAAAATATGTTAGTAGGTGCAGCTACATCCCTTTAGCCTTGTCTGGATTAAAACAGTCAAAGCAAAAAGGTACTTAAGTTTTAGCAACATTAAGGCATGCTTTATACAGTATGTAGTCAAACATAGCAAGTTCATCTTGTTTAAAATTTGACAAAACCAAAATAAATATTTTTCCAAAATGCTAAAATCCCATTTGTTGATGCTTTTGTTTGTCCCTTATATACATAAGAATGGCCCACAGATACATTTGAACAGGCAACTCTCTTACTGCTTTTATTCATTGGAGGCTGTGATAAAAGCTGTAGATAAAGGCAGGTATTGACACCAATCTTCCACAGTTTTATTGCATGTGGTTGACTTTTTGCTGAGGGCCAGGGTTTATTGTGAGAGCAGAGGTATGAGATGGATCGAGTCTAATTTAAACCTGACGTCTTTTCTTCCTCCGATAAATCACAACATGACAGCCGCAGATCAGCTGAGCTGTGATTCATGGCACGTTGCTAAAGGCTGTGATTGTAATAATAACACGGGACTTGACAGATCGAGCGTTCGAGACAGTGAAGGAGCATCCGCAGAGACACTTGAGGCTCTCCAACCGTAACATGTTTCATGGAGACGATGTGATGGAGCGACACTTCTCTGTTTGATTACACAACGAGAAGAACTAGACTGTCAATGACTCACTAAACGGCACTTATGAAGAACAACTGCAGAAATAATGGGACTGAACACAAGTGTTAAAGAAGCGTCTGCGGCAGTGCGAATGGTAATACATGAAGGCACTTAAATAGGGGTTTAAAATATGAAAAAAAATATAAATATGACAAGCCCAACATCACAACAACAGTCCTTAGACAGGGGGAGTTGGGGGGTCAGAGAAAAAAATTCCCACAGACTTAGGGAGCCACTCCCAGGATAGACTTAAAATGTAAGTACTCATTTGCATAAAATATATCACAAAAATCATACCATAAAGTGTCAAGACTTGTCAAGACAGCACTAACTGAGAGCCATAGCCAGAGTTTTGAGATCAAGACAAGACCTTTCTGGATCGAGACATTATCAAGACTAAAAACATTGTTTGATACATTTGGCATTATTTAAGGGAACAGTAAATCCAAGATTTCAAGACCAAACAGATGAAGGATTAGCATTTACAGAGTTTTAGTCCAATATCCAGACTGTAATTGTTGAATAAACCAGTTTTGATCCGGCTCATTATCTGATTTAAAATCCTGAGAGCTCCAGGTGTAAACTCTAGTTCAAGTCAGATCTTGATCTATCCACTGGAGTGTTGTGGTACAGGTCTGGGTTCTATCAGAGTGGTCCTCTTTCTAAAGGTGGGGCTACACACTACAGCCTGTTGAACACAAGTAGAAGATGTAACATTATATAGTGAGTCTCAAAAATGTAGAAAATTGGTCCTTGTCTTGTTCCAGTTGCCCCTTTTGGACGCACCTATAAGTACTTGGACTTTATTAAACTTTCAAAAAAGATTTACTTCTAACTCATGAGGTAATCATTTCAGCTTCAGGCAAAGTGTTAGTATCTTTATGTTTTGTAAATCTCGTCTATCTAAAATCTAGTGTGAATGAAAAAAATAATTTTATTTATATCTGTTAATGTGTACTATTTGGTTACATTGCCATTTTTAAAGAAATTCTAATTGTTTGGTCTCTGGAAACAAAATGTAATAAATAGTGCATTTATATGTCCATTTTTATACTTTAGAAAACATCTATTTTTTCCTTGATTTTTACTTTTTTTTTTCAACAAATTTTGGGCTCCCCTGGTTCATGGTGTATCTCTATCCTCTGACCTCACTGACCTCAGGAGACATTAGTAAATACTTTTCACAAATAACTCTAGCAACTGTCTTTTTGCCTCATTTCAAATTTGGCACATTTACAACCACTGTCACTTACCGTATAATCGAGTAACATCAAAGCTATTCTGTTTGTACTTGTTTTTTCTTCCTGTATTGTCTTGACTTAAACCACTCCTAGGATATTTTTTATTATTACCACTTTCCTTAAATCCAGATGCCTTCACTGTGTCATTAGTTATAACCATGACTGACACCGGTAAAGGTTAGGTTATTGGCTGCTCATAGATTAACATATTGATTTACGAGGATTATACAAAGACGATGCTACGCAGTTTCATTAAATCTGCCTCGTGTGATGAACAGAAGTGGGCAGAAGTCTAATGAAATCCATGACATCTGTGCTGCTGGAGTTTGCTCTTTGTCAAACCATATTATTATAGGTTTTCTGAGGCTCCGCTTCTTTCTCAGTCACCAATCAGATTAGGCTTTTGTCGTGACTACAAACTTACTATAACATACATATTTACCAGGCAACATATCTGAATTAATTTACCTCCTGATGGCAAAATGTAGAAGGGCTGATCCGTCAGAAAATAAGAGCTTAAGACATCATTTAGTATGCTTTTTATTATAAAATATTCAGCTTTATTTTCAACAACAGCACCATTTATTGTGTTGAACTTTATATTCAGGCTCAGTAATAGCATGGTAATAATAGGATAATAAAGACATAATACTTTAGTGATTATGGTTTCTTATTAAGTGTGTTCCTAGTGGTTACATGGTTATGCAAATGTTGACAATTCTATGTAAATGACTTAATAACTAATCATAATTACAATACAACTTCCTTATTCCTCCACTATTATCATCATATTACTGAGCTGGAATATAAAGTGCAACCATTTATTTTCATTATTTAATACTATACCATACTATACAAAAAAAATACAAGATGTCCATCAACTACAAGTTCTTATCTTTTACGATTCTTCTGCAAATTTTTGTGTTTTCAACTTTTCCACTGTTCAACCAATTTCAAATGCTTAAACCTTAAAACACAAATGTAAGGATTGGTGTTCAATACTTTTGACATATTTTATGCTTTTTCAGTTATTTTGTTTTTTTATGCAATTCATTCTCCAGTCTTTTCTTATGGGACTCATTCAGCCGTTCATTGCTTCAGAATGTTTCTACATTTCAGCATCATTCAAACATTCAAACAAATTTGAAGAAATTATGCTTTTCTCATATTATATTCATATATTCTTAAACAGTTTTTGTAAAATTTATGTTTTCTAACTTCAACCATTATATAAATGGAACCAAATTTAGTCAAGCCACATTTTAAAAGTGTAAAGATGCGATGGTCATAATAATATCTATTCTTCTAGACGACATAAAGCCTGCTGACTCAAAGCCACTCATGTGACCAGTGGGATTAAACCGGTATAAAATGAGCAATAAGCGTCTGTGAAGCTCGGGGCCAGTTTCGTTTATAATTGTCAGTGATGGCACACGCTCCACGGGGCCCTAAAGGTAGAGCAGGGGCCCACAGCCAACAACAAGCTCCGAAACCATGTTATAACAGAACATAAAGCTTTCACTCAGTATGTTTTTATAAGAAATGGACTGTTATTCTAAATCTAGACTCAAAAAGCAAGAAACCAGTTACAAACAGAAGCTGAAGATCTCATGCCATAGACCAAGACACGTGCTAACAGTTAGCTAGGTTAGATGCTAGTTTAAAACTAAAAAAAAGGCCAATAAAAAAATGCCTTAAAGCAGCGACATACTTACCTAAGTCAGGAGACCAGCTCCAGTGCTTGTTACTGAGACCAGGACAGTCTAATCAGAATGTCTGGTTAATCTGAAAATGTAGCTTGACTTCACTGTCAACATAATAACACTGACTGATTCTATTTAACTCTCACATATATTAATGCATTTCATTTAGTCCATTCATATTTCTATTTCCTTTTATCTGGAGCTGGTTCACATGGCTACAGTGGTGTAGACGTCAGTCAGAGTCATGTTGATCTTTTCTAAACAGGGCAGTATTTAGAAAAGATCAAAATAAACACTGCAGTGAAGATAATACTTGTGTGGTAGGATTGGAGGAGGTTAAATGAGGCTCCAAAAAGGGGTTCATTTATGAAAAACCCAGCTTGAAAGTAGAGTTGTTTTAAATGGTTATATCCAAAGAGTTCTATTTTACTCAAAAGGTTTGGCTAAATTTACATTTTTAACACACACTTGAGTATCTGTCTTATGAGTCTTATGAGTTTAGAGAAGATGAGCTCAAAAGAATCACAAGAACTGTTCAGAACTGAGTTTGTGACAGCTGTGAAAGAACAGAGGTCTGATTTATTTTTTTATAAGTAGGGTTGATTGATAAGTTTAGTTTGGACTTCATATCTGGGTTTTTTTATGTTTTTTTTTGTCTTTCTTTAACTGTATTAACTTTTTCATTTTCTCTGGTGCGCATGGGACAAATTTTAGTATACAGTTGCAATATTTAGAAAAACGTCTGCTTCTGTGTTGCTTCTATTGCCTCCTTTTATCAGATCAGTGAGATTAAACGGGTTCAAAGTCAGCAAAATGACTCTTTGAAGCTCGGGGCTTGTGTTATCATCTTCAGTGACGGCCCACGCGCTAAATGTGGCTATCAGAGACTCAAAGAATAAAGTGGTGGCATTACAACTCAGTATTTCGTCATCAGCTTTGGCACAACTGTGCTCAGTCCAGAGAGGGTGGTGTGTAAAGTGAGCATTTTAGGTTTGTGCTGCTGGTAACTATAGGTCTGCAGTGACTCCACATCAATCTGTTAATACTGTCAGAACAAACAAAAAACAGACTCGTGATTGATTGATTATTTCAGACTGATTTCATCACACAGGACTAATTTTTTTTAATCAAACTTAACTCTGATTAAAGTCAAGCTGAAGACGACGTCTGATCAGTTCTTTCAGATTCTAAAGCTCCGTCTGACATTTGATCCAGTTTAGTGCCAATATTTTTTCTCACAGACGAACTCCAGGACGAGTGAGAGTCCCACAGAGCTGTAACCAAACACAAACCAGACAAAAGCTTTTATAGTCAGTGTCTTGGTAAACTACATTATACATACTTTGGACTTTCACAGAACTAAATTAGGTTATAGTTTGCTTCTTTGTGAAACGTGTGTGTCTTCTGTGGAGTAACTCTAACTGGGTGTGTCTGTCTGCTGTTTGTGATTTTCCAGATGAAACAGAGTAAGCAGAGCGCCCCCTTCTGGCGTGTGTCCTTGGCGACACTGTGTCGTTTGTTGAGCGGATTCAGGGACGAGGCTTGGAGCTCCGAGCGGCAGGTGGAAGATGAGGATGAAGAGGACAGGGTTGAGGTTCGTGAAGGCCCTCTGATGGAGGAGCTGTACGGGATGCAGCTGCTGTGTCGGGCCCTGCAGAACCGGGAGGAGCGGGTGAGTGACACAAAAGACAGACATACTTGATGTCTAATACATTCCTCCATATACCAAAGTAAAAACATCTGTGAAAATAAGGCTAATGTGTTCCTTTTGACAAATAGCTCACTGATGATGTCTAAGTGTCCTGTTAAGTGCTCCCATGAAAAGAGAATGGTTACCCAATAAAAAGGCTGGTCTTATGTCAAAAACCTTCCTGTGTGTGTCCAGTTACTGCAGGACTCAGTGGAGTACATCGAAGACAATAGTGACGTCCCGCTCAAACGGAAATCTCCCTACATCCTGAAGAGACAGGCCTCCCACAGCTCCAAGTCCCGGCGGCCGTACATCCTAAAGCGCAGCTCACTTTACTGATGCCCCTGAACGCACCTCGTCTGTTCCCCGTGTGATGTGTTCTTTCTTCTTCTCTCTGTGCCTGCTTTACTTTGGTTCAGTGTTTTGAGTTGACCTTCTGTTGTATGTGTCCAACATGAGCCCCTTTGTCCAGCCTCAGAATAAACAGTGTATCTTCAAGAAAATCTATTTATTTACTCCATTTCTTCACTGCAACTGTTTGGTTTCTGGAAATGATTAAAGGATTCATGATTAAATTTTCCACTTGTGAATTATTTTAACTATGAGCCTATATTAAAGGTGCACTATGCTCTTTACCCATGGGTGGGAATGTTTTTTACAATGTCACAGCTGAGTCTCAGTCAAGTATTACTTCTGTTTTCTGAGAGTTCATGAGGTCCTATATGTTCTGGAAGGCATACAGTGGTGGAGAAAAGTTTTCGGACACCCCAAATATTGCATTAACAATCACTCTACAAGTCTTTAATACTACTATATTTTTAATTTGATAATGTGATTATTTATTTTTTGTTCAGTTTTGAAAACTCTGTTTGTTGACTGAGTTAACTGCGATGGCAGAGAAACAGGAAAGCATTTAGCAGTGGGTTCACACGAGCAGCCAACTCTCTGAGAACTACCGCTCATTCTCGTGTTAATGGAGGTAACAGCCAATGCAGTTGAGAAGACTGGAACACTCATGGACCCTGCATCTGACAGAAATTAGCCACAAGAGCCCCTTTTCCACGGCAGGAACTTTTTTTATTTACTCAGGATTTTGAAAAACCATGGTGCGTTTTCACAGAAATTACAGAGAAGAATAAAACTTACCCTCAACCAGAACGTTTCCCTAAAAAAACATACCTACTAGTACTTTCTTGAGGAAGTGGGGCTGTGTGTTGCTGGGGATGCAATTGTCCATGAAAGGGGCCAGCTTTTTAAAGAATTTTTGGCGATGCAGACCACGCAGATTACCAGGAATTCTGAAAATTTTTATTTCTGGTTAGAAAAATGCCTGGAAATGTTGCAGAGTTTATGAACCGTTCTGCTGTTTCCTGGATGAAATTACAAGGGACCATTCTCTCTTGCAGCAGGATGCCTCTCTCATCAATTTTCTTTTTTTCTGTCTCCACCTCCATAACTTCACTTCCGTTAATCTCCAAGAGCCTACATTGATGAATCAAGAGTTTGGTACAGACTATCTCCTGCTCCCTGAAAGTCCCAGGAACACTGAAACAGAACTTGGACATAGTGCAGTTCCTCTCTTCGCCACTGGAGGGCAGTGCTGTTTAACAATTGTTTCACCAAAACTAATCCTCATACTTTAGACTTGACTCACAAAAACAGCAGGAAATAAACACAATTTGCTAATCATTTGTATGAAAAACCTTAGAAACACACCTAATATATAAAATACTTTAAATTGAAAAAGTATGGTTTCTTCAGATTCACTTGGCATTTGGCAGATTTGTGCTTATGAACAGTTTAAAAGTAAAATAAAAGATATTGTACACCTCCACATTGTTCTTGGACAAGGTTATACCACAGTTATGAAGTTCAAAAGTCTTCAAAAAGAGATGGCCTTTTCCTGCAGCACAGTATATGAGGGGCAGAGTAATCCGCGGGATGCAGAGTTCAATAAAGAGGGGGCTCTGGGTGGGCATATGATTGGCCAAAGTTCTATTAAAATCCTCAATAATAAACAGTAGATGGCATGATAAAACCTGTTCTTTTCACAAATGATTGCTTTTACAAAAAAAACTATTTGGGGTTTAAACCATTTTCCGCACTATAAGAAAAAATATCCCATAAAGCGTGTTTAAGGAAATGTATAATGATAATAAACACTGCTGACACATTTTAATTGTTTTTAACGGCTCATACAGCCCATAGTCCTTCGTGTGCCATGAAACTGACTTGTTTTGATGTTCCAGTCAGACAGAAAGCGTTTGTAATTTAATTGTAATGTTTGGACAGTTTTACATTTAGACATAAAAGTACCATTTTGTAGTTTTTAATGTTTTTCTTAGACTTTCATTATGCAGATGTTCTGTTCTGTCACTTGAGATTAGTTTTAAAGTTTGTGTGTTAAGATTTGACACTAGATCCAAGTTTGACAAGTTTTTACAAAAAAACAACCTTAAAACCAAGACAAAGTTTTACTGTGGTTTGATAAAACAAGTGCACAAACCAACCTGCAGGTGGCAGCACAACACAATGTATTCAAATGAAAACGCCTTTTTGGTCCTGTCCAGCTTACTCCTGTTTTTACCTCTTCCTATTTGTCTTATTTCATTTCATTGTCTGTATACAGGAAGTGACACTTTCTAAACAAACACCATTATCAAGAACCAATGACAATTTTAGAATAAAAGAAACTAAATAAATAAATAAATAAAAAACAGTACACATTTGATAAGGACTGAACATAACTTATTCAAAGGAGAGCTGGACATGATGCCACGCAGTCATATTGTCACAGATGTTTGAACTTTAAAAAAGGACGGATTCTAGTTTTGAACCTTTTTTGACAAAACACAATTGTCAACACAATTTTCTTTTTTAAATTTTCTTTTGAAGATGAAGTATGTATTGTAGATAGTTGCTGATTAGATGGTGTAGGTATTGTAGATAGTTGCTGATTAGATGGTGTAGGTATTGTAGATAGTTGCTGATTAGATGGTGTAGGTATTGTAGATAGTTGCTGATTAGATGGTGTATGTATTGTAGATAGTTGCTGATTTTAAGGTTCTAGATTTTGATGTGCTATAAGACGTACTAGAACAGTGTCCTGAGTCCAACACTATTTTTCCTGAGTCGGACACGCCCACTATAGTGCAATGTTGACTTCCAACTCTTTCTGTCAGTATTTAGTCTAATATTTGTAATAAAATCATTTTTTTTGAGGAAAGTCAACGAGAAGATGGTCTCGGGCGACGCTAGCTTCTTGTAAAGTGTGGTTATCTTTTTAATAACAGGTCGATTAATGCTGAAAGAGCTTCTAGCTTGATTCTCAGCCAATAAAAGTTTATTACATAATATGACACAAGCTTTATGACATTTCTTTCTTCTGTAAAAAACAATAAACAAATAAAAATACTACTGCGAAAAGGTTTTGACAATAGTCTTGTTGGTGGGTAGATAGCTTGTTATTGTATAAATAGTAAAAAAAAAGTCCAATTTGCATCTCTTTTTTACAGATTAACTTGTATTTAAGACCGTTTCTAAACCAATTTAAAAATGAATAGAAATGAATAATACTATAGATTTACTATAAAATCTATAGTATTATTAATTTTTACTGCACTTTGTTCTTCTTCTTCTTCGTACTGTCCACTTTAGCAAACCCTTAAAGTAAAGGTCTAGTATCTTTGCACTGAATAGCTTTAATTTTCTTTATTCTCTGAAAGTCAAGTTTGTTTGATTTATAACTGAGTTTGAGGTCAGTGTCTGAATCAGAGCAACACAATGAGGAGGTAATGAGAGTCAGACGCAGCCGCTTTAGAAAAGCTTACACGTTACATCAATAAAATACAGCTCTGGAAAAAAATGTGTTTAGTTTCTTTGGTTTTACTATTTATAGGTATGTGTTTGGGTAAAATAACATTTTTGTTTTATTCTATAAACGACTGACATTTTTCCCAAATTCCAAATAAAAATATTGTGATTATGAACATTTATTTGCCAAAAGCAACAACTATTCAAAATAACAAAAAAGATGAAGTGTTGGAATAATGGAAAGAAAATACCTTACACTATACACAATACTATGTTTTAACTTAGGAAGTGTTCAGAAATCAATATTTGGTGGAATAACCCTGATTTTGAATCCCAGCTTTCATGCGTTTGTAATCTCTGGGTTTATGATGTGAATTCAGCCCATTGTTGCATAAATACATCAGCAAAAGCAGAAACAACAGCAGGACTGGATTCTCACTGAATAATTAGTCTCAGAAGAAGCCGACTCTGCAAAACAACTGCATGAGCTGCTAATGACTGTTTCACACCAGAGGAAAACTCACGGCACGAAGTGTCTATTGTTTATAACCTGTTACTGTGCCATATTATTTCAGAAACAGAAACACATGTATTTTCAGGAATGGCTTGTTTGTGTGAGAAGGTGTGACTCTAAATGGCAATGAAGGTCCTTTATTATGATGTAGACTTATAGAGACACTTAGAGAAATGAAAAAACATGCAAAAAGAAACACATAAAAGTGAAGTCAGTTTTTTGAAGGCACATGTTTACAGCAGTGGTTTGTGCAGCTTTCAAACCAAACTCACAAATTTATTCCTATTTCACTTATTATTCTGTTAAATCACACAAAACACCTTTAGCACAACCTGTATTTCTGAAAATGCAAGAATTGGTCTCTACTTTAATTGTCACGACCCCTCCTGTGCCTGCAGGGGCGGTCCTCTCTGCAGGCACAGGAGGGTCCCCGGTTCAGTGGAGCCACCTGTGGCATTAGAAAGCATGATGCGGCTCATTGACGGACACCAACGATTGTAAAATGTGGGCGACAGTAGCTCAGTGGGTAGAGTGGCCGTTCTTCGACCGGCGAGTGGGCGGTTCGATCCCTGCTCGAAACATCCCAAAACATCATAACATCACGCTCTCCCCTGTCGTTGTGTCCTTGGGCAAGACACTTACCTACACTCCAGTGAAGTTCTGTAATATCGCTGTATATCGTTGTATATTGCTGTATGGCGGCGACCTTTTAAGGAGTTCCATGAGAAAGGCTTGAGTAACACAGGTAAACAGATAAAAAAAAATAAACAAAAACGTTAGACAACAACACATGGGTCGTGTTGCCACATGCTCTTCTTTTTTTTTTCTTTGTCGGTTTTTGTAATGTGTAATGTTGAAAAACCTAAAAGCTAGTCTAGTGTAGTGTATGATGTGTTGATGTTCTTTTAAGGCACAGTTATCGTTTTTCTGACTTTGTTGTGTTCATGTGTTTTTGTTTGTTTGTGTGTTTAATTAGATCCCCATTAGCCACTGAACTCAGTGGCTATTCTTCCTGGGAACATAATTTACAACACATAGACAAAAGGATGCACGTATACAGTCATTATATTTAATAATCTAAACTACACAACATTAAATCCTAAAACAATTGTACACACATAAAAGTCAATTAATCCTATTCAAATAAGAGCAGCCTCAACCTTCCATGAAAACATGTTGTTGTTGTTTTTAACTCGAGAAGTTGTAGTGTAGGGTGACCATGTGTTCCTTTTTAATAGGGACGGTCCCACTTTCACCCTCCCTGTCCCAGGTCCCAACAAATATCTGTAAAAACACCAAAATGACCCAGTTTTGAACAGACCTGGTCCCTTTTGTCTCTATTTTAACAAACATCAATCACTGCAGCAACTTTCAAAACAATTCTCCAAAGACTGTCACTTTTTGTCACTAAACAAGATCTTTTCAAGACATTCATTTTTCAAAAAACTTGTTTTCTTCTGTCAGTGGGCCCTTGTGGGTTTATGGAAAATTTGCAAGCGTCTCAGTTTAGAAGTCTGGAAATATGGCCACCCTAGAGTTGTGTTAGTGCTGAAGCTTGGATGCATTATCTTTTTGATTCTCATTTGAGGATTTTTGCAATGTTCACTTTTTAAAACCTCAGGTGACCAAAGTGACACAGGGACATGTTTGGGACACTTTAATCTCTTTCCAACAATACCTCTAAAAATGTGTGTCATTCCGACCTGAGCCCAACAATCAAAGGTAATACTGTCTTGGACCCAGTCTCACAAAAGCTCAAAACAGGACCATTCTTCAAATCTCACAGTAGCTCCAACAGCTGTATTTGTTAAATATTTCCTCCTTTTTATCACTGTCCAATCAGGCACAAGGACACAGCAGCGGAACTCATTCATTCATTTATCATTATCTAAACACACAAACACATTTGTGGGTTTGTGCCTGTTCGCCGTCCGCCTTCAGCAGATGTCTATCAATAAAACCTCTGTGGTGACCCTGACCGAGCTCTCCTCCTGCATCCACACGACAAATTACACCCAACGCAAATGAATCCAAGTCCATTAAAAGCCTTCACGGACATCTGCCGCCGTGCGCCGCTCCAGCCGCTCGTCCTGGCCCCTCTCCAGCTCAACGCCTCTTCAATTTAACTCCCCTTTAAGAGTTTGTCGGCTGACAGTTCGAAACTTCGCCGCAGGAAGTTGATGAGCGTCTTCACTCTCTAAACCAAAGTCATTCTCTCGTCCGGACAGCTTTGCAAATTGTGTAAAAAGCCCCGTCCGATCAAGATAATGGCTTGTGAAAGAATGAGATTAGCTGCCTTTGTGAGGAATCTGATGGTGTGTGGACGGGTTTTGGGCATGATAAGTGTGACCTTGTTGAGCGGTCGGTTTGGGGGGGGGGGTAATTAGGGCTCACATATGGAGAGGTGGTACAGCGAAGGAGGGCGTGCTTTGTCGGAAGTGTTTACCGTCACAGGTGAAGCTGCCAGCGGTGAGTAATGGCTCCCAGATTCAAAGAGTTCGAGCGAAACGCGAAGGGACAAACAACAACAAAAGGAGAAGACTTCCATTCACTCAAAGTGTCGTGGACAATTAGACTCTGACAATCACAAACCTCTGCTGCAGACTTTTAGACTTTCAGAGGACTAAGAATATCAAAGAGTGAGCTGTTTTCAAACTTCCACAGCTTCTCCTTTTTTAATCCAAATGTATCTGAGTGACATTTTTTTGACGAGGACAGAAATGACAGAAGAAGAGTTTAGGTTTAGGCTTTGTGTCATTCAGAACAATTAATATAATGGACTACTGATAAACTTTTAACCAAACCAAATAATGCTTAAGTTATGCTTTATAGACTCTGGAGGGGAGGGGCTACACTGGGCCACACCTCCTTTATGAAGCTTTCAGAGGCACAACACAGAAAGCACAACACTGAAGAAGAACATCACTGAACTGAAGTCTAAATGTTATTTTTAAATAAAGCAAGCTACTTAAATACTTAATTTTATGAGTACTAAAAATTTGGTTTGATTGGTTTAATTACATTTGGACCGATCAGAACCGGGAAGGAGCAGATCACAGCAACTAAACCGAAGCACTTTAACATTTATTGTAGGTCTGTTTGATGTTTTTATGAATTTAGATGCTTGTTTGTGTGTTTTTAGCTCAAAATGCCTTGACGTGGCACTCATGAGACCAACACAATGAACTAAAGCAGGTTTCACAAATGAATGATGATTTTTAAACATTTTTCTGGTACTGCTTAATTTCAGAAAAAACTGAAGGATTTTATTCTGACGTAAAACATTTAAGAATTACTTTAGAAATAGAAATAGATATTTGAAAAAGTCTGCAGACCAAGACCCTTTCCACACATCTTATATCTTTCACACTTAAGCCACTAAAAAAGTACAAGGAAGGCTTCTAGGTCCTCCAACAATATTTAAGAGCGTTTATTTTTTACTAATAAACTCATTCAGAAGTCTGTTTGGATTGTTATTCTTTGGTTAAACTGAGGTGTCGGGAGTAAAAACACGAAAACATGAGTGTGTGTAAAGACTTGGGGTTTATTAACAAAGGAAAAGATAATGATAAAGTCTTTCAATCCAAAAAGATAAGCGAACAGAACGTCTCAAACTAAACAGGGAAACGTTCAAATGTGGCACTGGACAAAATGCCCACCGAGGTGTGGCAGCTTCTTCCTTTTTATAATCAGCCAATCAGAGCAGATTCAGGACTCCTGAGAGGTGGAGACAAGGAAGACTAGAAGACAACAAAAACAACTAACGACACAAGGGCTGTAACTATTTGGGAGAAGGTTTGACAAAAGAAAGCGTCCTTTATCTCTGTCAGAGCTGATATCCGGCTTCTCTGTAACACACTCGTCTGTCTCCTGAAACAGAGCAGCAGACACCACAGCGCTCACAGAACCCTCACTCTCTCCTCTCTGTCCATTTTCCACAGACAGGGCTTGTTTTTATGGAGCCGGCCTCAGAGACCAGTTGTTTGTAAAAGCACACACTCGAGCGGAGTCAGATAGCTTGATTGGAGGCTTCTTCGACCAAAGTTATTTCTTCAGAATTTTCTCTGAGGACTTTCAAACCCAGAACGACTAAAGCGACTGTAAATGATTCTGTTTGTCAGGGACAGTGTGAGCTGCTGTCTGTTGACTAGTCTAGTCCCAGTTTAGTCCTGGTTAAGGCTGGGAATTTAAGGACAACACCTTGCATTAGTTTGAGTGCTTAGTGATTTTAAAATGGCTCACATCTATACATCACTGCTGAAGGGAGACAAAAGTGGTACAACACACTTATTTGGGACTCACTGATAGTCCTTTGGACAATGGGAAATGTCTCTAAAAGTGTGCCTTACTGACCCCTGTTCAAATATGCCAAAATTAGCATAAAATTTAGCCATAAATGCGCTGTGTAAACCAAACAAACCACATTTTATCAAAGAAAACTCGTCGCCAGCTCTGCGCCTCAGCGTGTCTGCAGCTAACTCACTGTTCATGAAAACTAATCTCATGTGATAAATGCAGCATATACACCTTTAATAAATAAATACATTTAAAAAAGTTTTACAGTTCTGTTAAAGTGGGGTTATGGAAGATCAAGAGTTTGTGTACTAGAGTGCCACCTCTGGTGTTAGTGGTACTGCAGTCGGTGTTGTGCGTGTTCATTGTGCGCACGCTTGTACAGCACAAACGAACAACAACAACCGAAGATGAATCTGCACTGGAGGTCTGTCTCTTCCATGTGTTCACAGGATTCATTTTCAACTTTGCTGCTAGTGTTGCTTAGTTTACTTATGGCAACAAATCTGGACATCAGGACCAGGTAAACTTACCTGCGCATTATGCCACGTCCACTGTAACAGCACAGGAGTTCATTCATTCACTCACTTTTTACTGCTTAGTCCCGTTAGGAGTTACAGGTGACTGGAAACGATCCCAGCAGCTTTGGGCCTCCCAAATCATTTGAACCATTAGAACTTCCGTCACGTACCTTTAAATGAAAGCCAATAAAAAGGTTATAAAGGCAGGTGCTTCATGTACTGACTGTAGAAGTAAAGTGAGTGAGTACAAATTGTTTGCATTTGCTGATTACAGTTATATTCTCGTGATCTCAACATACAATTTATAACTTAATGTTTACAAAAGATGTATTTTTGGTGTCTGTAAATCAGGAGTGTTTCCAGCAGCCAGACTCATAATGAAAGCAAAACTTAAACTTAGCTGTTTAATTGGTTTATTTGTGCAGATTTAAACTCATAGTCAGTATAAAGAAGTTTGAAACCACAAAACCATCCTGAGACATCTGCCCACTACAGTCACAAAAGTACTGCAGTGTGTCACATTAGCTGTGTAGAATCAAGTCTCATTTCAACACAGAAAGTTTTGATAACTACAGTCTTTAGTTACATTTGTGCTCATCGTTATATCCAGTGTGCTTGCCTGTGGAGAAATGTGCTCCAGATCATGATAGACTTGGGTAAATTGCTTTAATGAATAGTTCTAAACTGTAAAAATGGCGGCTTGTGTCCCGCGTGTCTGCTCTTGTGTTCCTGTCTCATTCTCGCCTCGTTTTGTGTCTTGTCGGAGGAAACAGCGTTGAGATGCAGGAGGCAGATGCGTGTACTGTTATGTGACAGAGAAACCACCCAAACCTCATTACGACTTCTCACTCCTCGCTCCGCTGCAGATGGAGCCTGATCTGTTCTGAAATGCTGACAAAAGATGTGTTTACAAGAAGAGGCACAGACACAAGCGTCACATCTCTGCAGCAAATCACAAAACAAACCTCTCTGCTCTATTGTTTCAAGCACCTCCACTGTTTGTTTCTGGAGTTGTACTTATGTTCCTACCAGGCTGGAGTGGTAGCTTTAGGGTGTGTCCAAAGATGGTGCATAAGTGAAGTGCAGGTATTTGGTCATAATGACTTAAAAGCATTTTTAGTTTATGACTGTGGTATAGTAACAAATGATAGAGACCTGTCTGTGATGGAGCACTAATCTGGGTTGGAGGTAAAAGACAGATTTTGTGTAAACATACTTGGGCGGCAGTATAGTGCAGTGGGTAGAGCGGCCATCCTTCGACCGGCGGGTGGGCGGATCGAATCCCACTCGAAACATCCCAAAACATCATAACATCCCCCTCTCCCCCGCATACTGTCGTTGTGTCCTTGAGCAAGACACTTACCTCCAGTGAAGTTCTGTAACACTGGTAATAGTTTAATGTATGTAAAGCGCTTTGAGTGCCTACTACAGTAGGTGGAAAAGAGCTATATAAAGATTATTATTATACTTGAATACATTTAGTCCAAACGTATACAGTATATTCTCAAAATCAATGTGATGGTTCGTAGATCAGTAGAATCCTGTGTATCTTACTGACACTGTCCCCTCAGCTGGACAGAAACCTCAAAAAAACATTCCGCCAGGACAGTGGCAAATGGCAAGAGATCAGTGACCTGACTCGTCTAATAACAAATGGTATATATATGGTATGTACAAATATGGTATATGTTAGTTTTACTTAAGTAACTTTGTAAAATATGTGAAAAAATGAAGAGTAACTTAACTGTCACCTCACAGTCCTCGAACACCCAGGTGAAAATTCACATAGATTTTGTACTGTATGTATATATGTATGTTGCACTGCCTTTGCTGTTGTCTAAAGCGTATGCGCTCTCACCTTGTCTATCACATAAAACAATGCTCTTTCCAATCTGCTATTTGATTTGTCAATATTTATCAAGCACGTGGGTCACAGCACCTGGGACGTAACTTAATGTCGTGACAGGGATTTACCGCCAATAATGAATCTAGAACCTGAGCTAATTTGTAATAAAAAAAAGATAAGCACTCACCTCAGATGATTCCACCAATGAGACGATAAACGTTTCCACTAATGAGACAACTTCTTGTCCCGAGTCACAAACCAAAACAGCGATGAGGAGGGCAGAAGAGTCGCCAAGGCCCAAACTCCCAACATAACTGGAAAGGTTCCATGGATTATGGACACCATATGATGCTAGGGAAAATAAAATGTTCTGTGCAGTCTGTTCCGCTGCTTTGGCCAAAAATGCTCACTTCCATTTGAAAAGACGACATCAATTCTTTTCAACAAGAAAGATTTACAACTCTGTGGCAAAACACGGTTGAGGCGGCCACCTTAATGAACTGTCGCTTTGGTCCATCAGTCTTTAAATACATGTATGATGTGGAGGATTTTGTGACTGATCAACAGAACTGTGAAACCATCATCGTGTTTCATGGGAATGTGTTGGATGAGACAAGAGTAACCCTGCATCGTGAAATGTGCATTGCTATAATCGTCCAAGATGGCGCCTGTGTTCGGCATTGCCTCTGCTCCCTGTCTGTTCGCTAATGTAATTTTGAGTTTTCTAGTGATGTTTGTTGCCTTATCAGCCCTTACAACAAGTAACTGTGCATCAGCTGCTTTTGAATATGATCGACATACTCTATTTCGAATAAACGAGCAGATGAAAGACTTTTGTGTTACCTGGGCCAGGTACGCGGAGTTTTTCCCTCCAGTTTTTGAGTGCTCCACGTCATCACTGGAGTACCTGTTGCTAGCTAAGCCCCGCGGCAAGAGAAGGAAGCGGGGATTGAGGGCTGGCGTCGGGGCCAGGCTGAGAAAACACCGTGGGCAACTACCAAGTTCGAGCGGCTCCAGATCTGTCTGGGACGAGCGGTGCCTGCGGTCGGTTCCGGTCCGTGAATCTGGCGGGAACTCGTCCGGTGCGTCTCCGTCCCTCCAATCTGACCGGATTTTTCCGATTCGGCGGCTCCAACACTTCCCTCCACGTGAGCGGGTCCTGTGTCCTGTTACATGCCGGGTGGTCAATAGTGACCACGTCCTGTCACCGCTGCGCTGCCCTGATGGTCAGCGCGCACCGGCCTTGGATCTGGCACAGCCGACTCGGATTGCTCTGCTCAACGCTCGCTCCATTGCAAACAAGGCCTTCTTCCTCAGCGAGTTATTCTCAAAGGAACACCTTGACTTTATGTTTTTAACAGAGACCTGGCAGCGTGAAATGGAGTACACTCATCTGAACGAGCTGTGCCCTCCGAACTGTTCTGTGTTTGGGACACCGCGGGTCTCGCGGCGAGGAGGCGGACTCGCACTCGTGTACCGGGACTGTTTCTGCTGCAGGTTGATGAACCCAGACTCTTTCGACTCCTTTGAGATGCAGATGACTAAGGTTGGCAACAATGACTCATTTTATTGCATTTTAATTTACCGACCTCCTGGTCCTGGACGCTTGTTTTTAGAGGATTTCTCTGAATTTTTATCTTCAATTATCAAACTTGATAATGTTCTGATACTCGGGGATTTTAACCTCCATATCGACGATGCTTCGTGTAATCTGGCATCTGAGTTTTTAACACTCACTGAAGCATTTCATTTTAAGCAGCATGTCTCTGGTCCTACACACACCAAAGGCCACACTTTGGACCTTGTTTTTCTTTAGGCCTGAACATTGACCAGTTGAGTGTTACAGACACTAATGTGACAGACCACTGCTGTATATCTTTTAACTTGCATTCCAGTGTGGACTATCTTCCTTCCAAACTGATGTCACAAAGACGCATCATAAATGGATCCACAGCTGAGAAATTTTCAAGTCATTTGACCCGATCGTTTTTGATGGCTGTAGTGAGCCTGAATCTTTTATGCAGTCTTTTAATAAGCACTGTTTGTCTGTTTTAAATAAGGTTGCTCCGCTAAAAAGTAAGCACACCACGCCTAAAAATCCCTGCCCTTGGATAAATGAGGAAATCTTATCTTGTAGGAGAAACTGTCGAAAAACAGAACGTTTGTGGAAATGCACAAGTTTGGAAGTCCACAGACTGCACTTGAAGGAGCTCATCATGTCACTAAATGATATAATAAAACAGGCCAGATCTGCATATTTCTCTAATCTTGTTGTGCTGAACAAGAAAAATCCTAAAGTCCTGTTTGACACAATATCAAGAATTGTCTCTCCTTTAGCTCCTCATTTACCAGTCCACTCAAAGTCTGACTGCAACAGGTTTTAAATTCCTTTGTGAATAAGGTACATGATATACGAGCTTCTATAAACCCATCCTCTGTCCACACATCCTGGGGTTTA